>CM035840.1:195884886-196485304 GCA_020510985.1 Pholidichthys leucotaenia
AAACAGTTTAGCTGGTTAGAGAAGCTATAAAACTGACCTTCCTTTGAGCAGGTTGAGTATCTGGAAAAAAATATTATTTCAAATACAAATCATTATTTCTAACCTTGTCAATGTTTTGACTATATTTTCTATTCATTTTACAACTCATGATGGTAAATAAGTGTGACTTTTCATGGAAAACACAAAATAATTGTCTGGGTGACCCCAAACTTTTGAACGGTACTGTATATATATATATTTATAGTAATATGTACATATGTATACTAGCTGCTCTTGTTTTTTCTTGCCTTCTGATTGTTGCTCTGAGTGTTGCTATCCCTGTGCTGTTGCAATCCTGGAATTTCCCCATTGTGGGACTAATAAAGGCTTATCTTATCTTATCTTATCTTATCTTATCTTATCTTATCTTATCTTATGTGGTTCACACAATACACTCCAGTCTGTTGTCTCAAAGCAGTCCTGCATTGCATCAGTAGCCTCCTGTGTCCACCTCCTCACAGTCCGTGTATAAGCAGGCTGCCTTTGCACAAGGGGGACATACTTGGGTGTTAACATGACCATGCAGTGATCTGATTTGCCAATGGCGGGTAGAGCTGTGGCACTATATGCATCACTGACATTGGCATACAGTAAATCCAGTGATTTGTTTTCTCTGGTGGGACAGTCAACAAACTGGTGAAAGTTTAGTAGTGTTTTTTCCCACTGAGACATGGTTAAAATCACCTGTGATGGCTATGAATGCATCCGGGTGCTTCTCCAGTAATGTGGCTGCAGTGGAGCTGATGCCGTCACAGGCCACCGCTGCGTCAGCTGACGGAGGGACGTAGACGATAACAATTAAAGCGCACTTCATTTCTCGCAGCATATAGTAAGGTCTCATGCTAACAGCCAGCAGTTCAATGTCCGGGCTGCAGCACTTTTCCTTCACATAAATGTGTCGAGGATGACACCATCCTTCATTAACAAGAAGTGCCACTCCTCCTCCTCTCTTTTTCCTGCTGCTTTTCACGTCTCTGTCCCCCCGGATAGTCTTGAAGCCAGGTATCGCTACGTTTACATCCGGGATCTGTGAGTGTAACCACGTCACCGTAAAACACATGAAACTACACTCACGATACTCCTTTTGCGTCCTGACCAGCGCTGTAAGCTCATCTGTTTTATTTCCCAGCGATCGTATGTTCCTGGTGATGACCATCAGTACAGCCGGCTTATGCTTCCTCCTCCTCCTCCTCACCTTCGCTCAAGCCCTTCACCCACAGTGTCTCCTCTTCAGCTCATCCGGGATGAGGGGCTTCACTGCCGGCCGCAGCATTCCAGGCTCCGGCCTCCTCAGCGCAATCAGCTGTTCGCGTGTGTAAACAATGCGTCCGCCCCCACCTCTGTTGATCTCCATTGCCCGAGGAAAAGAAAAAGAAAAGAAAACTAGAGAAAGACCGGCTAAAATAGAGAAAAAAGTTGGTCCAGTCCAAGTATTCCTACAGAGCCCTGGTTAATAAGAGACACACTATATACAGGTACAAACAGATAGAAACACAAAGACACGAGAGAGTTGCTGCTGGTACGGCCGCCCTGCCTCCGGCGCCATTAAAAAGCAAAAAAAAAAACCAAAAAAAACAAAAAAAACATTTAACATTATGTCTGACAAAATAAACACCAGTATTTACATAAACAGCAAATCAAATCATGAACGTAACATCCTTCCACTCATTCACTCTAGCTCACCAACTCCCCTGCACAATCCCACACTCGCGCTCCCCGAACCACCCATTCTCTCTAATTGCTGTACCCGCTCAATCTCACTCCCACTTGCCCTCAGGGTCACCCACACTCACTCACATTTACCCATACACGCACTCTCACTCACACTCAGACCTACTCACATCCACTTGTGCTCTCCCACACACACTCACCCACCCTCATTCACCCTTATTACTTAGGGTGACTGCAATGCAGATGCAGCAAGCATGAACGCGCACCAGCGCCCGGCAGTAGCTGGGGATACTGCCGGTGCAGACCAGCAACCACCCCCCGCTGACCTACCTAGGGCAGCCACAGCCACAGAAACAGACCCCAGCTACCACCCGAGCGACTGATCAGCAGTCCACCGCAGGCACTCTGAGATGCCACCTGACATGCAAAGTGCGACACAAAACTGACCCACCACCATCTCCACTCATCATTTACCAGATGCAAGATGGCGCCCACCGTTGGTGAATGTCTTTGCTCGTTCCACTCCCGAATGCCGACTTTTCTCCTTTTTTGCATAGTTGCTGTGCATGACCTCAATGGAGGTCATGCACTGCAAACATACGACTGACAGACACTACTGGATATCGCCAAATCAAGCAGCCACACGGAGTTTACTGGCTTTATACCACCTGGCCTGCAATGCCAGTCAAGCAGCCACACGGAGTTTACTGGCTTTATACCACCTGGCCTGCAATGCATTGTCCACCCCCACGGTGACCATCAGCACCCCCAAGAAAGGCCCAAAGCACCAACCCCGCATGAGCATGCTGACCCCAACAGAGCGCATCGGAGGTGGGGCTGAAGGTGTTGAAGGCAAGAGAGGAGGGCCACATAGTAGGCTAAAGGCTCGCTCCAACTGACCACTGCTACTCAGTCTCTTAATGGCAAACTAGCGGTCTTAGGAAAATAAGCTAGACGAACTAAGAGCAAGGATTGAAGACCAGCAGGAGACAAGAGAGTGCTGTACCCTAATTTTCTGCTAGACCTGGCTTTCAAACAGAGTCCCATAGAGTGCTATTCAGCTACAGACACACTCAGCACCCCGGGCAGACAGAACAGGAGACTCTGGTAAGAGGAGGTGTGTGTGTGTGTGTGTGTGTTTTTGTAAACCACTCATGGTGCAGAGATGTACAAACCTTCTACAAGCACTGCTTGCCCGACGTGGCGTTTTTACTGCTGAAATGCCGTCCCTATTATTCACTGAGGGAATTTACCTCTGTGTTTTTAGCCACTGTATACATTTGTCCACAGAGCAGCTACACAGTAGCGCTAAACAAACTCCATGATGTCATCAACACAGTACAGATGAAACATCCCGATGCTGCTTTTATTGTTGCTGGTGACTTTAACCTGTGCAATTTATGGACTGTACTCCCCAAATATTACCAGCATGTAGACATTCTCACCCACGATAAAAGCACATTGGATCATATTTATTCCAACATACGAGGCTCCTACAGAGTGGCACCTCGCCCCCACTTCGGACAGTCAGATCACATCTCACTGTTTATGTACCCAGCCTACAGACAAAACCTGTTATTTAGCAAATTAAGCGCTGGACTCCAGAGACTGAGAGCACCCTACAACACTGTTTTGCCTGCACAGAATGGTATGTGTTAAAAGCTGCAGCCACCCTTCTGTAAACATACAGGATTATGCTGAATACATGACTGGGAACATCAACATGTGCACTGATACCATCGTACCCACCATACAGGTCAGGAAGTTCCCCAACAGTCAGGTACATCAGATGCTGCATGCTCGCTCTTGTGCATTTAAATCAGGCTGTGAGATCGAATACAAAGCTGCAAAGTATGGACTGAGGAAGGCTATAACAACAGCCGATAGACAGTACAGAGAAAAGCTGGACAGCCTCTACTCCACTCCTGACCCAGGACACATGTGGCAAGGCCTGCAACACATCACAGACTACAAGAGGACCAACAACAGCACCACTAGCTCTACAGACAGCCTGCTGAACGATCTCAACATCTTTTACACCCGCTCCAAGACCACCAGCCACAGCACAAAGAAGAGACACACACTCACACACACCCCCAGGACCAGACAACATACCTGGGCGGGCCCTCAGATCATGTGCTGCCGAGCTGACCGACGTTCTCACATTCATCTTCAACCTCTCCCTCAACCAGAACATAGTTCACTCCTGCTTCAAAACCACAACCATCATCCCCCTCCCCAAAAGGAGCCCCCCAACCTTTCTGAATAATTACAGACCAGTAGCACTCACTCCAATCATCATGAAGTGCTTCGAGAGAGTTGTGCTGCCCCTCATTCAAGACAGCATACCGAGCACCTTGGATTTCCTGCAGTACGCCTACCAGCCCGACAGATCCACCTCAGATGCCATTGCTGCAGCACTCCATTATTCTCTCTCCCACCTGGAAGATAACGACTCCTACATTAGGATGCTCCTTGTCGACTACAGCTCTGCCTTCAACACGGTCATTCCCCACAAACTCACCGACAAACTGTCTTCACTTGGCCTCCACCCCACCCTCTGCGACTGGCTATTGGACTTTCTAATGGGCCATTTCCATTAGTATCACCTTGGCCTTATTTGTTTCTACTCGATTCACTTTCTCGCCATTTCCACTATACCCATCACGGTTTAACCAACACTATTTTCATGCCGCTTAAGAGGCAGGGTCTAACCGAGCGAAAGCGAGGTGTGATTTGATGTCAATTGACTGCTAACCGCTGATTTGTCAGGGCGTAACGTCACGAAAGTGCCCGTCTTCGTTGAAATCTTTACGACCGCCATTTGCAATCACGGACTAACTCGGTCACGGAGTAAATACGATATTAATACAGACAGCGTTGTAGGTTTTGCGGAACTCTACACCGTGGTCCAATGAAGAGGTGCGGAGTTTTCTCTGCTTGTTGGCAGTTACACAGTGAGGAGTGACCCGGACCCGATGGCTGGCCAGCATACAACCGGACTATATAGACAAGCTGAAGACGAACGTGAGAGAACCATCGATGGTGAGTGATTTGTAATAATGTGCATCTGTTTGCTTATTTATCCTGTTGGTGGTAAGCTCACTTTTTTTTAGCCATAAAGTGCTGTTCTGTGCTGGCCAACGTTTTTTAGCTAGTAGCTAGTGCTAGCTAGTACCAACTGCTGAATCGCGCTTGTTTTCTCCTAAATATTCGCTTGTGAGAGCAAAACGATGAAATCTGTTAATCCTGGTTAAAGTCCTGGTTTGTGTTTTGTATTGCACTTTGGTCCTGCGCATTAAATTGTGTGCAATTTAATGCTAGAATGTGTTTCCACATGCCAGGGGTTATAGCCTCCCTGTTTATATTGTGATACTGGTGAAATGGACCACACGAGCCGAAATCTCGTCATATTAAAATTGCTTTTTCAAACCAGTGATTTATAAAGTCATTCATATAATTTTCTAAAGCGTCAGAATAGACCCACACACCTATTCTGTGGAGCCTGCAGTGCTTGTCAGGGAAACGAAGCATTTTTGTCACATCCCACCACTCACTCATTTCAGAAAGAGAAATCCGTATATTATATAGATTCATTACACAGACAGTGATATATTTGAAGCGTTTATTTATTTTAATTTTGCTGATTACGGCTTACAGCCCCTGAAAACCCCAAATTCTACTTTGCAAAAAATTGGAATATTACATAAAATTAACTTTAAAAAATAGTTTTTAAATATAAATGTTGGCCGCTGAGGTGTTGGTTAAAATGGGCTGTAGCCGTAATCATCAATATTAAAATAAACACTTTCAATATATCACTGTTCCTGTAATGAATCTATATATGGGTTTCACTTTCTGAAATGAGTGAAAAAATATTGAATTTTTTCATGGTATTCAAATTTTTGAGATGTGCCTGTATATGTATTGAACTTGCTTGAAACTAACCAACATCCATTTCTGTCGTTTATCTAGGCAAGATGAAATCAGCCTCCCCACAACCTACCTTGCCACTGTGGAAAGTACTGAAATCCTTTGCTTTTATAGGTAAAGTGTCAAAAGTGCAATTTCCACTTAATATAAAAGGGACTGAACTGAGATTTATTTGATTGTGTGAATATGGCACATCAACTGTAAAATAAACCGCTTGTTAATGTATTTATTTTTTTGTCAGATCACTTGTGTGATCCTTTGCGAGTTATGTTCATAACTATGTTTTGGCGAATGTGAGATGTTCAGTCGTCAATATAATTTACTTTATATGTGTAGTTTATAGTCTATCATCAATAAACTCATGCAGTAACAGGACACATTACAAATATTTGAGACCCATTGTAGTGCTTCCTTTTATATTTTAGCAATGCTAGAACAAAACACCGCCCACACATGAAGCCAGGGCAAGAAGAGACACTTTTACAGACAAGACAAACTTTTATTGATAAAAACTTCTTCTTTTGACTGAGTGACTCCACACTCGGTGATGCACACCATCAGTTAAAGTACTAGATTCCATTCAAGTGAATGTATTAATTCATTCTGACTGCTGAAGCCACAGTAAAAGCAGATGGTTTTAAATGTAACCCAGCTTTTGTAAAATCTAGTGAAGCGCAGCTACATGAAAACTGTGGTTAAATACAACAACGAAGTACTTTATTGTCACATTGGAATTGGAATCACTGCTGTTTTGTTTTTCTTTTGAATTCTTGGATGGAATATGGGTGGGCAATATAATCTGCAGCTTCAGCCATCACCCATTTCAGATGACCTATGTTGAACTGTATAATCAGAGGAGTTATTGTTTAATTTGACCTTGTTATATTTTTTCCCCTTTGTTATATTATTCTGTTTTCTTTTAATCTTTACCTTTAATCAATCTGAAATAAAGATTCATTCATTAATTCACATTCCAGCCCCTGAAAACCCCAAATTCAATTTGGCAAAAACTTAGAATATTACATAAACTTTAAAAAATATTTTTTAAATAGAAATGTTGGCCGCTGAGGTGTTGGTTAATATGGGCTGTAGCCATAATCATCAATATTACAATAAACACTTTCAATATATCACTGTTCCTGTAAGGAATCTATATATGGGTTTCACTTTCTGAAATGAGTGACAAAAATATTTAACTTTTTCATGATATTCTAATTTTTGAGATGTGCCTGTATAAGTGTTGAACTTGCTTGAAACTACCATCCATTTCTGTCGTTCGTCTAGGGAGGAGGGAATCAGCCGCTCAACAATGGACGACGCCACTGTGGAAAGTACTGAAATCCTTTGCTTTTATAGGTAAAAGTGTCAGAACCAGAGTAGCACAATTTCCACTTAATATAAAAGGGACTGAACTGAGATTTATTTGATTGTGTGAATATGGCGCATCAACTGTAAAATAAACCACTTGTAAATGTATTTATTTTTTGTCAGATCACTTGTGTGATCCTTTGTGAGTTATGTTCATAACTGTATCTTTTGGGGAATGGCAGTTGTTCAGTCATCAATATAATTTAGTTTATATGTGTAGTTTATACTCTATCATCAATAAACTCATGCAGTAACAGGACACATTACAAATATTTGAGACCCATTGTAGTGCATCCTTTTATATTTTAGCAATAAAAGTACAAAACACTGTGTGGCTGCACGGTGGCGCAGTGGTTTAGCACTGTGGCAGCACAGTTTTACCCTCGGCCGGGGGATCGCGGGGATCATGAGATCGTGGGTTCGATCCCAGCCCCCGACCAACAGTGAGCTGTGTGGAGTTTGCATGTTCTCCCCGTGTTGCGCGGGTTTACTCCGGGATTTCTCCGGTTTCCTCCCGCACACCAAAAACATGTAGGTTTAGGGCGCTCGCGCACGCAGCGACCAGCAGCCGGTGGCTTGTCACCAGACTGCAAACCAAGTCTACCTACGGGTACAAATAAGTAACAAAAAAAAAAAAAAAAAAAAAAAAAAAAACACCGCCCACACTTGAAGCCAGGGCAAGAAGAGACACTTTTACATTCCAGACAAACTTTTATTGATAAAAACTCCATATTTTGACTGAGCAACTCCATACTCTGTGATGCACACCTTCAGTTAAAGTACTAGATTCCATTCAAGTGAAAGTATTAATTCATTCTGATTGCTGAGGCCACAGTAAAAGCAGACGATTTTAAATGTAACCCAGCCCTTGTAAAATCGACTTTACATCAGTGCAGCTACATGACAATTGTGGTTAAATACAACAACAAAGTACTTTATTGTCACATTGGAAATGGAATCGCTGCTGTTTTGTTTTTCTTTTGAATTCTTGGATGGAATATGGTGGGCAAATATAAGCTGCAGCTTCAGCCATCACCCATTTCAGATAACCTATGTTGAACTGTGTAATCAGAGGAGTTATTGTTTAATTCGACCTTATTAGATTTTTTTCCCTTTGTTATATTATTCTATTTTCTTTTAATCTATCCGAAATAAAGATTCATTCATTCACATTCCACCACTGGCTTTTAGCAACAAGTGTATTTCCCAAATATGTTTTAAACTTCCTTTCTTTAACCACCACCCATTTCTGTCTTTTGTCTAGGCAAGAGGGAAACGATCGATCCACCCCAAACTGGAACTTGCGTCACTATTTACAGAGATGCAGGCCTAAGATCTGCTGATCTGAGACCAGTGTGAGCTGCACATCCCAGCTGCTGAGTGACCCAGTCTTACAGTTTGAGTTTTGCACATTCTGAATAATCTGGAATTTGCTGCTGATTGTAATAAACAATTTAGTGACTTATGTGTTTGGATCATGATTTCTAATTTTGTCTGTTAATACATTGGTTGGAAAAGAGTCAATAGTACAAACCATTAATGGGTGACCTTGAAAATAATGGCTTATTTTTAAGAAATTTATGTCACATGGTGGTAACCTTCACATATAAAAAAGAGACATCTGCAAAAACTTCAGATGTTTGTCGTTCCAATACTACATGAATGCATGTATAGTACATTGTTGATGCAGAGAATATATATTTCTACAGTATATGTATTTAGTAAATCAAGCATTTTCCATGTAACCTTGTGACTGCATTATTTTAATTGCTTTTAATCCTAGATCAAGTTTGTTTTGGCCTAAAATGCATCAGTCAAATACATCTTATTATACCGAACTCAGTACTGTTTACTTTTGAATATACATTTTGTGGCTAATATAGTTATTAACCTGGCAATCAAGTTGTGTCAGCTGATCATTTTTTGCTATGACAACATCTCAGACTCAGTGCAGCTGAAGCAGGTACGTCCATGATGTCTCAACAGTCCAGGATTTTCACGCAGATCAGAGCAATTTTTTTTCCCACAATATTTTTATTGAACCTTTTTTTTTTTTTTTACAAACAGCACACACAGTCAGACACTAACACAAAAGTAATTTAAAAACTAAAAAGAACAATAACAAAATAACAAAAAAAGGGTAATAAAAACAACCATTAACAAAAACAAATCAACAACAATGCTCCTCTGTTTAGGTAATCTATTACATAAGAATACATAATATACATTCACCAGCTTGGAATTTGCAAGGTCCACACATATCATTCACCTTCAGAAGTTATGTTTACTTTCTTTACATAATCAATGAAAGGTCTCCATATATTCTCAAACACATTTTCCTTTGATTTCAGTATGTGTTATTCTTTCTAGTGGAAGGTTGTTAACATCTGTCTTAACCACTGAGTCACATCTGGTCTATGAGTTTTTTCACAGTAATGCAATACATTTTTTGGCATTAAGCAAACTGAGGTCTGTGAATGTTCTTTCACTCTTATTAAAGTTATGTTTTTCTGGATACAGACCCAACAAAAACAGTTTAGGGTTCAATGTGAATTGTTTTGAAATTATTTTTTCAATTGTTACCCTCACCTCTTCCCAAAACATTATGATTTTTCTACATTCCCATAAACAGTGAAATAGGGTTACTTTACTTAGATCAGAGCAATTTTTTGCACAGGAAATAAACCAGACATTCTTAAGCTCTACAACCACTGATCGTTTATGAAGCTGTGCTGACAGTTGACAGGCTCACTCAGCCTGTCACTCAGTTGACAGGCTGTACATGAACGCCAGACTGACTGTTTGAAGTGGTAATTTTCCCACAACAGAGCCATCTGAAACACACACAGCGTACATATTTTAGTACCTAACAGTGATAACTTGCAAAGATTACAGTGTAGTACAATGTACTTATAGCAAACTAGCATTAGCGAACATTAGCTTACCGTCACATATGACCTAGTTTGTATCCTCACGTTTTCGGCTCTCTCCAGAAGCTGCAGAACTATTCCAGAGTGTTTCGTCTCACTGCCTGTACCCTTGTCTGACGATCCTTTTTGGCATTTATGGTGAAAAAAGCCACAGACCGAGGTGTCGCCTTGTAAAGCCGCCATGTTGTGTTTGGCTTGGGTCGCGTGTTTTACGTCACGGGAGTGTGGCGCCGCCTTGTTGTAAAAAAATTCCCGCCCACCCCAGCTATACACGGCTTTACACGGTTGTAATGGACGCACAACCGCGGCAGAAACGAGTAGTAACGAAACGAAACGAGGCGAGTCGAACTGGGCTAGTGGAAATGAGGCATAACTGGCAGGCCCCAGTCTGTCAGGATGGGTAAAAGGACCTCAGCCAGCATCATCACAAACACAGGTGTCCCCCAGGGTCGTGTTCTCAGCCCCATCCTCTACAGCCTCTTTACCCATGACTGCATTGCCTCCCACAAGGACAATATCATCCTAAAGTTTGCGGATGACACAGCAGTGATAGAACGCATCACTGGTGATGACGAAGCATCCTACAGGAGGGGGGTGGCCAACCTGGTGTCATGGTGTCATGGTGTGAGGACAACAACCTCACTTTCAATATGGACAAGACAAAGGAGATGATATTGGACATGAGGAAAGGGAGGAGTAGACCTCATCGGCCACTGTTCATCCGGATGCTTGAGGTGGAGAGGGTGAGCAGCTTTAAATACCTGGGCATCCACATCAGCGAGGACCTTAAGTGGACACACAACACCACAGAGCTGGTTAAGAGAGCTCAACAGCGACTGTACTTTCTTAAGAGGCTGAAGAAGTTCGGCATGTCCTCCAGGATCCTCAACAATTTCTACAGCTGCATCATTGAGCGCATCCTTACCAACTGCATCACTGCGTGGTATAGCAGCACCACTGCCCTTGAGCGCAAACGCCTGCAGAGAGTGGTGAAGATCATCAGGACTCCACTCCCCTCTCTGCAGAGCATCTACCACCGCAGAGTCCAAAGAATTGCTGATGCCATCTTCCGGGACCCCACCCATCCCCAGCACAGACTGTTCACACTTCTACCCTCAGGCCAGAGGTACAGAAGTGTGAAATGCAGGACAACCAGACTGAAGAACTCCTTCTTTCCCACTGCCATCAGACTCCTGAACAGATAACAACTCCCAAAATTCCGTAACGCAGCTTTATCTATAGGAACTCACACACCGGCTGCTAAATTTGCACACTGCTCACCTGTACAGTAGATACAGTCACACCTGTCTGATGTCCATATCATCCCTACTGCTACTTATCATGCACAGTGACGCTAGACAAAAAAATCTGCTGGAAACCTCACATCAGTCACATCCGGGCCAAGTTAGCAAAATGTATAGGCATACTGGGGAAGACAAGACACATCTTGGACTATAAATCATTGGTCTTACTGTACAATTCACTGTTTCTACCTTATCTTAACTACTGTGTAGAAGTCTGGGGGAACACCTACAAGACCAACCTACAGTCAATATGCACATTACAAAAAAGAGCTATAAGAATAATAAATAATGTAGGATATAGAGACCATACCAATTCGTTGTTTTTAAAGTCACATGTCATAAAGTTCATCGATTTAGTTAAATTTAAGACAGCACAAGTCATGTACAGCGCAATTAATAATCAACTCCCAACTAATATACAAAAAAATATTTAAAAAAAGAGACAATGATCATAATTTGAGAGGAGACTTAAACTTTACAAAACCCAAGATACGAACAACCAAGAAAAGTATGTGCATATCTGTCTGTAGGGTGGATTTGTGGAACAGTCTGGAGCCAGAAATGAAACTATGTACAAACAGGATTCAATTCAAAAAGAGGTATAAACATTATTTGCTGAAAGGATATATGTTAGAAGGGTAGTATTTATATGTATGATTCACTATGCTCACTCTGGGACACTCTGGGACACTATGGAATGGTGGGTGGGACAGCACTGTGTATATCTGTGTTGTCTGAGGCTGGTTTTGATGTATGGACATCAATGCATGTTAGGATGGATGGGTGTTAATGTTGACATGTACAAAATACAGTTAATTGTTTACCTGGGGTCTTAAATGTGGTAATTTGTTAATAATTCACATGGGTGTATTTATGGAAAAGAGGAGATGGAATTAATACGTGTTCACTTCTTCCTTCTCCCTTTTGAACTCTGTATACTGTTACTTTATTGCATTTGTCATTTGTTTTGTTTTTGTTATACTTTTTTGTTCGAAATAAAGTATCTATCTATCTATCTATCTATCTATCTATCTATCTATCTATCTATCTATCTATCAGTCTACTGGTACAACCATTACATAAATTAGCACCAGGTACTAATTTATAATTTGTAATTATACGCTACTCGTTTCACAATGCTCATTTGCACACTGTACATAGTGTCATTAGTACTCATTAGTTTTAGTATTTAGTATCAAGGTATGCTTAAGGAGTCCTAATTGCCTAAGTGTGTGTTGGTGTGTGTTATTAGCATCCATTGGTATTAGGATTGAGTTACTGTGTTCGTGTACCTATTACCTTGGCATTTGTTTGGAGAGCAAAGTAAGAATTTCATTGCTCAGGAAATGTACCATGTCTTAACTGCGCACATGATAATAAAGCCTTTGAATCTTTGAATCATCACTCCCTCACTCTCACTTACAGTCTTTGTTCAATCACTCTCTCACTCCTTTGCTTGTATCTATTCATTTGGCAGCACACAGGGATTTTGACAAAATGACGGGTCCCAGCCCCCCCACCGGGCCCCCAGGCCCCCAGCAGAAGGAGAGCAGCAGGGGTGGGGGAAGACCCCACCCCCAGCACAAATCATGATAGGTGTGTGTTGGTTGTATGATGTGATGGTGGTTGGAGCACCACTATCCACTGTGATAGGCAGTGGGACCCCCATCCCACCAAGCCCTCAGTGTCTAAGATGCAATTAAAATTGAGGTGATGGCAGCCCCACTGTGCAGCAGAGGTACCTGCTTCACCGACACATTGCGGCATACCCCCGCCCCAAAACCCAGAGTGTATCCAAGAAGATGTATGTTCCACCCAGAATCGGGTGGGGGGGAGGATAAGACTGGGAGGGAGGCGGTTGAAAAGGGATCCCGTCCCCCCCCAGAAGCCAGCTTGCAAACTGGTTCAGGAGGCCGCCCACTGCCCTCAAATCCCAACCTAGGGCGAGGGGCGCCAGGCTGAGCAACCCAGAACCCACCAGCATTGAGCCCTGGTGTTCCCAGCACCACAAATATTGTGGAGGAGCCACACCCACTCCCACTCATCTTGCACACACAAACATGCACAACAACAATAATCACAGTAATGAACACTGGGCTGGATCCATATGGTGCCCCACAAGCCAAGTGACACCCCCCGAGTGCCCACCACAATCCCACCAACAACCCACCCCAGACACACACCGATAGCAGCAGGCTGCCCTGCAGCCACAGCCACCCCAGAGCAGCCTGACGGCAACATGGCCGCCAACCTGTGCCAATGCCACCCCCCCCTTCCCCCCCGACCAGCCCCGGGCACCTGTTTTTTATGAGGAGGCAGCGGTGACGCCGGCTGCTGACAGTACAGGTAAACAAGAAAAAATATTTTACTATATTTTTCAAATTGCAAGATTTACAGAGGCCAAGGCTAACAAGGTTAACCTCTTGCACTCCGGGATACCGCGGGCGGTCACGTCTGTGCGTACTAGTGCGCACTGAAAAAAAAAGCTGCATTTCCGTTCTTCCACTACAGACACAGCCGCGAACAGAAAGCCAAAGGAGTGCTTTGATTGGTTTAGATTTCATTGACCTCTCATTCAACTAATAAGAGCCTTGAATTGGGTTTCTGAAACCTTGAAGAACCAATGACTGAAAACCTAGCAAGAAGGACCCACCTACCAACCGAATACAGCGAGCCAATTGAAGCAGAGAAGTTCGACGATTGAAAGCGTGCGTCCTGTGCGTAAAATCTGTTTTGTGTAAGCCGCTGTGTGTAACGGTAGTGTTCGCCAGTGTTTTTTTCTTACTACTGTTCTTATTTGTTTTGAAAAATTGTTCACCAAAACCGCAATCATGGAAGCGCAAAACCGCAATAATGGAATCATGGTTTGACCGGGTCGCGTGACCAGAACCATGAGTCGTAACAAGCGGACCAGCGTCATATTCGTCTGACAATGAGGAAGAGATGTTCGCCAGCGACACTGCTGTTGTGGACAGGTAAGTGTTATAAGCTAAATTATTCTTTATCCCTGAAAATTGTAATCAAAATGACTTTTGACCGATTGGTAAATTACGACTGTGCGTCATCGCCACATGACGGACTGCGACGCACGGACCAGACCGTGCGCCGAGAACGGTCCCCCCACCCCCGCTACTCCTCTGTAGCGGATTGCAGATATATTGCAGATATTTTAGTACAACTGTGCGTAGTAGACCGCGGCGCATGGTCCGGTCCGTGCGCCGCGGTCCGTCATGTGGCGATGGACGATGTCCATCCTCTGTAGCGGGTGGGGGGGTGGGGGGTGGGGGGAGTTGTTATCCTCTACATTACAGATATTTTAGTATAATTTTTATTGCACTGTAGGTTATTTTTTCTTGTAAAAAAAAGCCACACATTTTTTATGTGGCATGCTTCTTTGTGTGTGGGGGCTTGTTTGTTCATTCATTCGTTCATGAATGAATAAACAACCCCCCCCCCACACACACACACACAGCCCTGAGTGTCACCTTTCATTAGAGCCCAAGATCAAGCTTCTATATTGAATCATTCAAAAGTTACAGACGTTTTTCCAAACTGTGCCATTTGGCACAATTTGGCACAGTTCAAAAACGCCTGGGAACAACCTGACAAAAAAGCTGTGTAATATATTCATTTTTTGTGGTATTGTTACAAAATTTTGACCTCAGCTGGATAACACTTGGTTCTACATTTCTGTTGCATTTTCCAGCCCGTATCTGACAGCTGTGTGTTATTTGCAAGCATTTGTATCCAAAAAACACCCAGGCGAACTTTATTTTCTTCAAGTTCAGTATGTTTAGATGACTGTTACTCAGTGGCAGGAGCACTTAGAGAGACTATGACTGTTTTTCCTAAAAATTCAAAGTGTTTTCTTTTAAATGAGACAACCCCATGAAGATGCTGCAAAGGGTTGAAGAACAGCTTTTGATTTACTTTGGGTACATTATTTTTGGGCGTTTTTAGGGAAATTGACCAGAGTGCAAGGGGTTAAATTTAAATATGACCAACTGCTCTCCCCAGGCATGCACAGGATATCTGCGGCCTCACAGCAGATGACATTACATGAGATTAAATATAGTTTGTTTGTTTGTTTTATTAAGAACCCCATTAGCACTCGTATAAAACAATGTATATTCTTCCTGGGATCTAACATAGTATATATTCTCCTTTCTGTCTACGTTGTACAGAATAGGGAACACATAATAGGGAGCACAACAGATGCCTCTGCAAAATGGACCAGTCAGCAGACCATGAACAGGACCCTGCTGGCAAATGTGGGTAAGTCGGTCCCTCCAGGATTTCACAGGATGTTTCTATGATTCGTGCAACCCAGAAAGCCTGAATTTGCGAGAGATTTTTTTTTTTTAAAAAGTTGTGATGTTGTGGAATTTTTTTTATTTATTTTTTCCCACTAAAAATTGTGGGAACTTCCAAATTTTAAAGCAGATGTTTTTGGGTTTTTTTTTTTTTTCCATATTTTACTAAAATGGTGTTCTATATAGCACCACAAGAAAAGCACAGGATTGTCAAAAATTTCCTATTAAACAGTGATTTGTAAATTAAGCAGAAACTCCTGCTATACAGAAAAACTCTTTTGTGCAACAGCAAATACAGACTTTAAGACAATTAAGTGAGAATGAAATAGTTACTCATACATTTGTTATAAAAATGATCAACATTGTAGGCTACTCTTGCTGAGAACTTGAATAAACAGGATGAAAAAATAATGGTCAATTACAACAGCTAAATTGCTTTGAATGCATGTTAAAGGGTATAGATTTGGAAATTATGGCGGCAGCTTCATTTGAAAACTCCCTAACCACAGCAGTCCCCAACCACTCAGGGCCAAGCACAGAGAAAAAGGAAATGATTTATTGTTTTGCTCTGTATTGTGTATCAAAGTCTGTGTTTGTCTGAAAAAAATAGTGAATATCCTCTCTCTTTCTGTGCCTGACTCCTACCTGTCTGTCTATCTGCTGCGTGTCTTGACACACACCTGTCTCATCTGATCCTCATCTTTCCTTTACTGGGAGTTTTACCGGGAGGAGGGGCTCTCCTTCAGACCGGAGATTCACAGCTTTAAAGCTCATTGATCAGATGTAGTAATGATTTTACCTCTAAAGATATATAAAATGTTACAACACTGGCTGTAGTGTTAGATTTGCTCATTTGTTTGCGGTTTTACAGCGTCACATGTGCTCCTGCAATGGGGTGCTTTTCAGACAGGCGGATTTTTTTCAACACAAACCTGGCACTTCGTACAAGTGGTCAAGATGGAGATGTAGGACATCCACTGGCAGGCTGGGGGAGACAGAGGAAGGGACGATGTGGGAAAACTTGTGGGTGGGTGTTTTTTTAAATCACACACTATTTTTTGCTGATGTGTTCCGTTAATACTCACTATAACAAATTTGATTGCTGAAATTGGTGGAAGTTGACGAGGATTGGCCAAAATTGCATGAAAGTTGCGGTGATTGGACAAAGTTGCAAGGTCGCTCAAAAGATGTGTCGATGGCCTGATTTTACATGAATTTTGCGATTACAATATTTCGAAATCTTGGAGGGACTGATAAGTGTGAACAAACAACAGATCTTCCACATAATTTTTTTTTTAATAATAGACAAGATTCTACATTCAATTTGTTAGACTTCCTTGTTTTTCTACAGATGTACTGTATTTCCTGATGCCTGAAGGATATCATCATTTGTAGACTTCTGAGGACAATAAGTTTCAGGTAGGATTTCAATAAGGCCTGAAAAGAAAGTGTAGAACAAAGAAAAAGTAGGGCCCAATTTCTGTCTTTGCCTTGGGCCCCAAATGGATTAAGTCTGCCCCTGAAGATGGGTTCTACCATTAAACTGCTTTAAGGACCAATCCAGTTTCATTTGTTATCCTGGGCCCCCTTGTATACAATTGGGCATGTCCTTCAACCGTTAAGTCTTTTTATCACACAATTTATGCTGATAATGTAGTGCTAGTCACAATTAGCCTTGTGGTATGTGGTTGGGCCACATAAAAACTGATTTCTGGCATTTGGGGTGGGGGGGTGCAAAGCTTTTGACTTGAAACTGAAAGACAATGAAATGATTTTTTGTTGAAAAAAGGGCATAAGATACCATTTTACACAATGTAGAGGGATTTTAAAGGGAATTTATATCCACGTGAGTGCATCTTTAAAATAACATTTCCACTCAGCTGAAATGCTTTGTCTATGAAATAGTGGGTGGAAAAAATGTAATTATGTCATGACTTATCTCCATAACTCGTCTTATTGTGTGCAGCAAAAACCAGATGAATAACTAATTTCCCTCAAATAACCCGGGCCTGTCAGGGTTCTGGGCATTGTCTGGGGACCATGCTCTCGCTTTGAGTTTATTTTTGCCTTTCTCTGATTTCCCTGCCTCAGCCCAGTTTGTATTTTGGGAATCTGTGTTTATCATTATCATAGTCGTGTTGTTCTTAATTCTGGTCTGAGGTTTGAGTTTAGTTTGGTATCATTCTCTGATATTATCATTTTTCATGGTCATGTATTCCCTGGTCCTGCGTTCATGCTTCTTGTGCATCCTCTGTTCCTGTTTGCCATTTGTCTCAGCTCCTCATGTTTTTCTGTACCTGTTGCCATGCCCTGCTGTTTCTGATTTCCCCTGATTGTTCTCACCTGCTCTGTGTTGCTTTGATTGCCCCCTCATCTATTTATGCCAGTGTGAGTCTATGTCTAGTGCAGTGTTCTTGTCTGTCAGTGTGTTACCCATGCTTCTGCCATGCTTGTGTTTTGCCCTTAATCCTGAGATCTTGTGCCTAAAGCCAACTGTGTTTCTACTTTTGTTTCAGCCCAGGTGTTGCTTTATTTTCTGTTTATGAATAAATCATCATTTATCACATTTGCCTCACATCTAGGTTTACCTCCTCCTTGCCCTGGAGGGGCAACCATGACAGTAGGACACCAGAAATACTGGACCCAGTGAATGAAAAAAGGAGGAGAAAGAAGTGGAGTCAGGATGAGCTAGAGGTGGTGGCCGTTACAGAGGACATGGTGATTGGAGTCCGGAACAACTCCTGCTGATGGGTTAAGATGCTTTTCTGGGGAGGACTTGCCAACCTACTCACTGGCAGACCAAGTGTGTGCCTCCACCCCCGGGTTCAGAACCTCTCCCTCCCTCCACTACCACTGGTTCCCACCATCTCCTCCCCGCTGGAGTCAGCCGCTCTCTGGCCAACATTATCTCCTGCGGAGCCCGCAACACCACGGGTCCCTTGGGAGAGATCCACCACCAAGAGTGAAGAGTTTTGGGGATCTTTGATTGGCGTTTGGCAGGCCCGGGTGGGAGGAAGGTTCCGAGAGATGCCACTCCTCTCGACACTTTACACCAACGTCGGCTCCAGCTCCTCACCAGACAGCTCCAGCTGTCTCTAAGGTGTGTGCAGAAACTCCAGCTTTCTACATGATGCACACACCAGCTTCTGCTTCACCTGTTTCACCGAAACAGTTTGCTCCACCTGTCATCATGCCTGCAGCTTCGTCTGAAGTTTCACCTGTCACGACATCCCCAGTTTCGCCTGTTGTGACACCTCCAGTGCTGGCTCCACATCGTTTGGTGCCTCCAGTCCTGGCTCCTCATCATTCTCTGCACCTAGTCTAGTCTCCACGATGTGATCCAGCTACGATGTCCACATCAGATGCTCCACCATGTTCGCCTGGCTGTCCAGCGGCAGCAGAGCAGAGAAAAAGGAAAGTACAATTTTCTCACACCTAGTTATGAGAGGTCTTGCTTTGTTCCCCAGGAGGGGGCTCAGTGGCAGTGTTCAATCGCTGATGAGCCTCCTCCACCCATTTCTGTTGTCAATTCTGCTGCCACTTCAGTATTTCCATCCTCACCTGCTTCTCCACTCTCCTGAGCCCCACGCTGGAGTAGTTGACCCACTACAAGGCTGCAGGACCCCATCTGGGAGCTGGGACAGTGCTACAACCTTTGCCTTCGAGGGATGGATGGCGGGACATAATGTGGAGGGAAGCGATGGTGGCATCCAACCCGCATTTGAGGGGGGACATTCCAGCCTTCATCAGTGAATTCTTCCTCTTTGATGAGACTACTCCTCTCCACGTGCATGCTCCTGTAGAGACTGTTTCTCTTCACGTGCACATCCCTGCAGAGACTGCTCCTCTTCACGTGCATGCTCCTATCGTGACTCTGTTGGCTGCAGCTCCTCCTGCTGGTCCGCTGTCATCACTGGGTGTCATCACTGATTGGTCTGGGTCATCTGGGTTTTCTGTTGATCAGCCTGCACAGCCTGTTTCTGCTGCTGCTTCGTCTGCAGCTCATCTTCAGGTTGTCACTCCAGCAGCAGGAGACAAGGAGCAAAGGCAAGTATTCTTTCTATTACCTTCTACATCAATTATAGAAAATACTTTCCTTACTCCTGGTGAGGGACCCAAGTGCAGATTTCACCTGCCCCTGGACCTACCCCACCAGTCTCTGCTGCCAATGACTATGGTGCCACCTTACTGACCTCCTGTTTTCCCCTCTCAACCGAGGTGGCCATGTTGAGGATGGAGCCACAGAAGGACCACTTTCCATCTCAGCCACCTGCCCTTCCAAAGGTCGGGGAACTTCCACTCATTGTTGTTCCAGAGGTCGAGCAGTCTGCTCCACCCGTCATTGTTCCAGAGGTCGGTGGACCCCCACCTGTTGTTGTACCAGAGGTTGAGCAGTCCGCTTTACCTGTCATTGTTCTGGAGGTCGGTGGACCCCCACCTATCATGGTTCCAGAGGTCAGTGGACCTCCACCCATCATTCCAGAGGTCGGTGGACCTCAACTTATTGTTCCAGAGGTTGGTGGACCTTCATCCATCATTCCAGAGGTCCATGGACCTCTACCCATTCTCCAAGAAGTTAAGCAGTCTGCTCCACCCATCATCCAAGAGGTCAAGCAGTCCGCTCCACCCATCATTCAAGAGGTCGAGCAGTCTACT
The DNA here is from genome assembly GCA_020510985.1 of Pholidichthys leucotaenia. NCBI lineage: Eukaryota > Metazoa > Chordata > Actinopteri > Cichliformes > Pholidichthyidae > Pholidichthys > Pholidichthys leucotaenia. The sequence goes on from CM035840.1 coordinate 195,905,101, forward strand.
TCCTCTATCATCCAAGAGGCCAGGTGGACTCCTTTTTGTGCTCCAGAGCATGCCACTGTCAGCTGTTTCTGAACTGCCTCTCAGGCTCAACACACTCTGTCCCCCGGTCAGGTGGCCCAGAGACTCTGATAGAGCACCCGATCTGCCTTGTTCTGTAACTTGGGGGCCTGTGGATGAGGGTAGACATCCTGAACCATTTTGTCCAATGATCTGGTGGCCCAGGGACTCTGGGAAGTCGCCAGATCCCCTCAATTCTTTGGTCCACTGGCCCATGGACTTTAGTAGAGCAACCAACCTGCTCTGTTCTGGGTTTTGGGGCCTTGGACTTTATTTGGCCCCCACAAACTGTATTTTGTTTTGGACTCTGTGGGGGGTAAGAGTTTGTTTTGGTCTGCCTAGCCTTGTACTCCCACCACCCACCCTGGGAGGGTCAGTTTGTGTTGGTTTAGGTCATGTGTTTTCCGACCCTTGGGGGGGGGGGGGGGTACTGTTAGGGTTCTGGGCATGGTCTGGGGACCATGCTCTCGTTTTGAGTTTATTTTTGCCTTTCTCTGTTTTCCATGCCTCAACCCAGTTTGTATTTTGGAATTCTGTGTTTATTATTACTCATTATCATAGTCATGTTGTTCTTTATTCTGATCTGGGGTTGCGTTCATGTTTCTTGCATATCCTCTGTTCCTGTTTGGCATTTGTCTCAGCTCCTCATGCTTTTCTGTATCTGTTGCCATGCCATGCTGTCTCTGATTTCCCCTGATTGTTCTCACCTGCTTTGTGTTATCTTGATTGTCCCATCATCAATTTACGCCAGTGTGAGTCTATGTCTAGTGCGATGTTCTTGTCTAATGTCGGCGTGCTACCTACACTTCTGTCATGCTTGTGTTTTGTCCTTAGTCCTGTGATCTTGTGTCTAAAGCCAGATATGTTTTTACTTTTGTTTCTACATGCTGCTTTATTTTCTGTTAATGAATTAACCATGGTTTATCACATTCTCCTCGCATCTACTTTCCCTTCTTCCTTGCCCCAGAGGGGCAACCATGACAGTCTCTCTCACTGGATCAAAACGAAAACTGCTGTAAACTGTGGTGCTATGTTACCTAGGGATACAGTATCTCACAAAAGTGAGTACAACTATACAGCCAGTGCTGTAACATTTTATATATCTTTAGAGGTAAAATCAATACTACAGCTTGTCAATGAGCTTCAAAGCTGTGAATCTCCGGTCTGAACATGGACCAATGCGTGCCCCCGGCAAACCCCGAAGGAGAGCACCTCCTCCTGGTAAAACTCCCGGTAAAGGAAAGATGAGTATCTGATGAGACAGGCACAGTATCTCACAAAAGTGAGTACACCCCTCACATTTTTGTAAATATTTTATTATATCTTTTCATGGGACAACACTGAAGATATGACACTTTGACACAATGCAAAGTAGTCAGTGTACAGCTTGTATAACTGTGCAAATTTGCTGTCTCCTCAAAATAACTCAACACACAGCCATGAATGTCTAAACCGCTGGCAACAAAAGTGAGTACACTCCAAGTGAAAATGTCCAAATTGTGCCCGAAGTGTCAATATTTTGTGTGGCCACCATTATTTTCCAGCACTGCCTTAACTATCTTGGGCATGGAGTTCACTAGAGCTTCACATGTTGCCACTGGAATCCTCTTCCACTCCTCTATGACAACATCATGGTGTGAGAGACCTTGCGCTCCTCCACCTTCCGTTTGAGGATGCCCCACAGATGCTCAAAAGGGTTTAGGTCTGGAGACATGCTTGGCCAGTCCATTACCTTTATCTTCAGTTTCTTTCGCAAGGCAGTGGTCGTCTTGGAGGAGTGTTTGGGGTGGTTATCATTTTGGAATACTGCCCTGCGGCCCAGTTTCCGAAGGAAGGGGATCATGATCTGATTCAGTATGTTACAGTATATGTTGGCATTCATGGTTCCCTCATTGAACTGTAGCTCCCCAGTTCCAGCAGCACTCATGTAGCCCCAAACTATGAAACTCCCACCACCATGCTTGACTGTAGGCAAGACACACTTGTCTTTGTACTCCTCACCTGGTTGCCGCCACACACGCTTGACACCATCTGAATCAAATAAGTTTATCGTTGTCTCATCAGACCATAGGACATGGTTCCAGTAATCCATGTCCTTAGTCTGCTTGTCTTCACAAACTGTTTGCGGTCTTTCTTGTGTATCATCTTTAAAAGGGGCTTCCTTCTGGGACGGCAACCAATTTGATACAGTGTGTGGCATATGGTCTGAGCACTGACAGGCTGGACCCCCCCCCACCCCCACCCCTTCAACCTCTGCAGCAGTGCTGGCAGCACTCATACGTCTATTTTCAAAAGACAACCTCTGGATATGATGCTGAGCAAGTGCACTCAACTTTGGTTGACCATAGCGAAGCCTGTTCTGAGTGGAACCTGTCCTGTTAAACAACTGTATGGTCTTGGCCACCGTGCTGCAGCTCAGTTTCAGGGTGTTGGCAGTTTTCTTATAGCCTAGGCTATCTTTATGTAGAGCAACAATTCTTTCCTTCAGATCCTCAGAGTTTTTTGGCATGAGGTGCCATGTTGAACTTCCAGTGACCAGTATGAGAGAGTGTGAGAGTGATAACATCAAATTTAACACACTTGCTCCCCATTCACACCTGAAACCTTGTAACACTAATGAGTCACGTGACACCAGGGAGGGAAAATGGCTAATTTGGCAAGAGTTATTTTGAGGGGACAGCAAATTTACACTGTTATACAAGCTGTACACTGACTACTTTACATTGTATCAAAGTGTCATATCTTCAGTGTTGTCCCATGAAATATATATATATATATATATATATATTTACAAAAATGTGAGGGGTGTACTCACTTTTGTGGGACACTGTAATAATATTTACAAAACACTATGTAGTTGTTGAGCTACACAGATATCCATGGCACACAAAGCAACACGAGCAGATCCATTTCTCCTTAGAGGAATTTGGGTCAGGAAATGCCCTTTGAATAATTAAATTTAAAATTAAAAATAAATAATATGTAATTAAGACAAAATCAGTGGTAGCACGGTGCAGCACATCAAAGGGGTGTATCATTGTGCATGCATGCACTGCACAATGATACACCCCTTTGATGGGTGTATCATTGTGCCACATCAGTGTATCAGTGTATCAGTGTGCCACACAAATGTGGCACACTCACATTTGTGTGTGCCACACACACAAATGTGAGTTTACCTCTGCAACAGGAGGTGTGGAGCTTGGAACATGACCTGACTAGACGTGGAGCCAAGTCTGAGTCTACCAGTGCATCTAAAAAAGTGAAAATGTTTTTTATTTTATAATTCAGTTTTAAAAAGTTAAACTTTGATGAAGTATATTGTATATCCATACATAAAGTGAGCTATTTAAAACATTTTTGATGGCTATGACTTAGCTCTCCATATTAATTTTTTTTTTTTTTTTTTGTTACTTATTTGTACCCGTAGGTAGATTTGGTTTGCAGTCTGGTGACAAGCCACCGGCTGCCGGTCGCTGCGTGCGCGAGCGCCCTAAACCTACATGTTTTTGGTATGCGGGAGGAAACCGGAGAAATCCCGGAGTAAACCCACGCAACACGGGGAGAACATGCAAACTCCACACAGCTCACTGTTGGTCGGGGGCTGGGATCGAACCCACGATCTCATGATCCCCGCGATCCCCCGGCCGAGGGTAAAACTGTTCTGCCACAGTGCTAAACCACTGCGCTACCGTGCAGCCCATTATGAATCATATTCTATTTTTTAGATGCACTATGTAGCACTATGTAGCACTTAGACAATGACAGCATCTTTAAGACCAGACTGCAAGTCCAAATATTGCCAGACTTCCTCTGAGAATTTCATCAGACAGCACCAAAGTTGCATCAGCCAAGGACTCTGGGGTGGTGACGTGATCAGTGTCTAAAACCAAAGGAAAGTTTGTGATTCTTACCCCGACCAATGAGTGAGGTGGTTAGACAAATCACGCTATGCCAACACCAACAGAGAGTGGGAGAAGTGACCCAGCGGTAAGTTGTGGACATTTACTGTCTGGCGAGCATGTGCAGGTTTTGCCATTTAGAGGGTGAAATGGTGCCAGACCAGCTAGCGGAGCACACAAGCAACCCGCGGCTGTGGGTGAATCTAATCATGGCATCCGACGACCTACCGCTGGTGAAGGCAGTGGAGCTGGCATTCCAGCTAGAGGCCACCGACAAGCTAACATCACAACTAGGTGAGCCACAACAACGAGCCCCATTAGTGCATGCAGTTACAAAAGAAGCATGCAGTTACAAAAGAACCCAGTCACAACATAACCTTCTTGGAGGATGCCTAGATGCACACCGTGAAACACCATTCATGTGGTAACTGCAGCTCCCTGATGCACCTAGAGAGAGTGCAATCCTGGCTGGCCAAGAGGCAGCAATGCAAACGCTGTGGCTCAATCTCTTTGCCAAGGTATGCCGACCTATACGACTGACATCAAGCCCTCCACCCAGTGCAAAAGAACCACCAAGAACCACCATCCACACTGTGGGCTCCAGAGGGGCAGCATACAAGTGGTGCATGGTGAAATTAGACAACATCAGCTGCTGGACACCACCGCTGTGAGGTCAGTGATGAACTGGGTTACAGTTAAAAAATTCTTCCCCAACCATCCTATTGGGAAGAATCTAGCGGAGCTGTATGGCTATGGGCACACACTCATCAGCTTAGTAGGGACCATTTCACTGGTGGTTCACTACTGGTCAAGAGTCCTCCCGGCATTGGTCTTCCAGGTAACCACACACAGGGACAATATCGTGGGGTGTGATTTATTTTTACGAACTGGGTTTTACCATTCACGATAACCTTGGGCTCTGTTTGATCACTGGGGATGGGAGGGCAACACACTTGGATGAGGTTACAGCCACTCTAAGCTTGACACCACAGGGAGGAGACAGTGAGGAGAGGGGACAGAAACTGGACTCATCTCACTCCTTGCCCGGCATCAGCAACAAGGAGCTGCCGCAGTCCTGCAATATAGAGAGTTCGTGGCCCATCAGGACCCAGCTGGGCACGTCCTGCTGTCGGCGTGAAAGTCATGCTGCCACAACAGCAACCAGCATCAAGGATGAGAGAGCAGCAGCAGCGCCGCATGAAGCCGACTAGGTCCGGATTCACGGTGCTCGATTGGGTTCGTGTCCGCTGATCCGAATGCCCAGAAGACTTGCAGATGTTCCTCTCTCCGCCGATGCAGATCACTGCGCAGTTGGTGCCAGTAACCTTCCAGATGACCGATGGTTCGAGATGGCACCCAGGTCTGCCGCAACCAGCACCTCCAGGGCCCTGCCCACTGTGGGCTCACCTGAGGCCCCGGAGGTTGAAATGACTCTATGTTTTTGAAATGTTTAAACAGAGTATGGTTGATAACATTGGCAGAACAATCCCCTTAACCATGCAGGGTTTCACCAGCAGTCTACCCAGTTGCCCAGGTTCAGATAATGGCTTTGGTTGTAGTGTATAGAATCTTAAGTAAAGTAGTCAGTGTACAGCTTATATAACAGTGTAAATTTGCTGTCCCCTCATAATAACTCAACACACAGCCATTAATTTCTAAACCGCTGGCAACAAAAGTGAGTATCCCCTTAAGTGAAAATGTCCAAATTATGCCCAAAGTGTCAATATTTTGTGTGGCCACCATTATTTTCCAGCACTGCCTTAATTCTCTTGGGCATGGAGTTCACTAGAGCTTCACAGGTTACCACTGGAATCCTCTTTCACTCCTCCATGACAACATCATGGAGCTGGTGGATGTTAGAGACCTTGCGCTTCTCCACCTTCCGTTTGAGGATGCCCCACAGATGCTCAATAGGGTTTAGGTCTGGAGACATGCTTGGCCAGTCCGTCACCTATACCCTCAGTTTCTTTAGCAAAGCAGTAGTCATCTTGGAGGTATGTTTGGGGTCGTTATCATGTTGGAATACTGCCCTGTGGATCATGCTCTGCTTCAGCATGTCACGGTACATGTTGGCATCCATGGTTCCCTCAATTAACTGTAGCTCCCCAGTGCTGGCAGCACTCATGCGGCCCCAAACCATGACAATCCCACCACCATGCTTGACTGTAGGCAAGCCACACTTGTCTTTGTACTCCTCAGCTGGTTGCTGCCACACACGCTTGACACCATCTGAACCAAATAATTTTATCTTGGTCCCATCAGACCACAGGACATGGCTCCAGTAATCTATGAATCTATGTCCTTAGTCTGCTTATCTTCAGCAAACTGTCTGTGGGCTTTCTTCTTTAAAAGGGGCTTTCTTCTGGGACGACAGTCATGCAGACCAATTTGATGCAGTGTGCAGCGTGTGGTCTGAGCACTGACAGGCTGCCCCCCCCCCACCCCTTCAACCTCTGCAGCAGTGCTGGCAGCACTCATACGTCTATTTTCAAAAGACAATCTCTGGATATGACGCTGAGCATGGGCACTCAACTTCTTTGGTTTACCATGGTGAGGCCTGTTCTGAGTGGAACCTGTTAAACCACTCTATGGTCTTGGCCACCATGCTGCGGCTCAGTTTCAGGGTGTTGAAAATCTTTATGTAGAGCAACAATTTCTTTTTTTTTCAGATTCTCAGAGAGTTCTTTGCCATGAGGTGCCATGTTGAACTTCCAGTGACCAGTATGAGAGAGTGTGAGAGCAATAACACCAAATTTAACCCTTAAACTGCCTTGGTTCAAGGACAGGTAGCGCTGTGGAGTGTCTGTGTCACAGTTCCATGACCGTCATGTGATGTGGCCTTAAACCATAATAAATCCCCAGTTGTACTAAGTATTGCACCTCACAAGGTGACAGACACTTACTTCTCTTGCCTTGGAGGACTAATGGCCCCCAAATAACCCCCCTCCCCCTCTGGGACACCAGAGAAGAAGAGTTTGTAAAGAAATGATGATCGATCGCAAGACAGAGGAGGCATTTGCTCCCAAATTTGCCAACTTTGATTCTAAAAAGAGTTTATTTAGCTTATGAAGGTTAATATCTACATTTTGTTATAACAGAGGGTGGGCAAAGCTGGTTGATGATCACTTGCTATCGACCCCCAGTGCCATGTGACTGGACAGAACAATCGCGCCGGTTCCCGGTCATCATATGTTGATAAATTGTGGCGGAATAAAAGTGAAATTCAGGTGGAATAATCAAAACAGTTTCTGGATGTAGGAGAGAAAGCTAAAATGACAGACAGAAGACAAAATAACGACCAGGATGGACGAAAATGGATGAAGCAAGCCTCCTGGCTAGTGGTAAGTCTGATGAATTTTTTTGTTTCTTTACATTGTACTGATCTTCTGGTTCATATACTTTAAAGATAAGATAACAAAAACCCCAAAACAAAAACAGTGACAAAAACCAAAACCATCCTTTGTGTAAATATGTCCAAAGTCCACTTTTGACTGAAAGTTATGTAATTCGATATGGCTGCTGTGGCACTATGCAAATTAGATGCGTAAATTTGCTCCTATCTCAAACTTTGGATAATGTTCTACATCTTTCAAATTGACAATGTCACCACTCGCTGCTCACGGGTGTCCACCTCAGCTGCGCGCACACCTGCACCTCGTTAGTGCACAGCTACTTATTCCACCTCGCCCTGAGCTTCGGCCTGGAGCCGTCTGTCTTACTTCACGCTCTAACCTTCAGCGGATTCCTTCCTCCAGGCCTGCTGATCTCTTCACGACAAGTAAGCTGTCTATTTTGTCTCACCTTGTCCTCTCAGCCTTCCCCTGTGCACAGGTGGATTTCCCGGCGGCGGACATCCTCTCCCTCGTCCTCATCACTCCTCTGCCTCAAAGCCCTTCCTTGGACGCACAGCAGGACGCTGTCTCCCAGGCTTGGGATCTTGCCAACGCCAGCCACCTCAGTTCTGCAAGTAAGCACATTACCTTGTCATTCTCCTGTGTGGTTTGCCCAGCTAACCCCCTGCTCTATTCTCATCCATAGGGTTGCCTGGCTGCACGGCGTGCTGCTCTGTCGCGGCCAACATCCTTCACCCACAACACATTCACATATCGCACACACGCATCCAAACACGTTACATTGGTTGAAAATAAAGCTTTCAAATCTACCTGAGCCTGCGTGCGTGTTTCCTGGGCCGAATATAATGTCAGTACGGCTCCAGCAGAGCGGCCCAGCAGACAGCAGGCTCGCAAGCCGCTTTTCCACCCTTGAGGCTCGGGTGGATATGATAGCGCACCAACAACAGGTTATTTTTAATCAATTAACCATAATTACTCACCGGTTAGACCGCCTGGATCCCCAGCAGGTGTTCCTCCCGGGTTCACAAGGCGCCGCAGCTCCGGTCGCTTCCGCGGCTAGCCAGCCTAGCTCAGGAACGCCGACCCGTCTCACACCCATTCCGACCCCCGCTCGCTTCAACGGGAAACTCGGTGGAGCGAGTGGGTTTATCCTGCAGTGTGAGTCGGTGTTCCTACGCGTTCCCGGGGATTTCCCCTCAGACCATAGCCGAATCGGGTACATGGCTAATCTCTTAGAGGGGCGAGCTTTAGCTTGGGCTTACGCCGTTATGATGAAGCCCAGCTACGCAAACCTCTCATGACCGGTTCGTGCGAGATTTCTTAGAGGTGTTTAACCACTCGCGTCATGACAGCGTCCTCGCTGATCGGCTTCTTAGTCTCCAACAGGGAAGCCGGTCGGCGGCGGAGCACGCTGTTGACTTCCGGGTGGCAGCAGAGGAGGTGGGCTGGGGAGAGGCTTCTCTTTGCAGTATCTTCCTCCGCAGCCTCAGTTCTGGTCTGAGGGACGAGCTAGCCAGTCGGGATCTTCCAGGGCAGCTGTCCGAGCTGATTTCTCTCACAATCAACCTGGACAATAGGCTGCGAGAGCGGGCCGCGGAGCGGAAGTCAGCCAGCCGGTCGCCCGGAGCTTCCGTCCACTCTCCTCAGTCTCGCCCCCTGGCGTTACGTGCTCCGGAGTCCGCCGATGAGCCAGAGGCCATGGCGATTGGGCGCACTAGGCTCCCTCTTGCGGAGAGACAACGCCGGCGGGAACGGGGTCTCTGCATGTATTGCGGAGATGACCAGCATCCCGTGGAGCTGTGCCCGGTTAAGCCAAACGGCGAGGTCCGGGAGGCACTGTAGGGGGCCTCGCGGACTCTAACCAGTCAAATCCCCTATCCTCTTGCACACTGCCCATACGATTCTGCCACGACTCCACCGGGCACTTCACGCACGCACTGGTGGATTCAGGGGCAGAGCAGAGTTTCATTTCTAAGAGCCTGGCAACCCATTTGGGCATTCCCTGTCTGCCACTGTCTACTCCCCTCAACCTGGTCACTCTCTCCCGTGCTCCTCTGGGAACAGTGACGCACCGCACCAAGCCGGTCCCCATCATCATCTCTGGCAACCACCGAGAGGACCTGACCCTGTTTGTCCTGCCCTCCTCTTCGGACCGAGTCATCCTGGGTTACCCGTGGCTGCGTTTGCACAACCCTGTCCTAGATTGGAGAACCGGCAGTGTCCTCTCATGGAGCTCCTTTTGCCTGGGCACCTGTCTTCAGTCTGCATCTTGTGCCCCGTCCTCTCCTCCACCGACGCCGGTCGCTGAGCCTCCAGACCTCACCTTGGTGCCGCAGGAGTTCCACAACTTGGGACTAGCCTTTAGTAAGTCCAGAGCCATGTCCCTTCCTCCTCACCGGCCATATGACTGCGCGATCAACCTCTGTCCAGGGGTCCCCTTGCCATCTGGCCGCCTGTACAGCCTCTCTGCACCTGAACGTGAGGCGATGGATACATATATCAAGGAGTCGCTCAGCGCTGGGATCATCTGCCCCTCCTCGTCTCCGCTCGGCGCGGGCTTCTTCTTCGTGTCCAAGAAGGATGGGTCCCTGCATCCCTGCATTGACTTCAGAGTGCTGAATGACATCACCATCAAGGATCGCTACACCTTGCCGTTCATGGACACCGCCTTCCACTCCCTCCAGGGGGCGACCTGGTTCACGAAGCTAGACCTCCGCAGCACTTACCATTTCGTTCGGATCCGGGAGGGAGACGATTGGAAGACGGCCTTCAGGATGCCCAGCGGTCATTTCGAGTATCTTGTGATGCAGTTTGGGCTCACCAACGCTCCTGCTGTTTCCCAGCGTCTCATAAACAACGTCCTACGAGATTTCCTGGGGGTCTTTGTCTTCGTATACCTAGATGACATACTCATCTTCTCCAAATCACGGGAGGAGCACCAGGTTCATGTGAGGCGGGTCCTGCAATGGCTGCTGGAGAACAGACTGTACATCAAGGCAGAGAAGTGTGAATTCTACGCCCGGACCACCTCCTTCCTGGGGTTCGTCATCTCGCACAACCAGATTCTCCCCGACCCCGCTAAGGTTAAAGCGGTGGTCGAGTGGCCCACGCCAACCTCCAGGAAGCAGGTGCAGCAGTTTATTGGCTTCGCTAATTTCTACCGGCTCTTTGTCCCCAACTTCAGCGCCATTGTCACCCCCCTGACCTGCCTCACCTCATCGAAGGTGCCCTTCCAGTGGTCCGAGGAGGCCGCCACCACCTTCAAGACCCTCCAGGCGGAGTTCTCGTCCTCCCGGGTCCTGACCCAGGTCGACCCCATGCTGCAGTGCCTGGTGGAGGTCGACGCATCTGACACGGGGGTGGGGGCGGTGCTCTCTCAGCGCTCGCCAGTGGACGGAGTCAAGCGGCCCTGTGCCTTCTTCTCTCGACGATTATCTGCGGCAGAGCACAACTATGACGTTGGCGACAGGGAGCTCCTCGCTGTCAAGCTCGCGCTGCAGGAGTGGCGTCACTGGTTGGAGGGGGCAGCTCAGCCTTTCATGGTCTGGACGGATCACAAGAACCTCGAGTATTTGAGGTCAGCGCGGCGCCTGAATGCCCACCAGGCGCGCTGGTCTCTATTCTTGCTCGTTTTCAATTTACCATCACGTACCGTCCAGGCTCGAAGAATGGGTTGCTCGACGCCTTATCCAGGCAGTTCGCCCCTGACGATCCGAAGGAGGCGGAACATACCATCCTTCCCAGCTCGTGCGTTGTGGGGGCGAAGGGGACGGAACCGGACCCTGGCGGTGGTCCAGAGGGGAGGCTCTTCGTTCCGTCGGCGGTTCGAGGAGAGGTGATTCACTGGGTCCATACCTCCAAGCTCACCTGTCACCCTGGCATCACCCGTCTGGTGAATCTGCTGCGACGCTCGTTCTGGTGGCCAGGCCTCCAGAGGGACGTCACCAACTACGTCCGGGCTTGCCCCCAGTGCGCTACCGGCAAGTCCCAAAACTCTCCACCTGTGGGTCTACTCCAGCCCCTGCTGGTCCCGGGCAGGCCCTGGTCACACATCGCCCTTGACTTTGTCACTGACCTTCCAGTCTTTAACACCTATGACACAGTCCTGACAATTGTAGATTGATTTTCTCAGGCCGCCCATTTTGTGCCTCTTCGGGGTCTCCCTTCGGCACGTGAGACGGCTGACCTCCTGGTCCAACATGTTGTCAGGCTGCACGGGATCCCGCTGGACATGGTATCGGACCGGGGCCCTCAGTTTGTCTCCCAGGTCTGGAGGTGTTTCTGCAACGCTTTGGGGGCCACGGTTAGTCTCTCCTCTGGTCACCACCCCCAGTCCAATGGACAATGCGAGCGCACTAACCAGGAGTTGGAGGCCGTCCTGCGCTGCGTGACTTCCTCCAATCCATCTTCCTGGAGCTCCTACTTGGCCTGGGTGGAATATGCCCACAACTCAGCGCGATCTTCAGCTACCGGTGTGTCACCCTTTGAGGCGTCCTTGGGGTACGATCCCCCCTTGTTTCCCTAGCAGGAGGGTGAGTTGGCTGTCCCATCTGTCCAGGCGCACATGAGACGCTGCCGGAGTGTGTGGACCAAGACTAAGGATGCGCTTTTACGCACGGTGGCGCGCAACAGTTCCACCACCAATCGCCACAGGAGGCCAACTCCTGATTACCAGGTGGGTCAACGGGTTTGGCTCTCGTCCCAGGATATCAACCTCAAAGCTGAGAAGAGGAAGCTGGCTCCGCGATTTCTTGGCCCATTTGTGATCACTAAAATTGTCAACCCGGTGGCTGTGCATTTGCCCCCCCACACGTTTGTGTCCCACTTTCCATGTGTCGAAGATTAAACCTGTTCTTTCCAATCCACTCTGCCCCCCTCCTAGGTCGCCTCCCACTCCTAGGATGATCGACGGTGACCCGGCGTGGGGTGTTACCTCAATCTTGGACTCCCGGCACCGGGGTCGTGGGCTACAATACCTGGTGGATTGGGAAGGTTATGGGCCTGAGTGGAGATCCTGGGTGTGCTCTTTGTGGGTGTTGGATCAAGATCTCACCACGGAGTTTCACCGGGCGCACCCAGGTAAGCCAGCGCCAGGTGGCGCTGCTGGGGGGGGAGTACTGTCACCATTCGCCGCTCACGGGTATCCATCTCAGCTGCGCGCACACCTGCACCTCGTTAGTGCACAGCTACTTATTCCACCTCGCCCTAAGCTTCGGCCTGGAGCCGTCTGTCTTCCTTCGTGCTCTAACCTTCAGCGGATTCCTTCCTCCAGGCCTCCTGATCTCTTCACGACACGTAAGCTGTCTATTTTGTCTCACCTTGTCCTCTCAGCCTTCCCCTGTGCACAGGTGGATTTCCCGGCGGCGGACATCCTCTCCCTCGTCCTCATCACTCCTCTGCCTCAAAGCCCTTCCTTGGACGCACAGCAGGACGCTGTCTCCCAGGCTTGGGATCTTGCCAACGCCAGCCACCTCAGTTCTGCAAGTAAGCACATTACCTTGTCATTCTCTTGTGTGGTTTGCCCAGCTAACCCCCTGCTCTATTCTCATCCATAGGGTTGCCTGGCTGCACGGCGTGCTGCTCTGTCCTGGCCTACATCCTCCACCCACAATACATTCATATATTGCACACACGCATCCAAACACGTTACATTGATTGAAAATAAAGCTTTCAAATCTACCTGAGCCTGCGTGTGTGTTTCCTGGGCCGAATATTATGTCAGACAGTAAGCCATTATCTCTTACCACTTTCAAGTTATAGCTCTGGAAATCTCTAACATCTGAACTGAATATTTTCTTGAAAAAAATCTTGACCACTGGGGCTGATGGTGCAATGGAGCGCCTCAGGCAGTCAAACAGTTAACACCCCTGCTCCCCATTCACACCTGAGACCTTGTAACACTAACAAGTCACATGACACCGGGGAGGGAAAATTGCTAATTGGGCACAATTTGGACATTTTCACTTCGGGGTGTACTCACTTTTGTTGCCAGTGGTTTAGACATTAATGGTTCTGTGTTGAGTTATTTTGAGGGGACAGCAAATTTACACTGTTATTCTGTGATGTTCCTGGGGCATGGGTTAGAGCCGTGCCCAGCTTAACTGCCCGGTGAACAGTTTGTTGTTTTTTTCCTGTTATCTCTTAGTTTATTATGATGTTTTGTATTTTTCTGTGTTGTATTTTCTGTTTCCGGTTTGTTTATTTTGGCAGTGCTGTGCAGCTTCCAACTGTCTTTTCCATGAGGCTGCACAGCTGCTGCCCATTGACTACTCATGAGCTACACCTGTTTGGGATTATGTGTGTGTATTTAGGGAACACGGCAACTTTAGTCATTGCTGTGTCCTACTACTACTACTCGCTCCTCGGTGTTCCCGTCGTGACCTATTTCCATGGTTTGGGGTTTGCTGTTTTGGTAAGTTGGTGTGCTCCGTTTTGGTGCCTTTTCTCCCCTATTTGTCTCAGCCGTCGAGCCCCATTGTTCTTGGGGTCTCCGGCTGAGCTTTTTCTCCTGCTCTGGCATTCCCAGTGTTTTGGCACCTCTGACGTTGAGCCCAACTTGCCTCCAGCATTTGTGATGTTTCTTTTCATTCCATTGTATTGTATGTTATCTTCATTGCTCACCAGTTCGCTTGTTGGGGCACGTTGTATCCATTCGATATTTGCTCTACATGCTAGCTAGAATTTGTATGTTGAAGCACTCTATATTCATTTATTATTTACTACTTGCTCACCAGTTGGCTTGGGAGTGTTTTTGTGTTTATTTTTCCATTTGCTCACCAGTCAGTTTGGGAGTGTGTTTGTGTTATTCTTTAAGTTAATAAATGTGCAGAAACCTACAGCGTGCGCGTGGTGTCCTATTTTGTACCCGTTCACGGGCGCATTCATGACATATACAAGCTGTACACTGACTACTTTACTTTGTATCAAAGTGTCATATCTTCAGTGTTGTCCCATGAAAAGATATAATAAAATATTTACAAAAATGTGAGGGTTGTAGTCACTTTTGTGAGATACTGAATGTGTCAAGTCATGCAGCAGATAGACAGAAAGGTAAGAGTCAGGCAAGGAAAGAGAGAGAATAATCAATAATTTATTCAGACAAACACAGAGTTCGATAGACAATACAGAGCAAAAGAATAAATTATTTCTTTTTTTCTGTGTTCAGTACGGTTTGGTTGGGGAGTTAGGGAGTTTTCAAATGAAGGTGCTGCCATAATTTCAAATCTCTACTCTTTAACATGTATTCAATGCCATTTAGCTGTGGTAATTGAAAATTATTTTTTCATCCTTTTTATTCAAGTTCTCAGCAAGAGTAGCCTACAGTGTTAATCATTTTTATGACACAGTTATGATTAGCTACTTCATTCTCACTTAGCTGTGTTAAAGACTGTATTTGCTGTGGCACAAAAGTTTTTCTGTATAGCAGAAGTTTCTGCTTAATTTACAAATTACTGTTTAATAGGAAATCTTTGACAATCCTGTGCTTTTTTGTGGTATTATGTTGAATATCATTGCAATAAATTATGGAAAAAAGCATCTGCGTGAAAATGGGTAGTTCTTCCCACAACTTTTAGTGCAAAAAACACCCTCTCAAAACACCTCAACTTTTAACGCAACCTTTTTTTTTTTTTTTTTTTAAAAAAGGCTCCCACAAATTCAGGCTTTTTGGGCTGCAACAATAATAAAAACATCCTGTGAAATCCTGGAGGGACTGACTTACCCACATTTGCCAGCAGGGTCCTGTTCATGGTCTGCTGACTGGTCCATTTTGCAGAGGCATCTTATTGTGTGCCCTCCTCTGTACAATGTACAGACACAAGGGAGAATATATATGTTGAACCCCAGGAAGAATAGCCAGTGTTTTATACAAGTGCTAATGGGGATCTTAATCAATCAAACAAACAAACAAACAAACAACTAAACTATAGTTAGTCTTATGTAATGTCATTGTCTGTGAGGCTGCAGATACCCTGTGCATGCCTGGGGAGCACAGTTGGTCATATTTAAATTTAACCTTGTGAGCCTTGTGATGTGTAGAGAGTATGGTGAGAGTGTGTGGCCCTTAGGGCTTGCCATACCTGCCCTGGGTGTGACGTCAGGCGGGCTACGGCTAGACTGTATATAGTTGTGTGTCCTCTAATAAAGTCCAGTTCGCTGCATGACATAAGACTGACTCCGACCATTATTTACCGACAACATTTTGGCGACGAGGAGAAACTATGGGGGCGTATGGGCTACCTCCACCATTATCACCATTTCTGGAATATCTGGGAGAGCCAGCGATCCTGTGGCCAAACTGGGTGGCCATGTTTGAGGGTTACATCGCGGCAGTAGGCTTAAGTAGACTCAAAGGAGTATGAAGTGAGCACTTCTGGCCCACTATCTCAGCGAAGAAGGTCGGAAAATTCTCTGTGTGTTGGGGGAAACGGAGTCTTATGTGGACGCTGTCGGGCAGCTGTCTGAATATTTTGCCGAACATACGAGGACCATGAAACTGCAGGTAATAGAGCTATTGGCCAGAAAAGAAGCTAAGCTAGCAAGCCCGGGGAAGCTAGCAGCTCAGTCAGTGTCTATGGGGAAGTTAGTCACGAAGCTAGGTGCGCTCCAAAACCAAGCTACGAGCTACCAGCAAGACTTCGAGGTGGAACCGGGGCCACGAGTGGAGGAGCCCCTAGTCAACTAAGACAGCAAGCCAGCCAAGGAGCTCAGCAAGATGGAGTCGGAGCAGTGACAGCCGGGCACAGAGGCAGCACAGCGGAGTACCTTGGACGATGGTGCTGGGTGCAGCGATGAGGCGCTTGGGTCAATGAGTGACACTGACGAGGGTGATGCTGAAAGTCCCGGGAAGCAGCAGCGACAGCCGGACACAGACACGGCACAGCGGAGCACCTCGGACGACAGAGAGGAGGTGCCGGGCGCCACAGAGGTTGGGTAGGACCTCAGTGCCGGGGATCAGAGCACCTTGGACGATGGTGCTGGGCGTTACAGCGGGGTGCCCGGGTCAACGAGTGGCGCCAATGAGCGAGCGTTAGTTTTCCCTGGAGTTCAGCCGCAGGGGGCCGGAGTGCTTGGGGCTGTAGCGGCGGCAGCTACAGCAGTGTTGAAGGTGGTTGGGAGCGGACCGACAGGCACAGAGGGATGGCGTGCCGGGCAGCAGCACTGTGGGTCCAGACGAGAGAAGTGGTTGAGGGTGAGGAGAAGGGACATTCTCTCGGGGGAGGTCGGCTTCAACCCGGGGGGAGCAGGTGGCGGCCAGGGGTGCGCATGCCATGGAGATGCCCTGGGCCTCCAAGCCGGTTTTAATTTTGGCTGCCCATGGACATTGGAGCAACATAAATGACATTACTGTAAATATGTTCATATGGTGCATGTGAATGAATGTGTGTTATTTGGGGATTATTTTGTGTATTTAGTATAAAAAAAAACCTCCTGATTTTAGTTGTTTTGGGTGATTGTGTCAGGCTATTCAGTTCACCGTTTCCCTGCTATTTCCCTTAGTGCATGATTCAGGTCCTAAATTGGGGTGGGTCTGAATTGTGTGTGTTTTGCACTTTTGCAAAGTGGAGGGGAATAATATGTAGAGAGTATGGTGAGAGTGTGTGGCCCTTAGCACTTCCCGTGCCTGCCCTGGGTGTGATGTCAGGCAGACTACGGCCAGACTGTATATAGTTGTGTGTCCTCTAATAAAGTCCAGGTTCCAAGGTTGTCATAGCCAGGAGCGGCACTGGGGTTAAGCTCCCAGTGCTCATAAAATGCTCCTTATGGCGTGCGTCTCGAAAAGCCTCTGACAACTAAGTCCAACTCCTAGCCTGCCCGTGTGGTTTAGTCTCTAAGCCCGGCGGAACTGCTTTTACTAATAGGAGAAGGGGCGAGGGCGGATCTCTGGCGCCTTAAAACCAGATGCTTCGGGTAGATGGTGGCTCGTCAACCTGGGAAGGTAGCCCATCTAGGGGAAGGTAAACCCTGATTTCAAACCTCCGCTGCCTTGCGGCATACCCGGTCACGGGAAAGGCTTCGGGAGTCAACCCTGAGGAAAAATCCGGAGTTGGAGCCCCTAAGGCAGTTCTATGTTGTGCTCAACATCGTTCTAGCAGCTCCTGCAATGGCGCTGGTGCCAAACTGTAGCAGCCCTACTGTTCCTTTGGATTCATCAGTGACGTGGAGAGGGGGGACATGCTGCATGAGCAACATCTTGTCCTCCATATCTTCCTGCCCAGGCTTGAATCCTACCAACGCCAACGCTGGAAGGTAGAACACCGGATCACTGGAGAGGACACTCCAGCTTCGCCTTTGGCGTAGACAAAACACGGGGAATGACAGTTACCAGTTATAAGCCACCGCTCAATTGGCGCAGAGCGCGGCGCCAGGGGTTGTTCCCGACGGTGGAAGGGATCATCGGATCTCACTGGACAGCTACCGCCCGCCTCAAGCTGGGCAGCCCCCAGCCAATAAGGTGTTGTCCCGCCACAGCTTGCTTTCCTCATTGGGTGCATGGGGATGAGGAGAAGTCCGAACAGCAGGCTGAGAACCTTCGCACCAGGCAAGACAATAAAACAAAAGAGACCAACTCTAAAACTGGGAACTTGGAACGTCCGCACTATGATGACAAGACTCGCTGCTAACCTCAAGGACATCAACGACACCAGGAAGACTGCCATCATCAATAATGAGCTGAAGAGACTGGGAGTGGATATTGTCACTCTCCGGGAAACACGGTTGGCTGACGCAGGCACACTGAGAGAGAAAGACTACACGTTCTACTGGCAGGGAAAGGGCAGCGACGAACACAGGGAACACGGAGTGGGCTTCGCAGTGAAGAACACCTTGCTGAAGATGGTGGAACTGGGCAGCACTGGCTCTGCATGACTCCTCACCCTCCGCCTGAACACCACTCAAGGCCCAGTCACCCTCGTCAGTGTGTATGCCCCAACACTGACAGCCACACCAGAGGCAAAAGACGAGTTCTACGAGAATCTCGCAACAACCATCAGGACCATCCCCAACTCTGAACAACTCATTCTCCTTTGAGACTTCAATGCCAGAGTGGATGCTGACCACGACTCCTGGCCCTCCTGTCTTAGACCTTTTGGCGTGGGCAGAATGAACGACAACGGACAGTGGCTGCTCGAGTTCTGCACATATCACGATCTGTGCATCACAAACTCGTTCTTCAAGACCAAGCCCCAACACAAGGTTTCCTGGCAACATCCACGCTCAAAACACTGGCACCAGCTGGACTTGATCCTGACCAGGCGCACCTCACTGAAGAACGTGCTAATCACCCGTTCGTTCCAGAGTGCAGATTGTGACACAGACCATTCATTGGTGTGTTGCAAGGTCAAGCTGCAGCTGAAGAAATTCCATCGTGCTAGACAGCCTGGAAAGGCACGGATTGACACCAGCAAGATGGCTCAACCATAACTTGTTGAGCAGTTTGCCTCCACCTTTGAGAAGGAACTTGATGTACCACAAAAAGGAGAATCTGCAAAGCAGAAGTGGGAAGTGCTGCAAAACACCATCCACTGCACAGCCTTGGCTACCTTTGGGAGGAAGACATCGAAGTCAAAGGACTGGTTTGATGCCAAGTTGACCGAGATGACCCGCGTCATTGAAGCCAAGCGCTCAGCACTTGCTGAGTACAAGAAGTACCCAAACGAGAAGAATCTCCAGATTCTCAGGGCTGCGAGAAGCAAAGTTCAGCAGACTGCTCGGCGCTGTGCCAACGAGTACTGGACTCAGCTCAGCCAAGACATTCAAACCGCTGCCATAACTGGGAACATCCGTGGTATGTACGATGGCATCAAGAAAGCACTTGGTCCGGCTCAGAACAAGACGGCCCCCCTCAAATCCTCCACTGGGGTGATGATCACAGAAAAGAACAAGCAGATGGAGAGATGGGTAGAACACTACTCCAACCTCTACTCCAGAGAGAACACCGTGACACCGTCAACCCTTGATGCCATCGACCGCCTGCCATCCATGGACGAACTTGATGCCGAGCCAACCATCGACGAACTCAGCAAGGCCATTGATAGCTTGGCCGCTGGCAAGGCACCCGGCAACGACGGCATACCCCCCGACCTGATCAAGCACTGCAAGACCGCCCTACTGCTGCCATTGCCTGACGTCCTCTGCCAGCGTTGGAAGGAAGGTGCCGTACCACAGGACATGAGGGACGCCAAGATCATCACCCTCTACAAAAACAAAGGGGAGAGAAGTGACTGCAACAACTACAGGGGCATCTCCCTCCTCAGCGTTTTTGGCAAAGTCTACGCACGAGTTGTTCTCGTTCGTCTACAGAAGCTTGCCGAACGTGTCTACCCCGAGTCTCAGTGTGGCTTCTGCGCTGCGCGATCGACGGTAGACATGATTTTCTCCATCCGCCAACTCCAGGAGAAATGCAGAGAACAGAACATGCCCCTGTACATCGCCTTCATCGACCTCACCAAAGCGTTCGATTTGGTCAGCAGAGAGGGCCTTTTCAAGATCCTGCCAAAGATAGGATGCCCACCAAAGTTGCAAAGCCTCATCGAATCGTTTCACACCAACATGCAGGGGATAGTGCAGCACGATGGCAACGTCTCAGAGACATTCAACATACGCAGTGGAGTGAAACAGGGCTGTGTACTTGCACCAACCCTCTTTGGGATTTTCTTTGCTATGCTCCTGAGGCATGCCTTCAGCACAGCAACAGAGGGAATCTACCTGCACACAAGATCTGACGGCAGGCTTTTCAACCTCACCCACCTGAAAGCCAGAACCAAAGTACATGAGACTCTAATCAGAGACATGCTGTTCGCAGACGACGCTGCAGTCGCAACCCACACACAGCAGGAGCTTCAGACCCTGATGGACCGCTTCTCCCAGGCATGCAAGGACTTCGGGCTTACCATCAGCCTGAAGAAGACTAACGTCTTGGCGCAAGGCACGGAAGCACCACCAACCATCACCATCGACGACTACGAGCTGGAGGTCGTGAATCAGTTCACATACCTGGGGTCCACGATCAGCAACAGCCTCTCCCTTGATACAGAGATCAACAAGAGGATTGGAAAATCAGCCTTCACACTCGCTTGCCTCACCACACGAGTGTGGGAGAATCCCAAACTCTCTGTCAAGACGAAGATGGCAGTGTACAACGCCTGCGTCATCAGCACACTGCTCTATGGGAGTGAGACATGGACAACATACGCCCAGCAGGAAAAGACACTGAACTCCTTCCACTTGCGCTGCATTCGCCACATCCTGGACATATCCTGGCAGGACAAAGTGCCCAACACAGAAGTTCTGTCCCACGCCGGCCTTCCCTCCATGTTCACTCTACTCAGGCAGCGCAGGGTCCGCTGGCTAGGCCACGTTCACCATATGGAAGATGGCAGAATCCCAAAAGATGTCCTCTACGGAGAACTGGCAACTGGCAGGAGAGACGTTGGCCGCCCACAGCTGCGCTTTAGAGACGTCTGCAAGAGAGACATGAAGGCCCTGGAGATCAACACAGAGCGCTGGGAGGACCTTGCAACGGACCGCTCCAAATGGAGAGGCACCCTGACCAGACAGCTCAAGGCGGGTGAAGAGAGACTGACTGCTGCAGCAGATGAAAAAAGGACCCACAGGAAGAACCGCCACAGACCCAGCAGCATGGAGACCACCCACAAGTGCGACCTGTGTGACAGGGACTGCCATTCACGCATCGGCCTGTTCAGCCACAGGCGGTGCTTTTCCAGCAGAGTAGACGTTTAGGATTCTCTTCCATGGTCATCATAGACCGACGGAGGCCGACGACGGAATAAAGTCCAGTTCACTGCATGGCATAAGACTGACTCCGACCATCATTTCCCGACATAACACCGTAGCCTCTGCAAATCTTACAATTAGAAAAAATAGTAAAAAAAAATAGTTTTTTACCTGTACTGTCAGCAACAGGCATCAATGATGCCTCCTCATTAACAAGTGCTCTTCATTAGCATCATGTGTGCTCATACAAGCACCGTCGCTCTCTATCTATTCCTCGGGAGGGTTAGTATCCTCACTGGTTGAAGTGAAAAAGGTTGTTTTGATAAAAATTTTCTATGCTTTTCCCTTTTTCTCCATCTCTCTACACCGCTCGGATAACTTCATTTCATTTTGCCACTATTTTTCACACTGTAAGGTTTGTTAACAATGTAACCAACGATGCGCGCATGTGCATGTCTAAGAGTCAACATCGAAGAGTCCAACAGTCTGAGGAGAAGGGGGAAGGACGTTACATTCCTGATTTGATTTGCTGTTTATGTGAACACTGGTGTTTCTTTATTTGGTTTGACATAATATTAAATGTGCTAAACAATAAAAAATATATATATATACTGATTATGGAACTCCTAGAAGATCGGGGTCCTTAGCAGATCAGGGCCTAAGTCATCTATCCTTTGCCTAAATGTAAGTCCACCACTGCTGACTACTTTAACACTACTGACTATTTACGAGGGGTGGGGGTGAAAAGTTCATAGTGGTCAAATTTGACCAAATGTGGTTTATTTTTCAACTGCAGGTATCCAAGCACTGCAACACCGATGGAAGAAGTGTGTGGACCGAAGGGGAGTTGATGTTGAAAAATAAACCACATTTGGTCATATTTGACCACTATGAACTTTTCAGCCCCCCCCCCCCCCCCCCATATGTTGGTGCTGCTCAGTTGTATAATGAATGCACTTAATTTTCATGTGATCCTTGTGTACAGTTTTGATTTATTTACGTATCCTCTTGTCCTGGTTGTGACCGTTGTAATGAAAGTCACAGTATTTAATTTGTTTACTTGTGTGTAAAATGACAATGACGTCTCAGTGCCGATTGAGATGTTTAGCAACAATTACTGGCTACATTTAGAAGGGACTATTTTTCTCAGCTGCACAAAGTAACTGGTTAAACAAACAAGTAATATCTTGTCCAGTATTACTGTCATTCAATAAATTGTGCTTGCGGAACTGTTGTATAAAAGCAGTAATACATTCAAGGTCATTACGGTATCATGAATATAGTAACTACAACTGTGATACTCTAATGCCCTGTGATATTGTTGGGGCTATAATCTGGAAGTGGAGCAAACATCATTTTGTTGTATCTGGGCAGGATCCTAGCATCATGCCCACGTCTTGTGTTTATTCCTTTTTTCTCTTATGATTATGTTTAGCCATGGTTTGCCACTGTCCTCTCTGTATGTTGTCCTGCATGTTCATTGTCATGTCTCCTGTGCATCCCCCTGTCTATGAGTGTCAGTGTAGCCTCGCGCGTCCTGTTTACCTCACCTGCTGCAATTGATTGTCTGCCCAGCTATCTGACGTTAAGTTAACTATCTATTCCCCTATTTATTTCAGTTTTTGCATGTGATCTATCTGGAATCCTCATTGCTGCTTCCTGATGTTCTCCCAGTGTATGGATTATCATTCCTTGTAAGTTTGCCTTGCTGGCTTTGTGTTCAGCCCCCATGCTGCATTTCTTTTTCCATAGTGTTTTTGTTAATAAATTATTGTTTTGCACCATAAACTTGCCTGTGCTCATGCGTCCTGCTTCTAAACCCTCATTTGCTCGGAGGGCAGAACATGAAATTAGGATGCCAGCATACCTTGACTTAGCAAGCAGAAGGAGGTTTGCAACCGGTGGTCCCAGTGTTGATGAGCTGTGGGCAGCGCAGTTTATCCAGGACTTCATCTCGGAAGCACGCGCTCCAGAAGAAGTCCTTGAAAGCCTGGACACTGCGACTGGGATAGTAGAGGCACACCCTGGTCTGTGGTGCTGCCCCGAGCTGGCGGAACTACTGGCCACCGTCTCCAACCTCTGCAGGACATATCAAGGGCTGGTGAGGAATTTAATTGGGCCACCGGAGTTTGAGCCCACGATGAAGCCTGCCCTGAATCTGGCCTCCTCTTCTCCTTGCCACTCACCAGCCTCACAGCCGCAGCACAGGTTAGGAAGGTGTTCGCCCAAGACGCCAGAGACTGCGCTGACGAGACAGCGTTCCCTGGCTCTAACGTCTTCAGCTTCTCCCCATTCTGCAGCCACAGTCAGTCTCTCTTCGGTTCCACGGCCACTTCATCAGCTAGAGGAGACAACATCACCACGCTGCTCTTCAGCATTCGCTCCACCGCTACGGAGTTGTGACTTGGAGCACCTTTCAGTGCCGGTCCCACGCCGCTGTGTTTCTCCTGTACCAGTGCCACGTCATTATAAACCTCCAGTGCCGTTCCCAAGCCACAGTCAACCACCAACACCGGTTCCACGTCACTCCCAAGTTGCAGTGCTGGCTCCCATCTCTGCTACACAGGTGCCCCTGCCCTCTGCTGCATGTGAGAGTGGTTTATCTGCTGTTCTTCCAGTATCTTCAGGATTGGTCATCACCTCTCCAGCAACAGTGCCATTGGAGCCCTTGCCAGCAGAGGCAAGGTAATGCAAGTACTCTTTTTAGTATTTATAACATCATTGCAAAAAAGGGCTTGTCTTGCTCCAAGTTGGAAGACCCAGCTGCAGTTTTCATCTGCTTTTAAGCTCTCCCCACCGGGATCTTCTGCTGGCTGTTGTGTGGACCATCAGGGATGGAGGAGTACCCCTCAAAGCCTGTTTCCATTGTGGTGCACATACTTGCTTCAGCAGTCCCTGAGGTGCACGCCTCTGCTCCAGCAGTCCCCAAGATGCATGCCGCTGCTCCAGTACTCTCCGTGGTTGACGTTCCCCAGCGGCAGCTTCTCAGTGTGGTCAGCACTCCCCAGTTGTCTCACAGTGGGGTCCCCACTCCTCAGTCGCTGTTAGCCCTGACACTGAAGGTCTTTCAGGTACTGTCTCTAGAACAAAAGACTCCTCTTTAAACTGTCATTAAAGGTGAATGCAGCATTATGTAGAACTGTCATCCAAGACAAATTTCCCTTGAGGGACAATAAAGTTCGTTCTGATTCTCTATTGTTACCTCTAGAGTGGGAGACTTCTATGTTATTTTCTGTGAAAAGAGGTCCACTGTTACCATCTGCTGAGCTCACCAATTCTATGTTGTTTCCTCCAGAGCAAAGAGCTCCCATGTCATCTTCTGAGTGTAAAGGTTCAATGTTTACTTCTGAGTGCATAATTTCCTTGTTATCATCTCCTGAGTGTGAGAGTTCCGTGCTATCATCACCTCCTGAGTGCAAAGATTCCTTGTTGTCATCCCCAGAGTTTAAGAATTCTTTGTTGCCTTTTCCAGAGGTTAAAGTTTCTAAGGATAATGTTTCCATGTCATTATCTCCTCAGTATGATGTTTTTGTGTTGTTGTCCTCGGTTCAAGAGGCTCCTATGCTATCTCCCATGTTAAAGGCTCTTTTGCAACTGGTACCTGATCCCTACACTCCTGCCACTCCGTGTCCACCCATTTGGTGACCTTTGGACTTTGGTAGGCCACCTGATACATCGTGTTTCTCTGGCTGTTGGGCCTTGGACTTTGGTAAGCCACCCAACCTATCTTGCATTTCGGTCTGGTGGTCTAGGGACTTTGAAAGACCACTGGACCCGTCATGTTCTCTGGTCCAGGGGTCCCTGGATGCCGGTTGGCCCCCTGACTCATCATGTTCCCCAGGACGGTGGTCTAGGGACTTTAGGAGGCCACCCAATGGACATTTTTTCCCCTTTTTTTTTTGTTATTGTGAAATTCCAGTGTTTTGTTTTTCCCACCACACCTTGTACCCCCCTCCTGCCCTTCTTGGTGTTTCTTTGTTTTTTGTTTTTTTAGGGGTGTCTGGATTCCACCCCTTAAAGGGGGGATTATGTCATATCTGGGCAGGATCCTAGGATCATGCCCACGTCTTGTGTTCATTTCTTGTTTTCTCTGTAATTATTAATGATCATGTTTAGTCATTTTTCCACTGCCCTCTCTGCATGTTGTCCTGCATGTTCATTGTCATATCTCCTGTGCATCCCCTGTCTATGAGTATCAGTGTAGCCCCGCCCATCCTTTTTTCCTTACCTGTTGCCCTTGATTGTCTGCCCAGCTGTCTAATGTTAATTATCTGTTCCTCTATTTATGTCAGTTTTTGCATGTGCTCTGTCTGGCATCCTCGTCACTGTTCCCCAATGCTCTCCCAGTGTATGGATTATCGTTCCTTGTAAGTTTACCTTGCTAGTTTTGTGTTCAGCCCCCATGCTGCATTTCTTTGTCCATAGTGATTTTGATAATAATAATAATAATAATAATAATAATAATAATAATAATAATAATAATAATAATAATAATAATAAATTTTATTTGAATAGCACTTTCCAAGGCACTTGGATGATGAGGCGTAAATAATGCTATTGCAGTAGTGGAGTTTGAATGTGATAAATGCGTGCATGACTGGTTTCTGCGGTGAAGAAGTTGAGTGAGGGATGGAGTTGGGCTATGTTTTTTGGGTGAAAGAAGGAAGTTTTGGTGACATGATTAATGTGTGATTCAAAAGTGACATGGCTGTCAAAGATGACTCCAAGGTTTTGTATATGTGGGAACGGGGAAAGTGTGGAGTTGGCAACA
Organism: Pholidichthys leucotaenia; assembly: GCA_020510985.1. NCBI lineage: Eukaryota > Metazoa > Chordata > Actinopteri > Cichliformes > Pholidichthyidae > Pholidichthys > Pholidichthys leucotaenia. The sequence goes on from CM035840.1 coordinate 195,930,918, forward strand.
GTGAGGTTGAAGTTGTGGGTAGTATTGATGAGAGATTCTGGGCTGATGATCATCATGTCAGACTCATAGTTGTAGAAAGTTCTTTTGCATCCAGGATTTTTATTTCAGAGAGACAGTTTTCCAGTATGGAGAAGGTTACTGTGGTTATACATTTAGTAGAAATGTAGATCTGAACGTCACTGGCATAACGGTGAAAGTTAAGGCTATGACGGCGGATGATGTTACCAAGTGGGAGTAAATAGATGATGAAGAGGAGAGGGGCAAGCACAGAGCCCTTTGGAAAACCATGGGAGAGGGGGACTGGAAGGGAGGTACAGTTGTTGACATGGATGAATTGTTGTCTGTTGGTGAGGTATGAGTGGAACCAGGAGAGAGTTATACTAGTGATGCTGAAGAAGGTTTACAGATGGGAGAGGAGAATGAAGCTGTTGACTGTTTTGAAGGGAGCTTTGATGGTGAGCATGATGAGGATGTTCAGCAATCCAGAGTCAGCTGAGAGGAGGAGGTCGTTTGTCACTTTGACAAGGGCTGTTTCGGTGCTATATTGTGAACGGAATCCAGATTGGAATGTCTCAACGAAGTCATTGGAAGTGAGGTGTGTTTTGAGATGGGTGGCAACAACAAGTTATTGGATTTTTGATAGGAAGGGCAAGTTGGAGATGGAATGGAAGTTATTTATGAAGTTAGGGTTTAGTCCAGGTTTTTTGAGGATTGGGGTGACAGAAGCAAGTTTCAGGGGGTCAGGAACTGAGCCGGAGCTGAGGGAGGCATTGATGATGGTGCAGATGAGTGGGGAGAGGGATGGGAGGCAGAATTTGATAAGTGTGGAGGAGATGGGGTCCAGTACAGATGTGGGGCTTCTCATGCCTGTTGTAGTTTTGGTGAATTCTTGGGGGGGGGGGGGGTGTCACTGTGGGGAAATGAGATAGTGGCTGAATAAAGGTGTGGGGGGGAGTTAATGTAGGGATTAGGATCTGAGGGGAAGTAGTCAGGTTGCTGTGGATGGTGGTGATCTTTGTTTTTACAAACAACAGAGATGAGCTGCACTTTTCAGAAGTGAATGCTGGGGAGGTGTTGTTGATGGGTTTGAGAAGTTTATTGATTGTGGAAAAAAAGTGTTTTGGGGTTGTTTGAGCTAGCGTGTATGAGGTGGGAATAGTAGTTGGACCGGGCTGTGTTGAGGGCAGTCTTGTATTGTTGGAGGTGGTCAGTGTAGGATTGGAGAACTGTTTCTTGTAGAGTCTTCCCAGCTCTTGCTTATGGGATTTCATGGCATGGAATTCAACAGTGTGCCAGGGAGCAGAGTGAGTGAAGGAGACTATTTTAGTTTTGAGAGGGGCTAACTTACTTGGGCAGGAAGAGAGAGTGGTGTTGTAATGTGGATGTGCTGTGGAAAACATCTTGTGTGGTACCTGTACCAAATACTTTCCACCCCAAAGATCTGAACAGCTACAGACCAGTGGCCTTGACGTCCCACATGATGAAGACCCTGGAGATACTGCTCCTTGCTCACCTCTGCCCCCTGGTGGGACCAGCGATGGATCCACTCCAGTTCGCCTACCAGCATGGCATTGGGGTGGAGGATGCAGTGATCTTCCTCCTTCACCGTTCTCTGTCCCACCTGGAGAAGCCCGGGAATGCGGTGAAGATCATGTTCTTTGACTTCTCCAGTGCTTTCAACACCATCCAACCGATGATCCTGAAGGACAAGCTGCTGTGCGCAGGGGTGGATCAGCACCTGTCATCATGGATCCTGGACTACCTCACAAACCGGCCTCAGATTGTGAGAACCCGGGACTGTGTGTCCGACACAATCATCGGTAGCACGGGGGCCCCCCAGGGAACGGTTTTGGCTCCCTTCCTGTTCACCCTTTATACTGCGGACTTCTCACACAACACAACACACTGCCATCTACAGAAGTTCTCTGATGACTCTGCGATCGTTGGCCTCATCTCCAACGGAGATGAAGCTGAGTACAGAGGGCTTATCCAGGACTTCGTGGACTGGTGCCATCGGAACTGCCTCCAGATTAACGCGAAGAAAACTAAGGAGCTGGTGGTGGACTGCCGCAGGCAAGGACAACCCCTCACAGCACCAGTAAATATACAGGGAACAGACATCGAGATGGTGACATCCTATAAGTACCTGGGTGTTCATCTGAACAATAAACTAGACTGGTCACACAATACTGACGCACTCTACAAGAAGGGACAGCGCAGGCTGTTCCTACTGAGGAGACTCAGGTCTTTTGGTGTACAAGGGGCGCTGCTGAAGACATTCTATGACACGGTGGTGGCATCAGCCATCACTTTTGGAGTGGTCTGCTGGGGCAGTGGCATTACAGCAGTCGATAGGAAGAGATTGAACAAACTGATCAAGAAAGCTAGCTCTGTCCTGGGGCAGCGCCTTGACCCAGTGGAGGAGATAGGAGAGAGAAGGATGGTGGCTAAACTGTCATCTCTGCTGGAGTCCGAGTTCCACCCTATGCAGGACATACTGAATGCACTGAGGAGCTCATTTAGCAGCAGAATACATCATCCTAGGTGCACAACCGAGAGGTTTCGCAGGTCCTTCCTACCTACGGCTGTCAGACTGTACAACCTAAGCAGGGCTGCTTGCAGAGATAGCAAAAAGACGTGACAACCAAATAGTTTTGAATGCAAACGACGCAATAGACTTACACAATGGTCCCCTCCGGTATACAACTAGGAAAATACCGGTCGCTATGGAGGGTGAGAATATGTATGGGTACATAATCATACCATGTAGGATAACTAAAGCCTGTTTTCCACTAGCCCAGCACACCTCGGTACGGCTCGATTCACTTCAGTATGGCTCGGAATGCTTCTGTCTCCATTAGCACGCTGTTGTGCTTGTGCTGTGATGGTTTGTGTTTGGAGGTTTTAGAAGCGGGGCAGCAGCAGATTCTCAGCGAGGCGGGGCCACACTCCCGTGACGTTATGCACCCGACTGAGTCCTTATTTACACGAGACAAAAAAGGATCCAAGGATTATTGCCTTGCTCGCTCTGTGGATTTATCTCACAATTAATTTTATCTCATAATTAAGCTGCAACAACACAAGTCACTTTTGTTTTGAATTAACTGCCAAATGACCTAGAAATAATGAGCTGAAACTTGTTTTTATTCGTATTAAATAATGAGACGGTGGCACACTGTCCAACACCACATCCTAGGGCATTTTGGATGTACTGAATTAAAAAAAATCATGTTTTTCACCTTCAGGTCAACGTTTGGAACAACAGTATTATTATTTTCCGTTTAGATGATGCTACACTCCTTCTAAAGTATTGTAATTCTCTGAATTTGGAATGCCGATAGAACATTCAATTTACATATACTTACTTTTTTTACCTACTTTGACTTGTAAGCTTGATCAGTCTCTCCTGCTGCATTTTAAAGTCCAACTGTGCAACTTCTTATAAGTTAACATAAAAAATGTACCCAAAGTTTAGAACTGGATCATGTGGGGCTAATTTTTTATGATATTTCAATAAAAAGAACAGAAAGCTTACAAAAACATTTGTTTTTTGGTCTAGTTAAAAATTACATTACCTTTGCAATGGTTGACCCCTGACAGGAAGATCAGATCAGACTAGGCAATGGAATTTCTATGTAATTATACTGTTTTATAATTCAGTGTTATAACAGACAAACCACACTTTCCAAAACAATTCCATTTTATTATATACAAAATATTAAAAGAAAAAAAAAACTTTGCAACACAACATGAAGGTTAATCGACATTTTATACACGCAGACCACTGAGTGTCTACACCAGCTTCCCAAACTGGGTCACAAGTTGAATGAAGCGTCTCTGCCTGCTGTGGGTCAGGAAGGCTCGGTTGAATAATCCGTGCGGGCTGTCGTGGCGGACGCGTGGGATGATTCTACAAGGAAAATACACACAATAAAATATAGCACAAAAGTGCAATATATACAGAAAAGACAATAGTTTTTAACAAGAATACATAAGCTTATTTCAGCGTATTGTTCACATGAATAATTAAAATAAAAGCTTTAGTCCGCAGTGTGCTGCAATAAAGCAGCGATCCATCCACAAATGAACAGCTTTTTTATTGCATAAATAAACTGAGTGTCTTACCGAATATATTTGCGAAAAAACGCACAATAAAAAAAAATTAAAACTCACCGTTAAAGGACTCCGATGTCCAGACCTCCTGGTATATTTTTTCATTCCGGGCGGCTCCGTCTAACTCGCGCTGAATACGTTCGTCTGACAATGCAGTCAGCAGACACTGCAGCTCCTTACTGGTCCATGGAACACGCTTATTACGCGAAGACATTTTTGATAGAGAATAAATGAAAATAGCACAGCAATACACTGAAAAGGAACCGCCAACAGTGGTTGCGTGCTGAGTAAAGGCGGTCGTGAAGATTTTTTTTTTTTTTCAAAAACTTTATTGAGAAGGTCGTGAAGATTTGGTAGATGAGGAGGAGGAGAGGGGCGGTTACAACCTGACCAATCAGCGCCGGTTACGACCTGACCAATCAGCGGCGACCAGTCTGTTAACGTCACAACACGGCACAGCTCAGCACTGCTGTACCCTGCCCTGGAGCGGGGCTGAGAATCGCGGCTGTTAAACCGTGTTGGGGCTTGTGGAAAAGCGTACAAAGCGTGCTGAGCCGTCCCGTGTCGCGCTAAAGCGTGCTAGTGGAAAAGGCCCTTAAGTAGACGGTAGTGCTGTTTCATTCCATCTAGCTGCAATGCACACTGTGTGTGTTTATATATCTACATATTTATTCCATCTAGCTACAATGCTCCGCACTGTGTGTTTATATACTCATATATTTATTCCATCCAGCTACAATGCTCCGCACTGTGTTTATATATTTATATATCTATCCCATCTAGCTACAATGCTCCACACTGTGTGTCTATATATATATATATTTATATTTATATGTACATATGTATACTTGCTGCTCTTGTTTTTTCTCTTGCCTTCTGATTGTTGCTCTGAGTGTTGCTATCCCTGTGCTGTTGCAATCCTCAAATTTCCCCATTGTGGGACTAATAAAGGCTTATCTTATCTTATCTTATCTTATCTTAATAGCAGACAAGATCTGTGGGGTCGTCAGAGAGTGGGGCAGGGGAGGCAGACATCATGCTGTTGAGTGAGGCTGAGAATACTGGAGTAGCAATAAATTATTGTTTTTGCACCATAAACCTGCCTGCACTCATAGGTTCTGTCTTTAAATCCTCATCTGCCCGGAGGGCAGAACATGACACATTTCACTATAAACTGGCCACAACCAAATGCTGGTTGTAAAATTTCTGACAGAGGAGTGAAAAAGAATTATCCGGAGAGCTGTTCAAGAGCCAAGGACTACTTGTGGAGAACTTCAGAAAGACCTGGTACATTTTTTTTTCAAGAAAACAATAAGTAATGCACTCAACTGACATGGCCTGTATGCACGCTCACCACGCAAGACTCCTCTGCTGAAGAAAAAGCATGTTGATGCTCATTTAAAATTTGCTGCACATTTGGACAAGCATGTTAAATACTGGGAAAATATAGTCTGGTCAGATGAGACCAAAATTGAACTCTTTGGATGTTATAATACACACCATGTTTGGAGGGGAAATGGCACTGCTCATCACCCCAAAAAAATAACATTCCAGGGAAGGTGGCACCATCATGGTGTGGGGCTGTTTTTCAGCATATGGTTCTGGCAAATTTCTTATAATTGAAGGAAAGATGAATGGAAAAAATATACCGAGACTGCTGCCATATACCAGGATGATGAAAATGAAATGAGGGCGGACTTTTCACCAAGACAATGATTTCAAACACACATCAAAGGAAACTCTCAACTGGTTTCATAAAAAGAAAACAAAGCTGCTAGAATGGAACAGCCAACCACTTGACTTTAATCCAATTAAAATCTATGGAAAAGAATGAAAGATCAGAGTTTATAGAGGAGGGCCAGATTTTAAGACTGTATATAAAAATGGGCCATAATCACACTTGAGCAATGCATGTGACTAGTTTCTTCATAGAGGAGGTGTCCTGACTCTGTCATTGCCAACAAAGGCTTTTGTATAAAGTGAAGAATTATTCTGCAAAAACAGATAAGTCCAGTTGAGTTCAAAATGCGACAAACCACTTTTTCATCTGTAGGTTTATAGGTGCTAGTATTTCCAAATCAGCTTCTAAGACATGGTCACTTTAAATATGAGTATCCCAGACATCCATCCTCCATCCATCCATCCATCCATCCATCCATCCATCCATCCATCCATCCATCTTCTACCGCTTTTCCAGAGGTCCGGGTTGTGGAGGCAGCAGTTCAAGCAGAGAAGCTCAGACTTCCCTCTCCCCAGCCACCTGCTCCAACTCTTCAGAAAGGATACCAAAGCGTTTCCAGACTACCTGGAAGACATAGTCCTTCCACTGAGTCCTGGGTCTGCCCCTGGGTCTCCTCCCAGGGGGACATGTCTGAAACACCTCAAGTGGGAGGCGTCCAAGAAGCATCCTGATCAGATGCCCATACCACCTCAACTGGCTACTTTCAATGTGGAGGACCAGTGGTTCTACTCTGAGCTTCTCCCGGACGACTGAGCTCCTCACCCTATCTCTGAGGGTGAGTCCAGCGATCCTACTCATTTCAGCTGCTTGTATCCGTGATCTCGTTCTTTCGGTCATTACCCAAAGCTCGTGACCATAGGTGAGGGTAGGAATGTAGACTGACTGGTAAATCGACAGCTTTGTTTTAGAGCTAAGCTCCCTCTTCGCCACAACAGACCGGTACAACGTCCACATCACTGCAGATGCTGCTCCAATCTGTCTGTCAATCTCTTGCTCCATTCTCCCCTCACTCGTGAATAAGACCCTGAGATACTTAAACTCCTCCACTTGGGGCAGGAGCCTGTCCCCAACCCAGAGGGGACAATGCACCTTTTTCTGGCTGAGGACTATGGACTCGGACTTGGAGGTACTGATTCTCATCCCAGCCACTTCACACTCCGTGAACTGTCCCAGTAAGGACTGTAGGTCATTGCTGGATGGAGCCAGCAGGACAACATAATCTGCAAACAATAGAGATGAGATCCTGTGGTCACCAAGCATGACACCCTCCGTTCCCTGGCTGCATGTAGAAATCCTGTCTATTAAAAATTATGAACAGGATCGGTGAGAAAGGGCAGCCCTGGCGGAGTTCAACTCTCACTAGGAATAAGTCTGACTGAGTGTTGGCAATACGAACCAGACTCTCACAACGGTCTTACAGAGAATGAATAGCTCGAAACAACAAGCCCAATACCCCATACTCCCGAAGCACCAACCACAAAAAACCATGAGGGACGCGGTCAAATGCCTTCTCCAAGTCCACAAAACACATGTGAACTGGTTGAGCAAACTCCCACGAACCCTCGAGGATTCTTGAGAGGGTAAAGAGCATGTCCGATGTTCCACAGCCAAGACAAAAACCACATTGCTCCTCCTGAATCCGAGGTTCGACCAACGGCCAGACTCTCCAGTACCTTGGCATAAACTTTCCCAGGGAGGCTGAGGATTGTGATCCCTCTAAAGTTGGAGCACACCCTCCGGTCCCCTTTTTTGAAGAGAGGAACCCCCACCCCGGTTTGCCATGCCAAAGGCACTGCCCCCGACCTCCACGCAATGTTGCAGAGGTGTGTCAACCATGACAGCCCTACAACATCCAGGGCCTTGAGGTACTCAGGGCAAATCTCATCCACCCCTGGGGCCAGGCCACCGAAGAGATTTTAAACCACCTTGACAACCTCAGCCCCTGTGATAGGCGAGTCGTCCCCCTCATCCACAAGCCCTGCTTCCTCTGTGGAAGGTGTATCAGTGGGATTGAGGAGATCCTCAAAGTATTCCTTCCACCGCCTGATGATATCCCCAGTCAACGTCAACAGTGCCCCATTCGCACCATACACAGTGTGGACAGGGAGCTGCTTCCCCCTCCTGAGCCACTGGACAGTTTGCCAGAATCTCTTCAAGGCCGACTGAAAGTCTTGTTCCATGGCCTCACAAAACTCCTTCCACACCTGAGTTTTTGCTTCAGCAACCACCCGAGCTGCACTCTGCTTGGCCTGCCGGTACACCTCAGCTGCTTCGAGATTCCCACAAGCCAACCAAGCTTGATTGGACTCCACCTTCAGCTTAATGGCCCCCCTCACCACCGGTATCAACCACTTGGTTCGGGGGTTGCCACCACGAGATGCCTCGACGACCTTGTGGCTGCAGCTCTGGGCCGTTGCTTCAACAATGGAGGTGGAGAACATGGCCCATTCAGATTCCATGTCTCCAGACTCCCTCGGAATGTGGTTGAAGTTCTTCCAAAGGTGGGAGTTGAAGACGTCCTCAGCCAGACATTCCCAGCACACCATCACTATACATTTGGGTCTACCAGGTTTGATTGGCATCCTCCCCCTGCCATTGGATCCAACTCACCACCAGTGTGGTGATCAGTTGACAGCTCTGCACCTCTCTTTACCTGAGTGTCCAAGACATACGGTCGCAGGTCTGATGACACAATAACAAAATCGATCATCGACCTGCGACCTAGGGTGTCCTGGTGCCAGGTGCACATTTGGACACCCTTATGCTTGAACATGGTGTTCATTATGGACAAACTGTAGTTAGCACAGAAGTCCAATAACTGAACACCACCGGTTCAGATCGGGCAGGCCGTTTCTCCCAATCACCTGCCTTCCAGGTTTCACTGTCGCTGCCCACGTGTGTCCAGAGTAGGCCAAGCTACAGCCCCTCTCCAGGAGACTGGTTCCGGAACTGGAGCTGTGTGTTGAGGTGAGGCCGACTATATCTAGCCGGTATCTCTCAGCCTCATGTACCAGCTCAGGCTCCTTCTCAACCAGAGAGGTGACATTCCATATCCCAAAAGCCAGTCTAGGAAGCTTGGGATCAGACCGCCTAGGTCTCCGCCTTTGACTGCCACCTGATCCACATAGTACTGGACCCCATGATCCCTCCGGCAGGTGGTGAGCCCACTGGAGGGTGGACCCATGTAACTCCTTCAGGCTGAGCCCGGCCGGGTCCCATGGATGGAAACCCAGCCACCAGGCGCTAGCCATCGAGCCCCTCCCCCAGGCCTGGCTCCAGGGTGGTGCCCCGGTAACCCCATACCGGGTGGTGTACACTGAATCCTTGTTCTAGTGTTTATCATGAGAGTCTGTTGGATCGTTCTTAGTCTGGCCCTTCACCCAGGACCCGTTTGTCTTGGGTGACCCTACCAGAGTCAAATTGCCCTGGACAACATAGGTCATATCTCAGACATAATAAAGCAAACAATCAAATATCAACTCATTGTTACTTTTTGGCACTTTATAAATATGTTTTTTTGCAAAAATAGTGTAGCGAACTCAATATGAGCACCCTACTTGGCTTGCCAAGTGGGTTGACCCTATTGGCGACACAGGTAGGGTGCGGGACTCCGGAGCGGGAGGCGTGAGTTCAAATCTCCCGGTGGGACGTCGCCATGTCGAGCAGCACGTTACATCGGGAGATTTGAACTCACGCCTCCCGCTCCGGAGTCCCGCACCCTACCTGTGTCGCCAATAGGGTCAACCCACTTGGCAAGCCAAGTAGGGTGCTCATATTGAGTTCGCTACACTACTCCCCTCTGGTTCTCGACATCGTCCCGATGTCAGCGCCCCATTACTGCTTTGGACAGGAGATCCCACTTCTGACACCAGTGTAACGTGCTGCTCGACATGGCGACGTCCCACCGGGAGATTCGAACTCACGCCTCCCACTCCGGAGTCCCGCACCCTACCTGTGTCGCCAATAGGGTCAACCCACTTGGCAAGCCAAGTAGGGTGCTCATATTGAGTTCGCTACAATAGATAAGTCCCGAAAACCATGCTATTTTGTCTGAAACATACTTGAATGTCTATAAGCATCAATGTAGTATGACTGACACACTGATTTAGGCATATCCACTCAGTAAAATGGCATAATATAGCTATAATAAAGCTATAATTCAAGATTCAAGATTCAAGGATTTTATTGTCAATGCTACTATATGTACAGGACATACAGGAGAATTGGAAAGGTGTTTCTCTCTCTCTTCGTTGGTGTGCACAGTATAAAAAGAAGAGGAATAAGGCTGGAAAAAAAGAAACTCCTTCCCCATATAGTGAACTACAGTGAATGTGCAGCCAACGGAGCAGTGAAAGAAGAGCTTCACATCACAACATAAACTAATAATTCAGCAAAAACGATTTGATTTAATACATATCTATTACAAATTACATGCAGGTATTCTTTTTTTTTTTTTTAACCACCTTTAGTCTGTTACATTTTACTCTCACGTGATGACGTCATTAACTGTGCCGTGAAAACAAGCCCAGTAGTTTCCGAAAGCTGTTAATTTTATTGTTATAGTGAGTTTACTGTATAGTCCACTATATCTAAATTCACTATAGCGAGTAGGGAGTGAGTGAGTGAGTGAGTGAGTGAATGAACATTCCGATCACAGCCAGGGAAATCAGTCAGAGCGCGCAGACCCAGAAGGCAGCCAAGATGAGTCACATGACCCAAATACCAAGCACTGATTTGCCCTGTGGAGTTATTTGCTTTTGTAAAAAAACACGCCCGGTTCTTATCGGCTTTTAAAAAAACAAAAAAACAACAACAACATGAATTTGTTGCATCTATAACATAGGACATATTGGCATTTGAGACAAAACGATTTGAACTTGTACAAGTAGGTAATATTAACAGTTGTTTGATGTAGAGTGAAGTTTTCATGGAAGTAGCATTTATTGGTTTTTGCAAACAAACTCCATCCATCCATCCATCTTCTTCCGCTAAATCCTTTTTGGGTCGCAGGGGGGCTGGAGCCTATCCCAGAATCTCTGGGCGAAAGGCAGTGTACACCCTGGACAGATTGCCAGTCTATCGCAGGGCCAAGACAGAGAGACAGACAAACATTCACTCTCACAGTCATAGCAAAGGACAATTTCGAATCCCCAGTTTTTTGATGCCAATTAACCTAACCTGCATGTTTTTGGCATGTGGGAGGAAACCGGAGAAATCCCGGAGTAAACCCACGCAGACACGGGGAGAACATGCAAACTCCACACAGACAAACAAACTCTTCAAGTACTAAATAACTTTCAGGATGTGTGTTTAGGACTTTTCTCCTGTGTCATTTCACATCATTACACAAAACTTAATTTATGGACATCGCTTTAATTTTTATTCTCTTGTATGTATGGATTAGTTGGGTTGTTACCAACATCTGGTGAAAATTTCGGTACCACTTTACATTACAGTATGGTAATAACATGATAATAGTAATGAAATAGTATGGTAATAAGGATGTAACAATGTGGTAATGTAAATTAATTAACATATAATCAAATGGTAACTATTTTGAAATAACTTTAGTAATTACATGTAATCATGAGTAAATACCATGATAATAAGCATATAACAATATGTTAACAAAATTAATTAAGATAAGATAAGATAAGCCTTTATTAGTCCCACAATGGGGAAATTCCAAGATTGCAATAGCACAGGGATAGCAACACTCATAGCAACAATCAGAAGGCAAGAAAAAAAAGCAAGAGCAGCTAATATACATATATAATTATTATGTAATTAAATGGTAACTATTCTATTCTCTATGATAAAGACTCATTTGTCCTTTCTGTGTTGCTTTCTGCTCCAACATCTGAAATATAAAACTAACTTGGCAGCAATATGAAAGTGCAGTTTTCTTCCAGCTTTTCTGGATCCCTCATGTTCTCCCTATCATTCCTTCCTGGGTCTCTTCCCTTGTCCCCCTTCTTGCACTGTTGCACAAGAAAGCTTTATTCCATCCAAAGCCATTAGAGTCAGACAGCTGGCTTTCACGCCTGTCACACCGTCAGTGTGTATATACGTTTATCTGCAAGTGTGTGCAGTGATGCTGGGAGTGGAGCAGTGCATTGTGGCTCTTTGAATGTGCAATTATACTTGTGTGTGTGTCATCCTTCATGCTTCCCTCAGCTGCTTACCTGCACTTGTGCTCTGCCCATTCATCCTCGCCTCTGAATTGGCCCTGATGTGCTGGCTGCGCTGAATGTAATGCGACTAGCAGCACCATGGTGGCCATCACTGCCTTTCACCTATTATGAATTGGGCCTCCATTAGTGCTGCTGTCGTCACCGCTTCTTCAGAAAATGCTGCACAGACAGACTGCTCAGACAAGCCTCATAGTTCCCCATTAACAAGTTGCCAAATCATCCCAACACCCTTTGACAGCTGAGAGTTAAAATAGAGTTTTTGAAATGAAAATGCTTTGGGGCAGTGTACTATAGGGACTTCTCTCAGCTGCTTTTCACTCTGCACTCCTACACCTACATGCTCCCATTTCTGAGCTCAGGCCTGAACAAAGCTACTTCTTTAGTGGTTCCAAGCAGTTTTGCTATATCAGTGTTTATATAATCAAAAGCTTAAATTGGAGGGTTTTGAGATCAAAAAATCACTCTAATATATCTTCAGAATCAATTTTGTTTGAAAGAAAAGATATAGTCATAAAGTGGTTGAGCAACAAAGAGTTAGGGGAGGGATGGGGGAAATAATAATTTTTCTGATGCAGGGCAATGCACACATGAGTGATTCTGAATCAGTGCACAAATGTCAAGAATTTGATTTTTAGATTAATTAATCATTTTATAAATTTTGACCTAACAGAACTGTAGCATTGGAAAGTTTATGGTGCGACACAAAACATAGAGCGAGATACCTGACATACAGTGGTGTGAAAAAGTGTTTGCCCCCTTCCTGACTTGTCTTTTTTTTTTGTATATTTGTCACACTTAAATGTTTCAGATCATCAAACAAATTTAAATATTTGACAAAGATAACACAAGTAAACACAAAATGCAGTTTTTAAATGAAGGTGTTTATTATTGAGGGGAAAAAATCCAAACCTACATGGCCCTGTGTGAAAAAGTGATTGCTCCCTAAACCCAATAACTGGTTGGTGTCATGATCCAGGGCACAGTGGGCAGTGTGCCCAGTCTCCAGTTTTAGCTAGTTTTTTGGTGTTTGTTTCATTATTTTCCCTGTTTGCCGTAGTTTGGTTTGGTTTTGGTTTGGTTTTAGTCTACCAAAAAATTCCTGAAGGAGAATGTCCGGCCATCTGTTCGTGACCTCAAGCTGAAGCGCACTTGGGTTCTGCTGCAGGCCAATGATCCAAATCAAACCAGCAAGTCCACCTCTGAAGGACTTAAGAAAAAAAAATGAAGACTTTTTAGTGGCCTAGTCAAAGTTCTGATCTGAATCCAATTGAGATGCTGTGGCATGACCTTAAAGGTGGTTCATGCTTGAAAACCCTCCAGTGTGGCAGAATTACAACAATTCTGCAAAGATGAGTGGGCCAAAATTCCTCCACAGCACTGTAAAAGACTCACAGTCAGTTATCACAAACGCTCGATTGCAGTTGTTACAGCTAAGGGTGGCCCAACCAGTTACTAGTTTTAGGGGGTAATCACTGTTTCACACAGGGCTATGTTGGTTTGGATTTTTTTTCTCCTTAATAATAAACACCTTCATTTAAAAACTGCATTTTTTGTTTACTTGTGTTATCTTTGTCTAATATTTAAATTTGTTTGATGATCTGAAACATTTAAGTGTGACAAACATACAAAAAAATGAGAAATCAGGGAGGGAACAAACACTTTTTCACACCACTGTATTGCAATCAACTTTTAAGAGTACAGAAAAAAGAAAATGTGACCTGACCAGTGATGACCAGTGATGACATGTTCAGCTTCAAGTCATCCTTCAACCGCTGTTTGTCTGTGTGGTGTCCTGCAAACGATGTGGGCTACATAGACAACTGTATCTCATTTTCGGGAAAATCTGGTCTTGTTAGGCAAGACGGCATCCATCCCACTTTGGATGGTGAGTCTTGTTTACCTAACAATCTGGCATCATTTTTACCCCAAGTTCCAAAGCCTTGACTACTACTCAGAGTTGGGCCGAGGAAGCAGAGTCGCAGTCTTACATGCCTCTCTGCAGCTTCTCTCCATCTGCCACCCCACAATTTAGCCTCTGTCCCCCCATCAGAAAATCACTGCCTGCTCCCTCTAAAGTAAATAAGAATATAATGCGTAAGCTGTCATGAATAGCCCAAGCAGGGGCGGATTGAGGACACCAAATGCACGCTTTGAGTTTGAACATTTAACAAAGGAAAAACACCAAATATAACAACAGACACTAAACTTGCAGGGCAGGAGAAACCGGGAGGTAATGGTATACAGAAATGCCAGACACAATGGGGCTCACATCCAGGAAAAATAGAACAGCCTGGACAGACCCATGTTGAGACGCCAGGGAAAAAGAGAAAAGAAATGGACAGAGATCTGACAGGGAAATCCCGTCTAAACACACAGTATGCCACTGCAATGCAGTCCGTTGCACCAGCTTAAATAGACAAAGAGGATTGATACAAATGATTACAGGTGTGGATGCACGAGCGAGTATATTCAGAGAACTAATAACAGGTGTGACAGCCCGCAAACCGAATTTGACACACGGAAATGACACAACGCTCTCACAATAAAGGCACAGGAAAACAAAAAAGTAACTGACAATAAACACAAAACAATTCCAAAATGAGAACAACCCAAAATACACAATGAGAAATAAAAAGCACCAAGACAAAGACAAGAAGGAATGCAAAACCAAGAAATGCTCATAAAACAATACTAATGAAAACTGAGGCTACAAAGGAAGACTGGAGACAAGGACAGAGAGGGCTCAGATCTAAACACAGTAAAATAGAATACAAGATAAAGCAAAAATGCAAAGCCTAAAACTCCACGACTAATAACCAACTTAAAATATAATGACAAAAACTCAAAACAGAAACAGAGGACAACTTCAGATAAAAAAGTGCATTAGCCATACTCATTATGAAATAACCAGAGACAAAGAATCACAGAAAATGATCTAAACACACTGGAAGTATGAGCACGGGCTCCCCTCATGCTCAGCTTCATGACATAAGGATCCTAAAGTGGTTAAACAAAACACTGGCTATGTTTACATGAACGCAGGTAACCGGATTTAAAAGCCTGATCGGAATAAAAAATGCTTCATGTAAACACGGCAATCTGAATATTCTAACCTGATCACGCTCATTCGGATCAAAATTTCATTCCGATTGAGTGGGGTGGGTTATGCCGATTGTTAATCGGAATGGTGCACATGATAACACTTATTCTGAATGTAGGGCAGAAAATATGTTTACTGCACATGTCTGTACACCAGCCGCACGTCGACATGATGTATTTCTGCCTTAGCAGGAGCTAGCGGAAAACAGCGGGAGTAAAAAAAACTGTTCTGTATCGTCCTGCTGTCTCCCTCTGTTTGTCATATGCAGAAGTATGTACTTGTAGCTTCATTACGGAGACCAGCAGGAGCAAAAGTACAGTCTGAATAACACAATATAGGTCAATTTCGACAAGAAGTGGGGCTTGCTAACACCGGAAGTTACTTCTGGTTCTACTATTTTCGGAATGTCGAAATGTCGACGTGCGCATGTCAAAATGATTTATTCCATTCAAATGTGTGACACATGGAAATGCACGTCCTAATCAGATCAGCTTTTTCATGATCCATGTAAACAGTAAAATTCTGATCTGAATTGTAATCAGATTGAAGAAATTTTGCCCATGTAACCGGGGCCACTGATGAAACTCAAATTAAACATGTAGCCTCTAAATCTAATGACTTAGCCTCTGTTCCTCCTCATAATTTAAAAATTAAATGCGGTTTGTTAAATATTAGGTCTCTAACTATCAAGTCTCTGCTCATCCATGATCTGTTAATTGATCATCAGATTGATTTACTATCCCTTACAGAGACTTGGCTAGGGCAAGAGAATTATGTTGGTTTAAATGAATCAACTCCCTCTGGTTATTTAAACTGTCAAGATCCCTGAAGTTTTGTTCATGGAGGAGGAGTAGCAACAAATTACCATTCTAAATTACTAGTTCATGTAAAGCAAAAAACATGTTATAATTCCTTTGAGGGCCTGGTCCTCAGTATTTGACATGTTAGCAATTTTAGGTTAAAACCAATTTTATTTGCCATAGTTTATTGTCCTCCTACAGCTTACGCTGAATTTCTATTTGAATTTTCAGAATTCGTAGCTGATTTAGTGCTTAAATTGGATAGAATAATTATTGTAGGGGACTTTAATATAGATGTAGATAGTTATTGCCTTAATTTGGTATTTATTTCAATATTAGACTTGATAGGGGTTTTGCAGAAAGTAGAAAATTCTACCCATTATCTCCACCACACGTTGTACCTTGTTCTGAAATATGGCATAGAAATAGAAAATCTGGTAGTGCTCCCTCATCACTCTGTACTGTCAGACCATTATCTGTTAACTTTTGATTTTACGATTTAAGACAAAGGGCAGCGCGGTGGCGGAGTGGTTAGCACTGCAACAGCACAGAACTCACCCTTGACCGGGGGATCCTGGGTTTGATCCCATCCCCTGACCAACAGTGATCTATGTGGAGTTTGCATGTTCTCCCCGTGTCTGCGTGGGCTTACCCGGGATTTCTCCGGTTTCCTCCCACATGACAAAAACATACAAATTATATTAATTGGCATCAACTGGGGATTCTAAATTGTCCTTAGGTATGACTGTGAGAGTGAATGGTTGTCTGTCTCTCTGTGTTTGCCCTGCAGTGGACTGGCGATCTGTCCAGGGTGTACCCTGCTTCTCACCCAAAGATGCTGGGATAGGCTCCAGCCCCCTCGCGACCCGAAAAGGATTAAGTGGAAGAAGATGGATGGATGAATGGATTTAAGACTATTTGGCTCCTAAAGAAAAATATTACTACAGTAGATGTCTCTGAGATGATGCTGTTACCAAATTTAAGCAGGTTGTTACCTCAATGCCATGTGTCAACACAACAGAGAAAAGTTAGGGAGATTTTACTCCTTCTTTATTTGATAGCATGGTAGATAGTATAACAGCTTCTCTGCATCAGACTCTAGACGTGGCTGCCCCTTTTAAAAAGAAAAAGTCTTCTCAGAGATTTCTGACTCCTTGGTTCAACACAGAAACTCATAGCGTAAAACAGAAGGCTTGTCAGTTACAAAGAAAATGCTGCTCCACTAAATTAGATAAATTCTAGCTTGGAGAAATCAAGTTGTAATTCATAAAAAAATGTCTTAGGAAAGACAGAACAACTTATTCTGCCTTAATAGAAGAGAACAAAAATGATCCCTGGTTTCTTTTCAGCACTGTAGCCAGGCTGACAAAGAGGCAGGACTCTGTCTAATCTTGCATTCACTTAGAGCTTACTAGAAAGGACTTTATGAACTTCTTCAATAATAAAATTTCATCTATCAGAGATAAAATCAGTCAGATCCTTCCCATTAATTTAAACACAGTAAAAAACAACTCCTTCAACTGATAACCATTTGAATAAATTACTAATAATAATAAGTAATAAATTACTCCAATTGACCATTTACTGTAGAGCTGGATGAAATAATTTCCTCATCCAAGCCTTCAGCTTGTCTACTAGACCCTATACCTACCAGATTATTTAAAGAAATCTTCCAATTTATTGGTAGCTCTATTCTTCAAATAATCGATTCTTCATTAACATTAGGCCATGTACCCCAGGCTTTTAAAACTGCTGTAATTAAACCCTTACTTAAAAAAACCCCCAAAACAACCAATGATGGATCCAGGAGTTTTAGCTAACTATAGACCAATCTCTAATCTGCCTTTCATTTCAAAAATCTTAGAAAGAGTTGTTGCTACAAAATTATTTGACCACTTGCAGGGAAATGGCTTATTTGAAGAGTTTCAGTCAGGGTTCAGAATTCATTATAAAACTGAAACAGCTTTAGTGAAGGTCACTAATGACCTCCTTGTTGCATCTGATAATGGAATTGTTTCTGCACTTGTCCTTTTACACCTTAGTGCAGCTTTTAATACTATCGATCATAATATTTTACTTGATAGAATAGAACACCTTGTTGGACTGAATGGAACTTCATTGCAGTGGTTTAAATCTTATTTATCTGATTGGTTCCAGTTTGTTCAAGTCAATAATGAGTTTTCGTCTAACTCAAAGCTCAACCATGGAGTTCCACAGGGATTTTTGAAATCCCTGTGGAACTCCATGGTTGAGCTTTGAAAGCTGCATACGCTATTTGAAAGCTGCATATGCTTTAATTGTTATGCAGATGACACAATTATACGTGTCAATGATGCCAGATGACAGCAATTAATTAGCCAAATTAGAGGCTTGTCTTCAGGAAATCAGAGCTCAGATGACTTGTAATTTCTTGCTTTAAATTCAGATGAGACTTAAGTCATTCTAGTTGGTCCAAAAATCTTTCCAAATCAAACTCTTAGTTTGATTGTTTTTTTGTTTTTTTTGGATTTTGTATACTTTATTGATCCCCAGAGGGGAAATTGAGGGCATCCACCTGGATGGATGAAGCAGCCACGGTACGGCGCTATCCCTTAACCATTCACACACACATTCACACCTAGGGTCACTTTAGAGTCTCCAATTAACCTAACTTGCATGTTTTTGGCCTGTGGGAGGAAACCGGAGAAATCCCGGAGTAAACCCACACAGATACGGGGAGAACATGCAAACTCCACACAGATCACTGTTGGTCAGGGGCTGGGATTGAACCAGGGATCCCATGGCCAAGGGTGAGTTGCTGTGCTGCCGCAGTGCTAACCACTCCGCCACCGCACCGTCCTGGATGAGTTTGGATGAGTTACTCTCTTAATAGTTCTGTGAGGAACCTTGGAGTTATTTTTGATCAAGATGTGTTCTTTAAATCACATATTAAACTTGTTTCTAAGGCTGCCTTCTATAATTTGCATAATATTGCCAAGATTCGGAGCATCTCAGAGTGATGCCGAGAAACTAATCCACACTTTTGTTAGCTCTCAATTAGATTATTGTAATTCTTTATTATCAGGCTGTCTTAAAATATCTTTAAAAAGTCTTCAGCTGAAACTCACACACGTGCAGCTAGAGTTTTAACAGGTACTAGAAAGAGAGATCACATCTCTCCAGTTCTGGCCTCCCTTCATTGACTTCCCATAAAATTTAGAATTAAGTTTAAAATCCTTGTCCTCACTTACAAAGCTCTAAATAATCAGGACCCTTGTTATTTAAAAAATCTGATAGTACCTTATCATCCTACAAAAGCACTACACTCCCAAAATGCAGGATTACTTGTAATAAGGCTGCACGGTGGCGCAGTGGTTAGCACTGCGGCAGCACAGTTTACCCTTAGCCGGGGGATTGTGGGGATCGTGGGTTCGATCCCAGCCCCCGACCAACAGTGATCTGTGTGGAGTTTGCATGTTCTCCCCGTGTTGCGTGGGTTTACTCCGGGATTTCTCCGGTTTCCTCCCACATGCCAAAAACATGCATGTTAGGTTAATTGGCTGTTCTAAATTGTCCCTAGATATCTGTTTCCTATAGGCCCTTAGAATAGAGGGTTAGTATTAATGAAAGCGCTTTGAGTGGTCTTTGTGACTAGAAAAGCGCTATATAAGTGCAGGTTAGTTAGTTAGTTAGTTAGTAATACCTAAAATCTCCAAAAGTACAATGAGAAGCAGAGCTTTAAATTATCAGGCTCCTCTCTGTTCGAACGGGAGTCAGACTCGATCTTTGTTTTTAAGAATAGGGTTAAAACCTTCCTTTTTGACATAGCCTATAGTTAGGGTGGGATCAGGTGACCCTGAACCCTCCCTTAGTTATGCTGCTAACAGGTTTAGACAGCCGGGGGAGCTCCAAAAATGCACTGGGCTTCACTTCTTTCTTCACTTTCAATTAAATATTTCTGCTGGTCTTTAACATCTGTTTGTTCTCTCCCATCAATTGAGTCCCCGTCGTGCTGTTTGCTCTCTACATGTCTGTTCTTTTCTTCTTCTTTTCTAGCCCCAAGTCTGTCAAAGGATGATAACTGCCCCTCCCTGAGCCTGGTTCTGCTGGAGGTTTCTTCCTGCTAAAAGGGAGTTTTTCCTCTCCATCATCACCAAGTGCTTGCTCACAGGGGATCGCCTGATTCCTGTGGCCTTTCTGCAATCGTGGGGTTTTCCCCTACAGTTTGAAGGTGCTATGAGATGACTGTTGCTGTGAAATGGCGCTATGTAAATAAAGTTGTACTGAATTGAATTAATTCATCGTAAGCACGAATCTTTCAAATAATAAATCGCAGCTGTGCTGACGTCCGAAACCAATGCCACAATCTCAAATGTAACATTAGTTATGCAACAGTTTGACACGCACAATTTATTAATTGGCAGCAATAAATGACAAAAAGTTGATTTTTTGTTTATTTTTGTAAGTAAGTAAGTTCCTCCCAACTGTACCCACAGCTGACTGTTCCTAAGCTAATGAGCATAATATAGAATAGAATGGGTTTATTGTCACTTCATACACAAATGGAACAAAATCAAATACAGTGAAGTGCACAACTTATTAATATATATATGACAATCAAGAAATGAGACCATGGCAGCCATGCTCATGACTGAATAGGTACTTAAATTATGTAAATGGGAATAAATACTTCTCCTTATTACCACCACATATAATCAACCTCGGGGCACCATTCCCAAAAAATTGACAAATTTATTAATAATTCAATATTCATATCATAAATAATTTTCAATAATGAGCCTATTCAAGGCTTTTCGCTCAAGCACATTACTCAGTCCAATTAAATTTAATTAAAGTTGACCTTTTTAATAGATTTATCAGTATAGATGACATACATTCATGTGACTTTTAAAGACAATGTGAAAAATCAGCTGTTATGCACAAAACTTGTATACCTGAGAACAGAAAGTTTATTAATTGGACATGGTGTTGCGTATGTAAATAGGCTGTATGAGTAAGATGGCGGCTGGGTTGGTCATGAGCTAGACCGGGGTGGCAGCTGCCAGCTTCCGGTGGTGACGCTGCCCATGGTACAAAGGTGTGGGCGGAAAAGGCTCTGCCTCTTTGGTCGTGGAGCCACCTGGTCAGCGGGGCGTGTGCCGTAAGCCTGTTTATGTTACAACTCTGAATGTAATAAAGCTCCGTAAAACTGCAGCAACTGTGTGCTTGCTTTTAACTCAGTTATGGACATAACATTTGGCGACGAGGTAAAAGTGGGATTGGATAATTTTGGTGCTGAACTTCGGCCATTTTTGGAGACGCTGGGCACGCCGCCCCTGCCATGGCCTCATTGGTTCTTGTCTTTTACCAACTACCTCATGGTCTTGGACCTCGGAGCATGAGAGGCTCCATGCGAGGTCAGTGCTAATCCATAAGTTGGGTGCTGAGGGGCAGAGAGTGTTGGACAATCTGGGTGGGTCCGGCAGTTTCGACGGTGCGGTGGAATTAATGGCATGCCATTTTTGCTCTGGTGAGAGCGTCACGGTCCAGCGCATCCATTTTTGACAGCGCTGCCAGTGGTTAGGGGAGGCGGTATCAGCGTTTGTGGCCGGGCTCCTCAGGCTGGTGAGGGGGTGTGAGTTTGGATGCCTGGAAGAGGAGATGATTCGGGACCAACTGGCGGAACACGTTCGTAGTGAAGTGGTCCGGTCCAGGTTGTTGGAGTTTACAGGATAGTTGACTTTGACCATGGCTGTTGAGCTCACCCAGCATTTTAAGGCAGTGGAGATCATCATGAGGGGCCTGCCTGAAGAGGGTCTTCGGAGCAAAGATGATGCTCACACGAAGGCACCAGGTTGGGACCCTAACGACAGTGACGCCGGAGGTGACTCATATGCCACAGTGGTTAAGATACGGTCTGCACCTCTTTGTTATGGGTGTCGGTCCCCTGTTCACCACTATAAAGCCAGTGTGTGCCCAGAAAGAGGAAAGTGATGTGGCAAGTGCGGTCTGCGGGACCACTTCACCAGGATGTGCGACATACGCAGGAGCCATAGGAGATACCCAGGTGCTGCGCTGAAGTCTCCGACCATCATGCATACAGTCTCCCCAGCGACTACGGGGAGGATCGGCTGTGATGTCATGTTCGATGGTGTCGTGGTTCCGCTGTTGGTTACCACAGGTGCTGTTATCTCAGTGTTGAACATGACGAACGTGAACAGTCTGGTTCCCCATCGTGAGATTAAACAACCTGAGAGAGACTATTACGGCTATGGACTGAATAGGCTGGTTGTGACGGGCTTTATGGAGGTAGAAGCTCGTTACGGGTCGGTCGTGGTGCCCCAAGCCCGCATGCCTGTCACCGCTGCAGGGCTTAACATCATGGGGTGTAACCTATTTTATAGCCTGGGTTTTTCGATCGCTTGGGTGAGGAGTGGTCGGGCTGCGGACTGTGGAGCCGGCCGACTCCTCTGATAGACGGCATGGAGATGAGGGAATCGGACTGGTTGGACATGTGTCAAGAAGGAGAGCGTGTTTGGCACTACGCGAGGATGCCGCGGTTTGGACCTGATGCCGGTCTGTTTGATGCCCAAACTGGGGGCGCGGAATGGCACGACGGGACGTCACAGGCAGTCTGTAAGGACGAGGCATCCACACTGGATCCAGAAAGAGCGGGACCAGAGAGCGAATCGTTTCATTGCCATGGAAAACACAGACTGGGCCCAGGAGTCGACCAGACCATTAGTGGAGACCAGTCAGACCCAACGTCATCGGAGGAGGAGGCCCCGGGCTTCCCTGCAGGTCAATGATCTGGTGTGGCCTAGGGTTGAGGACCGGATGAACATGGCTCGTGTGAACACGGCTTGCGTGAGCGGCGTGACGGGAGGAGGCGGCTTCGAGTGGAGGCCGTTCGGAGCGACGGGTTTCTACGCTTGTCTGACCAGACCTGGAGGCACCCGAATGAGCTGTGCAAGGTGGAGGAGACGAGACGGTGCGGGGGGAGCCCTAAGGTCAAGAGACGGAAGCGTGGGGAGAAAGAACCGCCTGAGGACTGAGAGAATTATTTCATTTTTGTCTGTGTCTTTCCTTTTCAGTCCGGTTGTGTTTTATTTTCTGGTTTATGTTCATTTGTTGCTGGTTCCCTATTTAATTAAACAAAAAGGAAAAGTAAGGGAAATGTGGAGAGTATGAGCTCTATGTGGGGGTAGTTTTCTATTATAATTATGCTGTTTATTTGTAGAATTTTGACCTGAGGGGCTCATTTGTGTAAATTATGTTCGAATTTGAGAGGAAATTTTATTGAAATAATGTTTTGTGTGCCCAATTTTGGGGTGGTGGGGTGTGTTTAGCCCATGTGAATTGTGCATAATTGAATATTTACATACCCAATGTTTTGGAATGTGCCCAGTGTGTGAGGGTGTGTTGGGGGGGGGGGGCGCCAGTAGCTATTATTCGTCTTGTGTTTGTGTATTTTGTGTGGAGCTGTTCTGGGATTATTTTGATTTTATTTTTATTTTCTTAGTTACACGGCTTTGTTCTGTGTTCGGCGGCAGAATAATCCGCCCAGCCGTGTGGGGGTGTTGGTAGTCCACCTGGCCCCCAGTTAGTTGTGTGCATGGATAGCTTGTTTATTTGTCTTTGTAATTGTTTTGTTTTAGTGAGTGAGTCGGGAAGTAAATTTGGGGGGGGGCCTTGGCATTTTTTTTGGGGGGGGGGGGGTGTTGTGTATGTAAATAGGCTGTATGAGTAAGATGGTGGCTGGGTTGGTCATGGGCTAGAGCGGGGTGGCAGCTGGCGGTTCCCGGTGGTGACGCCGCCCATGGTATAAAGGTGTGGGCGGAAGAGGCTCTGCCTCTTCGGTGGTGGAGCCACCTGGTCAGCGGGGCGTGTGCCGTAAGCCTGTTTATGTTACAACTCTGAATGTAATAAAGCTCCGTAAAACTGCAGCAACTGTGTGCTTGCTTTTAACTCAGTTATGGACATAACAGATGGGTGGAACCGCCAAACGAACAGACTGTCGTGATCTGGTGAGCGCACTCTCCCCCTCCCGTCCTGTTCAACTTTCCCCTACTCCACGGGCAATCATCCTCACCTGCGTGATGAGATGCACCTGCTACCTCTGCCTCGCCAGCGCTTAAGTAGACCTTCTCTTCAACACTTTGGTGCTGGCTCGTTGGGTATACTACCTGTTTCTGCAGTAAGTCTGTTCTTCCTCTCTAAGAAGAATCCATTAATCTCTTGTCTTCTCTTCTTCAGGTTGCTACCTCCTTCGTGGTGTGTCTCCAGGGTTGTTGTGCGCTCACCTGCGTCATCATCACTACCAGTTCAGCAGCCATCTTCACCCCATCAGACACCTCACCCAGCTCTACTCCTGCCATCCAGCATCAACTTCTGGTTCGTCGTTTGTGCTGGGTTATGCTGCTGGGCGCTTTGTCTCTCCCACGTGAGTGCAGTCCTATTTTTCCCATCCTTGTCTCCATCCTCATTTAACCAGCTCTCGTCTCTCCCCACAGGCTGGGCCTTCCTCTGGAGAGTGGCGTTTTTCCTTACTGAAGCCTTCCTTCTTGCATTAATAAAAATCAAATCAAACTTGCTTCTCTGTGTCATTGTGTGTTTTCTCTGGTGTCACTCCCTGCACGTGAGCTGTCTATTATCACCAATCATGACAGAACGAGCCAGCCACAGTTCAAGCTCAGTGGGAGCAGCATCAGCGGAACACTCTGCTTTGGATCGTTTAGATGCCAAAGAGAGACAGGTGGCCGTGCTTACACAGCAGCTGCAAACTATTGTGCAGCTGCTGGGCACAGCCACCGAACATTTGGCCCAATTGTCCTGTCCGGACTCCACCCCTCCGCCTGTTGCCCCAGTTTTTTCCACCGTGCGCCGAACTACCTCCGTTTCCTCACCTGCCCCGTACGCGGGGGAGGTGGGGAAATGCAAGGGTTTTTTGTGTCACGTTTGGCTGTATTTGGGCCAGGTCAGGGGGCAGTATCCGGATGATACAGTGAAAATTCATTTTATGACCCTCCTGCTGCGAGATAGGGCCCTCAGCTGGGCCCAATCCATTCTCGACAGTCCAGAGGGCCCCAATTACTCATTTGAAAGATTTGTGAACCAATTCGCTCATGCGTTTGACTGGACAGAAAGTGAAGGGAACATCATGAGCCGTGTGATGTCACTCTGTCAGGGGAGTCAGTCTGCTGCCGACTACTCTGTGGAGATCCAGGTCATCGCGGCAGACTCTGGATGGAATGACATTTCGCTATGCAGTGTCTTCCTCCAGGGTTTAAATGAAAACCTCCGTGACGACCTAGCGGTTCATGTCGTTCCCTCCTCCTTGAACGGTTTAATTGACCAGGCTGTCAGTCTTGACAGCTGATACCGCAAGCACGCGAAATATTCTCAAAAAATCAGTGTGCCTAATGATATAGGCACACTGATTTTTTGAGAATATTTCAACTTTAGAGCTCATTTTCTCAAAATAATGGTTTTGTGGGATAGCCCACTTTACCTCTGAAGGGCACAAATTAAGATGGGTTTTACCAGTAAACTGTTTTTAAGGGCCGATGTAGTTTCAGTCATTATCCTGGGCCACTGTGCGTACAGGTATAACTGGGCATGCCGTTGAACCGATATGTCTTTTTATCACAGGATCAATCAATCAATCAATCAATCAAAACTTTATTTATATAGCATTTTTCATACAAAAAAATTGTAGCACAAAGTGCTTTACAAATTGAAAAACACAATTACGCCCCTTCTCACCCCACCCCTTCACCCACCTAACCTCGTACAAGCAGACAGACACACATACACACACAGTTATCAATGTGAGACATGGCCGAGCGCCAATGATCCAGGTGTAGAAGCACCATCTTAGGGAGCCATCAACACAAGGGAAGCTCCAAGTCGGCAGCCACAGGGACATCACCTCTTCCACCACCCAAGACCAGGTATTGGGCAGGCCAGGGTAGTCACAGGCTGGCGCCCTGCAGCCAGAACCAGGCAACCCCCCGTGGGAGAGCTCCCCATTAGGAAACACTGGAGTTAGGACAGGATAATAAGATAAACAAAACCATCAATGACAAATAACAATAATAATAAGATACATAATTTGTTAATACAAAGATAATCATAAACATCTCCCCCATTTAAACTCAAAGTTTAAAATGTAATGGTGTTTAATAACAAAGTGAATAATTATAACAAGATCAACATAAAATAATTTTAAAATCAGAAATTTAAAAAATTAAAATAGGAAACTAATCAAAAGCTAAGTTTAAATAGTAGGTCTTGAGGATCTTTTTAAAAACATGAACACTCTCGGCAGCCCTGACGTTCTCTGGCAGGCTGTTCTACAGATGTGGGCTGTAGTAGCTAAAAGCAGCCTCACCGTGGGTGCGTGTTCTGACAGTAGGAATAATTAAAAGACATGTGCCAGAGGTCACAAATTGTAAAGCTCTGACTCATCATTGTGAACTTTATTCTCAGGTTGGATGGCCTGCCTTAGAAACCCGCCGCAGATCCCACTGGCACAAACTTGTATTCAAGGGCCTATTTGGTTTGCTTCCTCAGTACCTGTGCATATTTTCACCAAAAGACTGATGGACACTATCCTGTGTTCTCAGGATTTTTCACTCTATCCATCCTCCGTGTGCGAACAGAATATGGAAAAAAAGGCATTTCAGTATTCTGCTCCTTCAGATTGGAACTATCTACAGAACATCTTAAAACTTAGGCAGCTGGTTTCTTTGAATCAATTTACATCTATACTAAGGGCTTCAAAATCTAAATCATCGATCTGTCACTGTTTCTAGACTTTGTCACTTGGTTTTAATGTCAAATGTCTAAATGTTTTATTGTAATTTGTATGAACTATGCTTTGTATGCTTTACTATGCTCTGTGCCCGACGGGGCACAGAGCTGGACTCAAACACAAAGCAAGCATTTAACATGATTTATTAATACCAAAATAAAGCAGCTCAGAAGCTGAAACAAAAACTAATCTAAGGCTTTGATAGGCAAAAACTCCAGACAAGACAGATGGGAAGGATGAGACAGAAGCGTGTGCGAAATGCCAAAAATGAATAATGACACAGCACCCAGGTGAGGGGCTGGGTCCCTTAAATAACAGGTGAGCATAATTGCAAACCGGTGTGTGCAATTAACAAATTAACCAGAACCAATCAGGCAATGCAAAAGGAAACTGAGAACATGGTCAAAATAAAGCCAAACCAAGACAGCAGAGTAATGACAGGAATAACCGGGCAAACATAAACTTGACTAAGATAATAACACCAATAAATAAGACTGAATAAACATTATAATGACAACCCAGAATACAAAACAAAGAAGTCATGATATTAATATAAATAATAAAAAAACTAATTACCAGGCAGAGACAAAGGCTGCAGAACACAAATGCAGATAAAATAATGAATAACAACAAACACAGAAAAATCTAAAATACAATTCAAGGTGAAAACGTGGGCTGAGGCCATGTCCTGGAAACAAGAAAAAAGAGCAATAACTCAAGGTGAGGACATGGGGCCCAGTCCACATCCTAACATGCATGTGTGTTTCCTACTGCTTCTTTCTCTTGTCCAGGATGCCCTTGAAAAAGAGAATTGCAATCTCAATGGGACCATCCTAGTAACATAAAAGTTAAATAAAAATAAAATAAAATTTTGCCACTGTAGAAGAGAACAAGGCCACCGTGACAAAGGAGCTGAGTGACCTCAAGAAGGAGGACTTTGTGAGTGCTTCCATGGAGAGCAGAAGCTAATGCAGAAGTGCATTAACTCTGGGGGGATTACTTGGAAGGGGACAATAAGTAATTTCTCTGTAGATTTTGTAATAAATTTTTTTATGAGAAAAGTCTTGTTTCTTTTTTGTCACACCTTGTACCCAGGCCTCCTCATGAGCAAGTCTGACGCCATCTTGTTGACTGCTTGTCATCATCATAGCAGTGCTGATGGCTAGATAAAGTTACAATTATTTTATCACCAATTATGCAACAGTTCTGATCGAGCAATTTGATTGGACAATAGGGATTCCTGCAGTTACATAATCTACAATAATTGCATTCCAATGTTTCACTGGACATGTATCACTTTGCTTCAAAGGTGGTCTAGTAAACGTTAATTACTTACAGTAATTTACTGTCAACTCGGCAGACTTGAGAACTGCAATACTGTGTTGGATACCTTAATTTCCACAGTGAGGCACTGTTTGAAAAAAATGATACATTCGTGACCTGGAAGTTCCACCCTTTTGAAAAAATCTTTATTGAGCTTACAATGCCAGCTCTTGTATAAATATCATTAAGCTATCATTAAGTATGTCACATCTGTTTAAAAAACTAGGCAGTGCTAGAGTTGGATTTAACACACCACAATACATTAGTGGTGATGGACTCTTTGTTTCATCTGAACATGCCAAAAAAAAGCAAGCAAAGTGTGCCGAAGCCAAATTGCTAACATACTAATTAGTTACCAGCATAGACCACCCTTTTCCAATACCAACTGAACAGGTGACCGGCATATTTTACTGACTTTTGCACTTGACAATATTTAATTTGCTTACATGTGTGTGAAATAACAATAGACGTCTTCATGCCGATTGAAATGTTTAGCAACAATTACTGGCTACATTTATAAGGGACTATTTTTTTTCACCTGCACAAAATAACTGGTTCAACAAACAAATCAGAATAATTTCCCAGTATTGCTGTCATTTAAACAATTGTGCTTGTGGAACTGTTGCATAAAAGCAATATTACACTCAAGGTCATACAGTATCAATGAATATACTAACTACGGGTGTGAAATGCTGAGGGGATTAGACATATCACCCCTGCAGTTATTATATTTATTGATACCATACTCCCTCTCGTGTAATATTACTTAAATACATGGCTCTGAAAGAAGTATTTGCTCCCTTCCTGATTTCATATATTTTTGCATATACAGTATGTCAGAATCAGAATCAGAATCAGAATCAGAAAAAGATTTATTGCCAAGTACATTAACAGATCACTGATAACATACGAGAGAATTTGACTTGACACAGTAATGAACCTGCATTTCCGTGCCGCGGCGCATCTGCAACGCGCCTGTCAGCAGGAGGGTACAGGTCGCATAAAGATGATACAATAGGAAGGAGCAAAAAAATCATTGATTCAAAATACTGGTTACATACTTAATCAATATTAAGAGTTCAAGGAAAAAAAAAGCTCAATGCACATATATTCGCTACACACAGAATTCACAGGACACAAGAGAGCAGTGTTATCTTTATTCAGTTCATGGATCAATGTGTGTGCGGTGTTGAGCAGTGTTGATGATAATAAGAGAGACCCAAGGACCCTTGGCAGAAGATGTTTTGTCTGTCTGGCGCCAGTCTTATCTGGCGCTGCAGCCGGCTGTCCAAGGCCTTGTGCTCATGATTTTGAAAAAACACAGTCTGCAGACAGCCAGGAGGAATTTTCATGGGGAATAATAATGCCAAATAGGACTGATCACAGAGAAGACTTGTATTTCTTCTGTAGATTCAGTACATTAATCCTTCATTGCGCAGCTTTGAATTCGTCGTGGAAAGACCTGAGCGAACCCATGATGTAATCCACCTTACGAGACAGTTCTCCATTAGTCGCTATCAGGGTCTTCTCCAGTTTTTCAATTTGTTGGATGCACCTCGCCTGGCCAGCATTTTGATAGGTTGAATCCATCTTCAGCAATTTGCGGTAAACCAAGACAATTCCCGTCCCAATCAGAATTATCCCAATCACCAAGATTACGAAGATAAACAAATCTTCAATATCTTCGATAGAGAGATTAGAGAGACACAGCATTCTCCAAATACCTGTGTCTCGTAAATAGTCATACTTATGACTTACATACATGTCATACTTAAAGTAAAAAAAAAAATGCCATTTTTAAATGATGATTTCTTTTATTAAGAGATAAAAAGCTTTTTCTCTTTATCTTTTTTTTTTTGGGGGGGGGTCAGATCTCTTTCTTATCGTTGAATCAAGGGCCAGTGTCCAAACTGAGGCAAAGAAGGCCTTAGTTTATTTTTACTTGGTTTCTCTTTGTCTAAAATTAAATTTGTTTGATGATAACATAAGATAATCCTTTATTAGTCCCACAATGTGGAATGTCACTGTATTACAGCAGCAAAGGGATAATGGCACGTAGAGTAACATTAAATAATAAAATAGTGCAAAAACAGTATTTCCGGTTCTGGCAAGTAGTTAAATTATTCAGCAATGTATATAATGTGGGGGCAGTGTGGTGGCGCAGTGGTTAGCACTGCGGCAGCACAGCAACTCACCCTTGGCCATGGGATCCCTGGTTTGATCCCTGCCCCTGACAAACAGTGATCTGTGTGGAGTTTGCATATTCTCCCCGTGTCTGCGTGGGTTTACCCCGGGAGTTCTCTGGTTTCCTCCCACAGGCCAAAAACATGCAGGTTAGGTTAACTGGAGACTCTAAAAAGTGGCCCTAGGTGTGAATGTGTGTGTGAATGGTAAAGGGATAGTGCCGTACCATGGCTGCTTCATCCATCCAGGTGGATGCCCTTAATTTCCCCTCTGGGGATCAATAAAGTATACAAAATCAAAAAAAAAATGTATATTTCACAGCTGAATGAGTACAGGGTTGTTGCGACTTTCAATAATAACAATATTAGCAGTGTATCTACCTTATTCCTAGGCCTCATGATGCCTTGCGTATGATTGTCACTGAAACAGGACTCTTTTCCTTGTTAAAAACAATGACTTTGGCATCAAAAATGCGGAAACATGGCCTTTGCCCCTCAAAACCAGTAATATAATCATACCATTTCCCACGACTATGGAGGGGTGGGAAGATGACCTTAAAAAGTGGCCTCACAGACAGTAGCTCCTTTTGTTAGCACCGCTGCTAAGATGCTAACACTGTAAACAAATAAAAGCTCTGAGATATATCAATGTCTCCACTGCAATAAAGTCGGCTGGATTTTGTTAAAATATGTTGGAAATAATCAAATTTACCTTAGAGCAGACATACGCCACAACACCGTGTGTCATAACGTGCCTGTTTCACGGGCTCAAATAGGACACCAAACGCTCGCTGTAGGTTGGCACATTTACTAACTTAAAGCACAAACAAGAACATTCAAACAAATACAACAAAATGGAGTGTAAGAAGATAATAGTGAAACACAAAAACAAACGCTGGAGAAGAGTGGGACTTAACGTCCAACAGTACAAAGTCAGGGAACAACTGACCAGGGCGAAACTCAGCCGGAGGACCCCGAGAGCTGTGGGGCTCAATGGCTGAGACACTGGGGAAAAAGGCATCAGGACGGAGCACTCAAAACTCACCTCGACAGCGGGACCCATAACTGCAGAACAGTAGGCATGAAAACGCAGCAAGAGAAGAAGAAGGACACGGCCACGGCAGAAGTGGTCATGTCCCTTAAATACACTTAATCAAAGACAGGTGTAATCCATGAGTAGCAAAATGGACAGCAGCTGTGCAGCCCCAAAGGAACTGACAGCCGGAAGCTGTACAGTGCTGTCAAAATAAACAAAACGGAAACATAAAAATACAAACACAACAGAACTCAAAAACCATCATAATAATCTTAAAAATCACCGTAAACAAACAGAAAAATGCTCACCGGGCAGAGAAACTGGGTACAGCTCTAAACCGTGCCCCAGGATCATGACAACCCCCCCCCCCCCAAGGGGTGGACACCGGACACCCCAGGATAACATCACAGAACAAAACCTCCCTCACACATAGAAATAACCGACCCTGGCGGGGGCAGGCATGGAGGGACCGTACCCAGAGAAAAAACTCAAAAAGAAAACCAAACACTCATGAACTACACTCTGTCCACCAGGTGGCAATATGGGACTCTAAGCCCAACCAATAAGTGGGCAAAATAGTTCAGGCGGTCTTCCCGAGTGCCACGACCACCAGCATCTGTGCTGAACACATCGGGTGACCTCCCCATGCCTCAGCACCAATGAAGCAGCAGAAGCAGTTCAGGTGGTCTTCCTAAGTCCCAAGACCACCAGCATCTGTGCTAGGACACGTTGGGTGGCCTTCCCATACTCCAGAACCATCAAAGCAGAAGAAGCAGCCCATCAGGCGGCCTCCCAGCATCCCAAGGCCAACGAGCCCCGGGAGCTAGGGGACGGCATCCTTCAGCAAAGGACGGCCATTCAACTGGAACTTCTCGGGATGCACCCACAGTGGCACCAGGCTGGGCAGAGCTGCACCATTGGTGGCCCTGGGCAGAAGCAGAGCTGCACCCTCGGTGGCTCCTGGCAGGATCGGAGCTGCACCCGAGGTGGCTCCGAGCTGGAGCATTGCAGCACCCACGGTGGCTCTGGGTTGGCGCATTGCAGCATCCGCAGTGGCTTCGGGATGGAGCATCGCAGCACCTGCGGTGGCTCCAGGCTGGAGCATTGCAGCACCCTCGGTGGCTCCGGGCTGGAGCTCCGGAGCTCTGCAGCATCTGCGGTGGCTCCGGGCTGGAGCTCTGCAGCACCCGTCGGGGCTCCGGGCTGGAGCTCTGCAGCACCTGCAGGGGCTCCGGGCCGGAGCATTGCAGCACCCTCGGGAGCTCCAGGCTGGAGCTCTGCAGCACCTTCGGTGGCTCCAGGCTGGAGCACTGTAGCATCCTCAGTGTGCCGGGACTGGCCCAACACTGCCCCCTCGGTGGACCTGGGCTGGGCCAACGCTGCACCCTTGAAACCATGGGCTGGAATGGAGCATCCACGACGACTTTAGGAGGTCCCAGGGTGGGTCAGAGTGATTACGACATCCTCAGCGGGAGGAGCTGAACCCACGATGACCTCAGGCAGCGAGCCTGGACCTGCGGAGACTTCTGGTTCAGGTGGATCTTCCTCGGCGAACCTGGGAGAAGGCTCAGGAAAAACAAGCAGAAAAACAGGGTCAGGGTCACTGGTAACGGCGAAGCCCAGCGAGGTGAGCTCAGGTGCAGCTGGCGGCTGCAACTGGCTGTCCTCCCCAAGAGCCAGACAACACCTCTCCAACATAGAAGCAATAGAAACAGAATTTTGCACTTGCCTGAACTTGAGCTCCACCACCGTCCAGGACTCTGTCGATCTAGACGACGATGCTCTGGACTCAGTCCTCTGGAGGTCTCGTTGCAACTCTGCTGCAGCAGACTCTGCAGCAGGCGTGATGGTGTGTGCAGTCCTGGTGCCCCCAGGTGAAGTGACCCACGCTGGTGGCTCCTCCAGTGTGGCAGCTGGAGGTTGTCTCTCTGCTGGCACCGGAACAGGGTCCTCCAGGTCCACAGGCTCCTCTATTGTCCAGCGGCTCAGTTCAGGAACCGGCGGGCACTCAGGCACAGATGGAGGAGACACGGAGAGGGCAGGTGAGGAATTAATTGCAGCAGGTGAAGAAAACCCAGTGGACTGCAGGGACTGGGTTTTCTCTCCAGGAACCAGGCAAGAGTATTCATTTTTATAGTAATGGAAAGCAAGAGTTCACTTGCCTGAATTCCTGGGAGGTGATGGAGTCAGCGGCTGCTCCAGGGTAAGGCTTCGTCTCTCCGGGAGCCTCAAGAGTTTTCTGGGTTGAGGGTGATGGTATGGACTTGAGGTGGGAGTAGCGAGCTTTCCGCCCTTCTTCAGCCTGGGTTGAACTGAGGGAGAATCTTCCAACAACTCCCCAACTCGTTGTCTAGTTTCAAATATCAAGGTGAGAAGAGGAGTCAGGCCTGGGTAGCTCCAGAGAATGGGGCAAGTCTCAATGAACCCAGCTGTGATGTTCATGAAGCCAAAAACAGCCTCGGGAGTGTGGATGACCTGAGCCTTAGAGGCAAAATCCACAACAAGATCTGCCACTGCACACTCCTCCTCACTCAATCCTAAAACCCTGAAGTCCATGGTGGTATACCCCTCTCCACCTCAGACCAAAAAAAAAAAAAAAAAAAAAAATCACAAAAAAGAAGAAAATGCCAAAACCTACAGCGGCTGGTGTCCTGCTGTCATAATTCACGGGTGCAAATAGGACACCAAATGCTCGCTGTAGGTTGGCACAGTTATTAACTTAAAGCACAAGCAAGAACATTCAAACAAATAAAACAAAATTGAGTGTCAGAAGATAATAGTGAAACAGAAAAACATAAACACTGGAGAAGAGTGGGGCTCATCGTCCGACAGTACAAATTCAGGGAATGCCTGAACAGGGCGAAACTCAGCCGGAGGACCCCGAGAGCTGTGGGGCTCGACGGCTGAGACACCAGGGAAAAAGGCACCAGGACGGAGCACTCAAAACTCACCTTGACAGTGGGACCCACAATTGCAGAATAGTGGGCACAAAAACGCAGCAAGAGAAGAAGGATATGGCCACGGCAGAAGTGGTTGTGTCCCTTAAATATACACATAATCAAAGACAGGTGTAATCCATGAGTAGCAAAATGGACAACAGTTGTACAACCCCAAAGGAATTGACTGCCAGAAGCTGCACAGTGCTGTCAAAATAAACAACCCGGAAAAATAAAAAACAAACACAACAGAACTCAGAAACCACCATAATAATCTTATAGATAACTGGAAACAAACAGAAAAATGCTCACTGGGGAGAGAAACTGGGCACGGCTCTAAATCGTGTCCCATGATCATGACACTGTGCTTGACTGTCATGGTATATACAGACAGCTGCAGCCGTTTGTTTTACCTCGAAATTAAAATACTCATGCATGCTTGTCATTTAACTTAATATGTACAGACATTTTCTGACAATTGTTCAGAATGTTATTGACCTATATTTTGTGATAATTTAAAAATTAATGCATGCTGAAGCATGCTGAAATCTGTATCATTCCAAGGGAGTGCAATGAATGCAAAAAATCCCCCCCCCCAAAATATTTGGTATCTTTCTTAAATCGTTAAGCCTTAGAAAGTAAGTTTTTTGTTCTTCCTATCTGTCCACCGGTGCTGGGAGGGAGCCGCTGGATGAGGAGGAGGTCAGTGATTCTGGAGGATCCGGTCCCTGTCATGCTGCCGTACCCTGGATGGGAGAGAAGTGTCCCCTGTGGCGTGAAATCTTAGCTGATGAAGAGTCCCCTGGTTTTGGCATCATGGGACCTGGTACCATCAGTGAGGCAAGTCCTGGCTCCTTCACTCTGCGCTGGAGTTTCCCCTGTGTCAGCCGACACGTCAGAGGGTCCACTAGCATCAGCCACCATGCCTGGAGGTTCACCAGTGCCCGTCACCTCATCCAGGGTCCCGCCAGTTACTGCCGCCATGCCTGGAGGGTGACCAGGTTGTTCAGCAACCATGCTTGCTGCCTGGGCCACCGCAGCAGAGTTGCCGGAGTCCTGGACGGCGGTGGAGCACAAGTCCAGGCAAGCTCTGTTCTGTTCTAACATCTTCAGGTTCAGAGAATTCTTATCTGGCTCAGGGTGGGGAGAATCAGTTGCAGACGTCCTCTGCTCCTGAGCTCTCCTCACCAGGCTCCACTGCTGTCGGTGATTCCTCTCCGGTATTTGTCTGTTCTCCTTCTCCTGAGGTGGCTGTGCCGGGAGGAGTGGCCCAGACGGTAGAGGCAGAGAAGTCTCAGCTGGTGTTGCTGGAGGTCTCTGTGGGTCCTGCATCATCACCAGAGGTCTCTGTGGGTGCTGCATCCCAGTCTGTGGGTCCTGCCTCGTCACCGGAGGTCTCTGTGGGTCCTACCCCATTGCCGGTGGTGTCCATGGGTGCTGCGCCCCAGTCTGGGTCCTTCGTGGGAGCTGCTTCTCCATCTGAGGTTACCAAGAGTGCAACACCCCTGTCCGAGGCCGCCATGGGTGCAATGCTCCTATCCTAGGCCACCGTGGGTGTGACGCCCCTGTCCGAGGCTGCCATGGATGCGACGCCCCTGTCCAAGGCTGCCATGAGTGCGACGCCCCTGTCCAAGACCGCTGTGGGTGCCACACCTCTGCCCGAGGCCACCGTGGGTGCTGCGCCCTCTCCATCTGAGGTTTCTGTGGGTGCTGCTCCCCCTCTGCCGAGGTCTCTGCGGGTGCTGCTCTCCCTCCATCTGAAGTCTCCACGGGTGCTGCTCCCCCTCCGTCTGAGGTCTCCACGTGTGCATTTCCCCAGCCCAGGGCCGTCGTGGGTGCTACTGTATGCCTTTGTTTGAGGTCATCTTGGATCCTCTCTCCTCGTCGAAGGTCCCTGCAAAGCAGCTGCTCCCCTCATCTGTTTCCCTGCCAGATGGTCACTGCCACCTCCAGGGGGTTGTGTGTGGTGCCCCGCAGTTCGATGGCTCATGAACTCTGGGAGGCCACCCGATGGACTATTTCTCCTGTTGTGGTGGCTGTGTAGTTTGGGGAGGCCACCCGACTTACTCCATCACAAGTGCCGGTGGCCTTGGGACTCGGGTAGAATGCCTGAACTGCCTTTGTCCACCGTCTAGTTCCCCAGAGCTCGGGCCACCATATCTGTGGCAGTATTGTGGGTCATGAGCGGGTTTTTTTTTTTGGTTGGGTTCAGTCCCTGTGTGCCTGGTTCCCCCTCCTCCCCCCCGAGGTGGGTCATGTTCTCTTGTTTTTTGTGTGGGTGTGCTTTCTGTGTGTGGGGGGTCCTTTTTCTTCTCTTTTTTGACGTTTCCCTGGGGTGTCTGGGGTCCACACCTTGAGGACCCGGGGGGTCCGTCATGATCCAGGGCACAGTAAGGGCCGTGTTACTTTTCTGTTAATAAATCTGCAAACTCACAGTGTGCGTTTGGCGTCCGTTTGCCCTTGGAGAGGGTGCTCCATGACATCTGTGACATTCATACAGACATGGACAAAATTGTTGGTACCCCTCTGTTAATAAAAGAAAAACCCACAATGGTCACAGAAATAACTTGAATCTGACAAAAGTGGTAATAAATAAAAATTCTATGAAAATTAACCAATGAAAATCAGACAATGCTTTTGAATTGTGGTTCAACAGAGTTATTATTATTATTATTATTATTATATTTATATATTAACAACGGACAAGCTGGCTCTAGAGCTAAGTGAGCATCTGTCACAACGACAGCTGGAGTTTCCCGCTGCCACACAAGTAGCGGACCCAGACAGTGATGACAGCGTGGAGGACAACGCTGCGGAGGCCAATGCTGCAAAATTTAGATTTGCCCCGGGAAAACCAATGTGTTTGGGTTGTGGGTCCCTGAAACACCACTTCAAAGCCAGGGACTGACCGGCGAGAGGGAAGCGCTGTGGCAAGTGTGGACGCTTGAACCACCATGACAGGGTGTGTCGTATGTCTGAGCAAGGTGCCCACAATGGAAATTGACCCCCCTGCCCCAACGGTTGTCCACGCGGTGTCTCCGAGCAGCAACGGGTACATGTTCTGCATGATCGAGCTTGATGGTGTGGAGGTGTTGCTGCTGATTGACATGGGGGCAGAGGGTTCTCTGCTGAATTGGGCTACGGTGAGAAAATTCTTTCCCCACTACAGAAATGGAGGAGACCCAGCGCGGCTCTGTGGTTATGGAGGTGGATGGCTATGCATGGTTGGAACGCTGGTGCTGACTGTGTGGTACAAGTCGGCGGAAATGGCTGACTTCAAATTCATCTTGACGTCCTGAGGCGACAACATCATGGGCTGTGACCTATTTTATGGTCTGGGGTTCACCATTAAGAACAACGCTGGGAAGGAGTGGTCCGGTTGTGGACAGTGGAACCGACCAGTTCCAAGAGTGGAGGACAATGTAGTGTGGGACAAGGATTTATTGAGCACCCCGTAGGTGCTCAGTAAAAAAGAGGTGCATTATTGTTTATGCGATCAGCTGCGGCCCAGATGGTATACCACCTCCAGGGGCAGACTTACGGAGAGACGGTACGGGGGCCCCACAGGTGAATTCATCCCCTACTTAGCCGCGTGGACTGTGAGTTTGTATATATGAAACAGTGAAAAATATTTTTAAAAAATGTTCTAATTTTCTGATACTTGTTGGTTTGCAGATGTTTTAAAGTTGAGCAATGAAAATAATAAGAAAGTTTTAATGTTCATATAGCTGTATGTTGTTTGGGGATTATTTTCGGCGTTTTTGTTTAGGAAACACAGCAGCGATTTTGAGTTTAATGGATTATAATTATTCATTTTACTGGTGGCAGAATAATCCATCTCACCGTGTGGGGGAAGGATGGTAGTCCACCCGCCCCTCCTAGTTTTAGTTTGTTGTGTGAATGTGATAGGCCCTTTCAGTTATTACTGTTTAGTTTTAGTGCATTATTCGGGTCCTAAGCTGCAGAGGGTCGCAGTTATACAGTGGGGTAAAAAAGTATTTAGTCAGCCACCAATTGTGCAAGTTCTCCCACTTAAAAGATGAGAGAGGTCTCCAATTTTCATCATAGGTATACGTCAACTATGAGAGACAAAATAAGAAAAAAAAATCCAGAAAATCACATTGAAGGATTTTTAATGAATTAATTGGTAAATTCCTCGGTAAAATAAGTATTTGGTCAATAACAAAAGTTCATCTCAATACTTTGTTATACCCTTTGTTGGCAATGACAGAGGTCAAACGTTTTCTGTAAGTCTGCACAAGGTTTTCACACATTGCTGCTGGTATTTTGGCCCATTCCTCCATGCAGATCTCCTTTAGAGCAGTGATGTTTTGGGGCTGTCGCTGGGCAACACAGACTTTCAACTCCCTCCAAAGATTTTCTATGGGGTTGAGATCTGGAGACTGGCTAGGCCACTCCAGGACCTTGAAATGCTTCTTACGAAGCCACTCCTTCGTTGCCCGGGCGGTGTGTTTGGGATCATTGTCATGCTGAAAGACCCAGCCACGTTTCATCTTCAATGCCCTTGCTGGTGGAAGGAGGTTTTCTCTCAAAATCTCACGATACATGGCCCCATTCAATTCAATTCAATTCAATTCAATTCAACTTTATTTATATAGCGCCATTTCACAACAACAGTCATCTCATAGCACTATCAACTGTAGGGAGGACCCCCACAGTTGCAGAAAGACCCCAGCAATCAGGCGATCCCCTGTGAGCAAGCACTTGGCGACGGTGGAGAGGAAAAACTCCCTTTTAACAGGAAGAAACCTCCAGCAGAACCAGGCTCAGGGAGGGGCAGTCATCTGCTGCGACTGGCTGGGGGGTGAGGGGATAGAGAAGAAGAAAAGAACAGACATGTAGAGAGCAAACATTTCATTCTTTCCTTTATACGGATCAGTCATCCTGGTCCCTTTGCAGAAAAACAACCCCAAAGTATGATGTTTCCACCCCCATGCTTCACAGTAGGTATGGTGTTCTTTCTCCTCCAAACACGACAAGTTGAGTTTTTACCAAAAAGTTCTATTTTGGTTTCATCTGACCATATGACATTCTCCCAATCCTCTTCTGGATCATCCAAATGCTCTCTAGCAAACTTCAGATGGGCCTGGACATGTACTGGCTTAAGCAGGGGGACACGTCTGGCACTGCAGGATTTGAGTCCCTGGCGGCGTAGTGTGTTTCTGATGTAGCCTTTGTTACTTTGGTCCCAGCTCTCTGCAGGTCATTCACTAGGTCCCCCCATGTGGTTCTGGGATTTTTGCTCACTGTTCTTGTGATAATTTTGACCCCACGGGGTGAGATCTTGCATGGAGCCCCAGATGGAGGGAGATTATCAGTGTTCTTGTATGTCTTCCATTTTCTAATAATTGCTCCCACAGTTGATTTCTTCACACCGAGCTGCTTACCTATTGCAGATTCAGTCTTCCCAGCCTGGTGCAGGTCTACAATTTTGTTTCTGGTGTCCTTTGACAGCTCTTTGGTCTTGGCCATAGTGGAGTTTGGAGTCTGACTGTTTGAGGTTGTGGACAGGTGCCTTTTATACTGATAACGAGTTCAAACAGGTGCCATTAATACAGGTAACGAGTGGAGGACAGAGGAGCCTCTTAAAGAAGAAGTTATAGGTCTGTGAGAGCCAGAAATCTTGCTTGTTTGTAGGTGACCAAATACTTATTTTACTGAGGAATTTACCAATTAATTCATTAAAAATCCTTCAATGTGATTTTCTGGATTTTTTTTCTCATTTTGTCTCTCATAGTTGAGGTATACCTATGATGAAAATTGGAGACCTCTTTCATCTTTTAAGTGGGAGAACTTGCACAATTTGTGGCTGACTAAATACTTTTTTGCCCCACTGTATGTGTGTTTTGGACTTTTCTATGGTGGTGGTGGTGGTGGTGGGGGTTACATAGTTCAACAGTGTGAAAGATGCTCTTATTTGTGAAGTCTGGTGTAGTGGCTCCCACTTCCATTTCTGCCACTACACTGTGCCTATAAATAGCAGCAGGCTATTTATAGGCAATTATATCTGGTTCGGGCTCATGAGGAGCGGGTCACTTTGATCCTGGATCAAAGTGGATCAAAGTGAATCTTCTGGCCAAGCGGGTCACTTTGCCAACACCCCTGCCTGGTGGTTGTAGTGTGGAGTTTGAGACTTCAATAAAAATAAGTTCAGTCTATCATTTTGATAGAAGGAACAGCTCACGTGCAGGGAGCAACACCAGAGAAAACACTCAACACGCAGAGGAGCAAGTTTAAACAGTTTATTGATAAATTTCAAAAGAGAAGCTCTTGTAGAAAAAACGTCACTTGCCAGAGGAAGACGTGGCCTGTGGGGAGGACAAGAGTGATTAATGAGAGCAGGGATATGATGATGTGGAAAACCAAATTGTTAACTTACATGAACTAAACAGAGAACCCGACAGAGCACCGACAGGAATAGACGAACCAGCAGGATGAAGCTGGTCGGGGGTAGAGTAAGAGTGGTCTGACTGGGTGGAGTGAGGAAGCTGATGCGGGTTGAGGTTGAGGGAGCAGGTGAGTGCACAACAATCCTTGGAAGCACACTGCACATATGACAGCAACCTGAAAAGGAGAAGAGGAGAGGGAACGTGAGTATTATTTCACTCTCAACAAAACCAAAACACTTACTCGTTGCAGCAGGCAGTTTACCCAACGAGCCAGCACTGAAGCTTTCACTTGATGGTCCTTATAAGAGCTGGCAAGGAAGAGGCGACAGGTGTGGCCAGTCCCACAGATGAGTTGATTGCCTGTGGACTAGGGGAAAGTTCAACAGGATGGGAGGGGCGAGCGCTCACCTGCATATGACAGTGCCCCCCCCCCGACCCAAGGAACGCCTCCTTGCGGTCCACTGGGCTTGTCCGGATGGGCTTGGTGAAAGGCCTGGACCATCCCTTTGTCATGAAAATAGGATTTAGGGATCCAGGATCTGCCTTCAGGGCTGTAGCCCTCCCAGTGGACTAGGTATTGTAACCCACAGCCCCGGCGGCAAACGTCCAGAACCCTCCAAACAGTGTAGGTGGTTTGGCCTTCGATAATCTGGGGGGGGGGGGCAGAGTGGACTGGTGGAGAGGGGTTTGATTTGTGAAACATGGAAAGTCCGGTGAACACGGATGGCCCGTGGGAGTTGATGTTGTTGATGATCTGAGCAATGGGGAATTGTCCCAAGAAGCGGGGTGACAGCTTTCTAGACTCAGCTTTCAGAGGCATCTGGTCCACCGATAAGTGGACCAGATGCCAGTGGATATGGTTCATGCTCCAGGGACTGGGCCTGTCGAATCCTTTGCTTGATTTCACATGTAAGAGCTCCTAAGATACAAGATGGTGGCACAATCGGCTGGGAGAGGGACTGGGGGGCTGACTGGTCAGCACAGAATTGTCTGGAGAGAACATCTAGTTTGATGTTACGTTAGCCAGGCCTAAAAGTGATGGTAAAGTTAAATCTAAGAAACAATAAGGCCCAGCGGGCCTGCCTGGCGTTAAGTTGGCGGGCCGAATGGAGGTTTTCTAAATTCTTATGGTCGGTCCACACGACTATAGGGTGGACAGCTCCCTCCAACCAGTGTCTCCATTCCTCTAGTGCCAACTTAATGGCGAGGAGCTCTCGATCCCCTATGTTGTAATTTCTCTTGGCTGGGGTGAGCCGCCGAGAGAAAAACGCGCATGGGTGGAGCTTTTGATTGGAGCTTTTGATTGGAGGTTGAGCGCTGTGAAAGGTCAGCGCCCACCCCCGAATAGGACGCATCTCCCTCAAGGGTAAATTGGAGCTGAGGGTCAACCTGCGCCAAGATGGGTGTATTACAGAACAGGCACTTTAATTTGGAAAAGGCCTGTTCAGCTTCCTCGGACCATAAAAATGTCACCTTAATGGAGGTCAGCTGCGTAAGAGGCTGTGCTACCCCACTGTAGTTCCTGATGAAACGGCGATAAAAGTTCACAAACCCCAAGAAGCATTGGAGCTCCTTGCGGGAGTGGGGTGTAGGCCAATCCAGCACAGCCTTCGCCTTAGCCGGGTCGGCTCTCAGCTCCCCCTCCGCCACAATTTATTTATTTAGTGAATGCAAAATCCTTAAGCCAAGCAGTTGCCTCCTGGTTTGCTGTATGGAGGGTGTGCAATCCTCCTTCCAGTCTTTGGGGCAGGCAAGCCTCTATGATGTGTTCCATTGTTTGTTCCTCTCCACATGCGCACTGTGGGCTAGGACTACTGCCCCATCTGTGAAGGCTGGCCAAGCAAGGGCCATGTCCAGTCCTGAAGCGATTGAGTGTAGACCACTGTCTCCTTGGGAGGTTGGTGCCCAGGACCTATTGGTTGGGGTTTGTCACCAGGTGTTTGTTTGGGACCTCCTTGGTCTCCCATTCCTCTTGCCAAGCTGTCTGGGTGGTAAAGTCAGCTGGGGGAGGGTTTTTCCAAATCAGCCTTCTGGATGGAAGTCGGGCAGTGGGTGGGGTGTAGATATCTGCATGGATTGGTAGGTGAGGAGAATCTTTAGCTTTTTGAAGCATCCTTTGAGTTAATGCTGCTCGCCGGATGTGTGAAGGGGCTATGTTTGACAGTACAGGGAGCCAGGGGAGTGGTGTTGAGCGGATTGTTCCAGTTATAGTTCTCATGGTTGTGTTGAGCTGGGTGTCTATGTGGTGTGTGTAAGATGACCTGGACCAGACAGGGGCACAATATTCTGCTACAGAGTATGAAAGGGCCAGTGCTGAGGTGCGCAGGGTGGAGGCTGCCGCCCCCCATTTTGCCCCAGCGAGCTTGCAGGTTGTTTCGTACCTTCACCTTAGCAGCTGTCCCCTTTAGATGTTCCTTGAAGGATAGGGTCCTATCAAGGGTCACTCCAAGGTAGGTTGGATTTGGGGCATGCTTAAGCTTGAGTCTGCTCAGGTGGATGTTTAGTTCTCTGGCAGCTTTTACATTGTGGAGATGGAAGACACTGGAGACGGTTTTTGCTGGGCTTGGTTTTAGGCGCCAGATTTTGCAGAACTGGTCCAGTTTGGCAAGATCTTCCGTGAGCACCCGTTCCAGTGGCTCAAAGTCTGGTGCTTGGAGTGCCAAATAGATGTCGTCTGCATAGATGAATTTGGGAATTTGCGGGATTTTGTAGTGGGCAGGTCGTTTATGTAGAGGTTGAACAGAGTTGGAGCTAGAACTGAGCCTTGTGGGAGTCCGTTTTTCTGCGTTCTCCATGCACTTATGTTCTGACCAAGGTGGACTCTGAACCTTCGGTTGGTCAGCAGGGTTTTTATAATTGCTGTTGCCCAAGAAGGGATCGCCTTTATAAGTTTCAGGAAGAGGCCTTTGTGCCAGACCGTATCATAGGCGGCTGTAAGGTCGAGAAACACAGCCCCTGTCTTCAGTCTGCTCTCGAAGCCCTTTTCAATGAAGGTGGTTAGGGCCAGTACTTGTTCTCCTGTACTGTGGTCCTTGCGGAAACCTGCTTGATCCACACTTAGAATTTCCTCTATGCCTGGGGAAATACGTTGCAGTATTAGGCGCTCCATGATTTTGTAAGGAACGCTGAGTAGGGAAATTGGGCGGTAGCTTGCTGGTAGTTTGTGGTCTTTGCCAGGTTTTGGAATGGCAATGACCTTTGCTATCTGCCATTTCTTTGGGATCGAGTTTGTTTGTGTGATCCTTGTGTAGAATTGTGTCAACCAGGTTAGGGCTCGGGGGCCAAGATTTTTCATGAATTCTGGGAAGATGTTATCGTATCCTGCTGCCTTTCTACATTTCAGGCCCTGTAGGACTTTCTCCAGTTCAGCAGCCTCGAAGGGTTCAGGGTTCGTTTCCTCTACAGGCATTTTTTGGTGTTTTTTTTAGCTCAGTTGTAACTGCTCTTCTGGTGTCTTTGTCTTGGGGTGCTTTGGTGATAGTTAGTAGGTGGAATGCAACTTGGTTGGGTGTGACAGAAGCTCGGCTTTGGCTAGGGGGCTTCTGTGCGGCTCCTAGGCGACGGATGAGGCTCCAACATTTCCTGCTAGAGTGGATAAAGCTCCGGTCAGCAACTGTCTCCTCCCATTTCTTTCGCCGGGCTGTATTTAGCGATTCAATGAGATGGTCTGCTATCTCTGGGTCCCCTGATATTTGAGCAGCACTTTCTCCGTCCAGACATGGGACATAGAGGGGTCAGTAGCCTCGTGGGATTGCAATATGGGCAGCCTTGAAGATTGCGCTGCAGAAGCGGTTGTATGCTTCATCTACAGAGATGGTGTGGAGTGGGATGGTAACAACACTCCGGTCCAGAGTTTCACTGAATTTCTTCCAGTTGGCTTTGCGGAAGTTCCAGCACATCTTCCTTGGGCTGTTTATGACTGGAAGTTGTAGGCCAATGTGTCAAGCAGGGGCCGGTGTTGACTGTGTGGAAAATCATCAAGAATGAGGATCTGTGTAGGATATGGCACCCCATTCAAAGAGCTGACCCAGCACAGGTCAGGAGAATAGGTCAGGTCAGCTCTTTGAATGGGGTGCCATATCCTACACAGATCTGCCACAATGAACCCTAGGAAGGAAGTGGAGCTGGTGGAAAACTCACACTTTTCGGC
The DNA here is from genome assembly GCA_020510985.1 of Pholidichthys leucotaenia. NCBI lineage: Eukaryota > Metazoa > Chordata > Actinopteri > Cichliformes > Pholidichthyidae > Pholidichthys > Pholidichthys leucotaenia. Next base: position 195,975,699 of record CM035840.1, read on the forward strand.
CTTCACAAAAAGTTGGTTTTCCAGGAGCCGTTGTAACACGGCCCTGACTTGGACCTTGTGTTCCTCCAGCAAGCGAGAAAAAATGGGAATATCGTCGAGATATACAAAGACAAATTGGTTAACCATATCCCGGAGGATGTCATTAATAAGACGCTGGAAGACGGCGGGGGCATTGGTCAGCCAAAAGGGCATAACCAGATATTCATACTGCCCCAGGTGTGTTTTAAATGCCGTCTTCCACTCATTGCCCTCATGAATATGAATGAAATGATAAGTGTTACGCAAATTGAGCTTGGTAAACATCCGCACACGCTGAAGGAGATCGAATGCAGAATTTATTAGGGGCAGATGATATTTATCTTTGATGGTAATGGCATGAAGCTCCTGGTAGTCAATACATGGATGCAAGGTTCCATCCTTCTTACCAACAAAAAAAAAAACCCTGCTCCAAGAGGAGCTGAAGACAGCCAAATGAGGCCGGCGTTCAATGAGTCTTTAATGTATCACTTCATTGCCTCCCTCTCCGGGCCAGAAATGCTGTAAAGCTGGCTGAACGGCAGCCGCGCACCCGGGAGGAGGTCTATTGCACAGTCGTATGAGTGGTGGGGTGGTAAAGAAAGCACTTTCGACTTGCTAAAGACCTCCCCTAGGTCGTTATAGACCTCGGGTACGAGGGAGAGGTCGGGCGGCTCCAACGGAGGGGAGGAGATGGAAAGAGATGGTGAACACTCGGCCAAACTTAAACAGTAAGCCAAACTACGGGCTCCAGGAGGAGATGGAACTATGTGCCCGGTTGATTATAGGGTTTTGCCTCCGGAGCCACAGATACCCCAACACCACCAGGGAGGAGGAATTTGGAAAAAACAAGGAACGATATTTCCTCCAGGTGGTTTCCGGAAAGAAGGATGGAAATAGGCGCCGTAATTTCTAAGACCGACGCCACCCTCTGGCCAGATAGAGTGGTGACGTTGAGCGAGACGGATAATTTGGACGTGGAAATTCCCATCTCCCGCACCAGTTGGGAGGAGATGAAATTCTGCTCAGCCCCTGAGTCAGTTAGCACCGTAACCCTCCTCTCGACCCCCGGTAATTGAATGAGTGCCGAAATTGAGAGATGACTGGGGGGATTAGAATGATTCCCACCTGTCAAACCCCCCACGGCTACTGACGGGCCGTGTCTTTTTGGCTTCAGGTGGCACTCGTCTAGTCTGTGCTTCAAAGAGCCACAGTACAAGCATGCACCGGCTCTCCTCTGCCACTGGTGCTCTTCCGGAGTCAAAAGAGACTGGCCGAGCACCATCGGATCGGAGGAGGAGTCAGCTCCACCTGTGTCAGCAGCCTGAGAGTGTGCACGCGCAAAGGGTGGGCAAGAGGAGGATTTACGCTCCTTCACGCGCTAGCGGTACCGATTATCCAAGCCAACTGCTTGATCTATTAGGCTGTCCAAGGAGGAGGGAACAGCATGGACCGCTAGGTCATCGCAGAAGTTGGAGTTTAAACCCTGGAGGAAGGCACTTCGTGACAAAACATCATTCCACCAAGAGTCCACCGTTTCGACCTGAAACTCTACCAAGAAGCCAGCTACAGACCGACTACCTTGGCGGAGAGACAAGAGGCGGCTCATAATGTTACCCTCACTTTCAGTACAGTCAAAAGTCCTAGTGAATTCTGTAACAAAATGATCAAATGTGTAATGTGGGTTCTCCAGGCTGTCGAGAACTGACCGAGCCCAACTCAGAGAGCAGTCGCGCAGCAGGAGGGATATGAAATGAATTTTAGCTATGTCGGCCGGGTACCCCCGCCCACCTGGCCCAAATAAAGCTGCACTTAGCGAAGAAAATCCCTACATTTCCCCACCTCCCCCGCGTACGAGGCAGGAGAGGGAACGGAGGTTGTACGGCTTACGGTGGAAGAAACAGGGGCAGCAGGTGGAGCGGGAGAACCAGAGTGAGATAAATGGGTCAAACGATCAGCGACTGTGCTCAGCTGCTGCGTAATAGTTTCCAGTTGCTGCGTGAGCACAGCCACCTGCCTCTCTGTAGCATCTAAACGATGAAGAGCGCAGTGTTCCACTGATGCAGTTCCCGCTAAGCTTGTGCTGTGGCTGGCTCGTTCTGTCATATTGATAGAAGGAACAGCTCACGTGCAGGGAGCAACACCAGAGAAAACACTCAACACACAGAGAAGCAAGTTTAAACACTTTATTGATAAATTTCAAAAGAGAAGTTCTTGTAGAAAAGACGTCACTTGCCAGAGGAAGACATGGCCTGTGGGGGAGACAAGAGTGATTAATGAGAGCAGGGATATGATGATGTGGAAAACCAAATTGTTAACTTACATGAATCAAACAGAAAACCCGACAGAGCACCGACAGGAATAGACGAACCAGCAGGATGAAGCTTGTCGGGGGTAGATTGAGAGTGGTCTGACCGGGTGGAGTGAGGAAGTTGATACGGGTTGAGGTTGATGGAGCAGGTGAGCGCACAACAATCCCCGGAGGCACACCGCACATATGGCAGCAACCTGAAAAGGAGAAGAGGAGAGGGAACGTGAGCATTATTTCACTCTCAACAAAACCAAAACACTTACTCGTTGCAGCAGGCAGTTTACCCAACGAGCCAGCACTGAAACTTTCACTTGATGGTCCTTATAAGCGCTGGCAAGAAAGAGGTGGCAGGAATGTCCAATCCCGCAGGTGAGTTGATTGCTTGTGGAGCTAGAAGAAAGTTCAACAGAAGGGAAGGGCAAGCGCACACCTGCATATGACACAGTTGTTCACCTGGCCTCATTATTAATAGTCTATTTACAGACATAACAGCAGGCTGAAGATATGCTGAACTAGGACCAGCGTGAGTGGCTGTTCAGCATATCTGTTCAGTTGCTTCTCAGTGAGACACGTGAGACAAGGGAGAATGAAACTACCTTGCAAAGGGAGGAGACGGCTCAGAATGCTGCCTTCAATCAAGCATTCCTTGGTGTGGTGGGTGACCTTGCAAAGGCAATGAGTGGCCGGCGTGAGTGACCAATTCTAAGTTTTTTAAACAGTTTAGAGTTTGAATTTTGTGCATTGTAAATAATTTGGATTTTGATGCTGATTGTAATAAACAGTTTAGTAACTTAGGTGTTTGCATCAACATTTTCTATTTTGCCTGTTAAGACACTGGTGGGAAAAGAGTCAACAGTACAAACCATTTATCAGTGACGTTGAAAATAATGGCTCATTTGTAAGAAAAAGTAACCAAAAACAATTATTTTATTTACTCAAGACTGTATTGTTGGTTGCGCCAGTGCAGAAGACACTGCACACTTTAGTGATACTACCAGTATAAGGAGGAATTCTGTGCCATATTAGCATCTGTATTTCCTAATAATGGGTTAGGATTTAATGGGATTTAACAGGCTTTAACACAAACTTCTTTATGGTTCATAATTCTGTTTACAGACTTACACCAAACCAAAAGGGATTTCTCAAACCGGTGGATTATTCTTAGACAGCTTTTATGATCTTTTATGGCACTCGGCAACCTTCAGAAATAAAACAAACAAAAGTGGAGACATACAGTATCTGCAAAAGGTACAAAAGTTTATTGTCAAAATTCCTAGTGCAATACTAAATGAATACATGAATAGTACATTGTTGATGCAGAGAATATATATTTATACAGTATCTACATGTATATCCATCAATCCATCTTCTACCACTTTTCTGGAGGTCCGGGTCATGGAGAAACCCAGACTTCCCTCTCCCCAGCCACCTGCTCCAGCTCTTCAGAGAGGATACCAAGGCGTTCCCAGACCAGCTGGGAGATGTAGTCTCTCCAGCGAGTCCTGGGTCTGCCTCGGGGTCTCCTCCCAGTGGGACATGTCCGAAACACCTCAAGTGGAAGGCGTCCAGGAGGGATCGTAATCAGATGCTCATACCACCTCAACTGGATCCTTTCAATGTGGAGAAGCAACGGTTCTACTCTGAGCCTCTCCCAGATGATGGAGCTCCTCACCCTATCTCTAAGGGTGAGTCCACCAATCCTATGAAGAAAGCTCATTTCAGCCGCTTGTATCAGCGATCTCATTTTTTTGGTCATTACCCAAAGCTCATGACCATAGGTGAGGGAAGGAACGTAGACTGACCGGTATTTGGCTTTGCCTTAGAGCTCAGCTCCCTCTTCACCAAAACAGAATGGTACAGTGTCCATATCACTGCAGATGCTGCTCCGATCCGTCTGTCAATCTCTCGCTCCTTTCTCCCCTCACTCACGAATAAGACCCCGAGATACTTAAACTCCTCCACTTGGGGCAGGAGCTAGTCCCCAATCTGGAGGGGACAATCCACCTTTTTCCAGCTGAGGACCATGGACTCGGACTTGGAGGTGCTGATTCTCAACCCAGCCGTTTCACACTCAGCGGCAAACCATCTCAGTAAGACCTGTAGGCCATTGCTGGATGAAGCCAACGGGACAACATCATCTGCAAACAACACAGATGAGATCCTGTGGTCACCAAGTACGACACCTTCCGTTCCCTGGCTGTGCCTAGAAATCCTGTCCATAAAAATTATGAACTGGATTGGTGACAAAGGGCAGCCCTAGTGGAGTCCAACTCTCACTGAGAATGAGTCCGATCGAGTGTTGGCAATATGAACCAAACTCTCACAATGGTCATCTAGAGACCAAATAGCTCATAAAAACAAGCCCGATACCCCATACTCCCAAAGCACCCCTCACAAAAAACCACGAGGGATGCGTTGGAATGCCTTCTCCAAATCCACAAAACACATGTAAACTGGTTGGGCAAACTCCCACAAACCCTCGAGGATTCTCAAGAGGGTAAAGACCTGGTCCAATGTGCCACAGCCAGGACAAAAACCACATTGCTCCTCCTGAATCCGAGGTTCGACCAACGGCCGGACTGTCTTCTCCAGTACCCTGGCATAGACCTTCCCAGGGAGGCTGAGGAGTGTGATCCCTCTAAAGTTGGTGAACACCCTCCGGTCCCCTGTTTTGAAAAGAGCAACCACCACCCTGGTTTGCCATGCCAAAGGCACTGTCCCTGACCTCCACGTAATGTTGCAGAGGCATGTCAACCATGACAGCCCTAAAACATCAAGAGCCTTGGGGTACTCAGGGCGAATCTCGTCCACCCCCGGGGCCCAGCCACCAAAAACATTTTTAACCACCTTGCCGACCTCAGCCCCTGTGATAGGCGAGTCGTCCCCCTCATCCACAAGCCCTGCTTCCTCTGTGGAAGGCGTGTCAGTGGGATTGAGGAGATCCTCGAAGTATTCCTTCCACCGCCCAACGATATCCCCAGTCGAAGTCAGCAGTGCCCCATCTGCACCATACACAGTGTGGACAGGGACCTGCTTCCCCCTCCTGAGTCATCGGACAGTTTGCCAGAATCTCTTCAACGCCGACTGAAAGTTTTGTTCCATGGCCTCACCGAACGCCTTCCACACCTGAGTTTTTGCTTCAGCAACCACCCGAGTTGCACTCCGCTTGGCCTGCTGGTACACCTCAGCTGCTTCGGGAGTCCCACAAACCAACCAAGCTTGAAAGGACTCCTTCTTCAGCTTAATGGCCCCCCTCACCACTGGTGTCCACCACTTGGTTCGGGGGTTACTACCACGAGATGCACGGACGACTTTGGGGCCTCAGCTCTGGGCAACCGCTTCAACAATGGAGGTGGAGAATATGGCCCATTCAGACTCCATGTCTCCAGACTCCCTCGGAATGTGGTCAAAGTTGTTCCAGAGATGGGGGTTGAAGGCCTCCTGGACAGGGGCCTCAGCCAGACATTCCCAGTGCACCCTCACGATACGTTTGGGTCTATCAGGTCTGAAGGGCATCCTCCCCTGGCATCGGATTCAACTCACCACCAAGTGGTGATCAATTGACAGCTCTGCACCTCTCTTTACCTGAGTGTCAGTTCAATTCAATTCAATTCAACTTTATTTATATAGTGCTATTACACAACAACAGTCATCTCATAGCACTTTCAACTGTAGGGGCAACCCCCACAGTTGCAGAAAGACCCCAGCAATCAGGCGATCCCCTATGAGCAAGCGCTTGGTGATGGTGGAGAGGAAAAAGTCCCTTTTAACAGGAAGAAACCTCCAGCAGAACCAGGCTCAGGGAGGGGCAGCCATCTGCTGTGACTGGCTGGGGAGGGTGAGGGGATAGAGAAGATGAAAAGAACAGACATGTAGCGAGCAAACAGCATGATGGGGACTCAATCTATGGGAGAGAACAAACAGATATTAATGACCAGCAAAAAAAAAAAAATAAAAAAAATAATTGAGAGTGAAGAAAGGAGTGAGGCCCAGTGCATTATTGGAGGTCCCCCTGCTGACTAAACCTATTAGCAGCATAACTAAGTGAGGGTTCAGAAACACATGATCCTTACGGTGGCGCAGTGGTTAGCACTGCGGCAGCACAGTTTACCCTTGGCCGGGGGATTGTGGGGATCGTGGGATCATGGGTTCGATCCCAGCCCCCGACCAACAGTGATCTGTGTGGAGTTTGCATGTTCTCCCCGTGTTGCGTGGGTTTACTCCGGAATTTCTCCGGTTTCCTCCCACATGCCAAAAACATGCATGTTAGGTTAATTGGCTGTTCTAAATTGTCCCTAGATATCTGTTTCCTATAGGCCCTTAGAATAGAGGGTTAGTATTAATGAAAGCGCTTTGAGTGGTCTTTGTGACTAGAAAAGCGCTATATAAGTGCAGGTTAGTTAGTTAGTTAGTTAGTTAGTAATTGTAGGCTACATCAAAAAGGAAGGTTTTAACCCTATTCTTAAAAACAGAGATCGAGTCTGACTCCCGAATCCAGATTGGCAGCTGGTTCCACAGGAGAGGAGCTTGATAACTGAAGGCTCTGCCTCCCATTGTACTTTTGGAGGTTCTAGGTATTACAAGTAATCCTGCATTTTGGGAGTGTAGTGCTCTTAGGATAATACAGTAGTATCAGATCTTTTAAATAAAAAAGGGCCTGATTGTTTGGAGCTTTGTAAGAAAGAAGAAGGATTTTAAACTTAATTCTAAACTCTATGGGAAGCCAATGAAGGGAGGTCAGAACCGGAGAGATATGATCTCTCTTTCACTAGAAAGAGAGATCATATCAAGAGAGATCATCATCACCTGCTAAAACTCTTGCTGCAGCATTTTGGATCACCTGAAGACTTTTTAAAGATGTTTTAGGACAGCCTGATAATAAAGAATTACAATAATCTAATCTAGAGCTAATAAAAGCGTGGATCAGTTTCTCAGCATCACTCTGAGCCAAGATGCTCCTAATCTTGGCAATATTATGCAAATGATAGAAGGCAGTCTTAGAAACAAATTTAATATGTGAATTGAAAGACAGATCTTGATCAAAAATAATTCCAAGGTTCCTCACAGAGCTATTAAGAGAAAGAGTAACCGCATCCAAACTGAAAGTTTGATTTGGAAAGGTATTTCTAAGGTTTTTTGGACCAACAAGAATGACTTCAGTCTTATTCGAATTTAATAGCAGGAAATTACAAGTCATCCAAGCTTTGATTTCCTTAAGACAGGCTTCCAACTTGGCTAATTGATCACTATCATCTGGCTTCATTGACAGGTATAATTGTGTGTCATCTGCATAACAATGAAAATGTATACAGTGCTTTCTAATAATGTTGCCTAATAATAATAATGAAGCATATATAAACTAAAAAGAGTAGGGCCTAGCACAGATCCACGTGGAACTCTGTGACTGAGCTTTGAGTTGAAAGAAAACTCATTATTGACATGAACAAACTGGAACCTATCAAATAAATAAGCTCTAAACTGCTGCAACAAAGTTCCATTAAGTCCAACATAGTGTTCTAATCTATCAAGTAGAACATTATGATCAATAGTATCAAAAGCTGCACTAAGGTCTAAAAGGACAAGTACAGAAACAAGTCCATTAACAGATGCGATGAGGAGGTCGTTAGTGACCTTCGCTAAGGCTGTTTCAGTACTATGATGGATTCTACACCCAGATTGAAACTCTTCAAGTAAACCATTTTCCTGCAGGTGGTCAAATAATTGCGTAGCAACAACTCTTTCTAAGATTTTTGAAATGAAAGGGAAATTAGAGATTGGTCTATAGTTAGCTAAAGCTCCTGGATCCAGTGTTGGCTTTTTGAGTAAGGGTTTAATTACAGCCATTTTAAAAGCCTGTGGTACATGGCCTAAAGTTAATGAAGAATTAATTATATGAAGAATAAAGCTACCAATAAGTGGGAAGACTTCTTTAAATAACCTGGTAGGAATAGGGTCTAAAAGACAAGTTGAAGGCTTGGATGAGGAAACTATTTTGTCTAACTCTAAAAGGTCAGTTGGAATAAACTCATCATGACAGATATCAATTGAAGGAGTTGTAGTAGTTATTGTATTTAAGTTAACGGTGGGAAGAATCTGATTGACTTTATCTCTGATGGATGAAATTTTATTATTGAAAAAGTTCATAAAGTCCTGACTAGTAAGCTCTAAGGGAATGCTAGGATTGACAGAGTCCTGACTCTTTGTCAACCTGGCTACAGTACTGAAAAGAAACCTGGGATTATTCTTGTTTGTCATGGTCCGTGTGCTGACTCTTGTCTGCACTCAGGTTGTGCGGTAGTTCCCCGTTCTCTCCTCCGGCGCACCTCTTTGGCCTCCGGGCTTTTATTATGACAGCGTCTCGGCTGTGCTTCCAGCTGTCAGGACCGGAGCTCCGCTGGACGGCTGGATTCCAATCAGCTGATGATCTTTCATCAGCTGATTAATCTGTCATGCCTTATTTAAGGGAGCAGCTCTGTTTGCTCGGGGCTGCGACCTCGTCTGGCTTCCAGTCTGGTTTCCCTAACCCCGAAGCCAGTTCTCCCAAGCGTTCAGGTTCCGTCCTCGCTGGTTATATGTAAGTGTCTTGTCTTTATTTGTGTTTTGCCCCACGAGGCTCATTATTTTGTCATTCTGTCTTTATTTAATAAATGTACAAACTCAACGGCTGCCTGCAGCGTCTCATTAGCGGTCCGTGAGGGCCGCACCATAACAGTAGGTTGCAGCCAAAAAGAGACGCCGGTGACCGTGAGTTTGCGTAATTGGACTTGTAGTTCCCCTGTTCAGCGTACCAGTGTGCTGGGAGATGGCGTCGCCGCTCAAGGGCTACGCTATGAGCCTGGGCTACGAGCTAGTCATGGATCTCATCAAGATCGACGGGATCCTCTCCAACGCTCGTAGCCATCCCGTCCCCAGCGGCTCGCGCTGGTACCTGGACCTCGCTGAGGCAACAATTAACCGCCATCCTCGCTACGCCGCCCACCCTGAGATTATGGCGAGGATGGTGGACATCTCTGCGCATTGGGAGAAGCTCCGTGGGCTGGAGGGAAACTCTGGCAGGAAGCCGAAGAGGAGGCATCCTCGCTCCTCGCTTTGGGATCTCATTCCTGTCCCTCATCCAGTCCAGGAGCTCACACCTCCCAGAGGTCGTCCCCAATGGAATGAGACGTCACTCAGGATTTCCCCGAAGGATTTACAGCTGATAGCGGCTTCCATCCGGGACCAGGTGGCTGTAGCTTGCTCTGCCTTCCAACCTACACAGATCATGAAGCATGTGACGGTGGCAGTCAGGCTGTTGGATGGGAATCCCCCGAGCTCCATCCACCTGCTGCAGTAATTAATTATGAACCTGCTACCTTTGTGTCTCCTTCCCCTGAGCGTGGACTACGCCGTCGGATGAGGAAGGAGCCTGCGGGCCTGGAGAGCCTGGATCCAGCCCTGCAGCCATGACACAGGCAGAGGAGGAGGGCGGACTGCGGATTGGAGCCTTCGCCGATGAGCAAGCATCCCCGGGGCTCCACGGTGGGACAGTCCGACCTGGCAGGTCATGGAGCCCCTGCCATCATGCCGTGCGGGCTATCAGTGTGGACATCTGCATCAGGGGATCTCCAGACAGTGGACTCCATCATGCCGGCTGCGGAGCCCGCCGTAGCCGAGTGGGAACCAGATGACGACCTTCTTCCATTGGAACCCGGATCGTCGAAGTCCTGGACAGCGACAGAACTCGAGATCAGGTAAGTACTTTACTTTTTCTTTCTCCTCTCAATTCTAGAGCATTTTTGCCTGTCTCATGGGGAGAAGAGCCGAGGGCGGCCGTCTGCTGCATCCGAGCTTGTCTCACTGGGATCTGTCACTGCCGGTGATCCTGATCCCAGTTCTTTTTCTTCTCCTGAGCCTTCTCCCAGGGTCACCGGTGTGGAGTCGATCCCGGTTGCTGTGTTGGATGTTCCGGGTTCGGGGATGGATGCCATCCCTGGTGCTGCGCCGACCCAGTCGGGGTCCGTCATGGGTGTGGTCCTGGCCCAATCGGGGTCCAACGTGGGTGCAGCCGTGACCCAATCGGGGTCCATCGCGGGTGCAGCATTAACCCAACTGGGGTTCGTCGTGGGTTGTGTTCTGGCCCAATCGGGGTCCGACGTGGGTGCTACGCTGACCCAGTGGGGGTCCGTCATGGACGCTGCTCTGATCCAGTCGGGGTCCATCGTGGGTGCAGCACGGTCCCGCTTGGGACCCAACGTAAGCACAGCGCCAGTCCATGTGGGTTTCGGAGAAGGACCTGCAGATTCTTCGCTGATCAGCGCCGGACTGGTCCCTTTCCCGTCCCCTTTTCCCTTCCACCTGGGGCCGCTGGGTTTCCCCGTAATCGGCTCCCCCCTCGCCGCTCCTTGCCATAGGGAGGCTGTCTCCGAGTTCTCCCCTGTGGTCCTGGTGGCCTGATGATGCGGGTCGGCCGCCAGGGAGACTGTTTCACCGGTTTGGCGCTCTGGGTCGGCCACCCGACAAACTGAACTTTCTGTTCGGCAACCTGGTCCGGCCGCCTGAGGTAATGTGTTTCCTAGCCTGGGACTGGGGTAGACCGCCCGAACTGTTCCTTTTCCCCCTGCCACTGATTTGGACCCTAGATGCAGGGCGGCCCCCCGAACTATTTACTTTCATGCCGTTGTGCTCTGCCTGCTGTCATCTGTTTTTTTCCTGCTCTTCTGTAATTTTTGGGATGTGCTGGTGTTTTTGTTGAACTATGTATTTCGCCGCTCCTTAGCGTTTGTTTTTTTTTTCTCTCTCTCTTTTGATTGATACCTCCGTAGTCTGGGGGATGTCCTTTTGTTGCCTGTAACGGGTTATTTGAATGGATTTAAACTGTTGGTATTCACCGCTATTTAGCATGTTTTTTTTTTTTCCCTCTCCCTTCCTCTGTTGGAAGGAGGATATGTGGTTGCTATTTATTTCTTCTGGGCCTATGTATCTTGGACTGTAGACCTGGTATTTCTGTTTGTGGCTTGTAGGCTTAATATTCCGTTATTTGCATGCATTGTCTTGACTGTTTTTTTTTTTTTTCCTGTGCATTGTGGAGTATTTTTGTGTTTGTTTCCCCATGCTCTGTAGTTGCTCCATGTTTTGTTTTTTTCTGTACTCACCCTTGTCATCTGGTTTGGGCCCTCCTTAGCCTTTTTCCTCTCCTCCCTCCCTAGGGCGGTCTTGTGGACCTTCCAGGTGGGAGGGCTCGATGTTACACGGCGTCTGGAATCCGCCTCGTGAATGGGGGCAACTGTCATGGTCCGTGTGCTGACTCTGTCTGCACTTGGGTTGTGCGGTAGTTCCCTGGTCTCTCCTCCGGCGCACCTCTTTGGCCTCCGGGCTTTTATTATGACAGCGTCTTCCGGTGCTTCCGCCTGTCAGGAGCGGAGCTCTGCTGGACGGCTGGATTCCAATCAGCTGATGATCTTTCATCAGCTGATTAATCTGTCATGCCCTATTTAAGGGAGCAGCTCTGTTTGCTCGGGGCTGTGACCTCGTCTCTCTTCCAGTCTGGTTTCCCTAACCCTGAAGCCAGTTCTTCCCAGCGTTCAGGTTCCGTCCTCACTGATTATATGTACACTACCGTTCAAAAGTTTGGGGTTACTTAGAAATTTCCTTATTTTTGAAAGAAAAGCACTTTTTTTCAATGAAGATAACTTTAAACTAATCAGAAATACACTCTATACATAGCTAATGTAGTAAATGACTATTCTAGCTGTAAATGTCTGGTTTTTGGTGCAATATCTACATAGGTGTATAGAGGCCCATTTCCAGCAACTATCACTCCAGTGTTCTAATGGTACAACGTGTTTGCTCATTGCGTCAGAAGGCTAATGGATGATTAGAAAACCCTTGTGCAATCATGTTAGGTCTGCAATGCTGTAATTGCTGCAAATGGAGGATTCTTTGACGAAAGCAAAGTTTGAAGGAAAAAATTATTATTTAAAATACAAATCATTATTTCTAACCTTGTCAATGTCTTGACTATATTTTCTATTCATTTTACAACTCATGGTGGTAAATAAGTGTGACTTTTCATGGAAAACACAAAATAATTGTCTGGGTGACCCCAAACTTTTGAACGGTGTCATGACCTGGCTCTCACGAGCCAGAAAAGAGATGCGAGGGCAACCAGTGAGTTTGCGTAATTTATTAATATTCACACACAAAGATCGAACACAAAGTAAAGAGCCTCGTGGGGCTAAAACACACACAGAACACAAGACAACGTACAACCCGGAAACAATGGCTAGAGAAGCGGCGAGAGGAAACACACGCCGAGTCGCAGCACTTACTTTGGGGGTAGCGCCGAGGTAACGGCGGACTGAAGCTAGGCTTAGGAGCTACAGCCGTGGAAACACAGGGCACGTCTTTCCATAGCAAGGTCGCAGCAACGAGTAACTCTCGGCTGCTCGCTTAAGTGGGGAAGATGATTGATAATGGGAGAGAGCTATCCCAGCGCAGCTGAACTAGACAGCTGGGAATCAGCTGGGCGCTGTCAAAGTACAGGCCTTGGAAGACCCGGCACGGACTACTACGGAGCAGGAGCGACACTGGACAACCTGAACGCAGAGAAGGATAGCGTTCAGGTCGTGACAGTACTCCTCCCCCGAGCCGCGCCTCCTGGCGCAGGCTTAACCCCCCCCCCCCCCCCCCCCCCCCCGAGGGGAGACCAGGGAGGGCGGTGGGGCCAGGTCTGGGGGAAAGTGAGGGACAAGGAAAGGGAGGCAGGGAAGAAAAAAAAAAAACCCAGGTAACAGCATAGGATCAGATACCATAATAATAGTTTCAAAAACAGGGAAAAAAAAAAAAAAACATCACCCCCTCCTCTGCAGAGGCCAGACGGTCTATGCAGGTGACCACAGGAGGTGGGGAGATCAAACTGCAGAAATATAGCGACTTAGTCATGGAAAAAAAAGGTTCACAATAACTTAGGGCGAGGACAATGCAAAACTCATGTCCCGAAGACCAAAAAAACCTACAAAACTCTGTGAACATAAGGTTGCAGAAGACTTACACATGTAACCCCGGCCAAAAACAGAATATATAAAGGAAACAATCCGGGCATAAGACCTAAAAATAAAGCCTGAGGCCGCTAACTGGCATAAAGATACAAAAAAAAAAAAATCAACTCCTCAAACAGGAATTAGCACAACACAGAAAATCAAACAGTCTGGAGGAGGATATAAATGCAGATGAACAAAAACTACTCTGAATAAGGCCAGGCAATGTGAGGCAAAAGCTACTTAAAGGGCTAACAGAAATAGAAGATCATACTGGGAACATAAACATAGAAAATGGTCTAAGGAATCTTAGTTATAATGACACCACAATAAGAACTCTAGGGCAGAAAGTTCCTCGATGTCCTGAATGGAATTAAATAATGAAGGGCAAACAAACAAGGCTATGAACAGTCAGTCAATCTTTCAGGAACGTCAGCAGGTGGAGCGAGGCAGGCGGTGACAGCTTGTCCGGCAGGCGACCCGAACTCCACCAGGCCAGGAACCACAACACCAGTTCGGGCGGCCTACCAGAGTCCCAGGCTAGGAGACACAGTTTCTCCGGAGGCCGACCCAGCTCACCGAACCAGCCAGATGGCTCCCCAGGCGGTCGTCCCGTGACCTCAGACCACGGAGAGCAGAGGGAGAAGTCTTGGTGCAGCTTCCTCCCTGAGGGAAAAGGCAGGAGGAAACTGACCCAGGTGAGAAAAACCACAACAGTAGTAGGGGGAGAGGAGATGGAGGCAAGGGGCAAAGTCAGCCTGACATCTAATGAGAACAAGGGCAGGGGGAAACTGGCCCGGATGAGAGGAATCCCAACAGTGGCAGGAGGAGAAATGATGGAGACAAGGGGCGAAGTCAGCCTGATGTCAGGCGAACACAATCCTCCAGCTCCCTCACTGACCTTTACCCGGGCCGGCGCAGCACCCCCGGTGGACCCCGATCGGGCCGGCGAAACACTCCCGGTGGACCCCGATCGGGCCGGAACAGCACTCCCGGTGGACCCCGACTGGGCCGGAACAGCACTCCCGGTGGACCCCGATCGGGCCGGCGAGACACTCCCGGTGGACCCCGACTGGGCCGGAACAGCACTCCCGGTGGACCCCGACTGGGCCGGAACAGCACCCCCGGTGGACCCCAGCTGGACCGGAACAGCACTCCCGGTGGACCCCGACCGGGTCGGAACAGCACTCCCGGTGGACCCCAACTGGGCCGGAACAGCACTCCCGGTGGACCCCAACTGGACCGCCGAAGCACCTCCGGGCGCAGCATCTGAGGCGAACACCATATGGAGAACCGGAACCTCCGAGGTGGCACCCGGGGCAGGTTCGTCTCCAGTGACCCTGGGGAGAGGCTCAGAGGGACAAAAGGAACCGGGATTAGGATCACCGGCAGCGGCAGAGCCCAGCGAGACAGGCTCGAGCGCAGCAGAAGGCTGCACCCGGCCCGCCCCCCCGAGAGACAGGCGATAATGCTCGAGAAAATGAATGAAAGAAGGAAAATAGAGCACTCGCCTGATCTCGGGTTCTACCGCCATCCAGGACTTCGATGCTCCGGGTTCAGCGTGCAGGACTCTGTCCTCCGGCTCCAACTCGACTGCGAATGGCTCCGCAGCCGGCATGATGGTTTCCACAGTCAAACGACCTCCAAGCGCCGAAGACCGCGTCGACAGCCTGCATGGCGTGGAGGCAGGAGATCTGGGCTCTGCTGGGCCGAACCATTCCTCCGTGGAGACCCGGGGATGCTTAATCGTCGGCGCTGGCTCCAACAGGTAGTTCGACCTTCTCCTCTGCCCATGACATGGCTGCAGTGCTGGGGCAAAACGTTCCTGGGCCGCAGGCCTCCTCCTCGCGCGGCGGTGCACACCTGGCACCGGGGCACACTCAGGGGGAAGAGACACAGAGGACGCAGGTTCATATTCAACTTTTGCAGCGGGAGGAGAGAGCTCAGGGGACTGTGAACCCTGAACTCCTCCCCCAGGAATCAAACAAGGCAATTCACTCATAATGGGAGGAGAATGAAAGGACACTTGCCTGATTCCCGGAGGGCCGGTGGAATCCGCTGCAAGGAACTTGAGTCTTTCCTCTCCCAGCCGGATAGAAGTGGAGGACCCCCCGGACAGACGAGGTGGTGCCACTCGCACCGGATCGGGACCGGGAACACCTGGAGGCGAATTTGCGCCGTTCTCAGCAGCCGGAGTGAATGACGAAGATGGGGGAGAAACAGCTGAGGAGAACCGGGGGCCCAAAGCTGACGGGACAGCGGGGAGAGCGGGCCCAGGAGCGGGAGCAGCTGATTCGCTTCTTCGGCAAGACACGGGAGCTACAGCAGGCTGGGAGGCGGAATTCATGTGGTTTCCTGGAGTGGGATCCGGACGGGGCTCTCGCTGAGATGAACGGGGAATTTGGGAGCGGCGTCTTCTGAAAGTAAAATCGGGAAAACGCCGCTCCTGTACGGAGACCGAAGCCAACAGGTCAGCGTATCCCGGATAATCGTTCAGCTCAGGGTTCTTCTCTACCAGCCTGACCGCCGCTATCACGTGCTTCATGGCTACGGGGGGATAGGCGGTGGAACAAGCGGCTGCCACTCGGTCCGCAATGCGAATCGCTGTTAACCTCATCTTCTCCAGCGGAACCCCGGTTGACGTCACTCTATCTTGGGGATTACCCCTGGGTGAGGCGAACTCCTGGACTGGATCGGCGGCAGGAGCGGGATTCCGAAGCGAGGAGCGATGGTGTCCTGTCTTCGGCTTCCTGCCAGGGTTCTCCTCCAGCCTACGGAGTCTCTCCCAGGCCACAAAGATGTCTGCCCTCCTCGCCTTAACCTCGGGGAGATGGAAGTAGCGAGGGAAGTTGTTAATCATATTCTCGGCGAGCTCCAGGCGCCAGCGTATCTCGCTGGGAGAATCGTAGAGGTCCGTGGTGAACAGCGTTCCGTCCACAAGGTCCAGAGCCTCCGAGAGATCGTGGACTGGGTGCCGCATACGCCTCCCGGAGGGAGACATGATACAAGCCTGCCTGCACCCAGAGGAAGGAAAAAACGACGAGTCCCACAGCAAACTCACGGTCGCGGACGTCTCAGTCTGGCTGCGACCTACTGTCATGACCTGGCTCTCACGAGCCAGAAAAGAGATGCGAGGGCGACCAGTGAGTTTGCGTAATTTATTAATATTCACACACAAAGAACGAACACAAAGTAAAGAGCCTCGTGGGGCTATAACACACATAACACTAGACAACAAACTGAAAGGAAAAGAGCCACGTGGGGCTAAAACACACACAGAACACAAGACAACGTACAACCCGGAAAGAATGGCTAGAGAGGCGGCGAGAGGAAACACACGCCGAGTCGCAGCACTTACTTTGGGGGTAGCGCCGAGGTAACGGCGGACTGAAGCTATGCTTAGGAGCTACAGCCGTGGAAACACAGGGCACGTCTTTCCATAGCGAGGTCGCAGCGACGAGTAACTCTCGGCTGCTCGCTTAAGTGGGGAAGATGATTGATAATGGGAGACAGCTGTCCCAGCGCAGCTGAACTAGACAGCTGGGAATCAGCTGGGCGCTGTCAAAGTACGGGCCTTGGAAGACCCGGCACGGACGACTACGGAGCAGGAGCGACACTGGACAACCTGAACGCAGAGAAGGATAGCGTTCAGGTCGTGACAAACGGTAGTGTAAGTGTCTTGTCTTTATTTGTGTTTTGCTCCACGAGGCTCATTATTTTGTCATTCTGTCTTTATTTAATAAATGTACAAACTCAACGGCTGCCTGCAGCGTCTCATTAGTGGTCTGTGAGGGCCACACCATAACATTGTTCTCTTCTATTAATGCAGAATAATAACTCGTTCTAGCTTTTCTAAGAGATTTTTTATAAATTAAAAGATGATTTCTCCAAGCTAAATAGATTTCATCTAAATTAGTGGAGCGCCATTTTCTTTCTAACTGACGAGTCTTCTGTTTTAAGCTACAAGTTTCTGTGTTGAACCAAGGAGTTATAAATCTCTGATTAGACTTTTTCTTTTTTAAGGGGGCCACAAAGTCTAGAGTCTGATGCAGAGAAGCTGTAATACTATCTACCATGCTATCAATTAAAGAAGGAGCAAGCTGTCTATAGCTTATTTCCGTTGTGTTGACACATGGCATAGAGGAAACAATCTGCATAAATTTGGTAACAACATCATCTGAGAGGCATCTACTGTAATAATATTTTTCTTTAGGAGCCAAATAGTCAGAAATAGTAAAATCAAAGGTTAACAGACAATAGTCTGACAGTACGGGGTTATGAGGAGACACTACCAGATTTTCTATTTCTATGCCATATGTCAGAACAAGGTCCAACGAATGGTGGAGATATGAGTAGAATTTCCTACTTTCTGAGAAAACCCCATCGAGTCTAATATTGAATTAAATGCCACATTAAGGCAGTCACTATCTACATCTACATGTATATTGTAAAGTCCCCTACTATAATTATTCTATCTGATTTCAGCACTAAATCAGCTAAGAATTCAGCAAATTCGGATAAAAATTCTGAGTAGGTTGATGGAGGACGATAAACTATGGCAAATAACACTGGTTTTAGCCTAAAATTGCTAAAGTGCCCAATACTGAGGACCAGGCCCTCAAAGGAATTATAACATGTTTTTTGCTTTACATTAACTAGTCAAAGAGTTTATTCCAGACTCAAGGTCCATCAAAAAAAGTAAAAAAAAAAAAAAAAAAAGATTGTAATTTGGAATGGTAAATTGTTGCTACTCCTCCTCCACGACCAGAACTTCTGGGATTTTGACAGTTTAAATAACCAGAGGGAGTTGATTCATTCAAACCAACATAATCCTCTTGCCTTAACCAAGTAAGGGTAAGGTAAGGGATATTAAAGCGAGGTAGTCGGATACCCAAAAGCCGATGGTGTAGCGAACATGTATATTAGGATTTGTATGTGAGATTTCAGCATCGAAACTGCTCCCGTTTAGCTGTAATTAATATTCAAAAATGATATTTTCGGGACGAAAGAATTCAAGCATCCCGGCATTTGTTTACTTCTCGGGGCCGCCGCCGGAGAGCGAGCCGTGTGCAAAATGCGATCGTGTTGTTAATATAGCACATTTTTTGTGGAAATGTTACTATTAGCTGTGAAATGTGTTATAAAACGATTAGACGACAATATTATGGCTGTTCCTGCTGTTCCCGTTTCACTGTTTTTTTCTGGATGGAAAATATGGGATCCCTGTGGCCCATCGGCGCACGAAGTATCCTGGACGATGTAAACAGCCACGGACCAAAAAACGTATATTTGCTCGTGGAACAGGTCATTCACACTCACAGACAATCGCGCTATATGTGCCTATAGGATTTTCTTTCCATGCAAGCAAACATTTTTTTTTTTTTTCCCGGATCCGACTACCTCGCTTTAAATCAATCTGATGATCAATTAACAGATCATGGACTAACAGATGCTTGGAAGTTAGAGACCTAATATTTAATAAACCGCATTTAATTTTTAAATTATGAGGAGGAAGAGAGGCCAAATCATTCAGTTTAGAGGCTTCATGTTTAATTTGAGTTTTACCAACTTTTTGTTTAATCACTTTGGGATGCTTATACATTATATTTGTATTTGCTTTGGAGGGAGCAGACAATGATTCTCTGATGGGGAAGACAGGAGCTGAGTTGAGGGGCGGCGGATGAAGAGGAGCTGCAGAGAGGCGTGTAAGACTGCAACTCTGCTTCCTGGTCCCAACTCTGAGTTGTCAAGGTTTTGGAAATTTGGATAAAAAAAGATGCCAGATTGTTAGATAAATGAGACGCACCATCCAAAGTGGGATGGACGCTGTCTCATCTCATAAGACCAGGTTTTCCCCAAAATGAGCTCCAATTGTCTATGTAGCCGACATTGTTTGCAGGACACCACACAGACAGCCAGTGGTTGAAGGATGACAAGCGGCTAAACATGTCATCACTGGTCAGATTGAGGAGGGGCCCAGAGAATACTACAGAGGCAGACATTGTTTTGGCAAAGTCACACACCGATTCTACATTAAGTTTCATGACTTCTGACTGCCGGAGACAGATTTTTTTTTTTTTTTTTTTTGTTACTTATTTGTACCCGTAGGTAGACTTGGTTTGCAGTCTGGTGACAAGCCACCGGCTGCTGGTCGCTGCGTGCGCGAGCGCCCTAAACTAGATGTCATTAATGCCAGCGTGAATAACAATTGTGGAGGATTTACAGTTACTTTTAGCCAGCATTTTCAAATTTGACTCGATGTTGCCTGCTCTGGCCCCAGGAATGCATTTGACTATGGCCGCTGGAGTCTCTAGGTTCACATTTCTGACTACAGAGTCGCCAATGATCAGAGTTTTTTCCTCAGCGGGTGTGTCGCTGAGCGGGGAAAAACGATTAGAAACATGAACAGGTTGGTGGTTAACTGGGGCTTTGCGGCTAGGCTTCCTTCTCACCGTCACCCACCCAGTCCCCTCGCTGCTGAGGAGGACCAGAGGACCGCTAACAGGGCTTATGCTAGGGAGCTCCACTACAGCTAGGGGATGTCCGTCAAGATTAACTGGCACAGACAGTGTTTCAATGCAGCGGAGCCGGGATTCCAAATCAGACAACCTCGCCTCGAGCGCCTCAAAAAGACAACATTTATTACATTTACCGTTATCACTAAAAGAGGCAGAGGTGTAGCTTAACATCTGACAGAGAGAGCACACCAGAGGAGGAGAGGAAGGAGAGCTAGTAGCCATAGCTAGTGGCTAGCCCGAAGCTAACAAAAACACAGATGAAAGGTGAACAGAAGGCTGAAGAGGGTGATTAGGTGACACTGAGTGCGCGCACAGGTGCAAGAGGCTTGATAAACAGAAATGAGAACTAACGGTAGATGGAAAAAAGTGGTTAAAATACAATTAAAAGCAAAATCCTCAGGAGAGTGAGGAGAGCAAACTACACGGACAGACAGCAATACAGGAAGTGACGATACGTTACCACAAGTGACGTGTCCTCTGTGACATCCAAGACATACGGTCGCAGGTTGTCATCTACATGTATATATCCAGTCAATCCATGTATTTTTCCATGTAACCTTGTGACTGCATTATCTTAATTGCCTTTAATCCTTGATCAAGTTTGTTTTGGGTTAAAAATGCATCATAATTGTTGAATATATCTCCTTATACCTAACTCAGTATTGTTTACCCGTTGAAATATATATTTTACGGCTAATATAACCCCATAACTACAATATGGCACCTGGCAATCAATTTTTGCCAGCTGATCACTTTTAGCCATGACACCACCACAGACTTGAGCGCTGCTGGAGCAGGTACATCCCATGATGGCTCAACAGTCCCTCCATGATTTTCACACATATCAGAGCAATTTGTTGCACAGGAAGCTAAACATTTCTTCAGACATTCTGAAGTTCTGCAATCACTGTGCCTTCGTGAACTGGGGTGACATCCCACCATTGGGAGGCTCGGTTGAATGCCCAGACCAATGGTCCGAAGTGATAATTTTGCCACAAGAGAGCCATCTGAAACACAGACACAGCATACATATTTTAGTATCTAATAGCTATAACTTGCCTCCATGACAATGTGGTATGAGGGACTTATTAATGACTGTAGCAAACTAGCATTAGCAATCATCGGCTTACCTTCATATGTGATCTAGTTCGTATCCTCATATCTTTGACTTTATACTGCTCCATGGCTTCCTAAACTCTCCAGTACTTTTCCAGAGTGCTTTGTCTCACCGCCTGTAGCCTTCTCTGGCTCTCCTTTTTTGCCTTTACTCTGACAAAAAGCCATATAGAGCAAGCAGCAGGTATACTATTGCTTCAATATCCTCCATCTTGTGTTTTGCTTGTGTCACATACAAATGACATCACAGGAGTGTCGGGCCACCTAGCTGTAAAGATCCTACCCACTTGAGGTGGTACTCAGTTGTAATAGAAAACCAACCACACCGTGTCGAGCCGAGTAGAGTTGAGGCGAGTCGGGCTGAGTAGGTACTAGTGGAAATGGGGCTTATGTCTGTAATGGCAGCAGAAATGTCAAGGGCGATGGTGTGGTGGCAGCACAAGTTTAAGTTTAATTTTAATGTTTATTTGAAAAGGACATTACATACTAATGAACATTAATACAAATGTATGTATGCCAGATTTAGCAATACTGCTAATTTGCATCTGTAGTCCCCCAGCGGGTCACAAAAACACACTAACAATCATAAATGAAAAGAACATCTAACTAACTAACCTGCACTTATATAGCGCTTTTCTAGTCACAAAGACCACTCAAAGCGCTTTCATTAATACTAACCCTCTATTCTAAGGGCCTATAGGAAACAAGATATCTAGGGACAATTTAGAACAGCCAATTAACCTAACATGCATGTTTTTGGCATGTGGGAGGAAACCGGAGAAATCCCGGAGTAAACCCACGCAACACGGGGAGAACATGCAAACTCCACACAGATCACTGTTGGTCGGGGGCTGGGATCGAACCCACGATCCCACGATCCCCACAATCCCCCGGCCAAGGGTAAACTGTGCTGCCGTAGTGCTAACCACTGCGCCACCGTGCAGCCACCACTGTGCCACCGTGCAGCCACATCTGTAATAAAACTGTACATCGTGGATATGCAAAAGTGCAAGAGTTAAGGTGCTACAAAATAAAAACATTCAAATGTGAAGTGCTATGTATGCATGCGCACACACATGCATCCAAGAACCTCACAACAACAAACAAGAGGCAGGGTATATGTGTTTGAGGCACGGGCACATATAGTGGTGTGAAAAAGTGTTTGCCCCCTTCCTGATTTCTCATTTTTTTGTATGTTTGTCACACTTAAATGTTTCAGATGATCAAACAAATTTAATTAGACAAAGATAACACAAGTAAACACAAGATGCAGTTTTTAATTGAAGGTGTTTATTATTAAGGGTAAAAAACAATCCAAACCTACATGGCCCTGTGTGAAAAAGTGATTGCCCCTCTGTTAAAACATAAATTAACAGTGGTTTATCAGATTTTTGAAAGCTGAGTTCAATTTTCTAACCATTTCTAAAGCTTTGGGACTCCAGCAAACCACAGTGAGAGCCATTATCCACAAAAGGCGAAAACATGGAACAGTGGTGAACCTTCCAAGGAGTGGCGACTGACCAAAATTACTCCAAGAGTGCAGTGACGACTCATACAAGAGGTCACAAAAGACCCCAACAACATCCAAAGAGCTTCAGGCCTCACTTGCCTCAGTTAAGGTCAGTGTTCATGACTCCACCATAAAAAGACACTGGGCAAAAAAGGCTTGCATGGCAGAGTTCCAAGATGAAAACCACTGCTGAGGAAATAAACATAAATGCTCATCTCAGTTTTGCCAGGAAACATCTTGATGATGCCCAAGATTTTAGGAAAATACTCTGTGGGCTGACAAGACAAAAGTTGAACTTTTTGGAAGGTGTGTGTCCCATTACATCCAGCATAAAAGTAACACAGCATTTCAGAAAAGAAACATCATACCAACAGTAAAATGTGATGGTAGTGTGATGGTCTGGGGCTGTTTTGCTGCTTCAGGACCTGGAAGATTTGCTGTGGTAAATGGAACCATGAATTCTGCTGACTACCAAAAAATCCTGAAGGAGAATGTCCGGACATCTGTTTGTGACCTCAGACTGAAGCGCACTTGGGTTCTGCAGCAGGACAGTGACTGAAAACAAACCAGCAAGTCCACCTCTGTGTCACCACTCGCCGCTCACGGGCATCCACCTCAGCTGCGCGCACACCTGCACCTCGTTAGTGCACAGCTACTTATTCCACCTCGCCCTGAGCATCGGCCTGGAGCCGTCTGTATTCCTTCGTGCTCTAACCCTCAGCGGATTCCTTTCTCCAGGCCTGCTGATCTTCATCACGACACGTAAGCTGTCTATTTTTTCTCACCTGTCCTCTCAGCCTTCCCCTGTGCACAGGTGGATTTCCCGGCGGCGGACATCCTCTCCCTCGTCTTCATCACTCCTCTGCTACACTGCTCCTCCTAGGACGCACAGCGGGACGCTGTCTCCCAGGCTTGGGATCTTGCCAACGCCAGCCACCACAGTTACTGCAAGTAAGCATATTGCCTTGTTACTCTCCTGTGTGGTTTGCCCAGCTAACCCCCTGCTCTCATCTCATTCATAGGGTTTCCTGGCTGCACGGCGTGCTGCTCTGTCCCGGCCAACATCCTTCACCCACAACACATTCACATATCGCACACACACATCCAAACACGTTACATTGGTTGAAAATAAAGCTTTCAAATCTACCTGAGCCTGCGTGCGTGTTTCCTGGGCCGAATATTATGTCAGTACGGCTCCAGCAGAGCGGCCCAGCGGACAGCGGGTTCGCTCGCCGTTTTTCCACCCTCGAGGCTCGGGTGGATATGATTGCACATCAACAGCAGGTTATTTTCAATCAGTTAACCAGAATTACTCACCAGTTAGACCGCCTGGATCCCCAGCAGGCGTTCCTCCCGAGTACTCAAGGCGCCTCGGCTCTGGTCGCTTCCACGGCTGGCCAGCCTAGCTTGGGAACGCCGACCCGGCTCACACCCATTCCGACCCCCGCTTGCTTCAACGGGAAACTCGGTGGAGCGAGGGGGTTTATCTTGCAGTGTGAGTCAGTGTTCCTGCGCGTTCCCGGGGATTTCCCTTCAGACCATAGCCGAATCGGGTACATGGCTAATCTCTTAGAGGGGCGAGCTCTAGCTTGGGCTTACGCCGTTATGACGAAGCCAAGCAACGTGACCCTTTCTTATGACCGGTTCGTGCAAGACTTTTTAGAGGTGTTCGACCACTCGCGTCATGACAGCGTCCTCACCGATCAGCTCCTTATTCTCCAACAGGGAAGCCGGTCGGCGGCGGAGCACGCTGTTGACTTCCGGGTGGCAGCGGAGGAGGTGGGCTGGGGAGAGGCATCTCTCTGCAGTATCTTCCTCCGTAGCCTCAGTTCTGGTCTGAGGGACGAGCTAGCCAGTCGGGATCTCCCAGGGCGGCTGTCTGAGCTAATTTCTCTTATAATTAGCCTGGACAATAGGCTGCGAGAGCGGGCCGCGGAGCGGAAGTCAGTCAGCCGCTCATGCGGAGATTCTGTCCGCTCTCCTCAGTCTCGCCCCCTGGTGTTACCTGCTCCGGAGTCCGCCGATGAGCCAGAGGCCATGGCAATCGGGCGCACTAGGCTCCCTCTTGCGGAGAGACAACGCCGGCGGGAACAGGGTCTCTGCATGTATTGCGGAGATGACCAGCATCCTGTGGAGCTGTGCCCGGTTAAGCCAAACAGGGAGGTCCGCGAGTCACTGTAGGGGGCCTCGCGGACTCTAACCGGTCAAATCCCCTATCCTGCTGCACACCGCCCATACGATTCTGCCACAACTCCACAGGGCATTTCACGCACACACTGGTGGATTCAGGGGCAGAGCAGAGTTTTATTTCTAAGAGCCTGGCAACCCGTTTGGGCATAACCTGTCAGCCACTGTCTACTCCCCTGAACTTGGTCACTCTCTCCTGCTCTCCCCTGGGGGTAGTAACGCATCGCACCAAGCCGGTTTCCATCATCATCTCTAGCAACCACCGAGAGGATCTGACCCTGTTTGTCCTGCCCTCCTCTTCGGACCGCGTCATCCTGGGCTACCCATGGCTGCGTTTGCACAACCCTGTCCTGGGTTGGAGAACCGGCAGTGTCCTCTCATGGAGCTCCTTTTGCCTGAGCACCTGCCTCCAGTCTGCGGCTTGTGCTCAGACCTCCCCTCCGCCGGCGCCGGTCTCCGAGCCTCCGGACCTCACCCTGGTGCCGCAGGAGTTCCACGACTTGGGAGTAGCCTTTAGTAAGTCCAGAGCCATGTCTCTTCCCCCTCACCAGCCATATGACTGCGTGATCAACCTCCGTCCAGGGGCCCCCTTGCCATCTGGCCGCCTGTACAGCCTCTCTGCACCTGAATGTGATGCGATGGATACCTATATCAAGGAGTCGCTCAGCGCTGGGATTATCCGCCCCTCCTCGACTCCGATCGGTGCGGGCTTCTTCTTCGTGTCCAAGAAGGATGGGTCCCTGCGTCCCTGCATTGACTTCAGAGCTCTGAATGATATCACCATCAAGGATCGCTACACCTTGCCGCTCATGGACACCGCCTTCCACTCCCTCCAGGGGGCGACCTGGTTCACGAAGCTAGACCTCCGCAGCACTTACCATCTCGCTTGGATCCGGGAGGGAGACGAATGGAAAATGGCCTTCAGGACGCCCAGCGGTCCTTTCGAGTATCTTGTGATGCCGTTCGGGCTCACCAACGCACCTGCCGTTTTCCAGCATCTCATAAACGACGTCCTATGAGATTTCCTGGGGGTCTTTGTCTTCGTATATTTGGACGACATACTCATCTTCTCCAAGTCACGGGAGGAGCACAAGCTCATGTGAGGCGGGTCCTGCAATGGCTGCTGGCGAATAGACTGTACATCAAGGCGGAGAAGTTCGAGTTCTACGCCTGGACCACCTCGTTCCAGGGGTTCGTCATCTCGCACAACCAGATTCTCCCTGACCCCGCTAAGGTCAAAGTGGTGGTCGAGTGGCTCACGCCTACCTCCAGGAAGCAGGTGCAGCAGTTTATTGGCTTCGCTAATTTCTACCGGCACTTTGTCCCCAACTTCGGCGCCATTGTCATCCCCCTGACTCGCCTCACTTCATCGAAGGTGCCCTTCCAGTGGTCCGAGGAGGCAGCTGCCACCTTCAAGACTCTCCAGGCGGAGTTCTCATCCTCCCGGGTCCTGACCCAGGTCGACCCCACGCTGCAGTGCCTGGTGGAGGTCGACGCGTCCGACATGGGGGTGGGGGCGGTGCTCTCTCAGCGCTCGCCAGTGGACAGAGTCAAGCGGCCCTGCACCTTCTTCTCTTGACGATTATCTGCGGCGGCGTGCAACTATGACATCGGCGACAGGGAGCTCCTCGCTGTCAAGCTCGCGCTGCGGGAGTGGCGTCACTGGTTGTAGGGGGCAGCTCAGGCTTTTGTGGTCTGGACGGACCACAAGAACCTCGAGTATTTGAGGTCAGCGCGGCGCCTGAATGCCCGCCAGGCGCGCTGGTCTCTGTTCTTTGCTCGTTTTCAATTTACCATCACGTACCGTCCAGGCTCGAAGAATGGGTTGCCCGACGCTTTATCCAGGCAGTTCGCCCCTGAAGATCCGGAGGAGTCGGCCCACACCATCCTTCCCAGCTCATGCGTTGTGGGGGCGGTTTCCTGGTCCATCAAAGACAAGATCCGAAGGGCTCAGGAGATGGAACCGGACCCTGGCGGTGGTCCAGAGGGGAGGCTCTTCGTTCCTTCGGCGGTTCGAGGAGAGATGATTCACTGGGTCCATACCTCCAAGCTCGCCTGTCACCCTGGCATCTCCCGTCTGGTGAATCTGCTGCAACGCTCGTTCTGGCAGCCGGGTCTCCAGAAGGACGTCACCAACTACGTCCGGGCTTGCCCCCAGTGCGCTACCGGCAAGTCCCAAAACTGTCCGCCTGCGGGTCTACTCCAGCCCCTGCCAATACCGGGCAGGCCCTGGTCACACATCGCCCATGACTTCGTCACCGGCCTCCCAGTCTCTAACACCTATGACACAGTCCTGACAATTGTCGATCGGTTTTCTAAGGCCGCCCATTTTGTGCCTCTTCGGGGACTCCCTTCGGCACGTGAGACTTCTGACCTCCTGGTCCAACATGTTGTCAGGCTGCACGGGATCCCGTTGGACGTGGTATCAGATCGAGGCCCTCAGTTTGTCTCCCATGTATGGAGGTGCTTCTGCAACGCTTTGGGGGCCACGGTTAGTCTCTCCTCTGGTCACCACCCCCAGTCCAATGGACAATGCAAGCGCACTAACCAGGAGTTGGAGGCTGCCCTGCGCTGCGTGACCTCCTCCAATCCATCTTCCTGGAGCTCCTACTTGGCCTGGGTGGAGTATGCCCACAACACGGCGCAGTCTTCAGCTACGGGACTGTCCCCTTTCAAGGCGTCCTTGGGGTACGATCCCCCCTTGTTCCCTGAGCAGGAGGGTGAGTTGGCTGTTCCATCTGTCCAGGCGCACATGAGACGCTGCCGGAGTGTGTGGACCAAGACGAGGGCTGCGCTTTTACGCACGGCAGCGCGCAACAGCTCCACTGCTAATCGCCACAGGAGACCAGCTCCCGATTACCAGGTGGGTCAATGGGTCTGGCTCTCATCTCAAGACATCAACCTCAAAGCTGAGAAGAGGAAGCTGGCTCCGCGGTTTCTCGGTCCTTTTGTGATCACTAAAATTGTCAACCCGGTGGCTGTGCGTTTGCCCCCCCCCCCCCTACGTGTGTGTCCCACCTTCCACGTGTCTAAGGTTAAACCTGTTCTCTCCAATCCACTCTGCCCCCCTCCTAGGTCGCCCCCTGCTCCTAGGATGATCGACGGTGACCCGGCGTGGGGTGTTACCTCCATCTTGGACTCCCGGCGCCAAGGTCATGGGCTACAATACCTGGTGGATTGGAAAGGTTATGGGCCGGAGTGGAGGTCCTGGGTGCGCTCTTCGTGGGTGTTGGATAAGATCTCATCGCGGAGTTTCACCGGGTGCACCCAGGTAAGCCAGCGCCAGGAGGCGCTGCTGGGGGGGGGGGGAGTACTGTCACCACTCGCCGCTCACGGACATCCATCTCAGCTGCACGCACACCTGCACCTCGTTAGTGCACAGCTACTTATTCCACCTCGCCCTGAGCATCGGCCTGGAGCCGTCTGTATTCCTTCGTGCTCTAACCCTCAGCGGATTCCTTTCTCCAGGTCTGCTGATCTTCATCATGACACGTAAGCTGTCTATTTTTTCTCACCTGTCCTCTCAGCCTTCCCCTGTGCACAGGTGGATTTCCCGGCGGCGGACATCCTCTCCCTCGTCTTCATCACTCCTCTGCTACACTGCTCCTCCTTTGACGCACAGCGGGACGCTGTCTCCCAGGCTTGGGATCTTGCCAACCCCAGCCACCACAGTTACTGCAAGTAAGCATATTGCCTTGTTACTCTCCTGCGTGGTTTGCCCAGCTAACCCCCTGCTCTCATTTCATTCATAGGGTTGCCTGGCTGCACGGCGTGCTGCTCTGTCGCGGCCAACATCCTTCACCCACAACACATTCACATATCGCACACACGCATCCAAACACGTTACATTGGTTGAAAATAAAGCTTTCAAATCTACCTGAGCCTGCGTGCGTGTTTCCTGGGTCGAATATTATGTCACTCTGAATGGCGTAAGAAAAACAAAATGAAGACTTTGGAGTGGCCTAGTCAAAGTCCTGACCTGGAGCTGATTGAAATGCTGTGGCATGACCTTAAAAAGGCGGTTCATGCTCGAAAACCCTCCAATGTGGCTGAATTACAACAATTCTACAAAGATGAGTGGGCCAAAATTCCTCCACAGTGTGGTAAGACTCATTGCCAGTTATCGCAAACTCTTGATTGCAGTTGTTGCTGCTAAGGGTGGCCCAACCAGTTATTAGGTTTAGGAGGCAATCACTTTTCACACAGGGCCATGAAGGTTTGGATTTTTTTTCCCCTTAATCAAAAACATCTTCACTTAAAAACTGTATTTTGTGTTTACTTGTGTTATCTTTTTCTAATATTTAAATTAGTTTGATTGTCAAACTTAAATGTTTCAGAAAAACATACAAAAAATGAGAAATCAGGAAAAGAGCAAACATTTTTTCACACCACTGTATATGTACACTACTCACAAAAAGTTAGGGATATTTGGCTTTTGGGTGAAATTTATGGAAAATGCAAACGGTTCATATTACAGTGATATGTCATTAAAGTAGGGCATTTATTTAGAAGCAAGCAATGGTGATTTCCTCATCTTAAACAGTTTATTGAAACAAAAGCCAAAAACAGTGGTGCGTATATCACAACAAAAAATGTCAGCGTCTCAATAACTTGTCATGTGCCCTTAAGTATCAATTACAGGTTGACAACAACGTCTCATGGTATTCACAAGTTGACTTATTGTTTGCTGAGGCATGGCATTCCACTCTTCTTGAAGGGCGGCCCTCAGGTCATTGAGGTTGTGGGGTGCAGGTTTACAAGCCTCTACACAGCAACTGCTGATCCCCAAGGTTTTCTATAGGATTCAGGTCCGGAGAAATTGCAGGCCACTCCATATGAGATACCCCAGCTTCCAGCAGCCGTTCCTTAATGATGCGACCTCGATGAGCTGGAGTATTGTCATCCAAGAAGATAAAATAAGGCATGTGTTGTTCATGCAGGGGCACGATGACTGGATTAATCATGTTATTCAGGTAGTATCACCTTGTCACTGTATCATTCACAAGGTGTAGGGCAGCTCTGTATTGACTAGACACACTTGCCCAGACTGTAACACCACCACCACTAAAGGCTTGTCTGGTGACATCAGTAGCTGATGCATAGCACGCTCCTTGACGTCTCCAACATTGCTGGCTGCCATCATTTCTGCTCAGCATGAATTGACTTTCATCAGAGAACAGCACTGAGGCCCACTGCTCCCTTGTCTAGCGTAAATGCTCCCTGGCCAAGGCAAGACGATAAAGCTTGTGCCTGGTGGTGTGGTCAGGTACCCTTGCAGGTTGTCTAGCATGTAGACCACGCTGATGTAAAAGGTTTTGAATCGTCTGACATGACACTCGGGTGCCTTTCACCTCCATTAAATGTGCCTGGAGTTGAATGGCATTCATCATCCTGTTCCGCAGGGCACTGTTTACTATGAAGTGGTCATCAGCATGTGATGTGGCCAAAGGACGTCCATTTCTATGCCTTTCTGTGACTCTTCCAGTCTCTCTGTATCTCTGTTGTAACCTGCTGATGACAGTCTGTGACACTCTAAGCTCAGTGGTGTCATGAACTTGGGTTTGATGTTTCAAACCCAGTTCTGATACTGTGGCTATTTTGTCCTTTTGTGTTGTTTATTTTCCATCAGGCGCTGTCTGGGAGCCTCTGGGGTCCTTCGCTCCCTGATAGTTCAGCCACGCCTCCTCCTCTTGTCAGTGGGATCAGCTGTTCCTCATTATTCCCTATCACTCTCTGTGCCACGCACACACACATTCACATGCACTCTCCCGCACACACACACACACACACACACACACACACACACACACACACACACACACACACACACACACACACACATATCCTCACTCACTTGCTCAGACATTCAATCATGCACACCGGGTTTCACTCAGTCCAGCCCATGCATTCATTCACTCTAGCACACCGGCAATCTCTCTCGTCATTAGTGGCAGTACTCTTAAGGCCAGGGTCTGCAGGGAAAGATCGCCAGATCATTGTTGATTGAACTCCACTACCTGCTTTGTATTTTCAGCCTGACTATGTAGTTTTCTGCTTATGCTACCTAACGTTCGTTTGTTACCTGGTGTTAGCGGCTGTCCCTGTTTCACCTGCTCCCACCGGACAGCACGGACTGCCTTGGACTGCTCCAGCCCGTAAGTTCATTTTTTGCCTTTCTCCTTGTGCTGTTCAGCTGTTCTGCAGCACTAGGCATTCTCCCCCCTGGGCTGTCGAACGTCTTAGAGGCATCCCTGTTCTCCTGGTGTCCTCCATACTGTTTACTCATCCTTCTGTTGTTCATCGTACTGTTTGTTGGATTGACTCTTTGTTTTTGTTCAATAAAGTTTTAATTCCTTCCTCCATGTGCTGCATAAAAGTGCACAGGGAATCATAACAAGCAGCCACTTCCCTCTGAGAAGGCAAGGCACTGTTAATCAGTTGTGAGGTGTTGTCTTGGTCTCATTCATTCATTCATTCATCTTCTTCCGCTTAATCCTTTTCGGGTCGTGGGGGGGCTGGAGCCTATCCCAGCATCTTTGGGCGAGAGGCAGGGTACACCCTGGACAGATCGCCAGTCCATCGCAGGGCCAACACAGAGAGACAGACAACCATTCACTCTCACAGTCATACCTAAGGACAATTTAGAATCCCCAGTTTGTTGCCAATTAACCTAACTTGCATGTTTTTGGCATGTGGGAGGAAACCGGAAAAATCCCGGAGTAAACCCACACAGGCACGGGGAGAACATGCAAACTCCACACAGATCACTGTTGGTCGGGGGCTGGGATTGAACTCAGGATCCCCCGGCCAAGGGTGAGTTGCTGTGCTACCGCAGTACTAACCACTCCGCCACCGCGCTGCCCTGTCTTGGTCTCATGGTGTCAAAATGTGAACAGCATTATGAAGAGGACTGTTTACACACCAATTCTAATTGAACCTGAAAATGTATTGGTCTGTTCATGGATCAAACACCTGCTGTGAATTTTGCCATTAAGCACCTTGTTAGAGAACAGCAAGTTATGCAAAAATTACTGAAACATTGGACAGCTGGAAATGTGCATTCAAAAGGTTGGAGAAGGTCAAATTAAGTTCACCTGTAAAGGCTATAGCACATTTTAGGTGCATCCTTAAATTTCACCAGAAAGCTGAATATCCCTAACGTTTTGTGAGTAGTGTTTATATGGGCACGCTGCAGAGCAACCACTATTTATGGGTACAGTTTTGGCTGTCTAAAAGCCCATTTTTATAATTAGTCTTATAAGTATTTAGTGTGGTACATTCTCTGATTGCAGGTGGTATATTATTCCAGATCTTGGTGCCTATCACTGATAGCACAGACTGAGCAAATGTGGTGGGTCTGTGGCGGACCTCACAGTCTCCTCTACTGATTGCTCTGGCAGTTGTACCGGTGACAGTCCTCAGTTTAACATATTCTCCCGGGGGGGGGGGGGGGGCTAGCCATTTAATATTTTATAAATTGAAGAGCAAATTTGAGAGTTTTATAATTTCCAAACGACAGAAAATTGTATTTCTTGTAAATGTGACAACAATGATATGTGGGATCTTTCTTATCTTTTTTTTTTTTTTTTTTAACTCCTGGCACCACACGAGTCGGCTGCCTTTTGCAACAGCAGCTCAATTCTGAGTCTTTTCATCTTCCTTCTTCTTTCTGATTCGGTGATAACTTTCTGATCCGGCACACCTTTCACTCTATATATATCACGGACACACAGATCGCCCTAAAGGTCTCCCGAGTCGGCGGACGGAGCCACAGTTTACAGCAGGAGACGATACAGCAGGGAAGAGCTAGCTAGCACTCAACCGCCACCCGGTGCTAACGGAGAAACTCGACATACCGGGGAACTGAAGCGAAAACGACGCGGGTGCCGGGCTGGAGTTTAGGCGGTGTGCAAGAAATATAAGACAGAATAATAAAGTGCAATGGCAAGAACCAAGCAGACCGCCCGTAAATCTACTGGAGGAAAAAGCCCCCAGGAAGCAGCTGGCCACCAAGGCTGCTTGGAAAAGCGCTCCGGCCACCGGCGGAGTGAAGAAGCCTCACCGTTACAGGCCCGGTACCATGGCTCTGAGAGAGATCCGTCGCTACCAGAAATCCACGGAGCTGCTCATCCATAAGCTGCCCTTCCAGCGCCTGGTGAGGGAGATCGCTCAGGACTTCAAGACCGACCTGCGCTTCCAGAGCTCCGCCGTCATGGCTCTGCAGGAGGCCAGCGAGGCCTACCTGGTGGGTCTCCTCGAGGACACCAATCTGTGCGCGATCCACGCCAAGAGGGTCACCATCATGCCCAAAGACGTCCAGCTGGCCCGCCGCATCCGCGGAGAGAGAGCTTAGACTTTCTGCTGCACATCCACCAACCACAATGCTCCGCACTGTGTGTCTATATATATATATATATATATATATACAGTATATATATATATTAATATGTACATATGTATACTAGCTGCTCTTGTTTTTTCTTGCCTTCTGATTGTTGCTCCGAGTGTTGCTATCCCTGTGCTGTTGCAATCCTGGAATTTCCCCTTTGTGGGACTAATAAAGGCTTATCTTATCTTATCTTATCTTATCAAAGATTTTTATGGCTTTTTTCTATCAGTAGTCAGTGGGTTTGATTATGGTTATACCAGTGAGTGGCCAGTTGGTAAAGCATGCAGAAACATTTTGGCCCCATTCACTAAAAGTCTAATTTGTTTAAAATTTCTTAGATTGAATTTGATGATGTATATATTTATTTATTTATTATGTGTCTTTTAAAGGTTAATGAGGAGTCTAAAATCATGCCGTTACTAAAATTATGGACTATGGCGATTTGACACTGTTGATCATTACACATAGCTTTCTGTCAGTTCAATAGGATTTCATCCATTTGATAGCGTGTTCTGAAAAATTAAACTGAATAAGTTTGGTTAAAAGGAAGTTGTGGTCAGTGGTGTCAAATCCTTCTTCATAACTAAAACCACAGCAGGTACACAATTGCACTTATCTAAAAAATACTTAGTTTCTCTAAAAACAAACTTATTGGAGACTCTGTTGAATTATGGGCATGGAACCCAAACTGTGCATGATGCAGGGGAGTTGTTCCCATTATTCAGATGTTCACATAATAGTGTGGCCACCTATTTTTTAATTATTTTGGAGATAACCGGTAAGATGCTGATTGGTCTGTACAGTAGTTGTTTATATCAGTTTTAATCCCTGTTTTGAAAACTGGTCTGACCAATCTTACCTTCCAAGCAGTTGGGACAGCAACATGTTTGATTGACAGTTTGATTAAATGAGTAATTGGACAAGTGAGAGATTCTTAATGTTCTTCCAAAAAAATTGGTGTAAAGACTGTGTTCATCTGTTGCTTTTGATCTATTCAATGAGCTGATGATATTTGCAACTTTGTTTTATTTCTAATATATTAAAAACTGGTTGTATGGATGAAAGTTAGGGCACATTCACATGGCCACCGTTTGGTCCGGACTAAAGGATCAAAGTGTCTATTCTGTGGATAGTTTGATTTGTTTGACACCATCTGAATGCACCAGAACTCTGGTGTAGCATCAAACAAGCGAACTCTGGTCTTGTGGGGTAACCCCCACAGACTGGGACAAGCAGAGCGCTCAGCTGGGGCAATTAGCAGAACAATGAGATGTGTGCATTGATATCAATAGGCAGCCACTCTTTGTCTAGCTTCTTCCTGCCAGTTCCGCTGTTGATATGTATGACTCAAATGCAAACGTTCATGCTTCCTGCTCTGACTGTGATGCAAATGTCCCATGCCTTTCATGTATTGTCTGTAACTGGGTATTTAAACTGCATCGCTCTGTAACTTGCTCTCTCTCTCACTGCTCATCTGACTGCACGCATTGCCTATCTGCTGGACAGCCTCCGGGCTCGCTCCGGCGCGCATGCACGGCGCTGGAGTGAGTTCTTGTGATGGCGGTATGATTAATAAAACCCACTTTAAACTCTCAGTTCGCTGCATATTATTCTGCCGCCACACTGGTGACCCCGAGAAAGCACACGCTTTGTGCAATGCAACCTTCTGGTCTGGACAGCCACACTGGTGACCCGACCCAAGAAAAGAACACGCTGGCAGCCCCCGGTGGTGACTCTCCGAGGAAAAGCGAACGCAGCAGCCTGACGCAAATGATCTGCCCTCCCTTCTGCTACAGGGAGACCTCGACGCAGAGCCACCACCAGGCGAAACTCTCCGGATATCACCCACGACCGGGAAAGCTGCAGAAAGCTTCATGGTGAGATCTGCACACCTGAGATCTGCACATCCACGCTGGGACCGGCCGCTCTCACAGCTCCTCCACACGAGAGCGCACGCACCTCGTCCTCTCTCCACGACGGCGACCTCCAGGGCCGACGGAGAACGCAGCGCGTGGACCTGAACGCACCATGACCGAACTACAGCAACAGCTCAACAGGGATGGCCATCGGCGCCGACGACGCTGATCTCCAACAAGCTCCCTGACCCTGACTCGCCTCTACAGCGGTCCTGCCATGCACCGAACCCCGCACGCACACCGGGGGGTTATGAGGACAGCGCACCACGCACGGGACAATACCGGCGTGGACCGCCATCGTCCTTCGCCGCTGCACACAGAACCTTCAGGGCTGCTCACACACCTGAAGCACGCACGCAGCTCGATCACAGGATTTTCTAATGGTCTCAGCCACGGCGCACAAGGGAATTCAGCCGTCAGCTGTCCCCGAGGGCTTTAGGGCTGCGCACGCGCACCTAAAGCCAACACGCCAAGTCCCTCACAGCTGCAGCTCCTTTTTTTCTTCATGGCCGCGAGAGGAGTCAGAGACAAATTTTTCTTTGCACAGCCGCTGTGGACCTCCGCCACGTTCAACGGGACAGCCCCTCAACATCACGGATCCACAGGCAATTTTTGCGCGGCCCAAACAATTTCGCCGTCCTGGGCAGGCACTTGCTACCCCTACCCCCCTCCCTCCACCGCCGCCTGCAGCGAGCTTTCCCCCGCAGCTCGCTCCCAAAGCCGGACTATCGAGGCCTCAGCTTCCTGCTGAGCCCTCTGGGGGGGAGTGTGTGGGGTAACCCCCACAGACTGGGGCAAGCAGAGCGCTCAGCTGGGGCAATTAGCAGAACAATGAGATGTGTGTATTGATATCAATAGGCAGCCGCTCTTTGTCTAGCTTCTTCCTGCCAGTTCCGCTGTTGATATGTATGACTCAAATGCAAACGTTCATGCTTCCTGCTCTGATTAATAAAACCCACTTTAAACTCTCAGTTCGCCGCTTATTATTTCATGCCGCCACAGTCTCCCTGAAAATGGGGGTCTTCGTTCACTTGCAAACGCAGTCTTCTGCGCTTCACTTGCCGTGTGAATGCAAACAGAGTATCCAGCGGACCAAAGAGCAGACGTGCCCCTCTGCGTTTGTGTAACCACAGCAACACACAGTAAGAAGAGAAAGTTCCGTTTACAGTAAAGGTGCCTTCACATTAAACCCGAACTGGTGAATTTTCTGCTCAGCATGATTACAGTATAACTCAAAGTAAATACATGAAAAGACATTAATTCACCGTCTGGGTGAGATGCAGACAGGCGAAGTTCCCACTCACCTAAAAAAGTTGTCTTTGGTGAAAACTTGATGTGTGTTTCCGTGGCAGGAATCTGTGGGTAAATAAATAAATCCAACATCCCGATTCAGCTGAAGAGCTCCTGGTTCTTCAGCGTCTATTGTGGGTAGAAAATAACAATAAAATCAACCTGCGGAACCAAGAAATACTTTTACCAGAGAAAACCGAGGAGAAAAGTTTTACAAAACATCTCTTGGACTTGGAGTAGTGACGAGTGAGGAGGAGATGCAGGCTCTGATAGATATTTGGTCTGAGAACCTGAGTTCTCAGCTGCTTGTGGCAACACACAAGAATACCGATGTTTTTAAAATGTTTAGTGACATGATGGCGGCACGGGGGGTTCATACAGACAGCGGAGCTTTACATTTTATTAGTTTGTGGTGCATTAACACCTTACTGAAGGAAACGGTGTTATGCTGAGAATTGCTCGCTCGCCGAGAATTGAATCCCATCGTCAAATAAACATAATTTAAAGGTAATTTACAAGAGGTAATAACAATTTTTACTTCTAAAAATGTATAATGGGTACTTCTAAAAATGCACAAATGGTTACAAGCCTAGCTGTAGTGTTATATTTTATAGTTTTGGTGCATGGGACACAGTTCTTGGCAAGCGAGCAGTTCTCCGCATAACACCAATCCTGGCCAATCAATGAGCCAGATTTCTCTTCTTCGTTGAGATTTTTTCTTGCTGGTCAGTGGTGGCTTCGGCTACAGCACCACAAACAAGCAGCTGTTGTAACTGCATGATATTGTCCAAGCAGTTTGATCTGCTTGAGTGAAGTGCTGTGTGAAAGCAAACTGAACCAATTCAACTCAACTTTATTTATATAGCACCATATTACAACAACAGTCATTTCATAGTACTTTCAAATGTAGGAAAAACCCCACAACTGCAGAAAGACCCAGCAATCAGACGATCCCCTGTGAGCAAGCACTTAGTGACGGTGGAGAGAAAAACTCCCATTTAACAGGAAGAAGCCTCCAGCAGAACCAGGCTCAAGGAGGGGCAGTCATCTGCTGCAACTGGCTGGGGGGTGAGGGGATAGAGAAGATGAAAAGAACAGACATAAAGAGAGCAAACATTAACAGAGAGAAGCCAAGTACATTATGGGGGGGGGGGGGGGGTAAGAGACACAAGATCCCTTCCTAATTGTAGGCTATATCGAAAAGGAAGATTTTTACCCTATTCTTAAAAACAGAGATTGAGTCTGACTCCCGAACCCAGATTGGTAACTGGTTCCACAGGAAAGGAGCTTGATAGCAGAAGGCTCTGCCTCCTATTGTACTTTTGGAGATTCTAGGTATTACAAGTAATCCAGCATTCTGGGAGC
This sequence comes from Pholidichthys leucotaenia, assembly GCA_020510985.1. NCBI lineage: Eukaryota > Metazoa > Chordata > Actinopteri > Cichliformes > Pholidichthyidae > Pholidichthys > Pholidichthys leucotaenia. Next base: position 196,013,331 of record CM035840.1, read on the forward strand.
GTAGTGCTCTGTTAGGATGATAGGGTAATATCAGATCTTTTATGTAAAAGGGGGCCTGATTATTAAGAGCTTTGTAAGTGAGAAGAAGGATTTTAAACTTAATTCTAAACTCTATGGGAAGCCAATGAAGGGAGGCCAGAACCAGAGAGATATGATCTCTCTTTCTAGAACCAGTTAAAACTCTTGCAGCAGCATTTTGGATCAACTGAAAACTTTTTAAAGATATTTTAGGACAACCTGATAATAACAAGTTACAATAATCTAATCTAGAGCTAACAAAAGCGTGGCTCACTTTCTCAGCATCATTCAGCGACAAGATGCTCCTAATCTTGGCAATACTGCGCAGATGATAGAAGGCAGTCTTAGAAACAAATTTAATATGTGAATTAAAAAACATATCTTGATCAAAAATAACTCTAAGGTTCCTCACAGAACTATTCAGAGTAAGAGTAGCGGCATCCAACTTAAGAATTTGAATTGGAAAGGTATTTCTAAGGTTTTTTGGACCAACGAGAATGACTTCAGTCTTATCTGGGTTGAATAGCAGAAAATTACAAGTCATCCAAGCTTTGATTTCCTTAAGACAGGCATCTAACTTGGCTAATTGATTACAATCATCGGGTTTCATTGACAGGTACATTATAATTGTGTGTCATCTGTGTAACAATGAAAATGTATACAATGCTTTCTAATGATGTTGCCTAACGGAAGCATCGAAGGTGTGAAAATTCTCTCCATCCCCCAACGAGTCGAACCAAGACTCCAGGACTATCCTGGTGTGAATGCAGCCTTAAAGTTAAAGGTAGAAGGAAGATCTGCTTCTCTGGCCTTTTACAGTCAGGGGAGGAACACTGATTGGCCAACAAGATGCAGGTGTGGGCTGTGAAGAGCCAGTGATGGAGTCAGGGGAAACAAGACCTGAGGAAAAACACAGGTTACTCGTTCTTCACCACTGGGGTTCTTCTTCTTCTTCGTCGATCGCTAGATGGTCACACCAGCTGCCCTGACGAATGCTGCCGTCCTGCGGAGGTCCCCGAGGTCCCCGTGCAGCTTTTGGTTCAGCGATGTGGGGTCAGGCCACGTAGCTCGTCTGAGTACAGTGTGGTCTGGGCAGTCTTGGAGGAGGTGTTCGCTGGTCATTTGGGTGGTACCACATGGGCATCTGTCCGATTGTCCAACTTTAAACTTCTGATGCATGTGAGCATGCATTCTGTTATGTCCAGTTTGGAGTCTGAACAGAACGACTTGGTCAGCCCTGCTCAGAGTGTAGTAGTTGTCATCCTTGCAGAAGTTTGGGTGTTGCTGCTGCCACTTCTTGTGAGACAGGGCCTTAATATTGGTTTTCTCCTCACTGTAAGAGACCTGCCTGTCTTCCTGGTCTTGCTGCCCACCCTCCTTAGCAAGTCTGTCAGCCATCTCATTTCCATAGACTCCACAGTGGGCAGGAATCCACTGGAGTGATACGTTCGCCTGTGTGGCTAGTTGCAACAGAGTGAGGGCAAGTTCATTTAGTTCTTTGTGTCGGGGGTCCTGAAGTGCATCCAAGACAGAGAGAGCATCAGTGAAGATGATGACCCACTTGTGTGCCTTGTCTTGATGTTCCCTGACGTGGGCCGCTGCTGTTCTCAGGGCCTCTGCCTCAGCCCTGAAGTTGGTGGAGTACTTGCCAGTCGCAATGGGAATGTGAGTCTCCTCGTCAGCATACCTGATGTACATGCCGCCTCCTCCATTCCTGGTTGCTTCCATGGCAGAGCCGTCTGTGTAGACGTGAGTCCACTGCTCTTCAGGGTAGGCAGACCGAATGAACTCCAGGGTCAGCGACTTCCTCTCTTGGTCTGACTGTGTTCCTTTCTTCCCAATGCCTGATATGTCTGTGTGTATGGCTGGGAAGTTCTGTCAGTTCCAGGAGGGAACAGATGCTGTGGGTGGTATTGGTGTGGGCATGTGGTCCAACAGTTCTGGGTCTCTCCTTTCCAGTGTCCTGCTCTGGTGGATGAAGCTCGATCTCTTAAGTCTCCCTTTTGTTGTCTTGCTCAGTCTGTCCTTCATGGGATGGTTTTCCAGTCTTTTGAATTTGGCGGCCTGGGTCAGTACCTTGACGTTTCTTCTGTCTTCCAGTGGTGCAAGGCCTGTTGTTGTCTCCAGCGCTTTGATAGGGGTACTGCGCATGGTTCCTGTCATCATTCACATGACTTGGTTTTGGAGTCTGTCCAGCTTCTCAGTGTTGCTTTTGGCAGCTGTTGAGGTTGCTGCCATGCCATACTCCAGAACAGGCCGAATCCTCTCCACATAGAGCTTCTTCAGGACACCCTGGTCTGCACCCCACTCTGTTCCTGACAGTTTCTTCATTAGGGCCATCCGGATCTTTGCTCTTGCCTGGTTCTTGTGCAGCTGATTCTTCCAAGTCAGTCTGCAATCCATGGTGATCCCGAGGTATGTGGGTGCATATTCAGCCTGGATCTCATGGGAGTTGATCTGCAGTTTCACCTTCTGGGGTTGGGTGGACAGGGTGAAGACGGTGGATGTAGTCTTCCTCTCATTTAAGCTCACAAGCCATGACTTGGTCCATGCCTCTATCAGCCGGACAGCTTGCTGCAGTCTGTAGTTTGCCGTCACGATGCTTTCCTCACTCCACCAGAGGGCTATGTCATCAGCGTAGATGGCACCTCGTACGTTCCTTGGCAAACTCTGGATGATGTCCTTGATGAATACAAGGAAGAGTGTTGGGGAAAGCACTCCTCCTTGTGGGACTCCTTTCCTCAGCACCTTCTGCTTGCTGGAGTGCTGTCTGACCTGGGCTCTGGCTCTTCTGTTGTGCAGGTATTGGGCGATCCACTTGTACATACGCCCAGCGACACCGCACTGATGCAGTTTCAGCTTGAGGCCGTCTTTCCATACCTTGTCAAACGCCTTTTCTAGGTCAATCCACACAGCGAGGGTGTGCTTCTTTTCTTGGAAGGCATCTTCTATGGCTTGAGAGATGTATGTTATTTGGTCCTCTGTAGACCGGTTCTGCCTGAAAGCTGCTTGTTCTGGGCCGATATGTTGTTTTTCTTCCAAGTGCCACATGAGTCTGGGTGTTGATGAGACGCTCTAGCAGCTTTCCTATGCAGCTTGTAAGGCTTATGGGGCGGTAGCTTTCAGCCTTCAATTTGTCTTTGCCTTTTTTGTGCACTGGAATCATCGTGGTTTCTCTCCAGATCTGTGGCACAGTCCCTGATCTCCAACTGTCGTTGAACAACTGCAGAAGTTTCTTCTTGGTTTGGGGGCCAAGGTTCAGCAACATTTTATTTGTAATCTTGTCAGATCCAGGGGCTTTTTTCAGCTTCATTGTTGACATTGCATCCTCCAGCTCCTTGAGAGTGAATGGCGAGTTCATCACTGGTTCTATCTGTGGGTTCTGATGAACTCGCTGGGCTCCTCTGACATCCCTTCTTCTCTCTGGTGGAATCTGAAGGTGGCTCGTCTTCACATACTGGTTGATGAAATGGTCTGCTGCTTTCTTGCCAGTCAGCAGCTCTTGATCTGCCTGTACTGTGATCGGTGAGCTTTTTCTGTTCTCGTCATTGAGGGCTTGAGCCAGTTTCCAAAGCTTGTTGCCATCCTTGTCCAAGTTGAGCTGCTCTGTCTTTTCTTGCCATCTCTTTTGAGCTTCCTGTATAAAAGTCTGCCTGTGTTTTGCAGTGGCTGCCTTCAGGGCAATGTTGTTTTCTACTGTAGGATCTACTTCTACTTTTTTTCTTGCCTCTGCCACATTGTCTTCCAGCTGCTGGAGCTCCTCTGTCCAGTAAGGCCTATAGTTCTTTCTGGCTCCCCGAGGAATAGATTCATTTGCAGCCTTCAGAATAGCATGGTTCAGCACCCTGACTTTCTTGTTGAGGTTCTGCTGCTTGTGACGGATCTCCGCAGAGTAACGGTCCACCAGTGTTGAGAAGCGCTCCCAGTTGGCCTTCTTGTAATTCCACCTGGGGAATGTCTTAGCTTCTTGTGGTTTGTAGCTGATGTCCAGTCCAATCTTCATAGGTTTATGGTCACTTCCCCCTAGCTGGCCAAGTACCGTTCTTGTTGCCAGCCTAGCCATGTCGTTGGTGGCAAACGCAAGATCGGGCGTGGTGTTACTCAGTCATACCCTGGAGAAGAACGTTGGTGGATCATCAGGATCATTTATTAGTGGAAGACTGTTGTGGACTTGCCAATCTTCCACCTCCTCTCCTCTTCTATCTGCTTCGCTGTATCCCCATGCCTCTGAGTGACTGTTGAAGTCACCGATGACTAAGCATCGGTGGTCTGGGAGTTCCATTTGGTCAAGTGAGAGATCTCGCTCTGGGGGGCAGTACACATTGAAGATCGTGACACTTTCATTGTGAACCATGATTCAAACTCCATGGATTTCTGCCTGGTTGTTGGTACTGATGTCAAACTCTTGTGCTGGTATGGCGTTTTTGACAAGAATCACCACTCCTCCTTTTGTTCTTCCTTTTCTGTCTTTCCTGAAGACCTGGTATCCCCTAACACTGAAGCGTTGGTTTTCCTTCAGGTGGGTCTCCTGTAGGCAGGCAACAGCAATGTCTTCTGAGTGGTCTTTCGGCAAGGTATATTTTTTTGTTGTAAACTCCTTCTGCGTTTCACTGGAGGATGTTGACGTTCCTCTTCTTTGGCGTCTCTTTTCGGCCAGTAGCATTCCTCGTTCCCCGTCCCCTGGTCATGCAGGATGAGGTGAGGTGACCTCCGGTAACTGAGGGTGGGCCCCTTTGAGGCTGAGGGCCCGGCACTCTTCCTCCCCGGCGGATCCTCAGAGGATGAGCACCATCACGTGCAACATTGGTGTGACTCATCATGAAGCGGATATGCGTGATACAGAGGTTTGTGGCACCGCAGGGGTCCTGCATCTCCGTCTTCAGCCATGGACGTTTGTCGGGGGTCCCTCCCTTAGACCAACTGCCTTCCATGGCTGGGCTGTCGAGAGCTTGGTCCACCCTGTAGAAAGGTTGCTTGCCAAGGCTTTCCGAGACCCTTCTTCCCGTGCAACTGTCTGTCCTCCTCCACCTTCACAGCCATTGGGAGTTCGCTCTCCTCTTCTGCCTGTTCTGCTGTTGGGACATTTGTTGCTGTAACAAACTTGGGTTTTCCGTGAGTGATTTGTTACATGCTGCACAACCCCCAACCTGGAGGGCCAAGGTGCACTCTTTAGTCTGGCCTCTACCCCAAGAGGACCTGTTCGACATGGTTGAACCGTCTGGGAGTACTAGGCTCCCGTCGACATAGCTCCGGGGGTTGCTGAGGCACACAAGCTGCTACACCCTGACAAGGTATGTGCACCATTGGCAGCGGCACTGGGGTTCTGACAGATACCATTTTAGACAATGTAGACTATAAATCATGCACATTTAACTTAAGTTGTTGCTGAGCTTTTTGTTTAAACCACCAGGCATACTTAAACTTCTCAGAAAACTACTAAGAATTACACTTTCTGGCATTTACTGCTTTTCCCACAGCATGTGTGTACATATCAATAGAATAAACTATAAAATATACTATTTGCATACACTTTAAATCCATATGTGTAGCCAGCTTTTGCTTATCTCTCACATTCCACCTGTGGGGCGATTAACTGCCACCCCCAAAAGCCCTTCTTTGACAGGAAACATCACAGGAAGCCACTGCCCATGAGTGCACAAGAGCAGCTGAAAAAAGAGAGAGTCCTACGCCCACCAGGTCAGGTCAGGTCCTGCTCGGTCAGACGTCCAGAGATGAAGGAATGCACCTCACTTTGAGTCAGAGTCAAAATGGCCTCAAATAAGGCAAATGGACAGCTTGGTGGCACAGTGGTTAACACTGTGGCCGCACAGTAAGAAGGTGATGGGATCAATTACATCCCTGACTATCATGGGTTTGAACCCACCCCCTGACCATCGGTGACCCTTCTGTGTGGAGTCTGCGTGTTCTCACCAAGACCCCCACAGGCCAAAAAGTGGCCCTAGGTGTGAATGTGTATGTGAATGGGGAAGGGATTGGCGCCCTACCTTGGCTGCCTCATCCATCCATGTGGATGCCCTGTAAATTCTGGGATTTATACAGTATTTTGGAAGATGCAAACAGCAAGCTGGATGACACACAAACACACAAAGGCAGCAACGACATTTGGCCGCGATCTCGGAGTTCACGACCAACATTCTGCATGTAGCCGGCAAGCTTAATGTCGTGGCTGGCTGCCTGTCGTGTGTGTCCACCGCACACGGTGGTGCGGTGGAGTTTGACCCCCAGGCTCTAGGCCACCGCGGACCAGAGTTCCGAAACGAATTGCGGACCCCTGTCGGAAGTGATGTCCGATTGGCATCTGAACTATGCAACCCAAGCCAACAAAAAAACGTGAGCCACTTCCGTGGATGTGGTGGAAGTCAGCGGGACCACTTCAGGCAAACACATGGTGCGGTTCACGATTGTCAAAAGGTGCACAAACAATTGTGACGGTGGGAGGGGGGCATACCAAATCCATGTGGATGTGGTCGAACCTCCTGGCCGGAATTTGAAACGGCTCGAGGGGGTCTTTGGTGTGCTTGTGCACTTTGGCCCACTGGCACGTGATGAACACTGCAGCCCACTCTTTCACGTCCCTGCGTAAGTGGGGCCAGACAAATTTCGCCCCCACCAGCTTAACCGAGGCGCGCACGCTGGGATGTGAAAGGGAGTGGACTGACCCCAAAACGACTGGTGGAGAGGTCACAGAGCAAGGGGAGACACCCTTCTTACACCAACCTGCTCTCCATTTTTAACCCAGTAGGCGCAGACTGGAGAGCGCAAATGTCCGCGTCCCCAGTTTGCTCCAAGGCCATGGTGGGGAAATCTATTCTCATGTAGACCGAGGAGACTAACGCACGCGACAGGCAGTCAGCCATGACATTAAGCTTACCGGCTACGTGCTGAATGTCGGTCGTGAACTCCGAGATCACTGCCAAATGTCGTTGCTGCTGGGCTGACCACGGTTCCGAGACTTTGGACATTGCGTATGTTAGTGGCTTATGATCAACGAACGCAGTGAACTCGCATCCTTCAAGCCAAAACTGGAAATGGAGCATTGCCAGGTGGAGGGCCAACACCTCTCTGTCAAACATACTGTATTTGTGTTCATTGTTGCGCAAAGGGCGGCTAAAAAATGCAAGCGGCTGCCACGCACCAGAAATGCACTGCTCCACCACTGCCCCTATGGCAACGTCAGATGCATCAGTGGTGAGTGCTATCTGCGCTGAAGGGACAGGGTGGGCTAGCAAAGCGGCATTAGCGAGCGCTGTTTTGGCATTTGCAAAAGCCTGGACTCGCTCAGGGGTCCAGTCGATGCTTTCCGCAGGCTTCTTTTTCTTCGCGGCATACAACGGCTGCAGCAGCTGGGCTGCTCGGGGGAGGAAACGGTTGTAAAAGTTGACCATGCCCAAAAATTCCGGTCTGCGGGTGCGGAAAATCTGACATGGCATGCACCTGAACAGGTAGCGGAATTGTACCCTCCGGTGAAATGTGGTGACCCAAAAAATCAATCACTGGCACACCAAACTGGCACTTCACTGGGTTCAAGATAAGCCTGTGATCTTCCATCCTCTGGAAAACTAGTTCGAGATGGGCGAGGTGCTCTTCCTCAGACACGCTAGCCACCAGAATGTTGTCTAAGTAGACAAAAATAAAGGGCAGGTCACACAGCACTGCGTCCATCATTCTCTGGAAGGTTTGCGCCACGCCCTTTAACCCGAACGGCATGCGTAAAAACTCGAAAAGGCCGAAAGGAATTATTACCGCTGTTTTGGGAACATCCTCCATGCGCACTGGGACCTGGTGGTAACCGCGGACCAGATCCACTTTTGAAAAAACACATGTCCCGGCCAGGTGCATGGAAAAATCCTGGATGTGCAGGATGGGATACCGATCGTGTTCCGTGGCATTGTTCAAGTGCCGGATATCGCCGCACGGTTGCCACAACCCGTCAGCCTTAGGCACCATGTGTAGTGGGGATACCCACAGGCTGTTGGGGCACCTAACAATGCCTAGCTGCTCTAAGTTGGTAAACTTCTTGCACACGCTGGCTAGTTTAACCACGTCCAGGCGCCAAGGTCACACAAACACCAGCAGGCCTTTTGTGGTTATGAAATTTTTGACCCCATGTTTGGAACTGTGAAAGTAATTGCTGGTACTTACCCCTTGGAGCTATAACGCTAGCCTGTGTTGTTTGTCCAACTCCCCGAGCTGTACAGAGCAAGGAGGTAAAAGAGACAGCATCCACTGAACGTCTGTTGGCAGCATCAACTAACAGCCCATAAGCACATAAAAAATGTGCACCTAAAATGGGGACAAAACGTGCCACCACCACTAAATCCCATTTGTAATTGTGTCCATGTAAGCACATCGTCAACGTCCGTTCGCCAAATGTCCTGATGTTGGATCCGTTGGCAGCCGTGAGTTCGGGACCGCTGCATCCTGGCGATCTGTCTGCACTGACTGGCAGAATGAGGCTCTTCTGAGAGCCAGAGTCCACTAAGAAACGTCTCCTTGAATGTGTGTCTGTGACGAACAGCAGCTTGTTCCTGGCGCCAGCAGTCACAGCTGCTACTGACTGCTGGCCATGCCGTTTCCCTGGCTTCTTGAATTGGCACGGTGGCGGACAGCGTTGGGCATCCCAGCCAAAGCAGCGGTGATAGAAACAGAGCGTCTCATTCCTGCGTCTCTTGGCATCCGTCCCAGCCACCACCAATGGCTCCTCGAACTCGCTGGAGTCCTTCCTGGATGCCGGTGTCGTTGCGTGCAAGGTGAGAATTCTGATCGCTAGGATGATGCGGTTCCTGTGCCAGAGGGCGGTAGTTCCTGGCTACCAGCACCGGCGAGTTGGCCAGGATCACCCTTGCTGTAGCAGGTAGGTTCCTGAGGAAGAGGAGGGTGAGAAGGAAGGATTTATTGTTCTTCCCCCTCAGTGCAAACATACTCTCCATCAGCTCAACAGCTGATCTGTCACCTAACTCTGAGCGCGTTAGGAGTCTCTCTGCTCTCTCACTGTCCGACAGGGCATACCGCTGAATCAGCACCTGCTTGAGCACGTCGTATTACCCCTGGGCTGGCGGCTCCTGGAGCAGGCTTGTCACCTGCTGCATGGTGCTCACAACCAGCACAGCAACCACATAATAATATTTGGTGTCATCCGTTGTGATCCCGTGGAGTGCAAATTGGGCTTCAACATGTATAAACCAAGCGGTCTGATTGTGAAGCCAGAAATCTGGGATGTTGAATGTGACAGTGCATGCCATGCTGGTGTTCTCCCTCTGGGTTGTCTCTGGGGTGGTGCTCAACTCATTTTCCATTGTACGTCTTAGGGTTACCAATGTGGAAGATGGAAACAGATGAGGCAGTGAGCTGTACGACACACAAACTTTATTCCACTTCCAACATAAGCACAGAAACTCTGAAACCTCAGTGCCTGAGCGAACCCTTTTATCCACTTTAATTCCCGCCTCCGGCACTCAGAGTGAATGCATTAACATTCAGACTGCAAGACATGCACACACAGATAACATTGACCCACATGTCACAGAGCAGATCTTGCTACAAAACATTCACACCCCTGTGTCCTCAGGAGTCAGCCTGGCACAGCAGGGGGTCAAAGGCACATCTTTGTTTGGTTGGCTCTACTCAGCTTTCCTCATTAGCATCTCTATCTTCTCCTTCACCAAACGCCTTGTCCTGGGTGGAGTGCCATGTGTGTTGTGTCCACCACAGTATATCAAAAAAAAAAAAAAAAATCTCTGCTTTAAATCCACTTCAGCATCTCTGCCTGTCAGGATATACAGGTGGGTGGCCTCGGCAGAGATGCTGAGTCAAGTTAGGTTTATTCAAATAAAGTTATGGTGATTTTTAAAACATTTTGCTTTTGAAGAAAAAAAATAAAGTTGCTCTTAGTGGAGAAAAAATACACCCTGGACCAATAATACTACTTTTTTCAATTATAGTTATCTTCAACTTTTTTTGTCATAAATTGCCCTTTCAGGGCAGGACTAAGGACACCAAATGCCAACTGTAAGTTTGCACAATTTAATAATCAAAACACAAAATATAACAAAAACACAAACTTACACTGATAGGGAAACAGGCAGGATAAGAGAAGGCGAACAACTTGGAGGCCGAGGCATATAGGAACGCCGGTGAGACGGGGGTACCCTTAAATACGGAATATGGAGAAAGACAGGGACTCCGTCTGGACGTGGGAAGTAGGATAATGATCCGGCAATGAGAAACTACAGCGCTTAAATAGGTAGACAAGAATTATTCAACATCAGGATCAGGTGTGGGTACAAGAGCTGCACGGTGGCGCGGTGGTTAGCACTGTGGCAGCACAGTTTTACCCTCGGCCGGGGGATCGCGGGGACCGTGAGATCATGGGTTCAATCCCTGCCCCCGCCCAACAGTGATCTGTGTGGAGTTTGCACGTTCTCCCGGTGTCTGCGTGGGTTTACTCCGGGATTTCTCCGGTTTCCTCCCACATGCCAAAAACATGCAGGTTAGGGAGTTAAGGGGCGCTTGCGCACGCAGCGACCGGCAGCTGGTGGCTTGTCACCAGACTGCAAAACAAATCTACCTACGGGTACAAAATAAGTAATAAAAAAAAAAAAATAAATAAATAAAAAAGAGCGAGAGATAATCAGATACAATTGCTGACGGCTGTGACAGCCTGAGAACAGGGTATGACAGCAGGAAGTAAACACAGGCTGTCAAAATAAAGGCACATACCGAGATGAATGAGAACCAGGAAACAAATAAATAAACAAGGATACACTAAGAACGATAACTAAGCACAAGAGACAGACTAAATAACCATTTAAAGGAGAGAACTAAGGAGGGTAAGGAGAAGAAGAAGAAAATACAAAGTCAAGGAGTGCTAAAAATACAATAGATTAGATTAGATTAGATTCAACTTTATTGTCATTACACATGTATGAATACAAGGTAACGAAACACAGTTTAGCATCCAATCAGAAGTGCAAAGGACAGCAGTGCAGTATATACGGTAATTAACAGTATGTGCAATTTAAGCAAATATATGCAAATATATGCAGCAGTGCAGAAAGTTAAGAGTACTGTTATGTGCAAATAATGTACAATAAGTTAGATGGGCAGTTATGTACAGGTGAGGATGGTAAGAGATGATGGTAAGAGAGTCAGCGGGGAACTAAGTTCAATAACGTTACAGCTGTTGGAAAGAAACTGTTCCTAAACCTGCTGGTTCTAGTCCGAAGGCTTCTGAAATGCCTTCTGGAGGGGAGAAGCTGGAACAGTCCATGAGCAGGATGGTTGGAGTCCCTAAGAATGCTGCGTGCCCGGCGCAGACATCTTTTCCTGTAGACGTCCTCTATAACTGGAAGTGGAGTCCCTGTGATGTGTTGGGCGGTTTTCACCACCCGCTGCAGCGCCTTACGGTCAGCGACAGAGCAGGTCCCATACCAGACTGTGATACAGTTGGTCAGGGTGCTCTCTATCACGCAGTGGTAGAAGTTGCCCAGGATGTCAGTTGACAGATGGTTATACTTACAATACTAATGAATACTGGGTTACAGTAGGAAATCTACAGGAAAGGAGCAATATAAACACAGGGAAATAAATTGAAATACCCGATAATACAGAATTACATAAAATAACCAAGATGCAGAGATGCAGAAAATGACTGAACAGGCTTGAAGTCGAAGCATGGCTCCCCACCCGTGCTCAGTATCGTGACAGAGCCTCCCCCTCAAGGGGTGGACCCCAGACACTCCAACAGAATATCAAAAAAGATGAAATACCCACCCACACAGAACCCCCCCCACCACCACCACCAAACAGGAACAGAAAAAATAATCCACCCCAGGAGGGAGGAGGGGGAAGGAACCCAGACTAGGAGGGACCGAAAAAATAACAAAAAATACTCATGACCCACACTCTGATAGGTAAGGAAGCAACAGAACTCTAGGAGAATAGGGTGGAAAAATAAGACAATTCTGGTGGTCTCCCAAAATTCCAGAAGAACCCGACCCCATGTTGGAACAGGTCGGGTGGCTTCCCATAACTCCAGAGCCACCGATGAAGCAGTTCATTAGGTGGCCTCCCAGGATTCTAGAGCCAACGGGCCACAAGGCACGACTCACTGCCCCCCCCCCCCGGAGGCGGTAGCTGGAACCTGTACCTTCCACGAACCACAGGGGCTGAGGGGAGGAAGCCCGATGAGAAGGGAGACTGACCAGCAAGGAACCCAGGCGGCAATGACAACAGATCAGCAGCGACCTTAAGTGACTCCTGGTGACCGGTGACAACCTCAGGCAAAGATGGTTGACCTTCAGCAACATCAGGCGAAGGGAGATGACCCTTGGTGGCCTCAGGTGAAGAAAGATGACCGTCGGCGGCCTCAGGCGAAGAAAGATTACCCTCGGTAGCGTTAGGTGATTAGGTGAAGGTAGAGGACCCACGGTAACCTCAGGCAGAGGTAGAGGACCCACGGCAACCTCAGGCGGAGGTAGAGGACCCATGGTGACCTCAGGCGAAAGCAGAGGATCCATGGTGACCTTGGGTGAAGATGAGAGCCCCCCTTTAATCTCAGACAGAGATGGCAGACCCCCAGCGACCTCAGGTGACGGCGGATGACCATCAGCAGACCCAGACGAAGATTCGACCAGGAGAATTCAGGAACAGCTGGTGGTTGCGGCTGGTTCTCCTCACCAAAAACTAAGCAAGATTTCTCTATAATACCGTTAATGTGAAGACAAAGAAGAGAACTTGCCTTAACTTGAGCTCCACTGCCATCAAGGAGTCCGGCGACTCTGGCTGGGACGTCTTGAATCCATTTATCTGGCGCTCTAACCCCGGCTTGGCCACCTCAGACGGGGAGGAAGAGAAAACCACCGGAACATAGTTACCAGCAGTGGTGGAGCTCAGTGAGGAGAATTCAGCAGCAGAGGACATCTGCAGCTGGTTCTCCTTACCATGAGCAAGACAAGATTTCTCTAGATCTGCAGGTGTTAAAACAGAATAGACCACTTGCCTAGGCTCGGACTCCACCACCGTCCAGGACTCCGGCGACTCTGCTGCAGCGACCCCTGCAGCAGGCACGATGGTGGGTGCAGCCAAAGGACCTCCAGGTGTGGGAACCGATGCAGGTGGAACTCCCGGTGTGGCGGCTAAAGCTGGAGGTTTCCTCACCGATGATGCTGTAACCAGGGAACACTCTCCTGTCAGCTCAAGTTTCAGGGCACAGGTAGCGTTCTCCTCCCATCCGGGATGTGGCTGCAAGGCTGGAACAGAATCTTCCAGGGGCACAGGCTCCTCTGTCATCCGGCGGCTCCATCTCGTGACCGGCAGACACTCAGGGGATACAGGAGGAGCCATGGGAGAGGAAGGTGTGGAATCAGTGGCAGCAGCAGGCAGTGAGGACTCAGCTAATGTGGGATGCAGATGCTGAGCCTCACCATCAGAAATAAGGCAAGACATTTCATTTCTATGTGCAGGACAATGAAAACACACTTGCCTTATCTCCTGGGACACGATGGCATCTGCTGCTGGATGACCTCCAGATGTGGCTGGAGGTCACAGATGTCCTGTCTTCAAGCATGGTTGATGTCCAAGAGTTGCTCATTCAGAACCATCTATTGCTGAATCGTGTGGACGATTGGGATCGTCACTTCCTTGTGGTAACGTATCGTCACTTCCTGTTTTGCTGTCTGCCTGTGTGGTTTGCTCTCCAGCTCTTGAGCCACTAGCTATGGCTACTACCTCTCTTTCCTCTCCTCCTCTGGTGTGCTCTCTCTGTCAGATGTTTAGCTACACCTCTGCCTCTTCTAGTGATAACGGTAAATGTAATAAATGTTGTCTTTTTGAGGCGCTCGAGGCGAGGTTGTCTGATTTGGAATCCCGGCTCCGCTGCATTGAAACACCGTCTGCGCCAGTTAATCTCGACGGACGCCCATTAGCTGCAGCGGAGCTAGCTAGCTTAGGCCCCCCTGTCACCGGTTCCCCGGCTCTCCTCAGCAGCGAGGAGACTGGGTGGGTGACGGTGAGAAGGAAGCCTAGTCGCAAAGCCCCGGTTCACCACCAACCTGTTCACGTTTCTAATCGTTTTTCCCCGCTCAGTGACACACCCGCTGAGGAAAAAACTCTGATCATTGGCGACTCTGTAGTCAGAAACGTGAACCTAGAGACTCCAGCGGCCATAGTCACATGCATTCCTGGGGCCAGAGCAGGCGACATCGAGTCAAATTTGAAAATGCTGGCTAAAAGTAACTGTAAATATTCCACAATTGTTATTCACGCCGGCATTAATGACATCCGTCTCCGGCAGTCGGAAGTCACGAAACTTAATATAGAATCGGTGTGTGACTTTGCAAAAACGATGTCAGCCACTGTAGTATTCTCTGGGCCCCTCCCCAATCTGACCAGTGATGACATGTTTAGTCGCTCGTCATCCTTGAACCGCTGGCTGTCTGTGTGGTGTCCTTAAAATGACGTGGGCTACATTGATAATTGGAGCTCTTTTTGGGGAAAACCTGGTCTTATGAGACGAGACAGCATTCATCCCACTTTGGATGGTGCTTCTCATTTATCTAACAATCTGGCATCTTTTTTATCCAAATTTCCAAAACCATGACTACTCAGAGTTGGGACCAGGAAGCAGAGTCTCAGTCTTACACGCCTCTCTGCAGCTCCTCTTCATCCGCCACCCCTCAGCTTAGCCCCTGTCTTCCCCATCAGAGAATCGTTGTCTGCTCCCTCCAAAGTGAATAAAAATATAATGTATAAGCATCCCAAAGTGATAAAGCAAAATATTGGTAAAACTCAAATTAAACATAAAGCCTCTAAATTGAATGATTTGGCCTCTGTTCCTCCTCATAATTTAAAAATTAAATGTGGTTTATTAAATATTAGGTCTCTAACTCCCAAGTCTCTGTTAGTCCATGATCTGTTAATTGATCATCAGATTGATTTAATTTCCCTTACAGAGACTTGGTTAGGACAAGAGGATTATGTTGGTTTAAATGAATCAACTCCCTCTGGTTATTTAAACTGTCAAAATCCCAGAAGTTCTGGTCGTGGAGGAGGAGTAGCAACAATTTACCATTCCAAATTACTAGTTAATGTAAAGCAAAAAACATGTTATAATTCCTTTGAGGGCCTGGTCCTCAGTGTTGGGCACTTTAGCAATTTCAGGTTAAACCCAATTTTATTTGCCATAGTTTATCGTCCCCCATCAACCTATTCAGAATTTTTATCCGAATTTCCTGATTTCTTAGCTGATTTAGTGCTGAAATCTGATAGAATAATTATAGTAGGGGACTTTAATATACATGTGGATGTAGATAGTGACTGCCTTAATGTGGCTTTTAATTCAATATTAGACTCGATTGGGTTTTCTCAGAAAGTAGGAAATTCTACTCATTACCTCCACCATACATTGGACCTTGTTCTGACATATGGCATAGAAATAGAAAATCTTGTAGTGTCTCCTCATAACCCTGTACTGTCAGACCATTGTCTGTTAACCTTTGATTTTACTATTTCTGACTATTTGGCTCCTAAAGAAAAATATTATCACAGTAGATGCCTCTCAGATGATGCTGTTTCCAAATTTATGCAGATTGTTTCCTCTATGCCATGTGTCAACACAACGGAAATAAGCTATAGACAGCTTGCTCCTTCTGTAATTGATAACATGGTGGATAGTGTTTCAGCTTCTCTGCATCAGGCTCTAGACTTGGTGGCCCCCTTAAAAAAGAAAAAGTCTAATCAGAGATTTTTAACTCCTTGGTTCAACACAGAAACTCGTAGCTTAAAACAGAAGACTCGTCAATTAGAAAGAAAATGGCGCTCTACTAATTTAGATGAAATCTATTTAGCTTGGAGAAATCATCTTTTAATTTATAAAAAATCTCTTAGAAAAGCTAGAACGAGTTATTACTCTGCATTAATAGAAGAGAACAAGAATAATCCCAGGTTTCTTTTCAGTACTGTAGCCAGGTTGACAAAGAGTCAGGACTCTGTCAATCCTAGCATCCCCTTAGAGCTTACTAGTCAGGACTTTATGAACTTTTTCAATAATAAAATTTCATCCATCAGAGATAAAATCAATCAGATTCTTCCCACAGTTAACTTAAATACTGTAACTACTACAACTCCTTCTATTGATGTCTGTCTTGATGAGTTTACTCCAATCGACCTTTGTGAGTTAGACAAAATTGTTTCCTCATCCAAACCTTCAACTTGTCTTTTAGACCCTATTCCTACCAGGTTATTTAAAGAAGTCTTCCCACTTATTGGTAGCTTTATTCTTCATATAATCAATTCTTCATTAACTTTAGGCCATGTACCGCAGGCTTTTAAAACGGCTGTAATTAAACCCTTACTCAAAAAGCCAACGCTAGATCCAGGAGCTTTAGCTAACTATAGACCAATCTCTAATCTCCCTTTCATTTCAAAAATCTTAGAAAGAGTTGTTGCTACGCAATTATTTGACCACCTGCAGGGAAATGGTTTATTTGAGGAGTTTCAATCTGGGTTTAGAATCCATCATAGCACTGAAACAGCCTTAGCGAAGGTCACTAACGACCTCCTTATTGCATCTGATAATGGACTAGTTTCTGTACTTGTCCTTTTAGATCTTAGTGCAGCTTTTGATACTATTGATCATAATATTCTACTTGATAGATTAGAACACTATGTTGGACTTAATGGAACTTCGTTGCAGTGGTTTAGATCTTATTTATCTGATAGGTTCCAGTTTGTTCATGTAAATGATGAGTTTTCTCTCAGCTCAAAGCTTAGTCATGGAGTTCCACAGGGATCTGTGCTTGGCCCTACTCTTTTTAGTTTATATATGCTTCCGTTAGGCAACATTATTAGAAAGCACTGTATACATTTTCACTGTTATGCAGATGACACACAATTATACCTGTCAATGAAGCCAGATGATACTAATCAATTAGCCAAGTTAGAAGCCTGTCTTAAGGAAATCAAAGTTTGGATGACTTGTAATTTCCTGCTATTAAATTCAGATAAGACTGAAGTCATTCTTGTTGGTCCAAAAAACCTTAGAAATTCCTGTCCAAATCAAACTTTCAGTTTGGATGCAGTTACTCTTTCTCTTAATAGCTCTGTGAGGAACCTTGGAGTTATTTTTGATCAGGATTTGTCCTTCAATTCACATATTAAATTTGTTTCTAAGACTGCCTTCTATCATTTGCGTAATATTGCCAAGATTAGGAGCATCTTGTCTCAGAGTGATGCTAAGAAGCTGATCCACGCTTTTGTTAGCTCGAGATTAGATTATTGTAATTCTTTATTATCAGGCTGTCCTAAAACATCTTTAAAAAGTCTTCAGCTGATCCAAAATGCTGCAGCAAGAGTTTTAACAGGTACTAGAAAGAGAGATCATATCTCTCCGGTTCTGGCCTCCCTTCATTGGCTTCCCATAGAGTTTAGAATTAAGTTTAAAATCCTTCTTCTTACTTACAAAGCTCTAAACAATCAGGCTCCTTTTTATTTAAAAGATCTGATACTACCGTATCATCCTAACAGAGCACTACGCTCCCAAAATGCAGGTTTACTTGTAATACCTAGAATCTCCAAAAGTACAATGGGAGGCAGAGCCTTCAGTTATCAAGCTCCTCTCCTGTGGAATCAGCTGCCAATCTGGATTCGGGAGTCAGACTCGATCTCTGTTTTTAAGAATAGGGCTAAAACCTACCTTTTTGATATAGCCTACAATTAGGGAGGGATCATGTGTTTCTGAACCCTCCCTTAGTTATGCTGCTAATAGGTTTAGTCAGCCGGGGGACCTCCAGTAATGCACTGGGCCTCACTCCTTTCCTCACTCTCTATGAAATATTTTTTTTTTGCTGGTCATTAACATTTGTTTGTTCTCTCCCATAGATTGAGTCCCCATCGTGCTGTTTGCTCTCTACATGTCTGTTCTTTTCTTCTTCTCTGTCCCCTCACCCCCCAGCCAGTCGCAGCAGATGACTGCCCCTCCCTGAGCCTGGTTCTGCTGGAGGTTTCTTCCTGTTAAAAGGGAGTTTTTCCTCTCCACCGTCGCTAAGTGCTTGCTCACAGGGGATCGCCTGATTGCTGGGGTCTTTCTGCAACTGTGGGGGTCCTCCCTACAGTTGATAGTGCTATGAGATGACTGTTGTTGTGAAATGGCGCTATATAAATAAAGTTGAATTGAATTGAATTGAATTGAATTGGCGACCGATGCTGGTGGAAATCCTGGCGTGGTGGCTGATGCTGGAGGTTGCCTTACCACTGGCGCACAGACCCATGCAACTGAAGTCAGGGGGCACTCTCTTGTCGGCTCAGTCATCAGGGCACAGGGGGCACTCTTCTCCCATCCAGGACGAGGCAGGAACGGAATCTTCCAGGGCTGCAGGCCCCTCCGTTGTCCGACGGCTCTCTCTCGGGACCAGCAGACATTCAGGGACAACAGGAGAGGACACGGGGGAAGCAGGTGAGGGAAAAGTCACAGCAGCAAACGGTGAGAACTCAGCTAAATTGGGCTGGTGCTGAGCCTCACCACCGGGTATAAGACAAGGGATTTCATCTACAGTTGTTTGAGAATGAAAATGTACTTGCCTTATCTCCTGGGCTGTGATGATAACAGCTGCAGAAAGCCCAGATAACTCCCTCTCTGTTGCTGCAGCAAGCGGGGGCACCCATGGAGACTCTGGGGGAGCCGGCTCTGCAGACACACCACTGGCCAACACAGCTACTGCAGTGGGGGAGTTCCTCTGACCTGCTGTAGCTGGGTGGTGGTGAGAGGCTGGGCGCTTCCGTACCAAGGGATGCTTCTTCGTCGGCACAGCACAGGTACGGACGGGATGCAGTGAGGAGAGGAGGCTGTCTCTAGAGCTGTCTGCACCAGGGGATGTTCTCTCATCAGCTCAGGTACAGATTGCAGGGAGCCTCTCCCCAGCCTGCGGAGCATGCGTTGTGAGTTGGTTAAGTTCCAGCTAGCTCCACAGGCTGGGGTGTGCCTCAATAACCTGTGCCATGCTGTCCAGAACTTGCAGAACCTCTTTGGGAGTGTGGGCAACGTGAGTGTCCGAGACAATGTCCTCCAGTAACTCCGCCACCCAACACTCCATCTTGTTAAGCCCCAAAACGCTAAAGTCCGTGCGGGCAGACATCCCCGCAAAAAACGGACTGAACAAAAATACAGAGAGGAGAGGGAGAGAAAAAAAAAAGCAAAAACCCACAGCGGCTGGTGTCTACACTGGCCAGATCATTCTGTCATAAATTGCCCTTTCAGGGCAGGACTTAAGACACCAAACACCAACTGTGAGTTTGCACGATTTAATAATCAAAATACAAAGTATAAAAAACCCCACAAACTTAAAGCGTACCTGTGGTGGTCGTGAAGACGCATTTGACTTGAAAACATTATGAAAAAGTATTTCTTATTTTGGTAAATAATTTTTGCCAGCCATATACCACCAGACATATATTCAAATAGGACCTTGGCCATGGGCAGCCAATGAAAACTGTGGGCGCAGCCATGACACATGCGGATGTGACGTCACTTTGTTGATACTCAACAGTCAATGCTCCACCTGTATGAGAGACTAGGGTGCTGTTGTGAGTGTTTTTATTCTATTATGGCTGAATTGTCGGACTCTGAGGAAGAATTTGTCCAACATGGCTACAGGTTTGAGCCAGAAAGGTCTTCTGAGGGTTAAAGTGACGAAGTGGTCCTCACACACAACGCAATTTTGTCTGAAATTATTCGTCTGTGCCCTGTTTCCGCTCCGATTTTCTGACAAAGTGAGCTGGGTTTGGGTACACAAACTGCTGCTCTGTATATAGTTGTAGAATCATCTTCTGTGTTGCGGCAGTTACGAGATCAAATGAGACAAGCAGCTGAATTTAAGCATTTATTTATTTTCTACTCGTTTCAGTTCAGCATTTAATATGAACCCTGAGTTTGAAATAAACGTTTGAATTTTGGTCCTCATACAACGCAACGCGCTGTCTGCCGCTCTTTATAGCGGCGACGGAAGAGCCGAAATAATCTGCCGTTTTGCGGCTGTTAACGACCTCAGATCAGATGAGACGACCCGCCGAATTTAAGCATTTATTTATTTATTTTCTACTCGTTTCAGTTCTGCATTTAATATGAACCCTGAGTTTGAAATAAACGTTTGAATTTTGGTCCTCATACAACGCAACGCGCTGTCTGCCGCTCTTTATAGCGGCGACGGAAGAGCCGAAATAATCTGCCGTTTTGCGGCTGTTAACGACCTCAGATCAGACGAGACGACCCGCCGAATTTAAGCATTTATTTATTTATTTTCTACTCGTTTCAGTTCTGCATTTAATATGAACCCTGAGTTTGAAATAAACGTTTGAATTTGAATTAGAATATCCCCAAAGCCGCTGCACATCCGGGTACTCGAGGCTCAGCCAATACTGATCCAGATCGCGGTAGCCACGAAATTACGTCACAGGAAGCGTCCTGGAAGTCCATGTAGAGGGAAATATGGCTGCGAACATGTTTTGCTGGCATACCTGAACAAGCACATCAGCAATGGATTTATATCAAATTGCCTTAAACTTGAATTTTACCTTGAAATTGAACTAGAAAGTGAGCCAGGGGCTCAATATAATATCTTTTTTTGCACGACCACCACAGGTACACTTTAACACTGATAGGGAAATAGGCAGGATAACAGAAGGCGAACAACTCGGAGGCTGAAGCGTATAGGAACACGGGTGAGACAGGGGATGTCCTTAAGTATGGAATACGGAGAAAGACGGTGACTCTGTCTGGACACAGGAGGTAGGATAATAATCTGGCCATGAGAAACTAAACTACAGTGCTTAAATAGGCAGACAAGAATTATTCAACATCAGGATCAGGTGTGGGTACAAGAGCGAGAGATAATCAGATACAATTGCTGACGACTGTCACAGCCCGAGAACAGGGTATGACAGCAGGAAGTAAACACAGGCTGTCAAAATAAAGGCACATACTGAGATGAATGAGAACCAGGAAACAAATAAATAAACAAGGATACACTAAGAACGATAACTAAGCACAAGAGACAGACTAAATAACCACTTAAAGGAGAAAACTAAGGAGAGGGTAAGGACAATGAATACTGGGTTACAGAAGGAAATCTACAGGCAAGGAACAATATAAACACAGGGAAATAAATTGGAATACCTGATAATACAGAATTACATAAAGTAACCAAGATGCAGAGATGCAGGAAATGACAGACCCGGCTTGAAGGCTGAGCACGACTCCCCACCCATGCTCAGTATCGTGACGTTTTCTTGTAAAATTTCAACTTTTGAATCCTAAATTTGCAAATTTCACTTAAATTTGCAACTCTGTTTTCCCTGATAAATTTGTGACTTTTCCATATAAAACTATTTTTCTCATACATTTGCACATTTCTTATTTTAAACATTTTAAATCCTAAATTTGTGAGGTTAGTTAATTTGTAACTTTACATTTCCAATGCCTTTTCCTCATAAATTTGGCTAAATTTTTCTTATAAAATTTTAACTTTTAAATCATAAATTTGAGTTTTTATACAGTACTTTAGCATCTTTTTCTCATAAATGGAATGAAAAAGTGTTTCCAGGAAGCTGGTGGGAACGTTGCTCCATATGACTTTCACTTGACTTAACTTCCATCTAGAAGAATGGGAACCATTAATTGGTTTGGAAAAAAAGAAAAAAAAAAGATTAAATATTTCTCCTTATACATTGCTTCAAAAAAGTATTTGCCCTCTTCCTGATTTCTTATATTTTGCATGTTTGTCACACGTGTTTCAGATCATCAAACTAAGTTTAATATTGGACAAATATAATGGGAGTAAATATAAAATGCAGTGTTTAAATGATGATTTCATTAATTAAGGGGGAACAAGCTATCCAAACCTACCTGGCCCTACGTGAAAAAAGTATTTTTTTTTAAGTAATATATAGATGACTTACCACTTTGAATGACACCATTTTGTATGGAAAAATAGGAAATTATTGAGTAATCTCATCAATAACCACAGCATCTATGAGCCAACAGTAATTAAATCAACTTATCAACTTCTGCATTCACACTGTTGCCAGGTTGTTGTTTTTGGGTTTTTTTGGGAGGGCCACACTTCTTTCTTGGATTTGGCTGCTGCAGCTGTGTTGCTTTTAGCTGTATTTATGTAAAAATACTTTGTTCTTCATTAGTAGCAGCACGGTGGTGCAGTGGTTAGCACTGTTGCCTTACAGCTAGAAGGTTCCTGGTTCGAATCCCCAGGCTGGCAGGGGTTGGAACCTTTCTGTGTGGAGTTTGCATGT
This sequence comes from Pholidichthys leucotaenia, assembly GCA_020510985.1. NCBI lineage: Eukaryota > Metazoa > Chordata > Actinopteri > Cichliformes > Pholidichthyidae > Pholidichthys > Pholidichthys leucotaenia. The sequence goes on from CM035840.1 coordinate 196,035,669, forward strand.
TCTCCCTGTGCTGCGTGGGTTTACTCCGGGGGCTCCGGTTTCCTCCCACAATCCAAAGACATGCATGTTAGGTTAATTGGCTGTTCTAAATTGTCCCTAGATATCTGTTTCCTATAGGCCCTTAGAATAGAGGGTTAGTGCTAGTGAAAGCGCTTTGAGTGGTCTTTGAGACTAGAAAAGCGCTATATAAGTGCAGGTTAGTTAGTTAGTTAGTTAGTTAGTACCCTGACATAGGATAGCCTGCCCATTCTCACTGTTGGTCATCTGTGAGGTCACAGCCCCTTTTACTGTATGTGAACATGCTCACAGCCAGACTGAACAAAACAGGGTCCACTTACTGAGCAGATAACCACATTCGTAGGACAGATTATCCTGATGCCCAATATCTGGGTTAGTGAAGCCAGAGATGTAAAGGATAGCATGTGTATTGAACCTCCTTTGTTGAACAGGTCTCAGGAGTTACGTACTTACATTTACAATAACCTGATTATCTTAAAATTTTTGAATGTACAATTAAAGAACCCTAGTGAGCACGCCCATTTGCATATCAGTGGCCCCAAAAAAGAACTGATCAACATAGAATGGGGGGGTCCCCCTCCCCAAAAATGGAATCTCTTATTGCATGTGTCTGAAAACTGAATGAGTCTCACGTATTGATGAGTTCAAGCTTCTGTACAAACATGTAGTCAATTCAATCGAATCAGAAAAAAACATCAAAGAAATGGATGGACAAACAGGTCAAACACATTATATCTCATGCAATGAAGTTGTGTTGAATAATAATAAATGATGAGGATAATAATAATAATAATAATAATAATAATAATAATAATAATAATAATAACAATAATAAAATCATCCATAATAACACATACTGTGTTTGACATAAAAAAGGCAAAAACATAATTAGTAGTCATCTTTGTATGTGTATAATTTATTAATTATGAAGGAATACCAAATTCTATATACCTAAAGATAGTTTCCAAGCAACATCTTCCATCAAAGTCTAGTTTTCTGCTTCTTTACAAGCCATAACTAAGACACAACACATTACATCACTGAGCTGGTAACTGGCTGTCAAATGGCTTCCATGGAGAAACCACACGAAGGCAAAGATGGGCGGGATTGCTGCCAATCCAACACTCCCCAGAAACCTCTTACCCCCTTGGGAGATTTAGAACCAACTCTACTTCCTCCCAAGAGCCATCAACTTTTACGAGTAGTCCTGCTAAGAATCTTCCTTTATCCATCCAAGACCCAGTCGGGGAATTTATGGGAAACCCATAGCTGTTGGAGTCCTGCTAGTCCACCGCTTTAAGTGCTTTTGGCTCAGTTTGTTCTATACCTGTGCTGGCTCTGTATTGCTCAGAATTCTGTCTACAGATGCAGCACAGTCTCTAGAGTTTTTTGCATTTTCTTTGGCATAATAATACATATCTCACACACTTTGTTGGTGTCTTGTCCATTCAGTTTATGATGACTATTTGCCTTAGCTTTGTTGACTGATTATGGCACCATGAGATTTCTCCACACCTATACTGTATTTCCTTCACAGTTGTTATGTTTCTTACTTGGCAGCTGAAATAAGCCAGCCTCCAGACCTGATTCTGAGCGCTTTATAAGCCAAAAATGAATGATTGCTGCTGGAAATGGATCTGCATATGCAGACAAATCTATGATACAATAGGGGAATTGCAAGACTTACTGTTAGGCAATTTTCATTTTAATCTTTATTCAGCTGTCATAACACAGAGGGAATAATCTAGTGAAGCAATGCAGCTTAATTCCCAAAGAGAAGAAAAATCATGATTCAACACCCCTTTCGACTGTATGTCAATTTGATTAGATACACAGACACATGTTCCCACCCTGCCTATCACAAACACAAAGCCACATGTTTTATTAGGTGTCATAACAGATTCTCTCGTCAGCATTGTGAATCCTGAATGGCCAAGTTTTGTTCAATGACAATATTTTGTCATGATCAGGGGCATGGTCTGCGGATCATGCTCACCCTTTAAGTTTATTTTTACTATTCTCTGGTTTGTTTTGCATTATTTATCCCTGCCGTGTCTTTAATTCTGATTTTCAATATATGATTATTTCCCCTGCCTCATCCGAAGTTCGGTCATTGCGTTTATTCCTATTCGCATGTCTGTTATGTTCCTGGCTGGTTTTTAGTTGTGACTATTATCATTATCATTTGTCATGTTTATGTACTCCCTGGTCCTGTGTTCATGTATTTTGTGTACCCTCCATTTCTGTTTCCCTTCTTTCTCAGTCCCTCATGTTTTCTGTATCTGTTGCCATGCCCTGCTGTCTCTGGTTGCCCTTGATTGTCCCCAGCTGTCTTGCCTCTTGTTAATAGTTCCCTCCCCTATATGCGTATGTGAGTCTCTGTGCTTTGTTCTGTGAGAGGTCATTGGCTGTGTCTCAATTCAGGTGTTGCAGCCTCGTAGACCACAGCCATGGAGGCCAGAACACTCAAAGGTCAGTATAGCTGCATCTACAGGCTGATTTATGGCTGTTAAATGAGACACTCTAGTCTTTGGAGGACGTATGTTTGCGTGAGCACGCACTTTCCTGTTGCCTAGCAACCATGACAGCATCAGCTGAGTTTTTTTTGCTGACATTTTTGACAGAGAAAGAACTTTATTTTTATTTTCATTGTTGTGTTTTGTTTACCTTTTACTTGAGAATCTTCACCCGACAAAGAAGACCATGACAGATAAAATAAGACTTTAACTCATGTTAAAGTCAGCAGGTAAAATTAAGGTAAATTAATACCACAAAATAGATAAAAGAATTTTTATTACTTTAAATATGTATATCAATTAGATTGAACTCTAATATATATTCTTAATTATATGAGCAGTGGAAAATATGAAAGTTTACTGTTATCATTTATTAACATTATGTAGCTAAATAATTGTATGTTCTGCCTTGTATCAGCTCTGAATTTAGTTTTTAATGTTCTAAAGCAGACCACAGTCCTGTACTGTAAGATGATGACCGTAAGTGATGTTCAGCAGCAGCAGAATAGATTCCATCTTCAGCTTCATCTCAGTTGTACCAGTGTATCTTCGTAAATTAGAAAATCATGATTTGTCATTTAATTTTAAAAACTACGTATAATCATTATCATCAGTATTAAATCAGGTTTAGAATGTTTCACTCTGTGTGTAATTAATATATGAAAGTCTCTTTTAGAATTAGCTTGCAAAAATAATCTTTTTCAAAAAACTACTTCATTTAAATGCAGTTTTTCTATTAACAGTAAACATACAATATTTTTATTTAGCTTGTTTCAGTTTGCAAAGTAAACTTCTAAAAAAAATCACAATCAAATAGGCTTGCCAGTGTGACGTAGCATTTACAAAACTGACCAAGTGCATTCTGGGAACCATAGGCCTCGGTAGTTCGCTGAGATCACGTCAGTGTAGCAGACATAGCCATGAAGCAGACATGGGGAAGTATTGCTGTGTTGTAAACTGTTATAGTCATTCTCACAACCACCGTGGAAAAAAGATTAACCATGAAATAGGCTTTTATGGTTTTCCAGCGTGGAAGAACAGCACAGCCCACGTTTCAGATGTAACAAAGAGGCAACACATTGCCTGGATTGCAGCAGTGAGAAGACCCAACATAACTTTCAAACAAACACCTGTACCGATGGTGGTGTGCTCAAAGCATTTTCATAAAGGTACATTATGATTTATTGTATATACTGTACATCTGTTGTTGTTGTTGAGTGGTTAAAACTTGCTTGGTCAAAGCTAACCAAAGCTAAGCTAAGCTAAGCTAAAGAAAGACTCTGATATCCGAGAAGCTAGAAAAAAGTTTCCACTTACACACGTGTGTAAGGGGGTTTAATTTGTTCTACACCAAAGTACTCTCTTACCATTTCCTTTGCTTTAACAGGCAGACCAGCTTATGAAATGCTAGACTGTGATCCTGACTGGGCACCTTCTCTAAACCTTGGCCATGCAGAGCTACAAGCTACCACTTCTGACAGGTTTAACCGCTTATGCAGAAGGGCGAGATCACAACAGAAAGAATCGGCAAGGCATGCAAGTGAACCCCCAACACCACTGGCCCCGTGACTGAGGTGGATAATGTAACTCCTTTATATTCAGGTAGTGTTTTGTTTTTTTTTTTGACCTATGTTTTTTTTCTTTTTAAAATGAGTCCTTTTGATTACAAAATATATTAACTAAAGTTGTATATTGTCCTTTTCACCAACAGATAACACTACACCTCTGACTGAGATGGAGGAGACATCTGATGAAGCAGCACAGATCTGTCAGGCTGATGATGCTCCAGTGGAAAATGGTCAAGAACTACAGAACTGTAGTATGTGTCACCTTAGGCTTAATGAAATTTTACTCTTGTGAGAGGAGAACAGAAAGTTTAAGGAAGAGCTCTCCAGAAAGACCCTGGATAAGAATTTCGTCAAAGATAATGACTCAAAGGTGAAATACTACACTGGGCTTCCATCTTTCAGTTTACTGATGGCTGTGCTGATGCAAACTATTACCAAAGACAGAAAAAGATTTCCCATTTTCAAATTCTCCTTTTAACTACAGCCGTGGACAAAATTGTTGGTACCCCTCTGTTAATGAAAGAAAAACCCACAATGGTCACAGAAATAACTTGAATCTGACAAAAGTGGTAATAAATAAAAATTCTATGAAAATTAACCAATGAAAATCAGACAATGCTTTTGAATTGTGGTTCAACAGAATTACTTTAAAAAACAAACTCATGAAACAGGCCTGGACAAAAAGGATGGTACTCTTAGAAAAGATTGAAAATAATGCGACCGTAGGGACATGTTCAACCAAGATGTGTCCTCTAATTAACATCACAGGTGTCTACAAACTTGTAATCAGTCAGTCGGCCTATTTAAAGGGTGACAAGTAGTCATTGTGCTGTTTGGTGACATGGTGTGTACCACACTAAACATGGACCAGAGGAAGCAAAGAAGAGAGTTGTCTCAGGAGATTAGAAAAAAAATTATAGACAAGCATGTTAAAGGTAAAGGCTATAAGACCATCTCCAAGCAGCTTGATGTTCCTGTGACTACAGTTACACATATTATTCAGAAATTTCAGATCCACGGGACTGTAGCCAACCTCCCTGGACGTGGCCGCAGGAGGAGATGGATAAAACGAATGGTAACAAAAGAGCCCAGAACAACCTCTAAACACATTCACGGTGAACTCCAAAGTCAAGGTACATCAGTGTCAGATCGCACCATCCATCATTGTTTGAGCCAAAGTGGACTTCATGGGAGATGACCAAGGAGGGCACCACTGTTGAAAACAAATCATAAAAAAGCCAGACTGGAATTTGCCAAACTGCATGTTGACAAGCCACAAAGCTTCTGGGAGAATGTCCTATGGACAGAGAGGACAAAACTGGAACTTTTTGGCAAGGCACATCAGCTCTATGTTCACAGACACAAAAATGAAGAATACCAAGAAAAGAACACTGTCCCTACTGTGAAACATGGAGGAGGTTCTGTTATGTTCTGGGGCTGTTTTGCTACATCTGGCACAGGGTGTCTTGAATCTGTACAGGGTACAATGACATCTCAAGACTATCAAGGTATTCTAGAGAGATATGTGCTGCCCAGTGTCAGACAGCTTGGTCTCAGTCGCAGGTCATGGGTCTTGCAACAGGATAATGACCCAAAACACACAGCTAAAAACACCCAAGAATGGCTAAGAGCCAAACATTGGACTATTCTAAAGTGGCCTTCTATGAGGCCTGATTTAAATCCTATTGAACATCTGTGGAAGGAGCTGAAACATGTCGTCTGGAGAAGGCACCCTTCAAACCTGAGACAACTGGAGCAGTTTGCTCATGAGGAGTGGGCCAAAATACCTGCTGAGAGGTGCAGAGGTCTCATTGACAGTTAGAGAAATCGTTTGATTGCAGTGATTGCCTCAAAAGGTTGTGCAACAAAATATTAAGTTAAAGGCCAAATGTCACGTAACAGGGTACTTTAAATATCTTGAAACTAGATATAAAAGGGAACCGATCCGTTCGGGTCTTGGTGCATATGCTTCAGTAACAACGGAATATTCGTTAATTTAAAACTGCCGCGCTTGGCCTGACACGGCCCCTGGAATCGCCTGGGGAAGAAGGCGGAAGTGACGAAATAGATTGTACTCTAGTTTGATGCTTGGGGTATTTCAATTGATTGTTTATATGGAGACTGGAAGGTTGAAGTGAGCAACAAGAAAGAAAAAATTGGATATTTCACTCATACCTTAAAACGGGACTATCAGGGACAGCTGGGTAATAAGGGACACTTCTCTGGGAAATGTTTTCATACCTGTCAAGTGAGACGTTTTCGCCGTACTTCAACACCGTAAAAAGCGGCTATAAGGGACGGCGGAGCAACAAGGGACACCTCTCTGGGAAATGCCCCAAATGCAACTCGTGTTGTTATTGTCAAATATTTTAAGGATTCATGGATATTTGACAATAACAACACAACTCAGCGTCCGGCGCAAAATAAAAAAAAAAAGCAGAATTCTGTATTTGTAAGGCGATCTCTCTCTGTTCCGCAACCGCTGCACAGCTGAAAGTGTTAAACCATTGTCCTAATGACTTCTCATTGTAGTAAGAATAGCTTCCGCTGAGCGATCTGCCCGCCCCGACAATCAGACTAATGATTGAGTCCACACTTTGAACAGTAGTGATAATAGCTCCCGCTGAGCGATCTGCCCGCCGCGGCCATCAGACTGATTGAGTCCACACTTCTCATTGTAGTGATAATAGCTCCCGCTGAGCCATCTGCCAGCACCAGCTGTGGGGGATCACACACAGGACGTGCTCCTCAACACACTCAATTTTTTTTTCCCGTATATTTTTCTTTTGGGCGTACAGAAATGGCAATACGCCCGTTTTTGTTAAAATTGCATTTTCCCCGTATTTTCCTTAAAATATTTGACAATAACAACACGAACTACATTTAAAACATTTCCCAGAAAAGTGTCCCCCACCACTCCGCCGTCCCCCACAGCCGCGCTTGGCACCAAAATACGGCGAAAACGTCTCACTTGACAGGTATGCGCCTCCATTTTCATATTGATCTGGTCAATTTCTTGACAGCAGCGGCTCTCCTCCACTGTAATAATAATGGCTTCCGAAAAATCAATATTTATGGGGCGCCCTCGACAGACCCCCTTCGGCTTCGCAATTTTGGAGGCGATTAATGTGCAGTTCAATGACATTTTCCACTGGTTCTGCTCTCTGGTCATCGTTGGAACTGTTGTCATCAGACAAAGCATATGATTCCGTCTCGGACGGCTCGAACCTGTAAGGTTCTATGCCTCTGTTACTGTCTGAACCACTGACAAAAAAAAAAAGACAAAAAAAAAGACAAAACTAAACTAATTTGTTCACAATCGCTGTCACTTTCCGTCATGATTGTCCAATGTTGATAAGTGTGAATGTGGATAGGCAGGGCAGCCAGGGTACAACTGGTGATGTCAAAAACATGGGCGTGGTCTGGACTGGCTGTCACAAGCCAGCAAGCAAGGTGGGGCCTTCACCTGGTGTATTTTGTAGTAGTAGTAGTAGATTAGTTTATTTGACAGGGACAGTGCAATAAACATAGACAATTAATCAAAGACAATCAATCTGATGTGTTGCACATAGAGTGTATAGCTATTAGCTAATTTGCAACTCTTGTCCCTGGATGGGCTTTAGAAAAAAGAATCAAGATAAAAATATACACAATAACCACATACATCAATGCAGAAAAATTATAAATACACAATTATAAATATTATAAATATTATAAATACACAAATATAACAGCCTGACTCACCTTTAACATAAATATTATAAATACACAAATATAACAGCCTGACTCACATTTAACACATATAACATAACTCACATTTGCCTATTTCAGGCCTTCCTCCCTCCGTCACTCACTATAAACAAACACATTTATTCCTTCCCTTCATTCACTCTCACTTTGCAGACAAATAATTCATACATGAGTACATTCTTGTTTATTTTTCAGCCAGTTTTTAACATTTTTAGTGAATGTTTTAAAGTCCGTTATTATTTTAATTTCATTTGGCATTGTGTTCCAGATGTGACTGCCCTTTATAGAGAAAGCTGTTTGTCCAAATGTGGTTCTGCGGTGGAATATTTTACAGTTATTGTTAACAGAACTCCTGGTGGCTCTGCTGCTGTCCTGTCTTTGGACGAAACCAGCAAGTGGCTCGGGTGCTGATTTATGGAAACATTTGAACGTTAATTTCAGAAGACAGAGGTCAATGAAGTTCTCAAAACTCAATAGGTTGTATTTTTTTAAAACATTACAGTGATGCCACCTAATGGGCTTTTTGTCCAAGATTTTTAGGGTTTGATTATATAATGAACCTATATGTCTTATTGTGGAAGGGGCTGCTTGAGCCCAGACTGTCAAACAGTATGATATATGAGAAAAAACCATAGAATGCATATACAGTGCAGCTGCTTCGTAAGGTATGTAATATCTAATTAATTTAAAGCAGTTCAGATTTTTTTTTACTGTTTTTGAAATTTTCTTTATATGAAGATTAAATTTGAGTTGAGGATCTAGTACAATGCCAAGGTATTTGAATTCTGTAGCTAAACTGATGTCATGATCATGTATATTAACTTTAAAATGTTGCAGGTTACATTTTTTGATTGAAAAGCACATTGAGACTGTTTTCTGAAGGTTCAGCAATAGATGGTTCTTGAGGAGCCACTCTTGGACATCAACCATACTTGTAGACAGTACATCTGCAGCCTGTGCTGGAGTCTTGGCAGCTGTGTAAATAACTGCATCATCTGCATAAAGTTGGCATGTTGCAGCTGAGCAGTGTAACGGCAAGTCATTAATAAAAATGCTGAAAAGTAAAGGACCAAGAATGGACCCTTGTGGGATACCCATGCGGTTGTTTAAAAATGAGGATTTATCCTGGTGAACTTTTACACACTGTTCTCTATTCTGGAGATAAGATGCAAACCATTCTAATGTATTTGGGGAGAAGTTAAAAGATACCATTTTGGATAAAAGCAAACTGTGGTTTACAGTATCGAAAGCCTTTTTGAGATCTAGAAAAACAGCTCCTACCACATTACCCCTGTCCAAGGACTGTTTGACGTTTTCAATAAGGCAACAATTTGCTGTTTCTGTTGAGTATCCTGGTCTAAAACCAAATTGATGTGGATGAAGAAGTTGACTGTCTTGTAAGTAGTCTATCAGCTGTGTAGCTACAACTTTTTCAAGAACCTTAGATAGGACTGGTAAGATAGAGATTGGGCGGTAATTGCATATATCGTCTTTACTGCCTGATTTATGAACTGGTATGACGACAGCTTTTTTCCAGCCAGATGGAAATGTACTAGACCTAATGGAGAGATTAATGAGATGAGTCAGTGGTTTGATTAATATTTTGCTGTGCATTTTGAGAAAGGAGGTGCTCATATTGTAGATATCACTAGTTTTTGAGTTTGACAGTGTTTTAACAATACCAGCAATTAACTTCTCATTTACCTCATCGATGTGAAAAGTATCTGTTGGGAGTATGGAATTTGTGTTGTTGAGCACATTTGGCAGCACAAAAATTTTTGTTAAGTCTTCCACAGAGCCCACAAAGTGTGAATTAAATTCATTTGCCAAAGTAGCCTTGTCACTGACGGTCTTGCCATTGATTCTAAGTTCCTTTACCCCCTTCTGATCGTTTTTTTTATTAGTTAAGTTATTTAAATGCCTCCATAGGGAACTGTTGTTACCCTTTGCATGATCTATCAGTTTATTGTAATAAGATATTTTTGATTTTCGCAGCTCATGTACCACTTTATTTCTTAAACTTTTGTACACAAGGTGATCATTTTGTAGTTTGGAGGTTAGTGATGTTTTCAGTGCATAGTCTCGCCTCTTCATAAGTTTTCTTATTTCATTATTTAACCATGGTAGGCTAATCTTCTGTTGTCTACTTTTAATTTGCTTTGAAAATTTTTCTATAGACTTTGTGATTGTTGCAGTTATAAAATTACAACAATCATCTACTTCACATGTTGACATGAGCTGCTCCCAATTTTGATTCTCTAAGTAATGTTCAAACTCCTCATTTTTTGATTTGGGGATAATAAAATTTGATTTGTCAATATCGACTCCCCCAAAATACTGTAGTCGCTTTTTAGTAAGTTTCCTGACAGCAAGAACCATGTTATGATCTGAGAGACCAGTTACAAGATTATAGGTTCTGGTTATTCGTTCTGGTTTATTAGTAAATACCATGTCAATAAGTGTTCTGGATTGTTTGTTTATCCTGGTGGGTCCTTTGATGATTTGCTGGTAATTAAATTTAGTCATGAGGCTTTTCAGTTTTTGTTTGTCTTTTTTATCAGACCAGTTGATATTAAAGTCACCATGAATTATTGTTTCTCTGTTCTTCTCAAGTTGTTTAACCAGATCACTTAATTCATTATAAAAGGAAGAGTTGTGTGACGGTGGGTTGTACACTACTGCAATGTTGAAATTCATTACCGGAGAGAGACATACATTAACAGCTAAACATTCAAGTGAAGTATTCAAATCAACCAGTTGACATTTATATTTCTCTTTGATGTAAATTAAAACACCTCCTCCCCTCCCTACCTGCCTGTCTTTTCTAAAACACTGGTAGCCCACAATATCGATCATTTTAGTGTCTATGTTACTGTGTAGCCAGCTTTCTGAGAGACAAAGGTAGTCCAGATTTGAGTCCAACAGCAACACCGAAATCTCATCTCTTTTGGGGATTATGCTCCGTATGTTTAAATGACCGCCGAGGATCCCCTTTGGTTTAGCCTTGGTGTCCCAAAGAACTCGTGCATGATTAACAGTTTGGAAAAATAAATGTTGTTTTTGCTTTTGTACAGCTCGGTTTTGTGCTAACCCAGTGGTCTGCTGTTTAATAGTGGCAGGTCCAGGGTTAAGGTGAATATCTCCTGCCAGAAGTAGCAGAACTAACAGAACTTTAACTGTATATCCTCTGCCATATTGTGATTTTTGCTTAACAGCCATGTTTGCCTTAATTTGGAAGTTTTTGCTCAGGGCTTTTAAAGACCACATAGAGTGTAGGGTGAGATGTCCAAGCCCAAATCCATACAGATAAAACTTTTTAACTTCACCTTTGGTTGAGTTTGTCGGAAAATGTGCAATTGTGCAATTATGTAAATACAGGTGGGTGATATGGTCTCCGGTATGAATATTTGGTTTAAGCTATGTGTATTTTATCTAAATTCGTTGTCATTTAGAAAAAAAAATTACGTGACATTTGGCCTTTAAGGGCACCATCATTTTTTGTCTAGGCCTATTTCATGAGTTTGTTTTTTAAAATAATTCTGTTGAACCACAATTCAAAAGCATTGTCTGATTTTCATTGGTTAATTTTCATAGAATTTTTATTTATTACCACTTTTGTCAGATTCAAGTTAACCAACAATTTTGCCCATGTGTGTATAATGCATTTGCGGCTTAATTTGCCTCTTGAACATATTGTACACTTTTTTGACATATGCAGACAAACTGCATCCATTCTATTCTGCGACACTATAAATGCCCTCTATGCACATCTCAGGCCTTTGGTGTACCGGCCAAAGAGACATTGCTTGCAGGCTAGCATGCCACATCAATACGTTGAAATGTTTGGCAGTCAGGTCACAGTTATCATTGACTGCTTTGAACTTTTACTGCGAAAGTGCAAAATCTAAGTGCAAAGGTGTCATGTGTGCCCCTTCGGGGCAGAGGAACAAACCCACGCGCTGAATGGTGTTTGTGCAATTTATTAACCCCTTGCACTCTGGTCAATTTCCTTAAAAATGCCAAAAAATAACGTGCCCAAAGTAAATCAAAAGCTGTTCTTCAACCCTTTGCAGCATCTTCATGGGGTTGGTCTCATTTAAAAGAAAACACTTTGAATTTTTTGGCAAAACAGTCATAATCTCTCTAAGTGCTCCGGCCACTGAGTAACAGTCATCTAAACATAGTGAACTTGAAGAAAATACATTTCGCCTGGGTGTTTTTTTGGATACAAATGATTGCAAATAACACACAGCTTCAGATCCGGCTGGAAAATGCAACAGAAATGTAGAACCAAGTGTTATCCAGCTGAGGTCAAAATTTTGTAACAATACCACAAAAAATGAATATATTACACAGCTTTGTTCTCGGGTTGTTCCCAGGCGTTTTTGAACTGTGCCAAATTGTGCCAAATGGCACAGTTTGGAAAAACGTCTGTAACTTTTGAATGATTCAATATAGAAGCTTCATCTTGGGCTCTAATGAAAGGTGACACTCAGGGCTGTGTGTGTGTGTGTGTGGGGGGGGGGTTGTCCCCCCCCCCCGCTACAGAGGACGGACACCGCCTGGTGCACGGGTTCGTGCGCCGCGGTCCTTCATGTGGCGATGATGCACAGTTGTAATTTACCGATCGGTCAAAAGTCATTTTTGATTACAGTTTTCAGGGATAAAGAATAATTTAGCTTATAACACTTAGCTGTTCACAACAGCAGCGTAGCGGGCGAACTTCTCTTCCTCATTGTCAGACGAACATGAAGCTGGTCTGCTTGTTACGAACTTGTGGTTCTGGTCTCGCGACCCGGTCAAACCATAATTCCATTATTGCGGTTTTGCACTTCCATGATTGCGGTTTTGGCGAACGATTTTTCAAAACAAATAAGAACAGTAGTTAGAAAAAAGACTGGCGAACGCCTATGTGTCACCCAGCCTTACACAAAACACCTTTCGAACTTCTGTGCTTCAATTGGCTCGCTGTATTCGCAGCCGTTGGTAGGCGGGTCCTTCTTGCTAGGTTTTCAGTCATTGGTTCTTCAAGGTTTCAGAAACCCAATTCAAGGCTCTTATTAGTCGAATGAGAGGTCAATCACATCTAAACCAATCAAAGCACTCCTTTGGCTTTCTGTTCGTGGCTGTGTCTGTAGTGGAAGAACGGAAATGCAGGTGTTTTTTTTTCAGTGCCTCCTAGGACGCACAGTTTGCGTACTAGGACGCCCTCATGCATCCTAGGACGCAGAGATGTGCCCGCCCGCGGTACACCGAAGTGCAACAGGTTAAAAAAAACAACATAAAGTCCAAAAAGTGCCAACAGTACAAAAAATGCAAAGCAAAAATAACTTACAATGCTGCACTCCCTGCTCAAGCCTCTGCCTCTGAGCAGGGAGTGCTCAGAAGAATTAAACTTCAGAGGCTGGCAAAGTGGAGTATACAGAAGAAGAAACATTAGAGAAAAAGCAGTCATGACATCCAATCTAGCAGCAAAGACTGAGTGAACAGGCAACAGTTAAATAATGGAGTGGGATGGCACCATGAGTAGCAGGTGTGTGGAGCGAGAGCCTACTGGTGACCTAATTACTGGCCATTCACAGCTGAGCTGACTAAGAGAGCAAGGAGAGAGTAAATAAACAGGTGGGGATGTCTGGGAGAGGAGGAATAATGTCCCTCTCATAGGGAAAGGCAAAATAGTCTAAGACTACATAAATAGACAACATAATAACAATATTGACCTTCACTTAACCTTCACTTCCGGCGCCACACGAGTAGGCTGCCTTTACTACAGAGGAAATCAGGATGAATGAAGAAGGTATTGTTAACAACCTCCAACTAACCGCACCCATAGGGAAGAGCCACCATGTGTGTGTGAAGTTCACCTTCGATGCCTATGTTGACCTACCACCCACGAATAAACCCCACTTTTTGTATCATAAAGGAAGTTACAATGATATGAGAACTGAGGCAAGTCGTATGAACTGGATACCCAATGACCCAGAGAATCTTGAAGAGGCATGGAAAGTATTCACAAACAACATGAAAATCCTCATGGACAATCATGTCATGAAGTCTAAACCGAATAGGAAAAAATTTCAATGTCCACCCTACTTGAACAGAGAAGTGATCTGTAAACTCGATGAGAAAAAGAAACGTTTTAAGATTTGGCAGAGAACACGAGACCCGGCTGACTACCTGCTCTATACAAGGACAAGGAACCAGGCGAAATGGGTCTGTCGGTCCGCTGAGAGAAATTTTGAGCGGCAGGTTGCCAGAGAATGTAAAAGAAATCCTAAGGCTTTCTACAGATACGCCAGAATCAAGATGAAGACCAAGTGTCGGATCACAGACATATGTGGGGACGACGGTACCATCACATCCCAGGACAAAGAAAAAGCAGATATCATGAATCGGTTCTTCTCGTCTGTCTTCACACAGCAGGACACACAGAACATGCCATACCTACCTCTCAGACCGTATGAAAGTAGCATCGAAGGAGCACAAATAACTGAGGACCAGGTTAAAGAGAAACTGACAGCCCTGAATCCCGCCAAATCACCTGGACCGGATGCAATGCACCCAAGAGTATTGAAAGAACTTGCTGATGAAATAGCCGAGCCACTCACTTCCCTGTTCAATTTGTCTCTGTCACAAGGCAAACTACCTGTGGAGTGGAAGTTGGGCGTAGTATCACCAATTTTTAAGAAGGGGGATAAACTGTTGCCAACAAACTACCGTCCAGTCAGCCTCACATCAGTAGTCGGAAAACTCATGGAACAACTGCTTCGAGACCAACTCATGGAACATTTAGTAAGGAATCAGTTGTTAACCAGATGCCAGCACGGATTTATAAAAGGCCAATCCTGTGTTACACAACTACTGACCACTCTGGACAAATGGACAGAAATTCTCGATTGTGGAGGTGAAATTGACTCGATCTATTTGGACTTCGCTAAGTGTTTCGATTCTGTCTCCCATCGACGGCTCCTGAAGAAACTAGAAGCTTATGGTGTCTATGGCAACCTACTCAGGTGGATAATAGATTTCCTGATAGGCCGTCAACAACAAGTGTCTATAAACGGTATACTATCACAACTGGCTGAAGTACTAAGTGGAATTCCCCAAGGCAGCGCTCGCGGACCGCTATTGTTCGTGATCTTCGTAAATGACATGCCAGACTGCATCAGTACCAACATCGCCATGTTCGCTGATGACACCAAGATATATTCTGAGGTGACAGAAACAAGAAAACTACAAAGAGACTTAGACGATCTGCAGAAATGGTGCTGTATCTGGATGCTCAATTTCAATACGGACAAATGCAAGAGACTCCATCTTGGACGGAACAATCCAAAGCATAAGTACCACCTGAAGAACGGAGCTGGGGAACTAGTGGAACTCCATGAGACCACCTTAGAGAAAGATCTTGGCATATGGATAGACCCAGAGCTGACCTTTTCACACCACTGTGAAGTCCAAGTAAACCGGGCGAACAGGACTCTGGGCCTCATAAGACAGTCCTATTCTTACCTGGACAAGTCAAGCCTAACAAGACTCTATACAGCCCTGGTGAGACCTACAATCGAGTACGGCTACCCGGCATGGGCTCCCATGTATCGGAAAGATTGTGAGATGCTTGAGAACATCCAGAGACGAGCGACAAAGATGGTCCCAGAGCTAAAGGAGATGTCATATGTGGAAAGACTTGAAAAGCTGAACCTCCCAAGCCTCTACTACCGGAGAGCTCGTGGTGACCTCATTGAGATCTACAAACATACCCACGGCTACTATCAGATTGATGCTGATTATACTCGTATGAAACTAGACCAAAGGGACGGCCGAGGTCACAAGTTTAGGCTCCAAATTAACCGTACCCAGAAGAAAGCCCGCCAGAACTTCCTGTTCGAGAGAGCAGCAAACACATGGAACTGCATCCCAGAGTTTGTGGCCGATGCATCAAGTCTCAATGCTTTTAAATCCCGTTTAGACAAACTATGGACAGGCTTCCGGTACAGCCAGCGGTCGATTCATGAGTCCTACTCTGTTCTCAGTACATATCAATCACGACCCGACCTGCCAACAGGCTTTTAGCCTAACTTCGCAGAAGAGGATAAATGTAAATGTAAATGTAAATGCAACAGCGGATCAATTTCTTCCTATTTCTATTTACTATCTGGCTCTCTTGCTAATCTTTCTGATCCAGCGACACCTTTATTCCATCCAGACACGTAGATCGCCCAAATGTCTCCTGGGCCAGCGGACGGAGCCACTGTTTCTTGCAGGAGGCAGTACAATAGAGACCAGCTGTTAGCACTTAACCGGCCCACGATGCTAATGCAAAAACTCGACATACCGGGAGAAATAAGACGGAAATGGCATGGATGTCGAGTTGGAGTAAGACGGCGGGTGAGGAATATAAGGTACAGACCCGTCCTCCCATCCGTTATTATGAGGAATGTACGATCGCTACTCAATAAGACTGACAAGCTAGCGGCTATCTCCCGCTATGAGAGCATCTTCAGAGAGAGTAGCTTGATGATGTTTACCTAGACATGGCTAACAGAACTAGCAACAGATACTAACATCGAACTGGAGGGTTTCCACGTAATACGGGCAGACCGGACACCAGACAGTGGGAAGGCAAGGGGCGGAGGAGTAATAATGTATGTCAATAACAGCTGGTGCAGACCGGGACATATCACGGTTAAACAACAACACTGCAACAAAGACATTGAGTTGCTAGCTGTTAGCATGCGGCCTACCTATCTCCTGAGGGAATACTCACACGTGATCTGCATTGCTATTTATGCAAATCCGACGGCGAACGCTAAGACAGTGCATGACGTCATCCAATCAGTAACTGGCAGGCTGCTGACAGAACACCCAGATGCTCTTCTCCTTATCTCAGGTGATTTCAACCATATTTCACTGTCCCCCATTCTACCCACTCTCACCCAGTATGTCACATGCCACGCTAGAGACAATAAAACACTGGACTTATTCTACGCAAATACTAAGGAGGCGTACACCTCATCACCACTCCCCCCACTCGGGAGATCGGATCACAACTTAAGATAAGATAAGAAAAGATAAGCCTTTATTAGTCCCACAATGGGGAAATTCCAGGATTGCAACAGCACAGGGATAGCAACACTCAGAGCAACAATCAGAAAGCAAGAAAAAAAAAACAAGAGCAGCGAGTATACATATGTACATATAAATATAAATATACAGACACACAGTGCGGAGCATTGTAGCTACACGGAATAAATATATAAATATATAAACACACAGTGCGGAGCATTGTAGCTAGATGGAATAAATATATGAATATATAAACACACACAGTGTGGAGCATGAACTCCAGGAGATGAACTTGGTTCATCTCCTGCCGTTGTACAAACCCCTAGTACACAGACAACCTCCGGTCATGCGCACAGTGAAGTTATGGTCTGAGGAGGCAATGGACGCTCTAAAGGACTGTTTTGAAACCACTGCCTGGGTGCAGCTCTGCGACCCACATGGTGAGGACATCGATGGCCTCACTCACACCATCAACGGACTACATCAGCTTCTGTGTGGACAACACCGTACCCACCAAGACCATACGGTGTGCTCGAACAACAAACCCTGGATCAACCCTGTGATAAAAACACTTCTGAGAGAGAAGAAGAGAATCTTCAGGTCGGGGAACAGGGAGATGCTGAAGTCCGTACAGAGGGAGCTGAGGAGGAAGATCAGAGAAGGCAAGGACAGCTTCAGGAAGAAGATGGAGGACAAGCTGCAACAGAGGGACTTCGGCGGGGTCTGGAGAAACCTTAAAACCATCTCTGGGCTCCAGAATACCTCCTCCCAGGCCACGGGGGGCAGGGAGTGGGCAAACAATCTAAACCTGTTTTTTTAATAGGTTTGACCAACCGCCCTCCCCCCCGACTGCACAACAACCACTGCTGCCTCTAAAGTCATCGCGACCTGCTGTCCACACCCCACTCCACCAACACTCCCCCCCCCCCACTCCCAGCACACAGCCCCCCAACCTGACCCTCACTAAGACCCAGGTGAGGACAGAGATGAGGAAGATCAAGGCGAGGAAGTCCTCGGGACCGGACGGCATCAGCGCGAAGTTCCTTAAGTCCTGTGCAGATCAGCTGTGTGGGATTGTGGAGCACATCTTCATCCTGAGCCTGAAGCTGGGGAGGGTACCACAGTTGTGGAAAACATCTTGTGTGGTACCTGTACCAAAGACTTCCCACCCCAAAGACCTGAACAGCTACAGACCAGTGGCCCTGACGTCTCACATGATGCAGACCCTGGAGAGACTGCTCCTTACTCACCTTCGCCCCCTGGTGGGACCAGTGATGGATCCACTCCAGTTCACCTACCAGCATGGCATTGGGGTGGAGGATGCAGTGATCTTCCTCCTTCACCGTTCTCTGTCCCACCTGGAGAAGCCCGGAAATGCGGTGAGGATCATATTCTTTGATTTCTCCAGTGCTTTCAACACCATCCGACCCATGATCCTGAAGGACAAGCTGCTGTGCACAGGGGTGGACCAGCACCTGTCATCATGGATCCTGGACTATCTCACAAACTGGCCACAGTTTGTGAGAACCCAGGATTGTGTGTCCGACACGATCATTGGTAGCACGAGGCCCCCCCAGGGAACGGTTTTGGCTCCCTTCCTGTTCACCCTTTATACTGCGGACTTCTCACACAACACAACACACTGCCATCTACAGAAGTCCTCTGACGACTCTGCGATCATCGGCCTCATCTCCAACGGAGATGAAGCTGAGTACAGAGGACTTATCCAGGACTTCGTGGACTGGTGCCATCGGAACTGCCTCCAGATCAACGCGAGGAAAACTAAGGAGCTGGTGGTGGACTGCCACAGGCAAGGACAACCCCTCACAGCACCAGTAAACATACAGGGAACAGACATTGAGATGGTGACATCCTACAAGTACCTGGGTGTTCATCTGAACAATAAACTAGACTGGTCACAAAATACCGATGCACTCTACAAGAAGGGACAGCGCAGGCATGAGGAGGCTCAGGTCTTTTGGTGTACAAGGGGCGCTGCTGAAGACATTCTATGACACGGTGATGGCATCAGCCATCACTTTTGGAGTGGTCTGCTGGGGTAGTGGCATTACAGCAGCCGATAGGAAGAAACTGAATAAACTGATCAAGAAAGCTAGCTCTGTCCTTGGGCAGCGCCTTGACCCAGTGGAGGAGATAGGAGAGAGAAGGATGGTGGCTAAACTGTCATCCCTGCTGGAGTCTGAGTCCCACCCTATGCAGGACATACTGAACGCACTGAGGAGCTCATTTAGCAGTAGACTACATCATTCTAGGTGTGCAACCGAGAGGTTTCGCAGGTCCTTCCTACCTACAGCTGTCAGACTGTATAACCTAAGCAGGGCTGCTCGCAGAGATAGCAAAAAAATGTGACGACCTAATAGTATTGGATGCAAAAGACGCAATAGACTTACACAAATGGTCTCGTCCAGTATACAACGAGGACAATATCAGTCGCTATGGAGGGTGACAATATGTATAGGTACATATTTATACTATGTAGGATAACTAAGTAGATGGTTATGCTCTTTATTCCATCTAGCTACAATGCTCCGCACTGTGTATATATATTTATATATTTATGTGTACGTACACTACCGTTCAAAAGTTTGGGGTCACCCAGACAATTATTTTGTGTTTTCCATGAAAAGTCACACTTATTTACCACCATGAGTTGTAAAATGAATAGAAAATATAGTCAAGACATTGACAAGGTTAGAAATAATGATTTGTATTTGAAATAATAATTTTTTCCTTCAAACTTTGCTTTCGTCAAAGAATCCTCCATTTGCAGCAATTACAGCATTGCAGACCTAACATGACTACACAAGGGTTTTCTAACCATCCATTAGCCTTCTGACACAATGAGCAAACACATTGTACCATTAGAACACTGGAGTGATAGTTGCTGGAAATGGGCCTCTATACACCTATGTAGATATTGCACCAAAAACCAGACATTTGCAGCTATAATAGTCATTTACCACATTAGCAATGTATAGAGTGTATTTCTGATTAGTTTAAAGTTATCTTCATTGAAAAAAAGTGCTTTTCTTTCAAAAATAAGGAAATTTCTAAGTGACCCCAAACTTTTGAACGGTAGTGTATGTGTATTCACTGCTCTTATTTTTATTTTTATTTTTCTTATCTTCTTAATTATTGCTCTGAGTGTTGCTATCCCTGTGCTGTTGCAATCCTGGAATTTCCCCATTGTGGGACTAATAAAGGCTTATCTTATCTTAAATAATAAATAGAATGATAAATCATCAGGAATCAAAACACAAAAAGACACCACATGGCTTGGAGACAATACAGAGAAAATACATAAATAAATTGAGAGATTGAGCCCGGTAAAACCTGTGCTCAGTCCTGTGACAAAAGGCACAGACGTATTCAAATGACAAAAGCAGGCACACTATCAAATATATGCATTATCCCACAAGGATCCATATCTTTTATTTCCAATGGCTGGGGGCAGGGAGTGTGTGCTATAAATAAATAGTGAAGATTATTTAATTAGACTAGTACATATCCATGCATACCTGTCCATGCCCATAGAAACCAAGAATAAGCAAGTATTTCTGCATGCCCGTTGCTGAAGGGTCTCCTCCTGTCTGAGACGGCTGTGTTGTTCATAGTCATGCCTACGGCGTACTGCTCGAGCCCGAGGTGTTTCATCTTCATGGCATCTTTTCTGACATGCAGCAGTTCTCCTCACTCTATTGCTTTCCATCTGATGGGTCTTCTTGTTCTTCTTGTTCTTCTTGTTCTTCTTCTTCTTCTTCTTCTTCTTCTTCTTCTTCTTCTTCTTCTTCTTCTTCTTCTTCTTCTTCTTCTTCTTCTTCTTCTTCTTCTTCTTCATTCAGACCACTGGTTGAGGGGTAGGCGTGTTTTAATTCCAGTTCATGGTTAGGATCATGAAAATAGATCTGAGCAAAAAGTCGCTTCAACCCTGTTCAGGAAGACCCATGCATACCCGTTGAAACCCAGAAACTGGAGCACCCAGAGAAAATCAGCCCTTTGCTTGGCATTTTACACATTTGTAGTGTAGACTGTCATTCTTCATGGGTACCGCTTTGAATGGGTGTGGTTTAAAGTAGTGTGTCCTATTCTTAATTGGATGATAGACTGACACACTGACAGAGATTTCTGGAATTTATAGAGTGCCTTCTGCCTTACTGAGTGAGATTTCAAGATTTACTGCTTCGAATGGGTGTGGTTTAAAGTAGTGTGTCCTATTTGGTCTCAGCTTCTCTGTGCCTTTCCTGGTATGCAGCATTGGCAGCCAGCCAAACTATTCCACATCTCTTCAGTCTCAGCTTGTCTGTGCCTTGCCTGGCATGCAGCGTTGCTTACTTTGCAGGCATTTCGGGCTTCAAGTGACTCAGCACGTGCATGGCGCACTGCCACACATTTCCTGTCTGTCTGTGCATCCCTTGTCTGTCGTACCCTATGCTGGTGAAGGGTCTCCTCCTGTCTCAGATGAGTGTGTTGTTCACAGTCATGCCTGCGACGTACTGCTCGAACCTCAGGTGTTTCATCTTCATGACATCTTTTCTGACGTGCAACACAGTCATGCCTGCGATGTACTGCTCAAACCTCAGGTGTTGCATCTTCACGGCATCTTTTCTGACGTGCAACACAGTCATGCCTGGGAGGTACTGCTCGAATCTCAGCTGTGTCATCTTCACAGGATCATTCCTGACGTGCAGCAGTTCTCCTCTTCTTCTTCTTCTTCTTCTAGATTTGTTTGGCGGTTGGCAACCAGCTTAAAGGTGCATTACTGCCACTACTTCACTTTAGATCATCACTCTATATATCTTCTACTTGACTCCTTAACTCCTTAAAGGGTACCTGTGGTGGTCGTGAAAAAAAAAGATATTATATTGAGCCCCTGTCTCACGTTCTAGTTCAAGTTTAAGTTGAAATTCATGTTCAAAGCAATTTGATATAAATCCATTGCTGATGTGCTGGTTCAGCTATGTCAGCAAAACATGGGTGCAGCCATACTAGCGGCTACATGGCCTGCCAGGATGCTTCCTGTGACGTAATAAAGTGGGCACCGCGATCTGGATCAATATTGGCTGAGCCTGGAGTGCCCGGATGAGCAGTGGCTTTCGGGATATTCAAATTCAAATTCAAACGTTTATTTCAAACTCAGGGTTCATATTAAATGCAGAACTAAAACGAGTAGAAAATAAATAAATAAATGCTTAAATTCAGCAGGTCAACTCGTCTGATCTGAGGTCCTAACTGCCGCAACACGGCAGATGATTCGGCTCCTCTCTCGCTGCTATACACAGCGGCAGACACTCGGCGCATTGCGTTGTGTGTGAGGACCAAAATTCAAACGTTTATTTCAAACTCTGGCTTCATATTAAATGCGGAACTAAAACGAGTAGAAAATAAATAAATAAATGCTTAAATTCAACGGGTCAACTCGTCTGATCTGAGGTCCTAACTGCCGCAACACGGCAGATGATTCAGCTCCTCCCTCGCCGCTATACACAGCGGCAGACACTCGGCGCATTGCGTTGTGTGTGAGGACCAAAATTCAAACGTTTATTTCAAACTCAGGCTTCATATTAAATGCGGAACTAAGACACTCGGCGCTCTTGTTAAAACAAAAACATACAATGCGATATGGATATCGCAACATGGCGGAATGTAAAGCCTTTGGATGTCTCAATAATAAGCAAAAAAACAAAGATAAACACTTCTTTTGTGTACCCAAACCCAGCTCACCTTGTCAGAAGATCATAGAGGAAAAGTGATTGCGCAATCTCGGAACAGGGCACAGGTGAATCCTTTCAGACGAAATTGCGTTGTGTGTGAGGACCACTTCGTCACTTTAACCCTCAGAAGACCTTTCTGGCTCAAACCTGTAGCCATGTTGGACGAATTCTTCCTCAGAGTCAGAAAATTCAGCCATAATAGAACAAAAACAATGGACAACAGCACCGTAGTCGGGGTGAAACACTGAGTATTGTCTTTTCAGTAGCAACGGTATGACGTCACTTCCGCATATGTCATGGCTGCGCCCATAGTTTTCATTGGCTGGCCATGCCCGTGGTCCTATTTCAATATATCTCAGGTGGTATATGGCTGGCAACAATTGTTTACCCAAATAACAAATACCTTTTCCTAATGTTTTCAAGTTAAATGCGTCTTCACGACCACCACAGGTACGCTTTAAGCTGGATTCAAGCTGCACCTCTGCTCGTCTGTGCGTCTTCTTCTTCCAGCAGTTCTCCTCACTCTATTGCTCTCCATTTATGTAGCATCTGGTTTAAATTAGTGTGCCCTATTTTTAATCGGGTGATGAGAATCTCTTCTTTCCTGTTTCTGGCAACTCCCATTCCACAGTTTACGTGCTTTTGCATTGCGGGTGTGGTTTTAAAGTGCTGTGTCCTATTCGTAATCGGGTGATGAGTGTTTCTTCTTTGGTGAGTGATGGTCTCTATGACATCATAAAGGCATCAAGGCAGGCAATGTGAGTGATGGTCTATATGACATCTGTAAGGGAAAATAGAAATATTAATAAATAATAAATATGATCAGGTATGAATTATTTAATTTATATTGATGTATCGGAATCTGAGCTCAAATCTCATTTCATATACATCAGAAAAGTTAATAACACTCGTAAGGGGCACCAGCTTCTGTCTTTAAGAAGCAATTTAATCTTTAATTTCACTTTATACCTGTTTGATCACTCAATAAATTAATCAATAATCAGTCTCAAAAATTCTCCGTGAATTCGATACCTGGGCTTGAAACAGACTCAGAATGAAACAAATTCCCATCAACTTCTCTCATTTTTAAATATTTATTAAATGAAATGATTAACAGACATTGCAGTAATTTCATTAATCATAAAATCAATCTTGTAAATGATAGATTAACAATGTCAATATTTTCGGAACCAGGGTTAAACTGAGAGATGAATTTCTATCAGTTTGAGTTAACAGATTATTAAAAACAACGCAAATTTATGGAGAAAGTTTACTACTTATATGAAGAAGTCCTAAATTAATCTTAAGAAAATAAAAACGGAATTTTAATGAAAAGAAGAGTTATGTTAAGGGCTTCTTAATTTGCATCTGATTAGATATACAAATTATTACCGAACCTCAGACGTTAATTCAGCAGTGGAATTAAAGTTTTTTTGCAGCTCACGTGATCTTCGGTCGATGATGGTTCTGTCGTCCTCATGAAGTTTTGAAGTGTTGTTCAGGGGCAAAACCCAGAATATTTGTCCCACAAATATTCTCTTGACGATGAATGATATTCATGAGATCGTAAGTTGGATCTCGATGGTTGAAATCCTGCAGAAGCGCGCTGATTCTTCAGCTGCGCGATATGGGAGCTGAGTCTTCTCAAGAGGTCTTCGATAATAATTAAGATATCTAATCCGATCTCAAATTAAAAAGGCTTCGGACTTTAGATAGGGGACTTTAGATAGGGGCAGCACGGTGGTGCAGTGGTTAGCACTGTTGCCTTACAGCTAGAAGGTCCCTGGTTCGAATCCCCAGGTTGGCAGGGGTTGGAACCTTTCTGTGTGGAGTTTGCATGTTCTCCCTGTGCTGCGTGGGTTTACTCCGGGGGCTCCGGTTTCCTCCCACAATCCAAAAGACATGCATGTTAGGTTAATTGGTTGTTCTAAATTGTCCCTAGGTATCTGTTTCCTATAGGCCCTTAGAATAGAGGGTTGGTATTAGTGAAAGCGCTTTGAGTGGTCTTTGTGACTAGAAAAGCGCTATATAAGTGCAGGTTAGTAGATAAAAATAGTAGCTTCTGGTGGGTGCTTGGTCAAGAAAAATATTATAAAATAAAGTCAAGATTAAGTTTACATTAAAATCAAACAAACGGTGGTTTTACAGAAAGTTTAACAAAGAAAAAGTGATGAATCAAAATTGGAGTTTAACTCTGATTAAGAATTGAGCTCAAAGAAATAGGAATTCTTAGGTATTTAAGAGGAAAAGAAAATACAAAATGACATAAACAAATTACGAGTTATCTGCTCTGTGTTCAGAAAAGCGACAAGTGGTCAGATGGTCCTTTGTTCTTCCTTGCTGTGTGTAGACAATGGAGGAGATCAGAAAAAAAAGGGAGGCGAGCCGGACAGAGGATCTGCAAAGAGTGTCCGGAGCAAAAAAGAGGCTTCAAGCAGGAGTCTCTCTCCTTTATATAAGCTCTGTTGAGTTTCGCAGGCTTCCGGCCTGACCGGAATCTCAGCCAATGAGCGTCCTTCGTGGACGGGCTTGATGAACTTTTAGTCCAATGAACAAACAGTCTATTGTTTGGAGCGCTTTGGGAGGAAGAGTTGTCATGCAGAGATTGGCTGTTGGAGTCACATGTGATATCGAGGCAAAACTTTGATACATACTGGAAGTTAATATTTCCCTTTATGTATTAAACTAAGATAACTTTAGTGATTAGTATAAATTATAAGCAGTGCTTCTAAATCAACATGCAGGAATATGTTGATTTGTGTAATGCATTTCACACATTATTGATTTTCCGCATCAAAAACATCAGCGTCCATCTGCATTTTCATAGTTCTGAAAAGAATGAAGGTTTAGAATCGAGTTTGTAATAATGTACTTTAAAGTTCACTAGTTAAATCCAGCGTTTCCAGAGTTTAAGGAAATTAGCTGAGTCGTGGATCTGTTGCATGTTTTATGGGGGCAATAAAAGTGAAGCCGGACATTGGGGAAATTCCTTAGGCTGGTTTTAACTAAAGAAAGGGGATTTCAGCTGTGGCCTGGGGGAAGAAAATCCATTTCTTTGCGTTATTCCTGGATGAAACAAAAATGTCTTTAAGCAGAAGAATAATTGTTGCTGAGCCAAAGTGAGATGATGCTACACATCATAAAGACATCAAGGCAGGCGTCATAGGACACTACATCATAGGTAGCCAGTCCTATTGTCTATATGACAGCATCGCCTATATGACGGCATTGCGAGTCCTATGTAGCCTGAGATCATAGGATCATCATAGGATATCATGCAGACATCATAGGCCGTCCTTGATCATAGGCCGACCTGAGGCCGCTTGCATACACATATCTTTTAAACCCACACACACAACATTCACACATACACATCAGTTGCTTACACACATACTACACACACATACAAAATCCACAGTCTCTGTTCCTGTTTCCATATATGGGCATGGGGGTCGTGTAGGACTAAAGAGAAGACAAATGCACACGGAGAGGAAGCCAAAAAGCCATTAAGGCAGGGACTAACAGGATAGAGGCCATAAAAACAAGGAGACCCCGGGAGCCATCTGGATGCCAAGAGGACAGTTCGGACAATGGGACATGCATTGTTGGAAAGTTACTGGGAAACACCCAGTAACTTGCCTATATGTAGCTGTTAATTCCTTTGTGTGGGGTCTTTTCCAGGAGAGGGAGCTGGAGGAGACTCGACGGCCATGTACACTGACTCCCTGTGGGGTTCAATAAAAGTTAAGCTGAGAAACAGTACTTCTTCTGTGATCATTGGTTGGTTAACTGAAAAGGTTCTGCTAACTGTCCAAAATTAATTTTTACAAGTTTGGTGGAGAATGCAGGCAATTAGCCAACTACTTTGATGATGGACATCAGGAGACAAAGCCTTGGCATGTCGTGGACAATCCAGGGCCCCTACTGATCAGAAGGTAAGAACTTCTTCTAAAAATCTCTGTAGGACTGTCTGCGACATTCAGTCAAAATAAGTCTTTGGTCCTGTTTTCAAATTCTATTGGAAAAACTTAATATAAAGATAATGTTGTATTTTGTGGCTATATTTTATGATTGTAAGAACATGCAGGGAGTCAAAATCATGCATGCATTCACATGTTAGGGATAGATTAAAGAGCCAATCAACGATTGAGTAATATATGAAAGAAAATGGGAATTTAAGGGACACAGCACAAGAATCTTAAGTAAAAACAAATAGTGAGTGAATTGTGTCACCATAAGGAACATAAGGAATGTACGACACAAATACAAGAAACTTAAGTATCAACAAATAGCGAGTAATTGTGTTGGCCAGTGTGTTAAAATTAGTTGGACTAATCGATATGATAAACTATCACTGGTATTGATGACTGGACGAAGCTCAATGTAACTAGCCTCTACACAATGGTTAAACTGGTTTTATTAAGTGGCAGGGACAAATACATACACACAATAACACTGTAAATATCTACAAACCCTGTTTTCCCCCATAGAATATATAGGTGATTCAACTAAAACAGCACACTTCTCACCGTGCAGGATACAAAGGCGAGTCTGTGCTTTTGTTCGTGTGTGTGTGTGTGTGTGTGTGTGTGTGTGTGTGTGTGTGTGTGTGTGTATGTTTCACCCTCTTGCCTGAACTGAACTGAGAAATTGTGTTTAAAGCATAATAAAAGTTACTGAGATGAAATTGTTTGAGTTAACAACGTTGAATCGAGCAAAAAGTTAAGTTGTAAGATTATTCTTGCATGAATAATACTGAATTTAAGGGCTCTCCAGTTTCTTTGAAAAAACAAGGGGCGGTTTGTGGTCAACAGACTTCACAGCCACAATGCGCGTTCACATTTGCGTGTGACTGAAACACATTCCCGTTGCATGAGAACTGGCATGTGCACATTAAGCAGCATAAACGCCATCTTGAAATGCCTCCAAACAACGTCCCTGTGTCTCCTCCTCCTTGAGTGCAGAAGGAACTTACTCCATCTTGTGGCCAACTATAAGAATTGCATTCTTCCATAAATTTACCTCCAAATTGAGCTTCCAAATTTACTTTAAAGGAAATTTTTCCAACAATTTTGGGGACATTAGTATCTCTCTAGCTGAAAGGGAGCCGCACCTTTAAGACCGTGCACACGGTAAATAAAGACCTCCCACACCTGTCCAATAGCGGGTTTGATGCAGTGAGAAAACAGAAAGCTAACTAACTAACTAACCTGCACTTATATAGCGCTTTTCTAGTCACAAAGACCACTCAAAGCGCTTTCATTAATACTAACCCACTATTCTAAGGGCCTATAGGAAACAGATATCTAGGGACAATTTAGAACAGCCAATTAACCTAACATGCATGTCTTTGGCATGTGGGAGGAAACCGGAGAAATCCCGGAGTAAACCCACGCAACACGGGGAGAACATGCAAACTCCACACAGATCACTGTTGGTCGGGGGCTGGGATCGAACCCACGATCCCACGATCCCCCGGCCAAGGGTAAACTGTGCTGCCGCAGTGCTAACCACTGCGCCACCGTGCAGCCGTGGAGCAGAAAGGCTACCTCCAGTCAGCTGGACAGTGAAGAGGTTCAACTTTAATCTGGGCAGAGGAGAGAATAAGTACATTTTCTTCTAATTATAAATGTTATGGTGCCCGTAGGGCCTACACCTGCCCCAGCTGCGCACACACCTGTGATTAATCACCAGCAGCCCTTAAAAGCCAGCCTGGCCTGCAGCTCAGCACGGAGACATCTGCCACACTCAAGGAGGCACATCGCCCGTCCTCGTTCAGAGACTACAGTCACGGAAGAGCAACACTGCAACGCATGTAAGCGCTCCACTGTCTTTTTTTTTTCCACAATATCTTTATTGAACCTTTTTTTTTTTTTTTTAACAAACATGATACAAACAATCAAACACTAACACTAAAGTACTACAAAAAAAAAAAATGCACTAAAAACACCAACAACCACCAACAAAATCAAGTCTTCAACAATGCTCCTCTGTTTAGTCTAGACAATCCAATACATAAGTATACATATTATGTTCACCAGTTTGGAATTTACAAGGTCCACACACATCATTCACCTTCTTCTTCAAGAGTTATGTTTAAATTTTTTACATAATCAATAAAAGGTCTCCATATATTCTCAAACACAATTTCCTTTGATTTTAGTATATATGTTATTCTTTCTAATGGAAGGTTTGTTAACATCTGTCTTAACCACTGAGTCACATCTGGTCTATGAGTCTTTTTCCATAATAGTGCAATACATTTTTTGGCATTAAGCAAACTGAGGTCTATGAATGTTCTTTCACTTTTATTAAAATTATGCTTTTCTGGGTACAGACCCAACAAAAACAGTTTAGGATTCAATATGATTTGTTTTGAGATTATTTTTTCAATTGTTACCCTCACCTCTTCCCAAAACATTCTTATTAATCTACATTCCCATAAACAATGAAATAGGGTTCCTTTACTTTCCATGCATTTTGTGCATGTATCTGGTATATTTTTGTTATATCTATTTAACTCCTCCGGTGTAACATACATCCGCATTAACCATTTGAAATGTATCAATTTAAGGCGTGCATTTATTGATTTGGTTTGAGCTTCTGTACAAGCCAATTCCCATTGTTCCTCTGAAATTTCAATTTGCAGATCTTCTTTCCAGTAGTTTAATCTTTTCAGTGAATTTTCACTTGAAGATAGTGTCAATGAGTTATAAAACTCTGAAATAATACCCTTTCTTTTACTATCTTTCATCATCATTTTTTCCAAGGATGAATAAATAGGTCGAGTGAGAGCTTTATTTTGATTTGATCGAATAAAGTTTCTAAGTTGAAGATATTTTAAAAAATGTGTTCTATTGAGATTAAATTTGATCCTCAGCTCTTCAAAAGACATTATGTTGTCTGCACATGGCAAATATAAATCCTGAATCTTTTGTATCCCTTTTAAATTCCATACTTTAAATACAGCGTCCGCTCTCCCTGGTTTAAAATATTGATTACCCCATATTGGACTAAATTGTGACAATAACTGTGGTTCTTTTAAATAGTTTTTAGCTTCACACCATATTTTGATCATATGCTTTACAAATGGATTTTTAACTTGTTTTTGTAATTTTTTTGCCGAATCTGAGTATATGAATATGGGAAGAGGTAAAGGTAAATTGTATGATTCCATTTCAGTCCAGTGAGGAAGATCATTTGATGAAAAATAATATGTCACAGTTGTGCCGACCAATAATACAACATAAAATTTGGACATTTCAGACCTCCACGATCAAATGGTAAATATAATAAAGACAAACGTAATCTAGCCCTCCTGTTGTTCCATATAAATTCCACTAACTTTTTTTTTATTCTTGAGAATAGATCTAAAGGTGGTGATAAGGGAATGTATTGAAATAAATAAAGTATTTTAGGTAAAATATTACTTTTAAGTATATTGATTCTCCCGATCATCGACATTGGTAGTGACATCCATCTCTGAGTTAACTCATTGATATCTGACATTAAGGCTTCATAGTTGACACTGGCGACTGATTCTAGCTTAGGCATAATTTGGATTCCTAAATATTTAAACTGATTTACAACATTGAATTGATTTACCTCAGGGGCTGGGTAATTTCTCTGGGTCTCATTTAGCATTAATATTGAAGATTTAGTTTTATTTATTTTAATATCCTGATATTTCCCCAAAATTCTTTATTAAATTCAACAAGGTTGGAATTGATTTTTTTAGATTCGACATAAACAAAATTATGTCATCGGCGTACAGGGAGATTTTATGTTCTGTTGGTCCAACTTTAATTCCATATATTTGTGAATGTAAACGTATCGCTATCGCTAAAGGTTCAATTGCCATAGTAAACAGTAAAGGTGAAAGTGGACAGCCTTGTCGACATCCTCTATTGATTTTTATTGGTTTTGAAATATTGTTATTTGTTAGGATTTCTGCTGTAGCATTATTGTATATTATTTGAACCCATTTTATGAAATTATTTCCAAGTCCAAACCTTTGTAGGACTTCAAAAGAAAGGGCCATTCAACTCTATCAAAGGCCTTTTCGGCGTCCAATGATAGGAGAGCTGTATCCGGTGCTTCTTTATTAAAATAAATAATATTAAATAGTCTTCTTACATTATGGAAGCCTTGTCTACCCTTTATAAAGCCATTCTGATCTCGATTAATAATATTTGGTAAAATTTCTTGTATTCGTCTTGCTAAAATTTTACAGATTATCTTAAGGTCGGCGTTTAATAGGCTTATTGGTCTCATATTTTCACATTTATTAGAGGGCTTACCTGGTTTTGGCAGCAGTATAATTAAGGCATTATTTATGTATGATGGTAAATTATTATTTTGAAATGCTTCTAAAACCATTTCCAAAAAAGGTTTTATTAATTTATTCTTAAATTTTTTATAAAGGTCAACTGGAAGACCATCTGGTCCTGCACTTTTTCCTGATTTCATATTATCAATGGCTAGCCCAACTTCTTCTTGACTAATTTTAGACTCCAATATCTCCCTGTTTTCATTTGGAATACACGGTATAGATAGTTCGTTCAAAAACCCATTTAGTTTTGTTAAATCAGGTTCATTTTTGGTATCATATAATTTTTCATAGTAATCTCTAAAGGCTCTATTAATTTCTAAAGGATCTATAACTACCTGTCCATTACTTATAATACTGGTAATTGGTGTTTTAATTTCCAATTGTTTAATCTGCCATGCTAATAATTTTCCTGATTTTTCACCTTGTTCATAAAAAGATTGTTTCAATCTTAGAAGACTCGAGGCAGCTCTATTCGCTGATTTTTTGTCGTATTCAGCTCTCAAAATCAGTAATTCATTCTCCAACCTTGGGTCACTTCCTGCATACACTTTTTCCTGAAGATTTTTTATTTTATGTTCCAATTTAGCTCTCTCCTCTCGAGTCTTCTTAGATTTTGATCCTGTATAACTAATAATATGTCCCCTAATAAAAGCTTTGAAAGCCTCCCACTTTACACATGCTGATGTTTGTGTAGTATTGATGTCAAAGAACTTGTCTATCTGTTTTTCTATATACTTGACAAATTCCTCATCCTGAAGCCATTTATGCTGAAATTGCCATCTACCTGATTCCTTTGTCAATTTTTTATCTACATATATTAGACAACAGGGTGCATGATCAGAGATCACGATGTTATCATAAAAGCAGTTTTGAATCTTGGACCTTAATTCTGTGGAAATCAAAAAATAATCAATACGTGAGAATGTCTTGTAGGTACTGGAATAACAAGAATAGGCTTTAACTTGTGGTTTCATTTCTCTCCATATATCTAACAATCTCAATTCTTTCATAAAATGATTAATAGTCATTCTACATCCAATGTGCGTACAATCCAGTCCTGTTGATCTATCCACACCTGGATTCAATGTACAATTAAAATCCCCTGCTATTATATGTTGCCCTGTAAGTGATGATAAGATGAGAAATAAATTAGCAAAGAACTTCTGATCATCTATATTGGGACCATATAAGTTCACAAGATTTATATTTTCTAATAGCAAAGAACCTTGAATGATTACATATCTTCCAAATTTGTCTCCAATTACATTTTTCACTTGAAAAGGAACTGATTTATGTATGAGAGTCATAACTCCCCTGGCTCGGGATGAAAATGAAGAGGTGAATACACTTCCCTGCCATCTACTCCTAATTCTTTTAACATCCTCCTCTATCAGATGAGTTTCTTGTAAAAACACAATTCTTGAACCCATGTCCTTTATTTTATTCATAACTTGTTTAAGTTTTTTTAAATTTTGTAGACCTCTGCAATTCCATGAAGTTAAATTAAGATTAACACTTTGGTCCATGATCAATAGAGAGTTTGGGATTACCTTGCAGTGTAAACATGCTCATACAGAGAAGCAAAAACATGAGTGGTTGAACATTCATCCTACAAACTACACACAAACAAATTTCCCCTTCCCACACTTGTGGCAAACCCCCCAAAATCAAAAGAAAAATTCCGTCTCCCGATATAGCCATCGACCGTTCCACACCCACGGGGAACAGCCTAAGCCACTCCTTCTTCATCCTCCCAATCACCCTAACTCTACTGCTTTTAATGACGTAACATTAACTCTCCTCTGTAGTTTTCCAACTTAACTCCAAAATTTTTAACAACTTTGTACATCATAGTTTTTTTTTGTTTGTTTGTTTTGTTTTTGTTTTGTTTTTTTAATATATAATACAATCTATATTTTGTAAACTTACTATTTACTTCAAGTCAGTCAGATGCCTGTGCAAATGCTTAATTATTCTACCTTATATTTTGTTCATGCTTAGCTCCCACCAGTCTCTTCTTCTTCTTTGATCTTCTTGATGAACTCCTGCGCCTCCTCTGGGGTCTTGAAGATGTGGGTTCTGCCCTCATACGTGGTCAGCAGTCTCGCAGGATAGATTACACCATGACGAATCCCAAGGTTGCGCAGCTCCTTACGTATGGGATCAAACTGCTTCCTCAATTGCTGGATTCCTGTGGCCAAATCTGGGTAGAACCGCACCTGCTGGTCCTGGTGTTTAATCTCTCCTTTAGCACGTGCAGCGTTGAAGATCTTCATCCTGTCTCTGTTGCTAAGAAACTTCATAATTAAGGTCCTCGGCGGTCCCTTATCTCTCCGTGGGCCAATACGATGTGCTTTTTCCAGAACCACTGCTGATTGCAACTCCTCGTGGCCCAGCACCTCCGGAATCCACTTTTCCAGAAAGGAACATACGTCCCGACCTTCTGATTCCTCTGAAAGACCCACCAGCCTCAAATTATTCTGTCTCGACCGAGATTCCAAATCCAAAATATTATCTTCCAGAGATTTTTTTTTTTTTTTCCAAAGTGCGCACCTTTAATTGAAGACGGGTGACGTCATCTTCAGCACTAGCGAGACGGAGCTCCATCTGCGCCGTTCGTTCTACACAGTCACCCAATTCCTTTCTTATTCCTTCCAGCGCTGTCATAATCCCATCAAATCTAGAGGAAAAGTCCGCTCTCATTGAACTCATGGCAGCCATCAGCGCATCTGCGCCATTCCCCGCAGAAATCGCACCGTTGCCAGCCTCCTCCGCCATATATGGAGTTTTGTTTGCTGCGTCACAGACCTGAAAGTCCGTTAATTTGGACTGTTTCGGCGGCTCGCTTTTTCCTTTTCCTGGTTTTCCAGCCTTAGGCTTCGCCGACATATCCTCGCCCAAATGCTGGGATACGTTCTGTCCCAAATGAGAGAGTTATTTGCCGATTTTTTTCTCCAGGAGCAGAGCAGAGCGAGACACGTCCGTCCTACGTGGCAGCCATAACCGGAAGTGCGCTCCACTGTCTTACCTTGTCAAGATAATCTCCCCTGTGCACAGGTGGACCCCCCAGGCAGCGGACCCCCTCTTCCCGGCAGAAGCTCAGCATCTTCCCAGCGTCAGAGTCACCTCCCCGCTTCGCGGCTCTGAGCAGAACGCTCACTCCCTGGCAGCTGCCAGTCAGGCAAGCAGAAGCTCTGCATCGCTACCTGCAAAGTAAGCAGCAGTTTCTTGTCACATCTCCTCTTGCTGGTGCAGCACTAATCACTCTGCTCTGTGTTCATAGGGTTGCCAGGCGAAGCTCAGACCTGCTCAGCTCCAGCCCGAGTCCTGCACTGCACTACATGCTACATGCTCACACACTACACTTTCACACACGCACACATCACTCACTGGGTAATAAAAGGTTAACTTTATCTCCTCGAGTCTGTCTTTTGTCCCCTGGTTCTTACAAACATGTCAGTATGTCTCCGTCAAAATGACCCAACGGACAGCGTGCTAGCACGCCGACTCAACACCTTAGACGCTCGAGTCAAGCAAATTATTTACCAGCAGAGTGTTATCCTAGCCCAGGTGACTCAAATTAACACCCGGTTGGATCGCCTGGAAGGGCAGCAGGCAATTCCACCGGCCTCTGGGGCTCCTTCGAGCCCCGCTAGCTCCTCTCTTAGCCAAACTAGCTTCGCCCCGTCGCCCCGTCTCACCCCGGTGCCTATGCCCACTCGCTTTAGTGGTAAGCTCGGGGAGGCCCGGGGGTTTATCCTTCAGTGCGAGACGGTTTTCCAGCGAGTGCCAGGGGACTTCCCCACAGACCACAGCAAGATTGGCTATGTCACTAACTTGTTAGAGGGAAGGGTACTAGCTTGGGCATATGCCGTGGTGGTGAAACCTAGCTATGCCACGCTGTCTTACCAACAATTCCTAGCCGATTTCACAGAGGTTTTTGATCATACTGACCGGCATACAGTAGTCACAGATCGGCTGCTTAATCTTCGTCGGGGCGGGAGGTCCGTTGCGGATTACGCTGTGGATTTTCGGGTCATAGCCGCCGAGGTCGGGTGGGAGGACACAGCCCTATGTAGCATATTCCTTCATAGCTTAAGCCCTACTCTAAGGGATGAGTTAGCCACACGGCACAAACCTGAGAGGTTGCATGAGCTTATTTCACTCACCATTAGTTTGGACAAAAGGCTGAGGGAACGAGCTGCCGAGCGGAGGGCTTCCAACCGCTCGGGTGCAAAGTCTTTCCGCATCCCTCAGACCTCGCAGCTGGCCCTGCGTCCCCCGGAGCAACTTCCGGGGCAAGAGGATATGGTACAGTGGGGCAAAAAAGTGTTTAGTCAGCCACCAATTGTGCAAGTTCTCCCACTTAAAGGATGAGAGAGGTCTCCAATTTTCATCATAGGTATACCTCAACTATGAGAGACAAAATGAGAAAAAAAAAATTCAGAATATCACATTGAAGGATTTTTAATGAATTAATTGGTAAATTCCTCAGTAAAATAAGTATTTGGTCAATAACAAAAGTTCATCTCAATACTTTGTTATATACCCTTTGTTGGCAATGACAGAGGTCAAACGTTTTCTGTAAGTCTTCACAAGGTTTTCACACACTGTTGCTGGTATTTTGGCCCATTCCTCCATGCAGATCTCCTCTAGAGCAGTGATGTTTTGGGGCTGTCGCTGGGCAACACGGACTTTCAACTCCCTCCAAAGATTTTCTATGGGGTTGAGATCTGGAGACTTGCTAGGCCACTCCAGGACCTTGAAATGCTTCTTACGAAGCCACTCCTTCGTTGCCCAGGCAGTGTGTTTGGGATCATTGTCATACTGAAAGACCCAGCCACGTTTCATCTTCAATGCCCTTGCTGATGGAAGGAGGTTTTCACTCAAAATCTCACGATACATTGCCCCATTCATTCTTTCCTTTACACGGATCAGTCATCCTGGTCCCTTTGCAGAAAAACAGCCCCAAAGTATAATGTTTTCACCCCCCATGCTTCACAGTAGGTATGGTGTTCTTTCTCCTCCAAACACGACAAGTTGAGTTTTTACCAAAAAGTTCTATTTTGGTTTCATCTGGCCATATGACATTCTCCTAGTCCTCTTCTGGATCATCCAAATGCTCTCTAGCAAACTTCAGATGGGCCTGGACATGTACTGGCTTAAGCAGGGGGACACGTCTGGCACTGCAGGATTTGAGTCCCTGGCGGCATAGTGTGTTTCTGATGTAGCCTTTGTTACTTTGGTCCCTGCTCTCTGCAGGTCATCCACTAGGTCCCCCCATGTGGTTCTGGGATTTTTGCTCACCGTTCTCGTGATCATTTTGACCTCACGGGGTGAGATCTTGTGTGGAGCCCCAGAACAAGGGAGATTATCAGTGGTCTTGTATGTCTTCCATTTTCTAATAATTGCTCCCACAGTTGATTTCTTCATACCAAGCTGCTTACCTAGTGCAGATTCAGTCTTCCCAGCCTGGTGCAGGTCTACAATTTTGTTTCTGGCGTCCTTTGACAGCTCTTTGGTCTTGGCCATAATGGAGTTTGGAGTCTGACTGTTTGAGGTTGTGGACAGGTGTCTTTTATACTGATAATGAGTTCAAACAGGGGCCATTAATACAGGTAACGAGTGGAGGACAGAGGAGCCTCTTAAAGAAGAAGTTACAGGTCTGTGAGAGCCAGAAATCTTGCTTGTTTGTAGGTGACCAAATACTTATTTTACCGAGGAATTTACCAATTAATTCATTAAAAATCCTTCAATGTGATTTTCTGGATTTTTTTTCCTCATTTTGTCTCTCATAGTTGAGGTATACCTATGATGAAAATTGGAGACCTCTCTCATCTTTTAAGTGGGAGAACTTGCACAATTGGTGGCTGACTAAATACTTTTTTGCCCCACTGTAATTGGCCGCTCAAAGATTCCTCCTGCGGAGAAACAGCGCCACAAGGAGTTGAGGCTATGCTTTTACTGCGGTAACAGCTCAAATGAATTAGCTGATTGCATGAGTCGGTTAAAAGAGGAGGTCCGCGGGTCATAGTAGGGGGACTCGCGGACGCTTCATGATCAAAACCCCTCACTTGCTGTCTCGTGCCTATTCGTCTTATTCTCAAGCACACAGAACATTCCACGCACGCACTGGTTGACTCAGGAGCTGAGCAGAGCTTCATATCAAGAGACCTGGCAACCCAGCTGGGGCTCCCCCAAGCTCTCCAGCCCCCGCTCAAGCTCATTGCCTTATCTAAAGCCCCCTTGACTGCCATCTCCCAACAGACTGTGCCAGTGTCAGTAATCATATCTGGAAATCATCGGGAGGACCTACGGTTCTTGGTGCTGCCTTCGTCCACCTCCCCGATCATCCTGGGTTACCCCTGGTTACGGCTACACAAGCCATCTTTTGATTGGCAGACTGGGAGTATCACTTCGTGAAGTATGTTCTGTCTCAGTGCGTGTCTGCAGTCCGCAGCATGTGCTCCATCTGTCGCTATGACCCCGCCCACGTCCCCACCTCCGGATCTGTCCAAGGTACCAGAAGAGTATCATGATCTAGGGAGGGTGTTTAGTAAGTCACGGGCGCTGTCCCTTCCCCCCCATCGCCCCTACGACTGTGCAATTAATCTCTGGGCTGGTGCTCTGCTTCCGGCGTCCCGTTTGTATAGCCTGTCGGCTCCGGAGCGGGAGGCGATGGATGCTTACATCAAGGAGTCGCTCAGCTCGGGGATCATCCGTCCATCTTCATCAGCAGTGGGGGCAGGATTTTTCTTTTTGGGAAAAAGGGACGGCTCCCTGCAACCCTGCATCGACCTTAGGGGGCTGAATGACATTACTATTAAAGATAAATACACCCTACCCCTGATGGACGCAGCCTTTGACTCTCTCCAGGGGGCCTCGTGGTTCACCAAATTGGACCTTCGGAATGCATATCATCTTGTGCAGATCAGGGAGGGAGATAAATGGAAGACGGGCTTCCGGACCCCAAGTGGCCACTTTGAATATCTGGTAATGCAGTTTGGGCTGACTAATGCTCCGGCCGTCTTCCAATGTCTGATCAACGACGTTCTCCGGGACTTTCTGGGGGCCTTCGTTTTTGTTTATTTAGACGACATCCTCATCTTCTCCCGTTCGCTGGAGGAGCACCGGGCGCATGTGAGGCAGATCCATCAGCGGCTTCTGGAGAATCAATTGTTTGTGAAGGCAGAAAAATGTGAGTTCCACACCCAGACAACGTCTTTCCTCGGGTTCATTGTCACCCACAATCAGATTCTTCCTGATCCAGCCAAGGTCAAGGCAGTGGTGGAGTGGCCCACCCCCTCGTCCAGGAAGCAGGTGCAGCAATTCCTGGGATTTGCTAATTTCTACCGCCGCTTCGTGCCCAAGTACAGCCTGGTGGCCTGCCCGCTGACCGATCTCACTTCCCCAAAGGTTCCTTTCTGCTGGACGGAGGAGGCCGCGACGGCATTCAACACCCTCAAGAGGGAGTTTTCATCTTCCCACGTCCTGACACGGGTGGATCCGGCTCTCCAATGCCTGGTTGAGGTGGACGCATCGGACTCCAGGGTGGGGGCAGTTCTCTCCCAGCGCTCCCCAACGGACTGGGTGATCCGCCCCTGCGCTTTCTTTTCATGCTGCCTGTCCCCTGCTGAGAGGAACTACAGCATCGGTGACAGGGAGCTGTTGGCTGTGAAGATTGCGCTGGAAGAGTGGCGCCACTGGCTGGAGGGTACTGCCCAGCTATTTGTGGTCTGGACCGACCACAAGAATCTGGAATACTTGAGGACAGCGAAGAGGTTGAATTCCCGCCAGGCTCGTTGGTCCCTCTTCTTTGGTGGGTTTAATTTTACCATCACCTACCACCCCGGAGATAAGAACACCAAGCCGGATGCCCTCTTCAGGCAGTTTTTGGTGGAGATCTCCGAGGACCAGGAGCAAACCATCCTTCTCCCATCGTGTGTCATGGGTGCCCTCCGTTGGGATATTCGGGAGAAGGTTCTGAAGGCGCAGGAGGCTGAGGCCGATCCAGGAGGCGGCCCCCCAGGTCGGTTGTTCGTCCCCACGTCGGTCCGGGATGAGGTCATCCACTGGGCTCATGCCTCGAAGTTGGCATGCCACCCAGGGATTTCACGCACAGTCGGGCTCCTCCAAAGGGCGTTTTGGTGGCCGGGTCTGCAGAAGGACGTCGGTGACTACGTCCGGGCCTGCGTTCAGTGCGCCATTGGGAAGTCTTCCTCCACTCCTCCGGCTGGCCTGCTCCACCCCCTCCCGGTTCCGGGTCATCCCTGGTCGCACATCGCGCTGGATTTTGTAAAAGGCCTTCCACCATCTAACCAGCACACGACGATCCTGACCGTGGTTTACCGTTTTTCCAAGGCGGCCCATTTTGTCCCCCTCCGGGGATTGCCAACAGCATGTGAGACAGCGGACTTGCTGGTCCAACACGTCTTTCGCCTCCATGGGATTCCCGCGGACATTGTCTCGGACCGGGGTCCGCAGTTCATCTCTCAGGTGTGGAAAGTGTTCTGCCAGGTGCTAGGGACAACGGCGAGCCTGTTCTTTGGGTACCATCCACAAAGCAATGGGCAGTGCGAACAGACTAACCAGGAGCTGGAGGCCGCCCTGCGGTGCGTCATCTCATCCAGTCCCTCCTCATGGAGTAGTCACCTGCCCTGGATTGAATACGCCCACAACTGCACGGTCTCATCGGCGATTGGGATGTCTCCTTTCAGGGTGTCCCTGGGGTATGACCCTCCCCTGTTTCCGGAGGAGGAGAGGGAGGTGGTGGTGCCTTCTGTCCTCGCCCATGTCAGGCGCTGCCACCGGTTCTGGACCATCACCAGCCGGGATCTCCTCCGGACCACGGAGCGCAATAAGAAAAGGCCAACCGGCATAGGAGACCAGCCCCTAGGTACGAGGTAGGTCAACAGGTTTGGCTGTCTACCCGTAATATTAATTTAAAGGCCGAGAAGCGCAAGTTGTCCAAGCGCTTCATCGGTCCATACACCATTGACCGCATTGTGAACCCTGCTACTGTGTGTCTAGCTCCCCCCCCCGCATCTGTCCCACTTTCCATGTGTCTCAGGTCAAGCCCGTTGTTTCCAGTCCTCTCTGCTCGCCCCCCGCGGTCCCCCCCCCCCCGAGGATGATCGATGACCACCCGGCGTGGGGAGTCACTGCCGTCTTGGATGTCCGACAGCGGGGTCGGGGCCTTCAGTATCTGGTGGATTGGGAAGGTTTTGGCCCGGAGGATAGATCCTGGGTGCGTCTGACGCTGATCCTGGATAAACAACTCATCCGCGACTTCCACCGGACGCACCCAGGTAAGATTGGACAGGTGCCAGGAGGCACCTCTAGAGGGGGGAGTACTGTTATGGCACCCGTAGGGCCTACACCTGCTCCAGCTGTGCACTCACCTGTGATTAATCACCAGCAGCCCTTAAAAGCCAGCCTGGCCTGCAGCTCAGCACGGAGACGTCTGCCACACTCAAGGAGGCACATCGCCCATCCTCGTTCAGAGACTACAGTCACGGAAGAGCAACTCTGCAACGCACGTAAGCGCTCCTCTGTCTTACCTTGTCAAGATAATCTCCCCTGTGCACAGGTGGACCCCCCAGGCAGCGGACCCCCTCTTCCCGTCGGAAGCTCAGCATCTTCCCAGCGTCAGCGTCACCTCCTCGCTTCGCGGGTCCGAGCAGAACGCTCACTCCCTGGCAGCTGCCAATCAGGCAAGCAGAAGCTCTGCATCGCTACCTGCAAAGTAAGCAGCAGTTTCTTGTCACATCTCCTCTTGCTGGTGCTAATCACTCTGCTCTGTGTTCATAGGGTTGCCAGGCAAAGCTCAGACCTGCTCAACTCCAGCCCGAGTCCTGCACTGCACTACACGCTACACGTTCACACACTACACTTTCACACACGTACACATCACTCACTGGGTAATAAAAGGTTAACTTTATCTCCTCAAGCCTGTCTTTTGTCCACTGGGTCTTACAAACATGTCAGTAAAAGGAGATGTGTTGTTGTGAAAATCCTAGGTTGAGAATATATAAACGGGTAATTTTCAAACACTACTGAAGAAAAAGGGAAAAATAATAAGAAAAATGAAAGTTGGGAGATTGTTATTGTTGTACGTGTATGGTAAAGTGAAGTTTCTATGCTGAGAGTGGACAGAAATGGAAAAGTAAGTTTGTTTTTAGAGGAAAATTAAAGGCTGATGAATGTGAAAGTCTTGAGCAGGATATAAGGGAAAAGTATGGACCAAAACGCCGGAGTGATTGGAGAAAGGGAGAAAAAACGTAAGAATGAGAGACTGATGCTGCAACGGTGAGATGAAAAATAATAAGCATGACAAAAGTGAAAAAAAGAAGAAAAAAAAGACACCATATAATGGTTACACCATATAATGGTTTTTCTGTTGCTCCATTAATCCGAAACGATGATGGTGGCTGTGGTTCTGGGCCGGATCCGCCTCCCTACCCCAGCGACTGTGTGAGTTCCTCTTCAGACCCACTTGAATTGGCTGTGGCCACCCCTTCATGTCATAGCCCAACGGCCCCCTCCTCCCTCCTCCCTCCTCGATTACAGTAAAAGAATTAAAAAAAATGAAGGGACATCAAGTGACGGGACAAAGATGATCAAACCTACCACACGTAAGTAAAATATATTATATTGTTGTTTTCCCATTTACTTTTCTATAACGTCACAGATATTGGATATCATTCAAGAACATTTTAGTGTTAGTCTGTGTAAATCATGCGCATTTTGCCAGGAAGCTATGTTAGTACTAACAAGCCACTCCAGATTCAAACTGCTGATAAGTTCTCCAAGCATGCGTAAACAGCATTCATGAATCATCTGTAGTCAGCACATGTTCACGAGAATTGAAGATTGCATAACTGACGCCTAAAACGTGGAAAAAAAAGTCACTTTTCACAGTAACTAACCAGCAGTTTCATTCACTAAAAGTCTAAGAGAGAGAAAGAGAAGAGAAAAAACCCCAGCAAACCTGGAGTTCTCCTGTGTGTGAGAGGAAAAAATCAGATTAGTTGTGTCAGGAGGGTCTTCTTCTGCAGCGACCAACATGAAGACACAGCATAAGATCCTTCTGCACTCAAGGAGGAGGAAACACAGTGACGTCGCTTGAAGGCGGTCTAGCTGCCACAGCTCCAAGATGGTGCCCAGGATTACCCTGGTGATTTTCAAGATGCTGTTTACACTGCTTAATCTGCACATGCACAGTTCTCATGCAACGGGAATGCATTTCAGTCACGCACAAATGTGAACACGCATCGTGGACGCGAAGTCTGTTGACCACAAACCACGCCTTGTTTTTTCAAAGAAACTAAAGAGGTGTTTCCTTTAAATTTAGTTTTATTCATGCAAGAATAATCTTTCAACTCCAACTTTGTGTACAAGTCTGTCATGAGCTGAGCCGGCTTGGTTTTCCCCGGCTCGGCCGTGATCTCTCTGTGGGTTTTGGCTCCTCTGTTTATGTGCACTTTGTGTATTTTCTTATCCTTAGCCACTGCCTGACCGGCAGCTGTTAGTCAGCATGGTGACCTACTTTCTCCCACGCTGCTGACAGTCTGTCGGTCCTGCCACGGCCCTCGCTCTCCCTGTCTACACCAACTGTTCCCAATCCCGGTAATCATTCTCTCCGTGCCTCTCCCAGGTGTTCCCTATTTGCCACGCCAGCAGCATTTGTTCATAAGCACGTGTTGGATGGTCGTTCTTCCCAATCTAACCGGTACCATTGTTACGCTTAGGCTGTGCCCAGTTTACGTTCCCCACAAGTGAGCTGAGCTACCCGCTGTCTTCCCTGCTTACCCGAGAGCAGCCAAATCATATCACTATTCACTGCAACTGTTCACTGGCAGTTAATAAATGTATGTGTTGGATGGTCGTTCTTCCCAATCTAACAGTCACGTCAAGAAGGACTGTATCCATGTATGCTCGCTGTCATCGCTGTGACTACTCGGCCTGCCCCCGCACTGAGTATCTATCTGTGCGCTGTCTGCCGCTGTATTCCTCCAGTGTGTGTGTGTTGGGTGACCTTGAGAACTCTATGTGTATCCGAGCTGTTCTGTGTTTGTATGTATTGTGTTAATAAACATGTGTGTGGTGTAACCCAGAATTTAAAGTAGAACTGAACCCACCTTTTGGCACAAAAAGTAGAATAGCAGATTAATTCCTTATTACCTATTGTATTTTTCAACACATAAAAGAAATTTTTAGGCCGTGCGATGGCCAAGCTATAAGCCGATAAACTTTTGCCTCTGGCTGGCAGTGCCAAACAAACCGGAAGTAGTGCAGACGACGCTGCGTGACGTCACGAGTGTGATCCCTAACCAAAACAACAATGGCAGATGATAGCAGTTCCAGCAGTTCCAGCAGTCAAGAAAACCAGAGTTTTCAGAGTGAAGAGGCATTCAGGATCGGTGACGAGACAGAGGAGGATGCAGGAGTGTCAAGTGAACAGGAAGAGAGCGAGGTAGGCATTGAACCGTACAGATTAGAGCCAGAATTTTCGGGGGATTCCGGCACCGACTCAGACCGCAGCAGTGATGGGGAGGAGAGTCGCTTATTGAATACAGAATGGTGAGTCTTTACTTTGG
This sequence comes from Pholidichthys leucotaenia, assembly GCA_020510985.1. Lineage (NCBI taxonomy): Eukaryota > Metazoa > Chordata > Actinopteri > Cichliformes > Pholidichthyidae > Pholidichthys > Pholidichthys leucotaenia. The sequence continues at coordinate 196,079,250 of CM035840.1, forward strand.
CATGTTTGGGGTGTCAGGATAAGGAAAATTAACAATAAAAAAGAAAGGAAAAAAAAACCATCAGCATTTTTCCAACTTATTACAGTGATCCCTCACTTATCGCGTTTAGTGGGGACCAGAACCGACCGCAAAAAGTGAAAAACCGCGAAGTAGCGTCACCCCCCCCCCCCCCCATACACACAAGGGCGTCACAAGCACTATTTTGCACAAAAAGGCACAAGAGAACAGCAAAAAGTGCCACTAAGCAACACGGGGGATAAAGAACAATGAATGCGGAAAAAAATGGACGGAGAGGAGTGGAGCGGTGGTCAGAGCGGTGGTCAGAGAGGTGGATTTTGAGTTGTGCGGGCTCTCCGTGTTGATACCTGATGTTCTAATGTAGTACATTAGAACATCAGGTATCAACACCACCTCTTTACCGCTCAACACCACCGATCAACACCACCTCTTCACCGCTCGGGAATCTCGCAAGCTGATTGGCCGAGACATTTTACCTCGCAAGCTGATTGGCCGAGACGTTTTACCCAGCTTCTCTCCCTGCAGAGCGCCCAGACCCAGCGAAGGAAGACCGCATTCATTGTTCTTTATCGCTCGTGTTGCTTAGTGGCACTTTTCGCTGTTCTCTTGTGCCTTTTTGTGCAAAATAGTGCTTATGACGCCCTTGGGGGGTGGTGACGCTACTTCGCGGTTTTTCACTTTTCGCGGTCGGTTCTGGTCCCCATTAAACGCGATAAGTGAGGGATCACTGTATATCTAGAAACGCATCGCTTCCCGGTCGCTTTTCCTCCCCCTTTCTTTTCTTTCGTCGCCATGACAGCTTTCCTTGGCCACTGAACAGATCTTCCCAGGTGTTGGAAGTGTTTTGTAGTCGACTATCACGACAAAATGCACCAAAAACAACCAGTGTCGACGTGCTCGCAATGGTAAACATAGAGGACTGTCACACTCGTGACGTCACGCGGAACTCCGGCTGCACTTCCGGTTAATCGGCGGATTTGTCTGATTTTTTAGGGCGGGAAATTCAAAATCGCGATTTTCTCCAAGATTCTGGGATTTGTGGAGGGGGTGCCAATGATAAATTATCTTTATAATTGTATGTACTATCACCCAGTGCCGTTCAATACCGTTCAGTTGAGTTCTACTTTAAATCCTCATCCTTTTGCCCCTCGCCGTGCGCCATGGAGAGGCGCACGGGGAGCTCATGACAAAGTCAGCGTTGTTACCTCAAACAATCTCCTCTCAGTAACTTTTATCATGCTTTAAACACAATCTCTCAGTTCAACCCTTTGTGGAAAAAAGTCACACAGACTCGCCTTCGTCTCATGCACAGTGGAAAGTGTGCTGTTTTAGTTAAATCATATATACACTGCTCAAAAAAATTAAAGGAACACTTTGAAAACACATCAGATTTTAATGGGAAAAAATAAGCTGGATATCTACACTGATATGGATAATGTGTTAAGAATGAAAAGATGCCATGTCTTTTGATGGAAATGAAAAAACTCCAAAACTTAAAGTGAAGAAATTGTGGCAGGGCTAGTCCAGCTTACTCAGATTAAAAAGTGTTCCTTTAATTTTTTTGAGCAGTGTATATATATATATATATATATATATATATATATATATATATATATATACAGTATATACAGTATATATATATATATATATACAGTGATCCCTCACTTATCGCGGTTAATGGGTTCCAGAACCGACCGCGAAAAGTGAAAAACCGCGAAGTAGCGTCAACCCTAATGACGTCACCCATAAATAATACATACGTTCATTCTCTCACTCTCTCTCATATGATACGTGTGTGTGTGTGTGTAAGTGTACATACATACGTAGATGTAAATAAAGTGTACATAAATATGTTTTTAGAACTCTTTTATTCTTATAACAAGATACGTAACTCAAGATGAAGATGATTTACTGCACAGGTTAATGAGAGCTTTACTGCTCCTCAGGTGACGCCTCATCGTCAGGTGCTAGAGGCACAGGATCGTCGAGGGCAGCTTCCGATAGAGCTGGAGAAGCTGCAGGAGGCGGCGTAGTGGCTCGACGAGAAGACTATTTCGCACAAAAAGGCACAAGAGAACAGCGAAAAGTTCCACGCGGCGAGACTAAGCAACACGAGCGATAAAGAACAATGAATGCGGTCTTCCTTCGCTGGGTATGGGCGCTCGGCAGGGAGAGAAGCTGGGTAAAACGTCTCGGCCAATCAGCTTGCAAGATTCCCGAGCCGAGCCAACATGAGAACAGCGAACAGAGAGGTGGATTTTGAGTTGTGCGGGCTCTCCGTGTTGATACCTGATGTTCTAATGTAGTCTCCCTGCCTTCTGCTAGCGCCCGCCCATTTTTTCTCAATTTTGAATTTTTGATGAATATTTTTGAAAAATCCACGATGCACTGAGGGCGCGAAAGGTGAGGCGCGAAGTAGCGAGGGATCACTGTATATATATATATATATATATATATATATATATATATATATATATATATATATATATATATACATATACTATGGGCAGAAAAAAAGAGTTAAGATAAGATAAGATAAGCCTTTATTAGTCCCACAATGGGGAAATTCCAGGATTGCAACAGCACAGGGATAGCAACACTCAGAGCAACAATCAGAAGACAAGAGAAAAAAAAAGAAACAAGTGCAGCAAGAATACATATGTACATATAAACATAAAAAAAAATATATATATATATATATATATATATATATATATATATATATACAGTGGGGCAAAAAAGCATTTCGTCAGCCACCAATTGTGCAAGTTCTCCCACTTAAAAGATGAGAGAGCTTTCCAATTTTCATCATAGGTATACCTCAACTATGAGAGACAAAATGAGAAAAAAAAATCCAGAAAATCACATTGAAGGATTTTTAAAGAATTTATTTGCAAATTATGGTGGAAAATAAGTATTTGGTCACCTACAAACAAGCAAGATTTCTGGCTCTCACAGACCTGTAACTCTTTCTTTAAGAGGCTCCTCTGTCCTCCACTCGTTACCTGTATTAATGGCCCCTGTTTGAACTCGTTATCAGTATAAAACACACCTGTGCACAACTTCAAACAGTCAGACTCCAAACTCCACTATGGCCAAGACCAAAGAGCTGTCAAAGGACACCAGAAACAAAATTGTAGACCTGCACCAGGCTGGGAAGACTGAATCTGTAATAGGTAAGCAGCTTGGTGTGAAAAAAAACAACTGTGGGAGCAATTATTAGAAAATGGAAGACATACAAGACCACTGATAATCTCCCTTGTTCTGGGGCTCCACGCAAGATCTCACCCCGTGGGGTCAAAATGATCACGAGAACGGTGAGCAAAAATCCCATAATCACACGGGGGGACCTAGTGAATGACCTGCAGAGAGTTGGGACCAAAGTAACAAAGGCTACCATCAGTAACACACTACGCCGCCAGGGACTCAAATCCTGCAGTGCCAGACGTGTCCCCCTGCTTAAGCCAGTACATGTCCAGGCCCGTCTGAAGTTTGCTAGAGAGCATTTGGATGATCCAGAAGAGGATTGGGAGAATGTCATATGGTCAGATGAAACCAAAATAGAACTTTTTGGTAAAAACTCAACTTGTCGTGTTTGGAGGAGAAAGAACACCATACCTACTGTGAAGCATAGGGGTGGAAACATTGTGCTTTGGGGCTGTTTTTCTGCAAAAGGACCAGGACGACTGATCCGTGTAAAGGAAAGAATGAATGGAGCCATGTATCGTGAGATTTTGAGTGAAAACCTCTTTCCATCAGCAAGGGCATTGAAGATGAAACGTGGCTGGGTCTTTCAGCATTACAATGATCCCAAACATACCGCCTGGGCAACGAAGGAGTGGCTTCGTAAGAAGCATTTCAAGGTCCTGGAGTGGCCTAGCCAGTCTCCAGATCTCAAATCAAATCCAGATCTCAATCAAAGTTTGGATGACTTGTAATTTCCTGCTATTAAATTCAGATAAGACTGAAGTCATTCTTGTTGGTACAAAAAACCTTAGAAATTCCTTTCCAAATCAAACTTTCAGTTTGGCTGCAGTTACTCTTTCTCTTAATAGCTCTGTGAGGAACCTTGGAGTTATTTTTGATCAGGATTTGTCCTTCAATTCACATATTAAATTTGTTTCTAAGACTGCCTTCTATCATTTGCGTAATATTGCCAAGATTAGGAGCATCTTGTCTCAGAGTGATGCTGAGAAGCTGATCCACGCTTTTGTTAGCTCGAGATTAGATTATTGTAATTCTTTATTATCAGGTTGTCCTAAAACATCTTTAAAAAGTCTTCAGCTGATCCAAAATGCTGCAGCAAGAGTTTTAACAGGTACTAGAAAGAGAGATCATATCTCTCCGGTTCTGGCCTCCCTTCATTGGCTTCCCATAGAGTTTAGAATTAAGTTTAAAATCCTTCTTCTTACTTACAAAGCTCTAAACAATCAGGCTCCTTTTTATTTAAAAGATCTGATACTACCGTATCATCCTAACAGAGCACTACGCTCCCAAAATGCAGGTTTACTTGTAATACCTAGAATCTCCAAAAGTACAATGGGAGGCAGAGCCTTCAGTTATCAAGCTCCTCTCCTGTGGAATCAGCTGCCAATCTGGATTCGGGAGTCAGACTCGATCTCTGTTTTTAAGAATAGGGCTAAAACCTACCTTTTTGATATAGCCTACAATTAGGGAGGGATCATGTGTTTTCTGAACCCTCCCTTAGTTATGCTGCTAATAGGTTTAGTCAGCCGGGGGACCTCCAGTAATGCACTGGGCCTCACTCCTTTCCTCACTCTCTATGAAATATTTTTTTTTTGCTGGTCATTAACATTTGTTTGTTCTCTCCCATAGATTGAGTCCCCATCGTGCTGTTTGCTCTCTACATGTCTGTTCTTTTCTTCTTCTCTATCCCCTCACCCCCCAGCCAGTCGCAGCAGATGACTGCCCCTCCCTGAGCCTGGTTCTGCTGGAGGTTTCTTCCTGTTAAAAGGGAGTTTTTCCTCTCCACCGTCGCCAAGTGCTTGCTCACAGGGGATCGCCTGATTGCTGGGGTCTTTCTGCAACTGTGGGGGTCCTCCCTACAGTTGATAGTGCTATGAGATGACTGTTGTTGTGAAATGGCGCTATATAAATAAAGTTGAATTGAATTGAATTGAATTGAATCTCAACCCCATAGAAAATCTTTGGAGGGAGTTGAAAGTCTGTGTTGCCCAGCGACAGCCCCAAAACATCACTGCTCTAGAGGAGATCTGCATGGAGGAATGGGCCAAAATACCAGCAACAGTGTGTGAAAACCTTGTGAAGACTTACAGAAATCGTTTGACCTCTGTCATTGCCAACAAAGGGTATATAACAAAGTATTGAGATGAACTTTTGTTATTGACCAAATACTTATCTTCCACCATAATTTGCAAATAAATTCTTTAAAAATCAGAAAATGTGATTTTCTGGATTTTTTTTTTCTCATTTTGTCTCTCATAGTTGAGGTATACCTATGATGAAAATTGGAGACCGCTCTCATCTTTTAAGTGGGAGAACTTGCACAATTGGTGGCTGACTAAATACATTTTTACCCTACTGTATGTATATACAGTATATATATACAGTATATATATACAGTATATATACTGTATATATATACTGTATATATATATACTGTATATATATATATATATATATATATATATATATATTGTAGCTAGATGGAATAAATATGTAAATATATAAACACACACAGTGCGGCGCATTGTAGCTAGATGGAATAAATATGTAGATATATAAACACACCTAGTGCAGAGCATTGTAGCTAGATGGGATGAAACAGCACAACCGTCTACTTAGTTATCCTACATGGTATGATTATGTACCCATACATATTCTCACCCTCCATAGTGACCGGTATTTTCCTAGTTGTATGTCGGAGGGGACCATTGTATAAGTCTATTGCATCTTTTGCATTCAATACTATTAGGTTGTCATGTCTTTTTGCTATCTCTGCGAGCAGCCCTGCTTAGGTTGTACAGTCTGACAGCCGTTGGTAGGAAGGACCTGCGAAACCTCTCGGTTGTGCACCTAGGATGATGTAGTCTGCTGCTAAATGAGCTCCTCAGTGCATTCAGTATGTCCTGCATAGGGTGGAACTCGGACTCCAGAAGAGATGACAGTTTAGCCACCGTCCTTCTCTCTCCTATCTCCTCCACTGGGTCAAGGCGCTGCCCCAGGACAGAGCTAGCTTTCTTGATCAGTTTGTTCAGTCTCTTCCTATCGGCTGCTGTAATGCCACTGCCCCAGCAGACCACTCCAAAAGTGATGGCTGATGCCACCACCGTGTCATAGAATGTCTTCAGCAGCGCCCCTTGTACACCAAAAGACCTGAGTCTCCTCAGTAGGAACAGCCTGCGCTGTCCCTTCTATTTAGTAGATATTTACAGAGTTATTGTGTGTATGTATTTGTCCCTGCCACTTAATAAAATCAGTTCAACTATTGTGTAGAGGCTATTTACATTGAGCTGCATCCAGTCATCAATATCAGTGATAGCTTATCATATAGAGTAATCCAACGAATTTTAACAAACTGGCCGAAACAATTACTCACTCTCTGTTGATACTTAAGTTTCTTGTATTTGTGTTGTATGTTCCTTATATTCCTTATGGTAACACAATTCACTCACTATTTGTTTTTACTTAAGATTCTTGTGTTGTGTCCCTTAAATTCCCATTTTCATTCATATATCACTCAATCGCTGATTAAAATTGATACTCTTGTAATATATAGTACTTTCTTATTTCTCTATTAAAATCAGCTATTTAATCGCTCCCTAACATGTGAATACATGCATGATTTTGACTCCCTGCATGTTCTTACAATCATAGAAAATAACCACAAACTATAACATTATCTTTATATTAAGTTTTCCAATAGAATTTAGAAACAGAACCAAAGACTTTCTTTGACTGAATGTCGCAGACAATCCTACAGAGATTTTTAGAAGAGGTTCTGCTCACCTTCTGATCAGCGGGGTCCCTGGATTGTCCACGACTTGCAGACAAAGGCTTTGTCTCCCGATGTCCATCTTCAAAGTAGTTGGCTAACTGCCCGCATTCTCCATCATTCTGTAAAAATTAAGTTTTGGACGGCAGAATCTTTTCAGTTAACAAACCAATAATCACAGAAGAAATACTATTTTTCAGCTAAACTTTTATTGAACCACACAGAGAGTCGGTGTACATGGCCAGGACCCAGAACAAAGAACAACACAGTTATAAAACGGCTTCCAGTTAGTGGGCGTTTCCCAGTAACTTTCCAACTTGTCATTGTCCAAACTAGGTCCTTTCACTGTTCAAATGGCTTCAGATGTCATCTCAGCTCTTTTATGACTTCCATCCTGTCCAGATGTCTACTCTTTCCCCATGCCCATATATGGAAACAGGAAGCGAGACATTCCTGTGGAGCTTATATGTGTGTGTATGTGTGTAAGCAACATTTTTCCACATATATTAAGGTTTTTTTTTTAATTTGAAACTCATCAGTCCGGGACTTCTTGTAAATGCACAACTTTTTTCCTAATAATTCTGCAGTTTCTAAAATGTGCAACACATAAATTTGCCCATTTTGAATGTTTTTCTAATCAATTCACAATTATGGTCTTATAAATTAACAACATATTCTTATAGATTATACTTGTTTTTCTCTCATACTGCAGAGTTTTTCCCTCTTTGATTTGCATCTTTTTTCTTGTATATCAGTGAATTTATTCTGTCATACATGTTACAGTTTTTCTGTCCACTGAATATGAGCAGTGTGGTGGCGGAGTGGTTAGCACTTCGGCAGCACAGCAACTCACCCTTGACCGGGGGGATCCTGGGTTCGATCCCAGCCCTCAACCAACAGTGATCTGTGTGGAGTTTGCATGTTCTCCTTGTGGCTGCGTGGGTTTACTCCGGGATTTCTCCGGTTTCCTCCCACGTCCCAAAAACATGCAAGCTGGCCCTGTGATGGACTGGCGATCTGTCCAGGGTGTACCCTGCCTCTCGCCCAAAGATGCTGGGATAGGCTCCAGCCCCCCCGCGACCCAAAAAGGATTAAGCGGAAGAAGATGGATGGATGGATGAATGAATGAATATGAGCAGAAGAGCCACAGGTTTCAGACCTCTGGCTGAGCTCATCTACCTTGACAGTTTTGCCATCTTCTTTTTTTATAATATGGTTCTGATCCAGAAATGTGTCTTTATTCCCAGACTACCATCTGCCCGACATCTGCTGCTGCCAGCACCCTCTGCCACCTTAGACCAGGTAAAGGAAACATTTCTGTTGCATTGCTCATATTGTTGAGTCTCAGAACTGCAATAAAATTGTTGTTAATATTTGTTCCATCCTACCTGTGTTTTTTCCAGGAAAGAGAAACTGGAGTGAAACTCTTCTGGCTGCTGTGGACGACATGCTGGAGTCAGAAGCCAAAGCGAGAAGAAACCATCCATCCATCTTCTACCGCTTTTCCTGAGGTCCGGGTCGTGGAGGCAGCAGCTCAAGCAGAGAAGCCCAGACTTCCCTCTCCCCGGCCACCTGCTCCAGGTCTTCAGAGAGGATACCGAGACATAGAAGTTTTCAGTAAATTCATGGTGTGTCTGTTGTATGTTTGAAATTTTAAAAATATTTTACTGGAAAATAAATAAATGAATATTTGAAGAGTCAGAACTTTGCTTTGTTTTTGTTGTTAACAACAGTGATGCTACCTATGATTGGGTCAGAGCTGTGACATATTAAATCATCTCTGCTCACTGCATCTTCAGCCTTTCTGATCTTCAGGTGTGTTGCTACAAGTTATAAACTTCTTTTTAAAATGCACCAAGTTTATCAGTTTAACAAAGGTCTGGCATTCACATACAGTTATGTAATACAATTTGGACACCCAATTAAATATTCAGTTAATTATTAAATGTTCACGTTGATGACCAAATTATTTTTTTATTTTAGCCATTTTAAGTGGGAGTAAAGGTGGGGATGTCCTAATTTATTCCTCACTGTTTCTTTAATGGCATTTTAAAGACTCCTGTTTTTTTTTTTTTAAATTATATGTGAATCTCACAGTATTAACATTAATATCAAATATCCATATGTCTATGTTTAAAAACACAGGCTTATACAGGGTGGCCTGATTTTGTCACATGATGCACTTGTGGCCATTTATAAAACTAAATCAAATATTTCACCACATTCCTTCCACATTTTAACCCTCAAGTACTGATCATATGTTGTGACAGTATGCCCTCATAATTATTTTAAAACCACAAAAAAACCCTTCAGTCACTGATTAATTCTTAACTTTTAATGTCTACTACTGATAGATTCCATAATGCACACAGAGCTTAAAGGTAGGAAATCTTTATTTCACACAATATAAAAAAAATGCTCACAATGCTTATTGTGAAAATATGTGTTGTGATTAGTTGGAAGGCACCAGGTAACACATCAGACTGCATGCACTCTATCCGCTATCTGCAGCAGGTGGCTGGACAGCCAGATGTAAGTTGTGTCCATTCTCTCGGGCTTCAGGTGGTGACACACGTATTGAAATGTCCCTCTGGACAGACAGAAATTCTTTGTCCACTGTTCAACCGTTTTTCTGACAGTAAAATACGATCGGAAATATTTGCCCATACGACACACATACAGCTGGTGCATGTTTAATAAGTTAGACTTTTGTCTGCAGCACTGCTCTTTCTTTCTCGATGGACGAAGGGCCACCTTCCATTGGATTATTTGTCTCATTTCCAAACTTTCTCTGTGAATTCCTCCAGCCTTGACATAAGATGCACCATTTGGCAGTCCAAAATAATACTGCCATGAAGAGCATGAACGTTGTTGCCTCCTCCCTCTTCATCCTGGCTTCCTTGTTGTTGTCGAGTGTGGCGCTTAGGTACACGTCACTCACAGATCCTTGCATCTCACCAGTCCCTATCACGCCCCCTCACTGCTTGTGTGAATTCAAAATGAAAAGGTTCCCCCAGGGGAGGGTAGTTCCTAGAACTAAACAGTTCTGGACCTGGGTTCTTGAACCTCTCTGTCCAAAAGCGCCTAATAAAACAATTTATCAGATCGCTTTTATTGTGGTTATTACAGTCAAATATCAGTTTTATAAATCTTGAGTCCAGCCCATTCTCTCCACAGCTGACTCTCGGTTCCTGCAGGTTCTCCACCATGGACCTCAGAAATAAACCAGAAAAAAAAAAAATATCAGAGAAATCTGATTATCACTTCAGATGTAATTAACATTTTTAAGATCAGCATAATAAAATTATTACAGATGTCCCATCCCTCCTCAGCTTCATAACCTGCTCCGTTTTCTCTAAAAATAACCATAGGTGTTTTTTTTTTTTTTTAACAGCACCACATAAGCAAATAAATAACATCAACTTTGCAATGTCTCTACGGTACTTTAAAAGTTATATTAAAGCAAGTTATTTCAAGCATGTCATACTGTATTTTTATATTACTGACATTGGTTAATAAACTGACATTAATGAAAAGAAGGTTTGACTTCAGAAAAAATAACAGTTCAATATGTTTAATTAATACATTAAGTGAAGCATATAATCAGATGTTTCTGTCTTCTGGATAATTGTTTTTACATTCAAGACGCTGCAGAATTCAAGCAAAAAACTTACTTTGAACTGTTTCTGACTTGGTTCTGTTATGACTGCCCCTTAAAGGGCAGGAATGAGGCACCAATTGCTTGCAGTGAGTTTGGTTATTTAATGAGAAAATAATAACAAATACAAACACTTGCCACGAGGGGCAGATTTACAAAAGACTATGAGTGAGACCCCAGAGGGGTGATAACGAGAACATAAGAGCCCAAACAGTCAATACAGGAAACTTACATATAAATGGCGAGGATGAAACCTTACGCAGTAGAAAGGCTGGAATAAGGGTTGGCAGTGATGACTCATCACTCATCATTGTCTCATTACCTCATTACCTCATTACCTCTGCGTCCACTCACGAAGGTTTCTTGATTACCTGTGGAGCCGAGGACCCTCCCACAGGACAGGAGGGGGAGTGTGGTCACCCGATCATAACAGTGCTCCTCCATCAAGGGATGCCTCCTGGCGGCCCACCGGGCTTGTTAGGATGGGCCCGGTTAATGGCCTGGACCATCCCTTTGTCATGGAAGTATGACCTGGGAATCCATGATCTTTCTTCAGGTCCATAGCCCTTCCATTGGATCAAGTATTGTAGCCCCCGGCACTGACGGCGAACGTCCAGGATTCTCTGAACTGTGTAGGTGGTCTGAACTGTGTAGGTGGTCTGACTGTCGAGGATCCGAGGGGGGGGGAGCTTGTGGGGGGCATAGAGGACTGGCGGAGAGGGGCTTGATCTTGGAAACGTGAAAGGTCGGATGGATACGGAGAGCCGGCGGAATCTGCAGGCAGACTGTCACATTGTTGATGATTTGGGAGATGGCGAACGACCCCAGGAACCAAGGTGACAGCTTGACAGTCGATTTCAGAGACACCTAGTTCGCTGACAGCCACACCTTCTGCCCAACTGTGTATTTAGGCGCTGGAATCTGCCTGCAGTCCGAGTACTGACAATTCCGTTCAGTGGAATGGAGAAGTGCAGAGCAGGTGGCCCTCCATAACCAACGACAACGGCACAGATGGCACTGCGACCTCCCTCTCTGCCATGGGTAGCGGGGGGGGGGGGTACCCCATTGATGCCTCGAAAGGTCTTAATCCTGTAGCTGAAGAAACTGCGGAGATGCGGGCGTACTCCACCCAGGTAAAATGAGTGCTCCACGTTGATGGGTTGCAGGATGCCACACATTTGAGGATGGCCTCCAAGGATTGGTTAGTGCGCTCAGACTGCCCATTGCTCTGCGGATGGTATCCTGAAGACAGGGTGACTGAGGTACCCAGGGTCCGGCAAAACGACTTCCACACTTGAGATGTGAATTGTGGGCCCCTGTCAGACTCAATGTCCATCGGAATACTGTGTAGGCGGATGACGTAATTAGTGAATAGGCTGGCAGTTTCAGAGGCGGAGGGTAGTTTGGGGAGGGGTACCAGATGAATGGCCTTAGAGAATCGATCTACAATGGTGAGAATGACAGTGTTGCCATTAGGGAGAGGAAGTCCAGTAACAAAGTCCGGGGCCACGTGAGACCAGGGGTGGCTGGGTATTGGGAGGGGGTGAAGTAGACCAGCAGGAGGAGAAGAGTCTGATTTATTTCTGGTACACACTTGGCAGGCTTTAACATAGTCCTGGATGTCCGTCCACAGCGTGGGCCACCAGAACACTTGTTGGATGAAACTGATGGTACGGGAAACCCCGGGATGACAGGCAAAATGACTGGTGTGGCCCCACCTGATAACTTCGCTGCGGAGGCCGGCCGGGACATACAGTCGATTTTCAGGTCCTCCCTCAGGTTTGGGCTCAGTGGTCTGGGCCTGTCGGACCCTCTGCTCAATCTCCCAGGTGAGAGCTCCCAAGATACATGAAGGGGACACAGTGGGTTGAGGGAGGGAAGAGGGGGCTGAGTGGTCAGAGGAAAACTGGCGGGAGAGAGTGTCAGATTTAATATTACGAGAGCCCAGCCTATAGGTGATGGTAAGATTAAATCTAATAAAGAATAAGGCCCATCGGGCCTGCCGGGCATTTAATCGGCAGGCTGACCGAAGATATTCTAAATTTTTATGGTTGGTCCACACCATGATTGGATGAACCGCTTCCACCAGCCAGTATCTCCACTCCTCCAGAGCCAATTTCATGGCCAACAGCTCTCGATCACCTACGTCATAGTTCCTCTCAGCTGGCGTGAGCCGCTGAGAGAAATACGCGCTTGGATGTAGCTTCTGATTGGAGGTTGAGCGCTGCGAGAGGACAGCGCCCACCCCCGAATCAGAAGCATCCACCTCTACAATGAATTTGAGCTGAGGGTCGACCTGGGCCAAGATGGGAGCTTTGGAAAACAGGCTCTTCAGCTAAAGGAAGGCCCGTTCAGCCGCCTTGGTCCAGGTGAAAGGCACCTTGACTGAGGTCAGCTGAGTGAGAGGCTGTGCTTCCCCACTGTAGTTTTGAATGAAGCAATGGTAAAAGTTAACAAATCCTAGGACGCGTTGATCCTAGTCCTTACGGGACTGGGGTGTAGGTCAATCCAACACAGCCTTCACTTCGGCCGAATCGGCCCTCAGCTCTCCCTCAGCAAAAACAAAGACCAGTAAGGAAGTGGAGCTGGTGGAAAACTCACACTTTTCCGCCTTCACAATGAGCTGATTTTCCAGAAGCCGTTGTAACACAGCCCAGATATGAACGGAGTGCTCCTCTGGCATGCGCGAAAAAATCTAAATATTATCGAGGTAGACAAAAACAAACTGATTAACCATATCGCGTAGGACATCATTAATCCATTGCTGGAAGACGGCAGGGGCGTTGGTGAGCCCAAAGGGCATCACCAGATATTCAAACAGCTCCAAATGAGTTTTAAATGCCGTCTTCCATTCGTCCCCCTCTCAAATGTGGACTAAATGATACAGATTACCAGATCTAATTTAGTAAATATCCACACGCGCTGAAGGAACTCAAACAGAGTGTTGATCAGGGACAAAGGGTATTTGTCACTGATGGTGATAGCATTCAACTCGCAGAAGTCTATGCACAGATGCAGAGATCCGTACTTCTTACTGACAAAGAAAAACCCTGCCCCAAGAGGAGCCAACGAAGGACGAATAAGGCTAGCGTTCAAAGAGTCCTTTATATAACTTTCCATCGCCTCCCTCTCCGGTCAAGAAAGACTGTAAAGTCGGCTAGATGACAACCGTGGACCCGGGAGGAGGTCAAACGTAAAGTCATAAGAGCAGTGAGGAGTCAAAGAAAGGGCTCTAGACTGGCTAAAGACCTCCTCAAGGTCATGATAGACCTTGGGTACGAGGCTGAGAGCCAGCGGCTCGACCGGAGGAAAGGAGACAGAGAGGGACAGAGAACACTCGGCCGAGCAGAGTCAGGATGCTAAACAAAAGGAGCTACAGGAAGAGATGGAATTTTGTGCCCAATTAATAATAGAGTTATGCTTCCAGAGCAACGGATACCCCAGAACCACCGGGGAAGATGAACTAGGGAGAATAAGGAACGAAATGGTCTCCCGGTGGTTCCTGGACAGAAGGACGGAAATCGGCACAGTGCTCTCACTAATAGACACCACACAACTCCCAGATAATGCCGCAATGTTTAGCAAAGCTGGCAGTTGAGTTGTGGGAATACCAATTTCCTGCACGCATCGTTGAGAGATGAAATTTTGCTCTGCCCCTGAATCAATTAAAGCAGAATCCCTCCTCTCGACCCCCGGTCACTGAATGAGGGCCAGGATGGAAAAGCTACCCGGGTAATGAATAGAGTTCCCACCCATCAGAACCCCCATGGCTGCTAACGGGCCGCGTCTTTTTGGCTTAAGGTGACAATTGAATATTTTGTGCTCCAGTGAGCCACAGTACATGCAAGCACCAGCTTTCCTCCATCGCAGGCGCTTCTCCAGAGTCAGTCGGACTCAGCCGAGCACCATAGCCCTGGAGGAGAAGTCAGTCTCGCCTAAGCCAGAAGCCAGGAAGGATGTGCGCGAGACGGGAGGGCCGAAGGAGGCCTTCCGCTCCTTCGTACACTCATGGTAGCAATTATCTAGGCTAACGGCTTGATCGATAAGCTCATCCAGAGAAGAGGGAGCAGCATGAATCGCCAGGTCGTCGCGTAGGTTTGAATTGAGACCCTGGAGGAAGGCGCTTCTTAGAGAAACGTCAGTCCACCCAGAGTCTGCTGCAACAACCCGAACCTCCACAGAGTCATCGGCAGCTGACTGATCACCCTGGTGGAGTGACAACACACGGCTCATGATGTTTCCCTCGCTTTCAGACCAATTGAAAGCCCGAGAGAATTCACCAATAAATCTATCAAAAGAGTAATGAGGGTCCTCCTCACTATCTAAAATAGACTGAACCCATCTGAGGGCTCAATCACGTAGCAGGAGGGTCATTAAGTGAATTATAGAGGTATCGTCCAGGTAGTCCTCACCCACATGCCGCAGATACAGCTGAACCTGACACAAAAACCCCTTACATTTCCCCACCTCCCCCGCATACGGGGCAGGTGAGGGAACAGAGGTGGTTTGGCAGATGGTAGAAGAAATTGGGGAGACAGGTGGAGGAGAGGGCCCCGAACGAGACATGTGGCTTAAGTGTTCGGTGACCATGCTCAATTACTGCGTAATGGTCTGCAGCTGTTCAGTCAGCACGGCCATCTGCCTCTTGGTTGCATCGAGGCAGAAAAGGGCAGAGTGTTCCGCTGCTCTAGCATCTGCTGGGCCTAATTCATGGCTGGCTCGTTCAGTCATGATTTACTAGTAAGTCAGCCCACGTGCAAGATGCCACACCAGAGAACACACACAAAACCAAGAAGCAAAGTTTAAACACAATTTTATTGAAAAAACAACACAGCAAATGTAACGGAAAAAAACACCTCACTCGCCAGAGGAGCATCCGGCCTTTAATGAAAGAAATGAGAGCAAGTTAGAACGAGGAGGGAGACAGGTGATAATAATTCTAAGGAATTCTTACGAGTGGGAGCAGAGAGCCCAACGAGGAACCCAGGAAGGCCAGGGAAAGGGAGAATAGATGCTGCAGGCTCGTGGAAGTCTGACCGGGTGGAGAAGGCGGTCAGGGATGAAGACAACGAAGATGAGGAGGCAGGTGAGCACACAACGAACCCCCGGATACACACCACAGAGACGGCAGCAACCTAAGAATCAGGGAGAAAGAGAAAAACTGTAACTTCTCAGGGTTCCACAATATATATATTTTTTTTTTTATTTTGTATACTTTATTGATCCCCAGAGGGGAAATTGAGGGCATCCACCTGGATGGATGAAGCAGCCACGGTACGGCGCTATCCCTTAACCATTCACACACACATTCACACCTAGGGCCACTTTAGAGTCTCCAATTAACCTAACCTGCATGTTTTTTTTAGTCTGTGGGAGGAAACCGGCGAAATCCCAGAGTAAACCCACACAGATACGGGGATAACATGCAAACTCCACACAGATCACTGTTGGTCAGGGGCTGGGATCGAACCAGGGATCCCATGGCCAAAGGTGAGTTGCTGTGCTGCCGCAGTGCTAACCACTACGCAACCACACTGCCCAATATATATAAGTAAGTAAGATATAGAATATCTTACTTACTTAGATTTCAGTTTTGGCAGTATACCCAACGAGCCAGCGCTGGAGTGTTCACAGACTGGACCGTTTAAGCACTGGCAGTGATGAGACAGCAGGTGTGTCCACTCACGCAGGTGTCTTGATTACCTGTGAGCCGGAGCCCCTCCCACAGGACAGGAGGGGGAGTGTGCTCACCCGATCATAACAATTCCTTTAGTAGGCATCAGAATACTTGCTACCAGACCCTCTAGCAATTGCTAAAGACTGTTACAGTGTACTGTATTGTAATTGAATTTAATGTAATAGAAATTGTATAGGATTTCTTAGTATTCTACAGTTTACTGCAAGATACTGTAGCAAATACTGCAGTCTACTGTAGAATGTTGCAGTATACTGCATTATACTGTTAAATTCTATATTATTTCACACTAAACTACAGTATACCACAAGTTTCTGTAGCAATTAATGCACTATACTGTAGAATGTTGCAGTTGACTGTGAATTTCTATTAGATTTCACAGTAAACTACAGTATACCGTTTTGCAAGATGCTGTTGCAATTACTGCAGTATACTGCAGAATGGTGGTTCCAAAGTTGTCATAGCCAGGAGCGACACTGGGGTTAAGCTCCCAGTGCTCATAAAATGCTCCTTACGGCGTGCGTCTCGAAAAGCCTCTGACAACTAAGTCCAACTCCTAGCCTGCCCGTGTGGTTTAGTCTCTAAGCCTGGCGGAACTGCTTTTACTAATAGGAGAAGGGGCGAGGGCGGATCTCTGGTGCCTTAAAACCAGATGCTTTGGGTAGATGGTGGCTCATCAACCTGGGAAGGTAGTCAGTTTAAGTCAGTCTAAGGTACCTGGGAAGGTAGCCCATCTAGGGGAAGGTAAACCCTGATTTCAAATCTCCGCTGCCTTGCGGCACACCCAGTCACGGGAAAGGCTTCGGGAGTCAACCCTGAGGAAAAATCCGGAGTCGGAGCCCCTAAGGCAGTTCTCTGTTGTGCTCAACATCGTTCTGGCAGCTCCTGCGATGGCGCTGGTGCCAAACTGTAGCAGCCCTGCTGTTCCTTTGGATTCATCAGTGACGTGGAGAGGGGGGACATGCTGCATGGGCAACATCTTGTCCTCCATATCTTCCTGCCCAGGCTTGAATCCTACCAATGCCCAACGCTGGAAGGCAGAACATCAGATCACTGGAGAGGACACTCCAGCTTCGCCTTTGGCGTAGACAAAACACGGGGAATGACAGTTACCGGTTATAAGCCACCGCTCAATTGGCGTAGAGCACGGCAACAGGGGTTGTTCCCGACGGTGGGAGGGATCATCGGATCTCACTGGACAGCTACCGCCCGCCTCAAGCTGGGCAGCCCCCAGCCAATAAGGTGTTGTCCTGCCACAGCTTGCTTTCCTCATTGGGTGAATGGGGATGAGGAGAAGTCCGAACAGCAGGCTGAGAACCTTTGCACCAGGCAAGACAAAAAAACAAAAGAGACCAACTCTAAAACTGGGAACTTGGAACGTCCGCACTATGATGACAGGACTCGCTGCTAACCTCAAGGACATCAACAACACCAGGAAGATTGCCATCATCAATAATGAGCTGAAGAGACTGGGAGTGGATATCGCCACTCTCCAGGAAACACGGTTGGCTGACGGAGGCACACTGAGAGAGAAGGACTACACGTTCTACTGGCAGGGAAAGGGCAGTGACGAACACAGGGAACACGGAATGGGCTTCGCAGTGAAGAACACCTTGCTGAAGATGGTGGAACCGGGCAGCAATGGCTTTGCACGACTCCTCACCCTCCGCCTCAACACCACTCAAGGCCCAGTCACCCTCGTCAGTGTGTATGCCCCAACACTGACAGCCACACCAGAGGCAAAAGACGAGTTCTACGAGAATCTCGCAACAACTGTCAGGATCATCCCCAACTCTGAACAACTCATGGAGACTTCAATGCCAGAGTGGGTGCTGACCACGACTCCTGGCTCTCCTGTCTTGGACCATTTGGCGTGGGCAGAATGAACGACAATGGACAGCGGCTGCTTGAGTTCTGCACATATCACGATCTGTGCATCACAAACTCGTTCTTGAAGACCAAACCCCAACACAAGGTTTCCTGGCGACATCCGCGCTCAAAGCACTGGCACCAGCTGGACTTGATCCTGACCAGGCGCACCTCACTGAAGAACGTGCTAATCACCCGTTCGTTCCAGAGTGCAGATTGCGACACAGACCATTCATCGGTGTGTTGCAAGGTCAAGCTGCAGCTGAAGAAATTCCATCATGCTAGACAGCCTGGAAAGGCACGGATTGACACCAGCAAGATGGCCCAACCAGAACTTGTTGAGCAGTTTGCCTCCACCTTTGAGAAGGAACTTGATGTACCACAAGAAGGAGAATCTGCAAAGCAGAAGTGGGAAGAACTGCGAAACACCATCCACCGCACAGCCTTGGCTACCTTTGGGAGGAAGACCTCAAAGTCACAGGACTGGTTTGATGCCAAGTTGACCAAGATGACCCCCGTCATTGAAGCCAAGCGCTCAGCACTTGCTGAGTACAAGAAGTACCCAAACGAGAAGAATCTCCAGATTCTCAGGGCTGCGAGAAACAAAGTTCAGCAGACTGCTCGGCGCTGTGCCAACGAGTACTGGACTCAGCCAAGACATTCAAACCGCTGCCATAACAGGAAACATCCGTGGTATGTACGATGGCATCAAGAAAGCACTTGGTCCGGCTCAGAGCAAGACGGCCCCCCTCAAATCCTCCACTGGGGAGATGATCACAGACAAGAACAAGCAGATGGAGAGATGGGTGGAACACTACTCCGACCTCTACTCCAGACAGAACACCGTGACACCGTCAGCCCTTGATGCCATCGACTGTCTGCCATCCATGGACGAACTTGACGCCGAGCCAACCATCGACAAACTCAGCAAGGCCATTGATAGCTTGGCCACTGGCAAGGCACCCGGCAACGACGACATACCCCCCGACCTGATCAAGCACTGCAAGACTGCCCTACTGCTGCCATTGCATGACGTCCTCTGCCAGTGTTGGAAGGAAGGTGCCGTACCACAGGACATGAAGGACGCCAAGATCATCACCCTCTACAAAAACAAAGGGGAGAGAAATGACTGCAACAACTACAGAGGCATCTCCCTCCTCAGTGTTGTTGGCAAAGTTTACGCACGAGTTGTTCTCATTCGTCTACAGAAGCTTGCCGAACGTGTCTACCCCGAGTCTCAGTGTGGCTTCCGCGCTGAGCGATCAACGGTAGACATGATATTCTCCATCCGCCAACTCCAGGAGAAATGCATAGAACAGAACATGCCCCTGTACGTTGCCTTCATCGACCTCACCAAAGCGTTTGATCTGGTCAGCAGAGAGGGCCTTTTCAAGATCCTGCCAAAGATAGGATGCCCACCAAAGTTGCAAAGCCTCATTGAATCGTTTCACACCAACATGCAGGGGATAGTGCAGCACAACGGCAACGTCTCAGAGCCATTCAACATACGCAGCGGAGTGAAACAGGGCTGTGTACCTGCACCAACCCTCTTTGGGATTTTCTTTGCTATGCTCCTGAGGCATGCCTTCAGCACAGCAACAGAGGGAATCTACCTGCACACAAGATCTGATGGCAGGCTTTTCAACCTCGCCCGCCTGAAAGCCAGAACCAAAGTACGCAAGGCTCTAATCAGAGACATGCTGGTCGCAGACGACGCTGCAGTCACAACCCACACACAGCAGGAGCTTCAGACCCTGATGGACCGTTTTTCCCAAGCATGCAAGGACTTCGGGCTTACCATCAGCCTGAAGAAGACTAATGTCTTGGCGCAAGGCCTGAAAGCACCACCAACCATCACCATCGATGACTACGAGCTGGAGGTCGTGAATCAGTTCACATACCTGGGGTCCACGATCAGCAACAACCTCTCCCTTGATACATAGATCGACAAGAGGATTGGAAAATCAGCCTTCACACTCGCTCGCCTCACCACACGAGTGTGGGAGAATCCCAAACTCTCTGTCAAGAAGAAGATGGCAGTGTACAACACCTACGTCATCAGCACACTGCTCTATGGGAGTGAGACGTGGACAACATACGCCCGGCAGGAAAAGAGACTGAACTCCTTCCACTTGCGCTGCATTTGCCACATCCTGGTCATATCCTGGCAGGACAAAGTGCCCAACACAGAAGTTCTGTCCCGCGCCGGCCTTCCCTCCATGTTCACTCTACTCAGGCAGCGCAGGCTCCGCTGGCTAGGCCACGTTCACCGTACGGAGGATGGCAGAATCCCCAAAGACGCCCTCTACGGAGAACTGGCGACTGGCAGGAGAGGCGTTGGTCGCCCACAGCTGCGCTTTAGAGACATCTGCAAGAGAGACATGAAGGCCCTGGAGATCAACACAGAGCACTGGGAGGACCTTGCAACGGACCGCTCCAAATGGAGAGACACCCTGACCAGACAGCTCAAGGCGGGTGAAGAGAGACTGACTGCTGCAGCAGATGAAAAAAGGACCCGCAGGAAGAACCGCCACAGACCCAGCAGCACGGAGACCACCCACAAGTGCGACCTGAGTGACAGGGACTGCCATTCGCGCATTGGCCTGTTCAGCCACAGGCAGTGCTGTTCCAGCAGAGTAGACGTTTAGGATTCTCTTCCATGGTCATCATAGACCGACGGAGGCCGACGACTGCAGAATGTAGCAGTATTCTGTAGTTTCCTGTGACATCCTAGAATATTGTAGAAAACTATAGAATCTGAAAAGATTTTTTTTTTTCCATCCAGGAAGACCAGTGTAGAAAAGTTGCACAAGATTTTAGTGAATAGAATGATAAAAAATTTCAAAGGAAAAGGCATATAGTGAGTTGTATGAGAGGCTGGACAATGAGGAAGAAGAAAAGCACTTATACTGATTGGCTAGAAAGAGAGATCGAATTGGAAAAGATGTGCAACAGGTTAGACTGATTAAGGACAGAAATGGTAATGTACTAACAAAATGGCCAGAGGGGGTGGAAGTAGTACTTTGAAGAGCTGGTGAATTAAGTGTTACATTCTTGTGTGCCATTACACAGCGCACGGAGGAGAGGAGATGAAAACCCACATGCAGAGATTGTTGCGTGCAATTTATTGAACAAAAAATAACTTCAGTCCAGCAAACAGAAGCGATGTGTACCAGCGGGGTGAGCAAACAGTCATGCAAGGCAGACAATCATGAAGAGCACCGGGAGAACAGGGACACCTCTAATACGCTCAACAGGCTGAGGAGAGAATGCCTAGTGCCGCAGGAAAGCTGAACGGCATGAGGAGAAAGGCAAACATAAACTTACGGGCTGGAGCAGTCCGAGGCAGTCTGTGCTGTCCGAAACAGGAACAGCCGCTAACATCAAGCAATGAGCAAACATTAGGTAATGTTAGAAGAAGACTCAACAGTCAGGCTGAGCACACCATGCAGGTAGTGGAGAACAACCAATAATCCGGAAATCTCTCCCAGCAGTACCAGACCTTAAGAGTGCTGCCACTAATGAGGAGAGAGATCGCCGGTGTAATAGAGTGAATGAATAATTGGGAGTGCGTGGGGTGGACTGAGAGGAAACAGGTGTGCATGAGTGAATGTCTGAGCTTGTGAGTGAAGATGAATGGATGTGTGTGTGTGTGTGTGTGTGTGTGCAGGGAAGTGCATATGAATGTATGTGTGCATGGAACAGAAATGTAAACACACTAATGACACACAGCTGATCCCACTGATGGGAGGAGGAGGCGTGGCTCAGCTGTCAGGGAGCCGAATGGACCCAAGAGGCTCCCTGAGAGCGCCTGATGGGAAATAAGAGGTAACAAAGCCACAGTGTCATAAAACGGGGTTGGAGACATCAAACCCAAGTTCATGACATAAAGAAAATGAGAGGCAGAGGAGGACGGATGAAGGAAAGCTGGTGAACAAGGATGTCCCAAAGATTAGCAAGATAAACGTGAGAGCAGCTTTGAAGAGGATGAAGAATAGAAAGACGGCTTGTCCAGATGACATATCTATGGAGGTACGGAGATGTTTAGGAGAGGTGGCAGTGGACTGAAGTATGTGAGGGTGGTGTAGGACATGTATGAGGACAGCGAGATGCTGGTGAGGTGCGCTGTAGGAGTGACAGATGGATTCAAGGTGGGGGTGGGGTTACATCAGGGATTAGTTCTGATCCCCTTCTTGTTTGCCATAGTGATGGACAGGCTGACAGACGAGGTAAGCCAGGAGTCTCCGTGGACCATGTTGTTTGCAGACGACACTGTGATCTGTAATGACAGTAGGGAGCAGGTGGAAGAGCACCTGGAGAGGTAGAGGTATGCTCTGAAGAGAAGAGGAATGAAAGTCAGTAGAAGTTAGACAGAATACATGATTGTGAATGAGAGGGAGGCAGGTGTAACGGTGACGATGGAAGGAGTAGCGGTAGTGAAAGAAGATGAGTTTAAATACCTGGGGTCAACCACCCAAAGCAATTGAAATCCACAAGAAATGTGAAGAAGAGAGTGCAGGCAGGGTAGAGTGGGTCAAGACGAGTGTCAGGGGTGATTTGTGACAGAAGGGTAACAGCAAGAGTGAAAGGGAAGATTTACAAGATGGTAGTGAGACCTGCTATGATGTATGGTTTGGATTTGGTGGTGCTGACAAAAAGACAGGAGATGGAGCTGGAGGTGGCAGAGTTGAAGATGCTAAGATTTTTATTGGGAGTGACTAAGAGGAACAAGACTAGAAATGAGTATATCAGAGGGACAACTCAGGTTAAGCTGTTTGGAGACAAAGTAAGAGAGGCAAGGCTGAGATGGTTTGGACATGTACAGAGGAGGAATAGTGGATATATTGGAAAAAGGATCTTGAAGATGGAGCTGCCAAGCAAGAGGAAAGGAGGAAGACCACAAAGATTCATGGATGTAGTGAAGGAGGACATGGATAGGGTTGGTGTTACAGAAGAAAATGCAAGGGACAGGGTGAGATGGAGGCAGATGATCCGCTGTGGCGAACTCTAAAGGTAGCAGTCAGAAGAAGAAGATGATCAAGAAGAAGAATGATGAAAAAGTTTTGAGTTAAGACCCACCTACAGTGGGGCAAAAAAGTATTTAGTCAACCACCAATTGTGCAAGTTCTCCCACTTAAAAGATGAGAGAGGTCTCCAATTTTCATCATAGATATACCTCAACTATGAGAGACAAAATGAGAAAAAAAAATCCAGAAAATCACATTGAAGGATTTTTAATGAATTAATTGGTAAATTCCTCAGTAAAATAAGTATTTGGTCACCTACAAACAAGCAAGATTTCTGGCTCTCACAGACCTGTAACTTCTTCTTTAAGAGGCTCCTCTGTCCTCGACTTGTTGCCTGTATTAATAGCACCTGTTTGAACTCATTATCAGTATAAAACACACCTGTCCACAACCTCAAAGAGTCAGACTCCAAACTCCACTATGGCCAAGACCAAAGAGCTGTCAAAGGACACCAGAAACAAAATTGTAGACCTGCACCAGGCTGGGAAGACTGAATCTGCAATAGGTAAGCAGCTTGGTGTGAAGAAATCAACTGTGCTGATAATCTCCCTCAATCTGGGGCTCCACGCAAGATCTCACCCCGTGGGGTCAAAATTATCATGAGAACGGTGAGCAAAAATCCCAGAACCACACTGGGGGACCTAGTGAATGACCTGCAGAGAGCTTGGACCAAAGTAACAAAGGCTACATCAGAAACACACTACGCCGCCAGGGACTCAAATCCTGCAGTGCCAGACGTGTCCCGCTGCTTAAGCCAGTACATGTCCAGGCCCGTCTGAAGTTTGCTAGAGAGCATTTGGATGATCCAGAAGAGGATTGGGAGAATGTCATATGGTCAGATGAAACCAAAATAGAACTTTTTGGTAAAAACTCAACTTGTCGTGTTTGGAGGAGAAAGAACACCATACCTACTTTGAAGCATGGGGGTGGAAACATCATACTTTGGGGCTGTTTTTCTGCAAAGGGACCAGGATGACTGATCCGTGTAAAGGAAAGAATGAATGGGGCAATGTATCGTGAGATTTTGAGTGAAAACCTCCTTCCACCAGCAAGGGCATTGAAGATGAAACATGGCTGGGTCTTTCAGCATGACAATGATCCCAAACACACTGCCCGGGTAACGAAGGAGTGGCTTCGTAAGAAGCATTTCAAGGTCCTGGAGTGGCCTAGCCAGTCTCCAGATCTCAACCCCATAGAAAATCTTTGGAGGGAGTTGAAAGTCTGTGTGCTGCCCAGCGACAGCCCCAAAACATCACTGCTCTTGAGGAGATCTGCATGGAGGAATGGGCCAAAATACCAGCAACAGTGTGTGAAAACCTTGTGAAAACTTACAGAAATCGTTTGACCTCTGTCATTGCCAACAAAGGGTATATAACAGAGTATAGAGATGAACTTTTGTTATTGACCAAATGCTTATTTTACCAAGGAATTTACCAATTAATTCATTAAAAATCCTTCAGTGTGATTTTCTGGATGTTTTTTTTTTACTTATTTTGTCTCTCATAGTTGAGGTATACCTATGATGAAAATTAGAGACCTCTCTCATCTTTTAAGTGGGAGAACTTGCACAATTGGTGGCTGACTAAATACTTTTTTACCCCACTGTATGTACACAGTGCCTTGAATTTTGGCCTCTGGGTAGTGGGGAGAATTTCTGACCAGACTGTAAAATTTCATGTTTCCTGATTTTTGCTCCCCACGCACTTTTTGCAGAGATAAATAATAAGAAGAATCAGAACAATTGCAATTGGTGTCCTGCAATACAGCTCCTTGGAACCCTAGTAAGTCCAAGAAAACAGAAACAATTCCGAGAAGGTGGGGCATGATCACAGATCACTGATCATGGTTAGTCATCTGATTACTCAGGGTTCAAGTGCCATGGATTAAATTATTTACTTCACTTATCAAACCCCAGTCACCCGAATTTGTTAACATTGTAAATACAGAACTTCTCAGTGTAAAAATTATTTTTTGATGCTTCAGTATTTCCTGGGGACAGTTTCCTAATTTTGTACATCATGGTAGGGGATACAGCTATTGTGAGAAATATTTGGTAAACATTTGAATACAGTATCTGAAGCTTAGAATCTGCCAATACTCATGTTTTCAAGAATGTTTCAAGAACTCTTTCCTTCAGAAAGTGTTTGCTGGACCAAAAGGTTTCTTTCTGGCTCCGCTTTGATGCAATGAAACCTTGAAATAATCTTTGCTGCATAAAAAAAAAAGTTTTTCAATCAATCAAGCAATCAATCAAAGCTTTATTTATATAGCACTTTTCATACAAAAAATGCAACATAAAGTACTTCACACATTGAAATGAAACACAATTAACCCCCCCCCCACACACACACACACACACATACAAAGAAACTCTCATCAGTGTAAAACTTATGGTTTATGGCTGGGCACTGAGGATCCCCATGTGGAAGTACCATCACTAGGGAGCCATCACCAGCAGGGAAAGTGCCAAGTCCATGGCTACAGGAACACCACCTCTGAGACTGTCTAAGTCCAATCCGAAGGGTCGACACTGCAGGTGTGGTGCCGTAGTGAACGATCCCTTCAGCCGGGCAGACCAGGGCAATT
Source organism: Pholidichthys leucotaenia (assembly GCA_020510985.1). Classification (NCBI taxonomy): domain Eukaryota; kingdom Metazoa; phylum Chordata; class Actinopteri; order Cichliformes; family Pholidichthyidae; genus Pholidichthys; species Pholidichthys leucotaenia. The sequence continues at coordinate 196,105,079 of CM035840.1, forward strand.
ACAGGCCACTATTTTCAGAGGAAAATAGTTCTGGACAGAACCCCTGCTGTCCAAAAGAGCCCTTTTGGAATGTTTATTTTTTTAAGAGCTTACCAGGGCAGGAAGGATACATAGGGCTGCTTTACAATAGCTGCTTTGTTTTCAAGGTAGCAGCCAAAGTTTAATGCCGAGTTGCTATTTTTCTGGGTATTAAAAGTGAGCAGTGATTTTGACATTTACATGAACATCTGCAGATGGAAATTAGCCATTGGCTCAATTTGGTACAATGCATCTCTTCTCTTATGCAATTGTTTTTTGTACATTGTCCCTGGCAAATAAATAAAAACCAACTGTTATGCAGATAGAGTAATATATTCTGATGGTTGCAAGCTATCAGAAAGGGTAGCATGTATTTCTTCTGACTCTTTGATGACAGATTAAAAGAAGGCATATCTATGTTTGCAGTCACCAGTTCTCATGAATAAGAGATTTAGGGCACATTCACATGGCCACTGTTTGGTCTGGACCAAAGGACTATCCACAGATAGCTTGGTTTGTTTGGTGCTGTCTGAATGCATGTTCGAACTCTGGTGTGCACCAAACAAGTGAAGTCTGGTCCGCCTGAAAACGGGGGTCTCTGTTCACTTGCAAATGAAGTCTGGTGCGCGTTGCTTGCCTTGTGAATGCAAATGGACTATCCAGCGGACCAAAGGGCAGAAGTGCCCCTCGGCGTTTGTGTAACCATAGCAACATGTAGTCTGAGAAGAGAAAGTGGTCTTTATCGTAGCGCGTTTTGGGTAGAAAATAACAATAAAGATAACCACGCTGATCCAATAAATCCTTTTACCAGAGAAAGCTAAGGAGAAATGTTAAAAAAATGTCTCGTTTGTGGCGGACAAACAACCCAGCTGAAGGAAAAGGATTTCAATTTTCAGTCCTGATCAATGGATGAGCTGGATTTTTCTTCTTCGCTGAGATTTCTTCTTCCTGGTCAGTGGTGGTTTCGGCTACAGTGCCCCAAATGAACAGTTGCTGTAACTGCATGACGTTGTCTAGGCACTTTGGTCCGCTGCAGTGTGAATGCAAACCAAACCAAACGAAGGTGTGAAAATTCTTGGCATTCCCCACCCAATCAAACCGAGACCCCCGGACTATCCTGGTGTGAATGCAGCCTTAAAGTGCTGATGACATGTTTTTGACATTTTTTAGCATGTTGTGTAAACCAGTTTAGAAAGCTTGGGATCAGTCTGCCAAGGTCTCCGCCTTTGACTGCCACCTAATCCACATAGCACCGGACCCCCATGATCCCTCCCGCAGGTGGTGAGCCCACTGGAGGGTGGACCCATGCAACTCCCTTGGGCCGAGCCCGGCCGGGTCCCATGGGTGGAAACCCGGCAACCAGACGCCAGCCCTCGAGCCTCTCCCCCAGGCCTGGCTCCAGGGTGGGGCCCCGGTAACCCCATACCGGGCGGGGTACACTGAATCCTTGATATAGAATTTATCATGAGAGTCTGTTGGATCGTTCTTAGTCTGGCCCTTCACCCAGGACCAGTTTGTCTTGGGTGACCCTATCAGAGGCAAATTGCCCCGGACAACATAGCTCCTGGGATCACTGGGGCACGCAAACCCCCCCACCACGATAAGGTGACGATCCATGAGGGGGATCCACAGCTCTTGCTGGGATGGTTTGCCGCTGAGTGTGAAGCGGCTGGGATGAGAATCAGCGCCTCCAAGTCCGAGTCCACGGTCCTCAGCCGGAAAAAAGTGGATTGTCCTCTCTGGGTTGGGGAAAGGATCCTGCCCCAAGTGGAGGAGTTTAAGTATCATGGGGTCTTGTTCACGAGTGAGGGGAAAATGGAGCGAGATTGACAGACGGATTGGAGCAGCATCTGCAGTGATGTGGACGTTGTACCGGTCTGTTGTGGTGAAGAGCGAGCTTAGTTCTAAGGCAAAGCTGTCGATTTACCAGTCAATCTACGTTCCTACTCTCACCTATGGTCACGAGCTTTGGGTAATGACCGAAAGAACAAGATTGTGGATTCAAGCGGCTGAAATGAGCTTTCTCCGTAGGATTGCTGGACTCACCCTCTGAGATAGGGTGAGAAGCTCAGTCATCTGGGAGAGGTTCAGAGTAGAACTGCTGCTCCTCCACATTGAAAGGAGTCAGTTGAGGTGGTATGGGCATCTGATTAGGATGCCTCCTTGACGCCTCCCACTTGAGGTGTTTCGGGCACGTCCCACTGGGAGGAGACCCCGGGGCAGACCCAGGACTCGGTGAAGAGACTATGCCTCCCAGCTGGTCTGGGAACGCCTTCGTATCCTCTCTGAAGAGCTGGAGCAGGTGGCTGGGGAGAGGGAAGTCTGGGCTTCTCTGCTTGAACTGCTGCCTCCGCGACCCGGACCTCCGGAAAAGCGGTAGAAGATGGATGGATGGATGGATGGTTGTGTAAACCCAAAAGTCATTGTCTATGATCAATATAATATTTACAACAGCGTCTGCATAAACTACTTATTATCAAAAAACCGCAGCCGCTGACTGGACTGTGGTGCCGTCCACCGAATTAAGGGCGGCACCCCAATGACGTAATCGACAGAACGGACTCCGGTGTTGTTAACTAGAATGACAGCAGCTTTGTATCTCACAGTTTCTCTGGTTTCTTGTTTTAATTTTACGGCTATGCCTTCACGTTGTGTCACAGGCTTAGATAAACAGCAGACCATGAAAGACAATATCACACGCTTCAGCTCCAACTGTCATAAGCCTCCTTGTGCGCTTCTCGTGCGCTTTTAGGCAGAAGGAGCGAACAAGGAGGGGAAGGATTAATTGATTTACATGCAGCTTTGACCTACTTTCTGTGATCCCATGCTGACATCTCACCGGTCCGGCAATGTCCCCTCTGTCATTATCACCAGCTGATTCAAACTCCCGCTGATGATGTTTCCCAGTCTTCGCCCAGGTGCTTCTCATCACACCATCACCAGCAGTGCGTGTACATTTTAGCGGACATTTGCCAGTAACGCACTACTGGTCAATAGTACTGTCATCTGTGCTGCTAGTCTGCCAGTATTTTCATCACTCTCATGACGTTAGTCACTCCATGTTCGCCGTGGTTCTTGTGCGTCCTTGAAGCGATGCCGGCTCTGGGGTGCACCTGTGGCTAACACGTCTCCTCTCATTCGTTCTCTGGGTGATGCCGGCCCCCGAACGCCATCAGTAAGTGTGCTTGTGTTTTTTGTACGCCTTCACCATTTTGAGAATTGTCTGTCGTTCTATATTAAATGTGCTGTGGTGAACCCTGCACGTAAATCCTCGTTATTTCATGGAGAGGGATCTCCCTGCCCTGCGTAAGAGTGCATGGAGAGGGAGGATTTATGCGTAAATAACGAGGATTTACACAAGGATTTATGAGCAGGATTCACCACAGCACATGTATTGAACATAAAAACTGATCCCAGAAGGTGAAGACTTACAAAAATAAACAGAAACACAAACAGTAGGCGTTCAGGGCCGACATCACCCAGCGAGCATGGAGAGGAGACATGTTAAACACGGTTGCGCCCCAGAGTCGACATCGCTACAAGGGGTGCAACAGAACCACAGCTGTGTGGAGTGGCTAACACGTCGTGATAGTGTTGGCAATATTGGCTGGCTGACAACACGGCAGATGATGCACACAAAACATGAACAGCTGACTGTCACTGAGTCTGACTCGCTAGGCACAATGCCTGCTTGGAACGGCTCAAGCCTATATGGTTTGATGCCCCCAGATTCTACATTGTCATCCCATTCTTCGGAATTATAATCGTCTGAAGATTGGACAACACAAACCAATTCCAGACTACATGTGCTGGAATCATCGTCGATGTTTTCAACCGCTTCCATACTGTGTGTACAAAGGGCAGCCAAGCGCTGTGTTCCATCAATGACGTTATAACATGGCCAGGGGGTTTTCCAGCCACTGACGCAATGGGTAGCATGGTGCTCATGAAAACGTCGGATATTCACATGAAAAAAAGTCTGTTTGACTTAGAACTGCACAGACCAACCTATTTTGTCCAACTGTATTATGTGTTGAAAAATTCGAGGAAGTCAAACACGTGTTGTCAGCACTTTAAACCAACAGTTGTTGATGTCACATAAAATCTGATACCATCATTAAACACTATACTTGTTCCTGAAATGTTTTCAGAAACACTTTTTGCTTGATTGTTTTAGTATATCAGAGAAAATTTACTTTCAGCTGTAGCATTATCTCACTTTGGCTCATCAATAAAATTATTCTTCAGCATAAAGACATTGTTTCACCCAGGAAAAGGACAGTCAAGAACTGTTCTTTCATCACAGGACCACAGCTGAACAAATATTCCTTTGTTAAACCAGTCTCAGGAATTCCTCCTGAACCTTTTAGGGCCCATTAAAATGTGGACAAAAGAACAGACCTCTGCGGAGTACCTCATATGGTCACTACAAAATATCCACAACGAAACATTGCCCTCTACTGACAACTCTGGGACATGCTGGATTTAAACAGTGAACTATTTGACTACAATTCTTGTTACAAGACTCAATTTTCAACATTCTCTTTTTTCAGGATACCATGGAAAAGCAAATGGACTCTTGATGTTTGATGTGGACAATCAATAATGGGTTTGAAATATATTAATCCTTGATTTTAAATATGTACATGCTAAAATGTTTAAATTAATGTTTATTTTTGCATGTTAATTTAAAAGCACTAGTTATAAAGTTGCATGAACCACTGAAAAAAGGGTTAGATTTTATACATAAGTGTATAGATGAATGTTCAGTATTAAGATGTGTGTATCAGGCTTGTAAAAAAAAGTCTCTCAAATCATGTGACCGATGGCGGCCAATCTCTGCTTGACAACGGCTCTCTCAAGGTTACTGGTTGCTACAGACAAAAGCCTGTTCTTAAAGCCTGCCCACGAAGGAGAACTATTGGCTGGGACTTTTGTCCATTTCCGGAAGCCCGCGAAAGTTTTCCACAGATAAAAGGAGGGAGACCCCTTTCTTCACTCTCTTTCCTCGTCTTCCACTTCTCCTGCTCCTCGTCACTACACAGAAGAACACTTCACTTCAGATCACCACGGGAGAACAAAGGACATTTCTCCCACATGTTTTTTTGCTTCTCTTTAAACATCTAGGAACTAATCTTTTTCTTTCCTGAGCTCAAATCCTAAATTTGGAGTCAAACTCCATTTCTAGACGTCTATTTTTATAACTTTTTCCTGTTAAACTTTCTTTAAACTCACCGTTTTTAATTTTGACTTTATGTTTATAATTTTTATTGACCACACTAGAAGCTAATTTTATCTCCACAAAGTCCGAAAATCTTTTAATTTTGCTATTGGATCAGATTTTGTAATTATTCTCGAATTCCCTCGTGAGAAGTGATCCACGACGCACAGCTGAAGAAACCAACCTTGCCATTATGCTGGACTGCAGCCCTTGTTATCAAACATACAAACCTCATCTTGTGACAACCGACTGGAAAAGTTGCCATATCACGGAATATTTGCGGGCCAAATATTCTGGCTTTTGACACTATCTACATTAAACTTTGAGGCGACGACGACGCAGAAGGATTTTCAACCTGGTCACATGAGCTGTATTCTTTACTCATCTGCTGAATAAAACATCTGAGATTTGAGAATAATTCCGTATCTGATCAGATGCAAAATTAAAGAGCACTTAACATAACTCTTCTTTTCATTAAAAATCAGTTTTCATTTTTTTAACAGTAATCCAAAATTTTCCATGTAATTAGTTTAATTTTCCCCATAAATTTGCGTTGTGTTTTCCATAATCTGCTAACTTCAAATTGATCTAAATTCAACTTACATTTTCACCCCAGTTCTGCAAATGTTCACATTGTTACTCTATCATTTACAAGTTTAATTTAATGTTTAATGAAACTCACTTCAATGTCCTTTAATCATCATTTCATTTAATAAATATGTGAAAATGAGAGAAGCTGTTGGGAATTTATTTCATTCTGAGTCTGGTTTCAAAACCCCAGTATCAAATTCAGTAAAATTTTGAGACTGATTACTAATTAATTTACTGAGTGATTAAAGAGGTATAAAGTGAAATTAAGGATTAAAGTGCTCCCTAAAGAGGAGCTGGTGCCCCACGAGTGTTTATTTTTTTCTGTCTGTGTAGACCCGATGTAAATCTCAGGCATTAATACAAAATTAAATAATTTTTATACCTGATCATAATTATTAATCACATATTCCTACATTTTAATGGTGCTGCCGTGTGACGCTGGTTCAACTTTGAACATACTTAGAATGAAATATTAAGGCATAAGCTGTGTGTGGTTTGGCCAAGCTTATAACTTTTAAAAACAACGGTGGTGCGTTTGTCTGTGCAGAGCTGAGCTGCAGCCATTCTCTCTGTGTCATGAGGGGGAGGAGAGAATTCAGCCCACTCCCTGATCTCTGCTATGTGTGTGTGTGTGTGTGTGTGTGTGTGTGTGTGTGTGTGTGTGTGTGTGCTGTTCGTGGGGGGGGGGGATACCCCACCCCACTGGACTCATTCATCGTTTGTTGTTTAATGCATGCTTAAGAAGCGTGATTACACGCTGAATAATTAAAAAGGCCTAGAGTGACAGAAACGTGAATAAAACCATTCTGTTTACTCGTCAGTTTAACCTCCCGGCGAATCATCCCGGTGGGATGAATTAAACTGACCAAGTTCTGTATTACTCAAATATTTGGTGATGTCAGATTAGGCTGGACACAGCCTGATCAAGTCACTGATTAAACTTTTTGGGAGTAGTGCTTAACTATACCCGGAATTAAAGGGGTAAGATTACTTGTGCATGAATAAAGGAAAGTTGGTGATTAAAACTCTCCAGTTTTGAAAAAGCAAGGCGTGGTTTTTTTCGATAGACTCGCGCCCACATCCACGTGTCACATGCACGCTCATAGTCACGCGTGTGACCGACAGGCTGTGCAGAAAAAACTGCGCATGTGTAAATCAGCCGAGCGACACCATCTTAAGTCCACTTAAAGCAAGTTCCCTGTAGCCGCCATTTTAGAGTAGAGACCCTGGACTCTCCAAGTGACGTCATTGGGTTTCCTCTTCTGGGAGTGCAGACGAAAACTGCATCCATCTGGTGTTCAAACATAGGGACTGCATCTTTTATTTAAACTTTAATCTTTAAAGCCATTTTATAACCAAATTAAGTCTTCAAAGTAACTTCAAAGCAATCCATATTATTTGGAATAAACTAAATTTAACACCAATTTAAAGTTTCTATGCAAATTGAAGCGAAAAAGAAACTTATTGGTTGTTGAAAATTTTCCAGGGGGGCTCCACCCACTGCATATACATACATACAGTAGGAACATATAAAAACATCCATATTGTATTTAATCACTTATGTAACCACATATTGTAATCTTTTAAGTTAAAAGCAAACATATTTACACATTTTTAAGCAAAAAACTCCAAACTTCGAAGCTATATTTACCTCCGCCAGGCCGAAGGCCAGGAGGAGGTTATATTTTTGCCAGCGTTTGTCTGTCTGTTTGTCTGTCTGTTGGTTAGCAAGATAACTCAAAAAGTTTTGGACGGATTTCCATGAAACTTTCACGCCTTGTTGGAAATGGTACAAGGAAGAACTGATTAAATTTTGGGGATGATCCGGATCACCGTCTGGATACAGGAATTTTTTAAATGATTCTTTAACATTGTGAGATACGGCCATTTTCAACATGTGTGCAGGGGCAATAGAGGGCGCTGGTCGTCGTGTCTGATGAACACAAACTCCGCCTTCTTCAAAGTTTTAGGCACAAAAACACGCAGAAAACTGTGGTGGCCAGGGCCCGCCAGCGTGCCTGTGTTTGCGCTACGCTGCAAAAGCTGAGATGGCCAGCTGTCTGGCGCCGGATTATTTGGCAGAAATTCCCCGGCCAGCCATAGGGGCTGCGCAAAAACCAGCTCTCTGCCGGGGGACGCTTCCAAATCCTCTTTTTTCCGCGGAGCGCAAACCCAATAAAACCCACGGCAACCATTATCGCACCTTCTTTTGTCCTGCGGCTCCGGAACAGAGAGGAATCCCGGCGCCAGTAATGCTGCACCTGATATGTGTGACTCTAATGCTAAAAGTGACTGCATCAGGGATTTTCGACCTGAAGTCTCACTTTGCTACACAGCGCCACAAAAACTGTGTAGCCAAATTCCATCGATGGATGAACATTTTCAGCCAGTGACAGAACCAACGCCTTCCAAATCCAATGCATCACTAGCAGAAGTGATGTTTTGTCATTTTGTGGCAGAGCACAATCTACCCCCATTGGTGGCAGATCACTTCAGTGATTTGGCGCCAACATTGTTTCCTGACAGCAAGAGCACTCAATTTTTTTGTGCTACTTGGCTTATTATTTTCACATTACCAAAAAGTTATGGCTCAACATTGTGTCCATATAAGTGTACATTTGAATAAATATGTTTTAAATAGTTCACGTTGCAGTTGATGTTTGCTTAGTTTTTGTTTGTTTGTTTGTTTGTTTTTGCTTCAGTTTTCTTTCATCTGCCGATAAATACAGTTTTTAAGTACTCAATACAGGTGTGAAAGCCCCCCCCCCAATAAGGGAGGCATGAGGTCAGTACAGGTGTGAAAGCCCCCCCAATAAGGGAGGCATGAGGTGTGCCTTGACAGGTCGCAGCCTGGCACTTTGCAGATGGAGGAGATGGACACAACAGCAACACTTCAGTTTATTACCTCCGTCAAGGAGGTAATGCTTTTACTACTGAACCACTAATCCTATCATTGTGAATCCAATTGCTAGTCATATGTTTTCATGGTCAAGGAATCTGAAAACCTACACACAAACACTGTATGGGGGGGGGGGGGGGGGGCTGTGGCGCTTGGCGGAGGTCTGCGCTCTCCGAATGCTTTTCTAGTTATGTTTATTTTGCTGTTTTTAAATGTGACATGGTGTGATTCCCTTCCACAGAAACCCATTTTACCTTAAGGATTCTAATGCTGATGTTTACTCAAGAGTGATCTTAAAGTACTGTAGGATTAAACCTGTGCATTTTAACAAATAGATTTAGTGATTCACTGAATATTTGTAATTTTTTTTTTCAAATTTAGGAAACCACATTAAGCAATTAACACTTAAAAGAAGCTCTAGGTGTTATTTAAACTCATTGTGTCATTTCTTGGTTCATGTTTTCTCCACAGGAAAAGAAAAACATTTAACCAACTCATAATTTTTTTTCAGGATTTAAAAGAGAAAAGTCAAAAGGTGCAAACATTGATTTTTCTGTAAATAAGAAATTTTATAGATAACAATCAAAATAAATCACTATTAGCCTTAATCCTAAGAAATCTTTGGGCATCAGAATATTCAAAACAATTCACTTGTTTCTAATCTGTAAATATTTAAAACATTTAATGCTTCAAATGAAAATAGGCTTTAACAAATAAAACAAAAGGAAAGCCTTAACTTTAAAAGAAAGTGGAAACTTATAACCTTAAATCTCTAAAGCATTTAACCTTTTCCATTTTTGTATTTCTTTTTGTAAATAAAATTCTCACTTTCAAAGTGACATTCGGCAAAATTCCAAAGCTAGTTATTGATGAGAAATTCCAATACTAGACTTTGAAAATCTAAGTAAAGAAGTCAATCCACACAATTTAAATTTTTGTTTTTCTTTTGTGAAACACAAATTCAACTCAATTTCAATTCAACTTTATTTATCAACATACAGTTTCAACAAACAACTTAATTGAAGCATCTCTACATTTCTAAATAATTTCAAAATTCTACTTCCCATATTACAAGCTTACAAGTTGGAACAAATTCTAAAAAGAACTTTTAACTAACACGGTTGTAAAATAAAACACTCAAGGTTAACCCTTGGCTAACAAATTAACTATAATCAACAAGTTGAATTTTTTTAAGCTAAATAACAACGGTAAAACATGACAACTCAACAAACAGTGACCGATTTACCAAACTGGATGACCTTCAAACAACATTGGAAGGATGGACTTCTGATTTAATTTCTAGCTTCACAACACGGGTCAAGAAAATACAGCCCAAAGATCTGAAGCAACTCACTGAAGAACTTTTGGATTACCACACTGAAAAGCTACCAGAGGGCAAGGATCTCACCAGTGTGTTGGGTAAGTTCGCACTAGCATTAGTCATGAGATTAAAGGTAGCCGAGAATGAGCTAGCAAATCAACAAACAACAATCCTATCTCTCCAAGAAGAGAATGAAACACTGAAAGAAAATTTGGAACAATCTCAAGAGAAGAACGACAAAACTCAAGATCAACTTGATGAAGCGTTACAAGATTTGGACCGTGGAGAGTCAGGAAATAAACGGTTGATGCATGACTCGCTTCACCAAGAAAACAGTGAACTTGAAGATGCCCTTCAAGACACAAAGAAGGAACTCAGAAGAGTTGAAGGTCAACTTGAAAATGTGAAGAATGACTACAAGGAATGTCAACTGCTCCTAAAGAAAGCACATAAGGACTGGGAAGTCCGCCGCGCTCCCTCACCCGAATCCCGTTTTGAGTACGGACGACTGCGTGGACAGCGTGCGTGTGCCCCTTCAGACCGCAACCTTGACAAGATCGTGCAAAATGTCACAAAATTTGTTCTAGGTCCTACGGGTTCACCTGAAGCCAAAGTCTATTTACAGGACATTGATTACTACCTACGTAAGTATCCTGATGCTACAGTTGACAATTGCATCTATTCGATTAAATTAACATCTAACAGGTCAGTATCAAAATTCATAGACAGACAGCCGTCAAACATCAAAGCCGACTACATGCTGCTCTGCAAAGCCATCGAAAAGGAGTTCTCCAACGACTACCTACAGGCCGGGCCAACTGCAGCCCTAGCCGTGAAGCAAGGATGTTCAGAGCTGGCACAGGCCTACTACCAGCGACTCCTACTTGCATATTTCGGATCTCAAAATACACCAGGGATGGAAGAAGACCACAATTTCAAGACCCTCTTCATCCAAAACTTCCATCCCACTGTGAGTCATCACCTTGGAATTACAGCTAACCCAAGGTCAAACTCAATAAGTCAGCTGAGAGAGTTCGCACACTATGCGTTCCAAAAACAGCAACAAAGCCGCAACAAGCATGCTGAGCCGGCCACAGTGCTAGCTATTAGCGATGCATCTAACACCTTGGAGTTGGAAGGAGCTCCTTGCTCTACTCTACCTCCTACACCGCAAGTACATAAACAGCCGAAACATTTTTCCAGCCAACCTCATCAAGGTCAAAACCAAACTAGGTCCTCTTGATCTCACTTAGAACCAACTCTGCAAAAACCTGACTACCGTCGAAGACCGTATCCACCGGATAGGTCATGAGAACACGATACAGGCTACCATGATGACAGATACTGATACGAAGACTCGCATAACCATGACAAATGGTCTCCATCTCATCACAGAAACTCAGAAGTAGAGATCTATCACAAACCTTGGAAGGAAGAAGAAACTCCTACTCTCAGTAGAGAAGATATTGAAAGTGACAAACACGTCCTAGCGGAGATTCAAAGCAACAAAGAAAATAAAGCTGTTAACATCCTAGCTATATCAGCTATAACGACTCAAAACAAATGTTCCAAATGAAGAAAACGCAAGAAGAAAATCCCTTTTGCAAATGAGGAAGAGCCAAAGGACTAAACGCAGTCCAGTGCTGTTATGACAGCCCAACCACAGGTAACAGACCACTCCTCTAACAACATTTTGCAACTCTGTGTCAAACCACCGGTTCTACAATTTCTATGTGATTTAAAAGGGGGGGGGCACGGAAATTCTACATCCCACTGACCCTTGAAGATGTGATGTGCCAGGACGCTGTTTTACACACCGCTGCTGACATCACTCTCATGTCACACAACCTTTTTGACAAACTATGTGTAGCTGCTAACCGTGCTCACAAACATTTAAAACTGGAACCTTGTTCATTAGCCGTGTGACCATATGCGCTCACTAAAACAACCCTGTTGGGCGTATCACTATTAAACATCTCCATTGGACCCATGACGTTAACACATCCGGTCTATGTGTCTGAACTTGACGCCATTCCATTGCTTGTTGGCAAAGACCTACTGAACCGTTTTGAGCCACTGATTGATTTCAAGAACCTGAAATTATGGGCTCAAACGCAACACCCTCACCCATTTGACCTAACAAGGACAACTGAATCACAGTGCTTTGTTCTGAACACTTTGGACACCCCAAGTCTCACACAACTAGCACTGTTGGAACAACTGCAACCGATTGAAAGCGACCGCAAAGACCAAGGTGAACACTGTCCTCAAGAAGTCAAAGGTCATCTTCAAACACAAGGTCAAACCAAAGAAGTGAATGACCTTGGAAACTCAATGGCCAAGCACAAAACTACAAACGACCCCCTTGATACCTTTGACTCAATGTTGGTGTCACATTTTGAAACCCACCCACCAGCCCCTGAGGCCTGCGTGGTCATAAGAGCCACACCAACCTACTCTCTAGACCATACAAAACCTCAAGTTTTTGCGACTATGACCCCAACTTTTGCAAATGCTAGGCGCACATTTACTCAAGCTTGTGACCAAATGATCCATAAAACCATTGAACACCGGTCAGATAAAACTGTACACGCGCTCCCCGCGTCTAATTCCTTTGACATACCAAAATTGAAACCACTACCTGCGACACAACTTTCTCTGCAGCTACATAATGGCAATCGTATTCCTGCTTCCGATGAACCATCATCGCCACTGCTCGAAGTTCCTCGAAACCAGAGGGGGGTGATGACTGCCAACGCCCATACTGTAACATTCCAGCTACAGAACACAAAAGGGTCAAAACGATGTACAACGCTCCCAAGGCTGTATTTCAAAAACATTTGGACCGATTCACCAAATGACACAAAGTGTACAACAACCAAAGACTCTCGCATGACAAATTGCAAAGGGGGGACAAGATCTTCCACCCCACATTTGTACCGCAAACACCAGAAATCAATGTACAGGAATGGAAAATCACTCCTAAATTCCTGCCCGAGTGGATGAATCCACACATTGTCAACAACAAACTTTGGCCACTCAAGTGCCAAATCCAAGACTCCGTTTTCAAATGAACTCATCAAAATCAGAGCAAACTTTATCAGAACCCCATGGGACTTGTTGGGTACAACACTGTCAAAGTAAGTCCATAAATAAGATTGAAATCAACCCTGCATCCAAGGAATAACTGTAGCTAACTACTAGCCTCAGGTATACTCACTCAGACTTCTCCAAACAATTAGTTAACTGCATCAAAACTTCCAAAAGGTAAAAGGTAAATTAAAACCAAATTATCTCTTAAACTAATTTCAAAGGTCTCAGTAAAATCTAATAAATTTCAATCAACTTACCATTATCAAATAGTACACACAAAACATTCAACACAATTAGTTTGAGCTAACAACATCAAAATTTCCACTAAAGATGAAAAACAATCTAAGGTTTAGAGTTCAATCTCCAAAAGAGATTGATCCACCTCAGAATAATTTTCATTTACCAATCAGAGGTATCTAAAGAAAGATCAACAAAAAGATTAAGATACAAAACCACTCACTTTTATCTGTTTGCCAGGATGATGGCCCCCTTGTTTTTCAGTTTAGTCATCTGCCTAGCAATCACACCCACTGTTACCCAGTCAGAACTGGGCCGAGTCAAGACAAAAAGTCAACAATCCTCAGGTGGATTCTCAATAACAGCCTCATCGTTAGAGCCTCTTGTTAGCCTTAGCACGTCTACTGTTAACTCGGTCAACACTGCTAAACCGGAACACCAGGTCATCGTACCACAAACCATTACCAAAACCTTACAAGACACTGTGTTGGTTTTGAATGCTTGCTCCGAAGCTTCAGTCAAACTCAAGAAGGTCTTGAACTCTTTGCTCTTTGTGTTAAAGGTTGACTATGCTCACTCACAGCCAATGTCTATGTTACTCCCAGAAGTAGCTAGAAACATTACCTTTTCAGTTAACACTTAAGCAATGAACATGCTATCACATCATCTTATCCTTTTTCCAGTAAATCCAAATTTACTTCTCGTTGCCATTCAAAGAATAATGATGACATCCCATGTCCACTCAGTTTTTTCTGAATCAAAGCCTTAAACACCCTATGACTTGCACATCTGTGGAACTATGGTTTAGTCCAGCTAAACTAATTCAATTTGAACCTCCTTGAGTTACTTCAATATTGATTAGTCTAAATCTCTACCTCAAATATGAGCAATAATTTTTGTAATTTTGCTTTTGATCTGGACTCCTAAGATTTTTGAATACATGCATGTGTATATACAGATATACATTCGTTACACTCTATTTAGATTTTGATGCACATTTAAACTACTTTTGAAATTTTGAATAGATATTTTTCAGCAAACCCAAAACATTTCTCTTAAGTATGTCAAAACCCACATACTTCTAGTTCACACTTTTGTACCCAGAATTTTTAAGTTTTTACAGACATACAGAATTTTAGTGTATCCTAGACAATTATACAATGTTTTTATTTGGTCATTCCCAAATTATCTTTGAAAATTTCTAGAGGTTTTTCAGAAAACCTAAGTTAAGGATCTACACTTAGGAATAGATACTGTTTACAAGCTTAAGACTTATGGACATCAGAACCTTTTGTTCAGCATTTGGATCAAGAATTACCAAATTGGAATTTGATGCCTAGGATTGCTATCAACCCTGACCAAAACTCACCGTCGATACCAAAGGGGGGAGCTGTAGCATCATCTCACTTTGGCTCATCAATAAAATTATTCTTCAGCATAAAGACATTGTTTCACCCAGGAAAAGGACAGTCAAAAACTGCTCTTTCATCACAGGACCACAGCTGAACAAATATTCCTTTGTTAAACCAGTCTCAGGAATTCCTCCTGAACCTTTTAGGGCCCAATAAAATGTGGACAAAAGAACAGACCTCTGTGGAGTACCTCATATGGTCACTATAAAATATCCACAACAAAACATTGCCCTCTACTGACAACTCTGGGACATGCTGGATTTAATCAGTGAACTATTTGACTACAATTCTTGTTACAAGACTCAATTTTCAACATTCTCTTTTTCAGGATACCATGGAAAAGCAAATGGACTCTTGATGTTTGATGTGGACAATCAATAATGGGTTTGAAATATATTAATCCTTGATTTTGAATATGTGCATGCTAAAATGTTTAAATTAATGTTTATTTTTGCATGTTAATTTAAAAGCACCAGTTATAAAGTTGCATGAACCACTGAAAAAGGGTTAGATTTTATACATAAGTGTATAGATGAGTGTTCAGTATTAAGACATGTATCAGGCTTGTAAAAAAAAAAGTCTCTCAAATCATGTGACCGATTGTGGCCAATCTCTGCCTGACAACGGCTCTCTCAAGGTTATTGGTTGCTAGCGACAAAAGCCTGTTTGTCCATTGGACTAAAGTTCTTAAAGCCCGCCCATGAAGGAGAACTATTGGCTGGAACTTTTGTCCATTCCCGGAAGCCCGCAAAAGTTTTCCACAGATAAAAGGAGGGATACCCCTTTCTTCACTCTCTTTCCTCTTCTTCCACTTCTCCTGCTCCTCGTCACTACACAGAAGAACGCTTCACTTCAGATCACCACAGGAGAACAAAGGACATTTCTCCGAGGTATTTTTTTTTTTTGTTTCTCTTTAAATGTCTAGGAACTAATCTTTTTTTCTTTCCTGAGCTCATATCCTAAATTTGGAGTCAAACTCCATTCTAGATGTTTATTGTTATAACTTTTTCCTGTTAAACTTTCTTTAAACTCACCGTTTTTAATTTTGACTTTATGTTTATAATTTTTATTGACCACCTACACACTAGAAGCTAATTTCATCTCCACAAAGTCCGAAAATCTTTAAATTTTGCTATTGGATCAGATTTTGTAATTATTCTCGAATTCCCTCGTGAGAAGTGATCCACGACGTGCAGCTGAAGAAACCAACCTTGCCATTACGCTGGACTGCAGCCCTTGTTATCAAACATACAAACCTCATCTTGTGACAACCGACTGGAAAAGTTGCTGTATCACAGAATATTTGCAGGGTAAACATTCCAGCTTTTGGCGCTATCTACATTAAACTTCGAGGAGACGACAACGCAGAAGGATTTTCAACCTGGTCATGTGAGCTGCATTCTTTACTCATCTGCTGAATAAAACATCTGAGATTT
Organism: Pholidichthys leucotaenia; assembly: GCA_020510985.1. Lineage (NCBI taxonomy): Eukaryota > Metazoa > Chordata > Actinopteri > Cichliformes > Pholidichthyidae > Pholidichthys > Pholidichthys leucotaenia. The sequence continues at coordinate 196,121,307 of CM035840.1, forward strand.
GAGAATAATTCAGTATCTGATCAGATGCAAAATTAAAGAGCACTTAACATAACTCTTCTTTTCATTAAAAATCTGTTTTTATTTTCTTAAGAGTAATCTAGAATTTTCCATATAATTGGTTTAATTTTCCCCATAAATTTGCCTTTTGTTTTCCATAATCTGCTAACTTCAAACTGATCTAAATTCAGCTTACATTTTCACCCTGGTTCTGCAAATGTTCACATTGTTACTCTATCATTTAGAGTATAAATGTTTAATTTAATGTTTAATGGAACTCACTTCAATGTCCTTTAATCATCAATTCATTTAATAAATAAGTGAAAATGAGAGAAGTTGTTGGGAATTTATTTCATTCTGAGTCTGGTTTCAAAGCCCCAGTATCGAATTCAGTAAAATTTTGAGACTGATTACTAATTATTTTATTGAGTGATTTAACAGGTATAAAGTGAAATTAAGGATTAAAGTGCTCCCTAAAGAGGAGCTGGTGCTCCACGAGTGTTTATTAACTTCTTCTGTGTGTGTAGACCCGAAGTGAATCTCAGGTCCCAATACATTAATACAAAATTAAATAATTTTTATACCTGATCATAATTAAAAGCGCTATATAAGTGCAGGTTAGTTAGTAATTATTAATCACATATTCCTACACATCTTATTTCCAGGTTGTAGTGGAACTGACCCCAAAAGGGACCAACAAACATTATAATTTCTCACAGAGAAAGACCGGAGGAGCATCTGTGAATCTATCCTTCCCCAACACCCACCTTAAACAAAGCTTCTTTTGATCTGTGGCTATTCCCAGTTTTTTGACGCTGCCTGCCACAAGACAGCAGGTCTCAAACACACACACACACACATGGCCCAGACAGCACTGGATCAGTCACCTTCAACCTATTAAAAGTTCTGGTGGAAATCATCAAACCCCCCTTATATTATCCCCTTGCACTTTGGTCAATTTCCCTAAAAACACCAAAAAATAACATACCCAAAGTAAATCAAAAGCTGTTCTTCAACCCTTTGCAGCATCTTCATGGGGTTGGTCTCATTTAAAAGAAAACAATTGGAATTTTTTGGCAAAACAGTCATAATCTCTCTAAGTGCTCCGGCCACTGAGTAACAGTCATCTAAACATACTGAACTTGAAGAAAATAAATTTCACCTGGGTGTTTTTTTTGGATACAAATGCTTGCAAATAACACACAGCTGTCAGATACTGGCTGGAAAATGCAACAGAAATGTAGAACCAAGTGTTATCCAGCTGAGGTCAAAATTTTGTAACAATACCACAAAAATGAATATATTACACAGATTTTTTCTTAGGTTGTTCCCAGGCGTTTTTGAACTGTGCCAAATTGTGCCAAATGGCACAGTTTGGAAAAACGTCTGTAACTTTTGAATGACTCAATATAGAAGCTTGATGTTGGGCTCTAATGAAAGGTGACACTCAGGGCTGTGTGTGTATGTGTGGGGGGGGTTGTCCCCCCCCCCCGCTATAGAGGACGGACATCGCCCGGTGCGCCGCGGTCACGGTGCGCCGCGGTCTACTACGCACAGTTGTAATTTACCGATCGGTCAAAAGTCATTTTTGATTACAATTTTCAGGGATAAAGAATAATTTAGCTTATAACACTTACCTGTTCAAAACAGCAGTGTCGCTGGCGAACTTCTCTTCCTCATTGTCAGACGAACATGACGCTGGTCCGCTTGTTACGGACTCATGGTTCTGGTCACGTGACCCGGTCAAACCATAATTCCATTATTGCGGTTTTGCGCTTCCATGATTGCGGTTTTGGCAAACGATTTTTCAAAACAAATAAGAACAGTAGTAAGAAAAAAAGACTGGCGAACGCGTGTGTGTCACCCAGCCTTACACAAAACATCTTTCGAACTTCTGTGCTTCAATTGGCTCGCTGTATTCACAGCCGTTGGTAGGCGGGTCCTTCTTGCTAGGTTTTCAGTCATTGGTTCTTCAAGGTTTCAGAAACCCAGTTCAAGGCTCTTATTAGTCAAATGAGAGGTCAGTCACATCTAAACCAATCAAAGCACTCCTTTGGCTTTCTGTTCGCGACTGTGTCTGTAGTGGAAGAACGGAATGCAGCTTTTTTTTTTTCAGTGCCTCCTGGGACGCACAGTGTGCGTCCTAGGATGCAGAGACACGTCCAACTGTGGTACACCGAAGTGCAACAGGTTAACAGATCATCACTGCAAAAACTCAAAACAAGTGGCACACGAACTTAACAACATGTCAATAGAAACAGACGAGAAACCCCGTCAATGTCACCTTACACATCGTGCAAAAACACCCCAGGAGGGACAAGAAACTACAAAAACGCACAAACCTCACAGTTGAAGACTGGACATTTTTTCATCAAATCTAACTATTGTCAATACAAAGGAACTATTTACAAACAGAAGGAAGGTTTTGCAATGGTGGACACATTATCAGCCATTCTTTACAGAAAAGCTAGCTAGCTACATCACAGATGAAGAAGACAGATGGGAGGAAGAGGAACACATATGACATGCACTCACATGCTGCCATAAAAAAGGAAAAAAGCAGGTCAAGAACAAAGAAAACAAACAAAAACAAAACAAACACCAAAGCCTGAAACGAAAAACAAGAACATGATAACCATACCATACATGCGAGGGATAACAGAACCAATACAAAGGATCATGAGAAAACACAAAATCAGCACAGCAGTGAAACCACACATAAAAATAAGACAGCTACTAGTACACCCCAAAGATAAAATAGAGCAGGAAAAAATGCAACATAATACACGAAAATCCATGCAGATCATGTAACAAGACATACATCTGTCATGAACTGACAAGTGCGGCGAAACAAGGACGCTAAAAGCAGGCAGTGAGGTTTTGCAAGTTTAATAAAAAAAAAAAAGACTTAACGTACGAAAACATCACACTTACAAATAAAGAATAAACACAAAGCGCTAGAGGAGAGCGGGGGTCAACATCCAGGGGGAAATAAGTCAGGAACGCCGAGCAATAGGGGCAGAATCCAGCCGGAGCTCTCCCAAAGACAACAGAGCTCACGGCTGGAAATAAAGGGAACACTAACCTGGATGAAGCTCCCCAACTCTACTTGACAGCGAAGCACAAAAACACTCAGAGCCTGCTTAAGCATCTGAGGATGGCGAAATGGTAGGAAATAACCCAATGACTAAAAAATGGAGACACAAGGCTTAAATAAGGCAGTGATGGTGATTACAATAAGGATCAGCTGTGATTCACATGAGCAGGGAGGAATCAGAGCTGACAGCTGACAGGTGCATCACCCCAAACAGAGCAAACATGGAAGTGCACGCAGCCCCTGACAGAGAGGGAGAGAGAGCTCAGGACCAAAAATACAATAGGGACTAATTAAATAACAGACTGTGATGAACATAAATGAGAAAGTAAGTTGAACTATGAAATAAGGCAGGAACCCAAAACTACAACAGACAATAATAAACCAAGAAATAAACAAACAGAAAGAGATTAAACTCAAACTGGAGACTGGGCACGGCCCCCACCCGTGCCCCCAGATCATAGTGCCCCCCTCAAGGGGTGGAACCCAGACACCCCAGGGTAACATCAAAAGAAAAAAAGACCCCCCCCCACACACACAGAAGACCCTCCCAACAAGAAAACCAACCCACCCCGGGGGGGGGGGGACCCAGGCACGGAGGGACCAAACCCAATCAAAAAAAAACCAAAAGAAAACCCTCATGACTCCCATACTGGACAAGAGGAACAAAATATAACTAATGCTGGGAAACTAACAGTCCATTTCGGGAGGTCTTCCAGAGTCCCAGCTTCACCCGATCAACAGGTGGAACAAGTCGGGTAGCCTTCCCGAGCTCCAGAGCCATCCAAGCTAACCAAATAGTTCGTTGGGTGGCCTCCCCAAATCCCTGGGCCAACGGATCTCAGGGTATGACTTGCCCCTGTCTGGGGGTAGCAGCTGGTGCAGCCCATCTGGTGGTCTCACAAAATCTCGGATTCAACGGGCCGTGGGACACAACACACCCCCACCTGGAGGCGGTAGCTGGGACCAATGCCCCCAATGGCCTGCATGGCTTATTGTGTGGAAGAGGTGGACCCTGGACTGGGACGCAGCACCCACGGAGGCCCCGGACTGGGGCACAGAACCCACGAAGGCCCCAGCCTGGGGAGCAGCACCTGTGGAGACCTCAGATGGAGGAGGAGCAGCACCTGTGGAGACCTCAGATGGAGGGGGCACAGCACCCATGGAGGCCTCGGACTGGGGAGTAGCACTCGCAGAGACTTCAGACGGTAGGGGAGCACCACCCGCGGTGGCCCCGGACTGGGGCATAGCAGCACCTGTGGTGAGCCCAGACTGGGGCATAGCAGCACCCACGGAACCGCCTTACTGGGGCATAGCAGCACCCGCGGCGGCCCCGGACTGGGGCGTAGCAGCACCCATGGTGGCCCCGTGCTGGAGCATAGCAGCAACCACGGAGACCACAGAGGATGGGACAGCAACATCCTCAAAAACCGCAGACGGCGGGACAGCAACACCCTCGGAGATCACAGATGCCGGAGCAGCAGCACCCTTGGAGACCACAGATGGTGGAGCAGCAGTACCCTTGGAGACCACAGACGGTGGGACAGCAGCACCCTCAGAGACCACAGATGGTGGGACAGCAGCACCCTTGGAGACAACAGATGGCAGGAAAACAGTACCTGCGGCTTCTTCAGACAGAGGCATCGACCCATGGTGGCCTCGGGCTGAGGCGACGCACCCACGGTGGCCTCCAGCGGAAAAGGAGAACCCACAATGGCCTCGGATGAGGGCTGAGGACCCCCGGTGACCTCGGACGTAGGAGGAGGGTGGTCATCCGAGGACCCAGATGAGGACTCGAGTGAAGAGGATGAACCAAACACTGGGTTATCACCACCGACAGCAGTGGAGCCCAATGAGGAGAGCTTAGAAGCAGTTGGCAGCTGCGACTGATTCTTCCCACCATAAGCAGGACAAGAAATCTCAAGATCTGATGATGTCGAAACAAAACAGAGCACTTGCCTTGTCTTGGATTCCACCAGCGTCCAGGACTCCAGCGATCCAGGTAGGGACATCTTGAGTCCCTTCATCTAGGCGTTCCCTCTCGGTGCAGTGACCTTGGCTGAAACACACAAAGAAGACACCGGAGAAGAATCACCGGCAGCAGTGGAGCCCAACAAGGAGGGCTCAGGTGCAGCTGATGGCTGGATTCCCCACCAAGAGCCAGGCAAGATCTCTCTAAGATAGAAAAAGTGAAAACAAAAAAGAGAACTTGCCTGAGCTCGAGCTCCACCACTGCCCAGGACTCCGGCAAACCTGCTGCAGTGACTCCAGCAGCAGGCGTGATGTCGGATGCAACTCCAGGACCTTCAGGCAAAGCGGCCAATACTGGTGGTTCATCCGATGTGGCAGCCGGAGGTCACCTCACCGCTGGCACTGAATCCCGCGCAACTGAAGCCAAGGGACACCCCGTTGTCGACTCAGGCTTCAGGTCATGGGAAGCGCTCTTCCTCTGTCTGGATCATGGCTGCGAGGTAGGAAGCAGGTTCTCCAAGGCCGCAGACACCTTCATCGTTCAGCGGCTCCATCCCGGAACCGGCGGACACTCAGAGTGAATTGGAAGAGACACGGGGATAGCAGGTGAGGCAATGGTGTCAGCAGCAGGCGGTGAGAACTCAGAGGAATGCAATGACTGAGTCCCACTACCGGGAGTTAGGCAAGGTTGTTCTGTATTATTGGAGGTTAAATGAAAAATCACTTGCCTTCTCTCCCGGGGCGGATGGAAACTGCTGCCGATGAACCAGAAGTTCCTCCTTCAGGAGCGGCGGAAGCCATCTGACAAGGTCTCGGAGTCCGGGGACGCTGGTTCGTTGGTGCAGACTTCGATGTGGAAAAGCCCTTAGCCCCGAGGAGCAGAGCCTGGGAACACCTCACCGAGGGTGCAGGGTCCTGCACCACCAAAACCAGGGGATGTTTGCTCATCAGCACAGGCTTCGGGGTATAGAGGGCGCTCCTCTCCATTGCTGGGCATGGTTTTGGAACCGAACCAAGGACCTCGGAATCCACAGCCCCATCCGTCATCCGGCGGCTCCCTCCCAGGATCAGTGGACGTTGCAGGAAGATAGGAAAGGCAGGTGAGGGAATGGTAACAGCAGTGAGGTGAGGACTCAGTGGGCTGCAATGATTGAGCCTCACCACTGGGAATTAGACAAGAGGATTCAGCAAAGAGAGGAAGAGAATGAATAAGCACTTGCTTGAATTCCAGGGGCGTGATGGTAGCAGCTGCTATTTCAGAGCCAGACAACGTCTTTCCGGGAGCTCTGGGGGCTGTCTGGTGAATGGGCAAGGACATGGGGGGCTCCTGGTGAGGTGGATGAGCCTTCGGCACCCGGGAATGATTCTTCGTCAGCCCAAGTTGCACCGAAGGGGAATCCCTCACCCGCTCACTGAGTAGCCGCTGGGACTCAACCACCGTGGTGAGGAGAGCAGAAAGTCCCAGGCAGCTCCAGAGACTGGGCCATGTCTTGATCAGCTGGGCCACGCTGTCCACATATCCCAAGGTGACCTCAGGATTGTGGGTGGCTTGAGCCTTTGAGGCAAAATTCACAATGAGTTCTGCCACCCCACACTCCTCCTCACTCAGTCCAAATACATGGAAGTCCATGGTGGCAACCACACCAAAAAAAACTCCGGACCAAAACAAAAATGCGGGAGAGAACAGAGAAAAAGGGGGAAAAAGGCAACCCCACTACCGCTAGCGTCCAAACTGGCTGGGTTATTCTGTCATGAACTGACAAGTGCGGCGAAACAAGGACCCTAAAGGCAGGGAGGGAGGTTTTGCAAGTTTAATAAAAAAAGACTAACGTACAAAAACACCACACATACAAATAAAGAATAAACAGAAAGGGCTGGAGGAGAGCGGGGCTCAATGTCCAGAGGGACAGAAGCCGGGAACGCCGAGCAACAGGGGCAGAATCCAGCCGGAGGTGTCCCGAAGGCAGCGGAGCTCACGGCTGGAAATAAAGGGAACACTTACCTGGACGGAGCTCTCCAACTCTCCTCAACAGCGAAGCATAAAAACACTCAGAGCCTGCTTGAGCATCTGAGGACGGCAAAATGGTAGGAAATAATCCAGCAATGACAAAATGGAGACACAAGGCTTAAATAAGGCAGTGATGGTGATTACAGTAAGGATCAACTGTGAGTCACACGAGCAGGGAGGAATCAGGACTGACAGCTGACAAGTGCACCGCCCCGAACAGAGCAAACCTGGAAGTGCATGCTGACAGCTGCAGCCCCTGACAGAGAGGGAGAGAGAGCCCGAGATCAAAAATACAATAAGGACTAATTAAATAACAGTCTGTGATGAACATAAATGAGAAAGTAAGTTGAACTATGAAATAATGCAGGAACCCAAAAATACAATAGACAATAATAAGCCAATAAATAAACAAACAGAAAGAGACTAAACTCAAACTGGAGACTGGACAAGGCCCCCACCTGTGCCCTCAGATCATGACAACATCAGGGAAATGGGGAGAACACTCAACACAAGAAAGAAAGAAAGAACACCAGAAGGAATGTGAAAAGGAAACACTAGGATGACTCACAAGATCACAAAAAGATAAGGCAGAACATGAAACCCTGAAATCAGCAATAATGGATCACTGCAAAAGGAAGAATCACATCATGGACTGGGACAATGCAAAAATCATTGGATGGGAGGATAATAAACACAAACACTGGATCAAGGAAACCATAGAAATCAGAAAACGTGTAAAGGGCACCATGAACCGGGATGAGGGAGTATTCATGCTTTCCCACACCTGGGACTCCATCCTCCAGAGAGACCACCTGATGACGCCAGGCATGGTCAGCGTGGTACATCTGTCAGGGCCATCAGGCTGGCCACGCCTAAGGAAAACAGCTGATAAACGACACATCACGGTGATCAGCTGATGCTTCTGAAGATGACTGCATATGCCAGTCAAAACATTTTGAGGTAAAAAACATACATCTTCTACCTTTTTGTCTGAAAGAAAGAAACAGTAAATTAACTGTTCTTTTTGCACCACTGAAGACGAGATACAACCATAATTGACCACAGTGGTATCTTGCAGACGATGGGTGTTGCTTCACTCAGATCAGACAGAACTGACTTTAATGTTTCAATCCATATTGCAAATAATCTGTCTTCACCCCACAGGGATTAAGGACTCACTATTGAAACAAATTGCTCCACTGAATATCAGGAATCATATTCATATTACTTTGCTTATAAAGTATTGTGTGTTTTACTTGCCATGAGATTTATGCATACTCCATAATCCTCTCAAGTTCCTATAGTGAGATTACATAAGGTTTAAGCAAGTTAGAAATGCTTTTCTGTAGATGAGCATATTTTAGTCATAGAGTGTTAATCTTGTGTAATAACCCCCAGCAAGTCAGGCAAATGTCAAGACAAGGAGAGTCTGTTGTTCATTAAATGGCAAAACTGAGTTATATGCATGGTTTCTGTGTCCATTATTAGAAACACTGTCAAGAACTTATGTAGAGCTTAAGAGACTGATCAAATGATTGTTTAACTTTGCTTATTAATTACCAAATTCTTAAGTTCAGCTATTACCGAGTTCTTCTATTTCACAATAAACTAGAAGTTGTGTCCCAGAGTTACAACATGGAAATTATATAATTGTTCAAAATTATTTATTAAAATAATCAGTAATCATATCTGTATAATTATAGCATAATGCTACAAGGTGATGAGCCTACATGATTACAGATGTTACAATCCACTTTGCATGAAAACTGTAGAAGGCTGGGAGAGCTTCCAGTCTTTGATTATTGCTTTCTTTCTTGTTATCCATGAAATTCTGCATTGTCTGTTGGGTCCTTATAAACCAGTATGAACATGGGTTTGTTGACCAGAGTTGCAAACTCCTGAACAGGTGAAGAGACAGCAGCATCTGACATGGAGCCTTTCAGGTATGAAAATGTCAAGAAACTGCCAAAAATAGCATGGTGAGAAGTCACTTTTATTGATAACTTTTTATTTTCACCCCATTTTTTCAAGTGGAAGCATGTGCATCTAAAAAACTGGCACGACCTTACTTTACGTATTTCTGTTTGCAATTGGTGGATAGCATGAAAAAAAGTTTTATTTTCTTGTTTGCCAGTTCTTGGTGATATGAATGCTGTAGAAACTCGTGCTTTCTCTAGGTCAGTGAAAAGATAGATTGTGGTAACTTTAAAATGACAATTCCTGTTAAGTTTTGTCAATAAATATACTAACATACTTGCATTTGTCCCACAAGAACGTCAGTTGTACTTTATTACCTCCGCCAAGGAGGTCATGTTTTTGCCGGCTTTGGTTTGTTTGTCTATCTGTTAGCAACATTACTCAAAAAGTTCAGAACGGATTTTGATTAAATTTTCAGGAACTGTGCGTAATTGCACAGGGAACAGATGATTAGATTTTGGTGATGATCTGAGAGTACATACCTCCACCAAGGGCTTTGTTTGTATTTGTGCAGTTGGATTAGACAAAAGCTACCAGATGGATTTGGATGGAATTTTCACCAGAGGTGGTTCTTGGGCTACAGACGAACCCACTACATTTGGGTGATGATCTGAGAATTCATACCTGTTCCGAGGCTCTTATCTTCTCACAAAGTGTTAGCAACAGTACTCCAAAACTAGTGGAGAAACTTTGATGCAGTTTTCACCAGATGTGGCTCTAGGCCTGCACACAAACCCTTTACATTTTGGAGGTGATCTATGAGGGATAGAAGGAGACTTGGTGGAGGTATGAGCTCTCTGAGTGCTTTTCTAGTACCGTATTGTTAAAAAGTTAGTTTGAATATGTTATAAAACATCCTTCAGCGAAACCTAACATAACCCACCCGTGCACCACATGTGCTGTTTCACTGTGTATGATGCTCAGGGACATTATGTAGTCAGAGAGGAAAGTGAGGGGACATGTGGTTAAAGCCCCCTGTTAACATATATTTGAACAAATCATGTCCAGAAAGGACCCATTGGGAATGTCAAACCAAATCTCAATTGCAAAATCTCAAATATACGCCGCTGAGCACACCAGCTGACCTGTCCTTCATTTGCATGACAATATTCAGGTTAATAAATTTCACTCGATGTGTCACAACTGGCTGAGCTCAGTGCAGGTCCCACTGGCTCTTCCTATTCTCTCTGCGCACTCTCTCAAGTGATGAGCTTTTTCTCTTCCAAACCCGTCCTCCTCCACACAGTCCTCTTGTTTTGTGAGATATGCTGCACGTGGGACTCTTTTTCCTTCTCTCTCTCTCTCTGTCTCTCTCCTTAACACTGTCTCCTTCTCACATATGCACACACATTAGTGGATGGTTCTTTTCTTTATCCATTTTCATTCTCAGACACCTGAGAGTCCTTTGTTTAGTTCCCCCAGTTCTTGCACTGGCAGTCATTATGAGTTGGAGGAAATGCACGCTAGGGCCTCATAGACAGCTTGATTGAGTTAACCATAAAACTCATCTCTCAGCCCATCTGTTTTTCTCCATCTATGTCACTCCTGAAACTCTTTGCTGCCTCTTTTACTTACATTTTCTCAACCTGCTGTCATGCAACACACAAAGACCTCACATGATATAACTCATAAATCAGATTACATGCTGTCCAAATGATGCACAGATCTTGCAGGGTAGCGGTGGATATTTAGGATTGCAATTATTAAGTTGGAGGATGCATCATTATTGGTAAACTGGCAGTTCTCATATCAATTCATGGCCATTCATATATATCATTCAGCTAAAAGCCCAGGGGCCTGTACTACAAAGCAAGATTTAGTCTTCAGCCTGGGTCACAACTGGAGGTACAAATTAGCTATCATACATCAGCTGCAATTTTCTGGGGCCGTGGAGGACATGGATGTTACAGAGATATTGGACAGGCTGCAAGGAGTTCTTTGACACAGTCTTAAGTGTGTCTTGTACCTCATAGGGTCCACGTGAGGTAGGCTATACGTGCCAGACTAAGGTTGCATTAACCGAGGACTTTCCGTCACTGACCAGTAATTTTTAGCAATCAAGGAACTGTTCGTATTTTGATGGATGGCACTAATAGTATTTAACTGTGATTCCCACCCCATCTTTGCACACTTGGAGGAAGATTTGAATTCAGGCCTATAGACAACATAAAAGTCGGTTGAGATCAGGTTGTGTTCATTTTTACACGTTAAATATTTTTTCTAATTTTAACTTGTATATTAATAATACTATAATAATAGTAATTATTAATAATAATTATAATATTCTGTTGTTCATCTGTGTAATCAGTAACAAGTGTTTAATCTGTATTCTTGTTCTTAAAGTTAACGATTAAGAATCAAAATATGAACGAAAACATTGTCTTTTTAATATCATATTGACATGGTTTGTCTGCCATTAAATTGAACTAGCAGACCAGTTTAACTGAAATTCAATTCTTTCTATTTAATTAGCTAACTAATCAAACAATACTGTCATATTAATCTTGTGCATTTTAACAAACTCGCCTCAGAAGCTACAGGTAGGAAAAGGACAACATGATAATTCAGTATTTTCTCACAAATTCTGGCCAAACCAATGTAGGGAGATGACCACCGCCCCTTTTTTCTCCCTGCCATCGAAGTGCCGCTGCTGTGGCTTTGGCTTTAAGTCTGACCAGTAAGCCTTGAAGATAAAAAGTAATCATCAAATTTATAACCAATGAGGTTTACACAGACTGAAATACATCCTTAAAATGGTGCTTTCCTTTGCTGAATGACGAAAAAGAAGATCACTCTGGAGTAGCTCAAATAAAAACTCTTTAAATCTAGTTTTTGTACCACTCCAAGCCTGAGCAACATCACATCACATTTTTTTCATAGTTGTAGGCTGAGCCTTTTCCTCTAAATGTCACGTGTGTGGGCCTTTACACAGCACATGTTGGAATTGAAGATGAAACCCCCACGCAGGAGCAAGTTGAGTGTGCTTGATTAACAAAACATGAAGACAGTCCAGGAAAAAAACAGATGAATGACATTAGGCATATAAGGGTAACTGCCAGGACACTCTACAGCACATAGGGAAATTGATCATGGAGAGATGGCCCAGACGCTACAGGCGGAACTGTCAGCGGAGGGAGGCAGAGGAACCCAAGGCGCTTCCAGGCAGAACTGGTAAGGCGAGGGAAAGACACAGGAAAAACTTACAGGCTGGAGCAGTCTGAGTCAACCCCTGGAAACAGTCCCAGTGGAGCAAAACGGCAGAGAGCAAGCTGGAGGACAATACAGGCTATCCTACGAACAGCTGTGCGGGCAGAATTGTTCAAACACTGAGGGATACAAACACTGTGTGGAACAAACAATAACCCGGCAATGCACAACAGCGAACCCAGATCTTAAGTAATGCAGCTACTAATGAGTTGAGTGCATGCCAGTGTGAGCAGGGAGTGAGTGTGAGGGTGTGTGAATGTTTGAGTACGTGAGTGAGAATGAGTGGGTGAGAGCACATAGGAATGAATGTGTGTGTGTGTGGAGTGAGTGCGTGCAAAAGTGCTGAATGAATACAGGTGTGAACAATTGCATATGTGTGTATGTGTGGAGAGAGTGCAACCGGTGATGACAAACAGCTGTTAGGTATTGGCAGGGAGTTGTGGCTGTAAGCTGGCAGGGAGCCAAGACCCAGAGGCTCCTAAGGATTTGCCAGCAGCAAAAAGGAAACCAACTGCACAAGGGAAAATACAGCCACACATCATGGAGCTGGATTGGGATGCAATCCAGTCCATGACAGAGCCCCCACCTCCCCTCAAGGGGTGGAAACCAGACACCCCAGGACCATCAAAAGAAACACAAAAACAACAACAAGAAAAAGAAAAACCTGCCCCCCCACCCCCTCAGAGAACTAAAACAACTAACCAGGGTGGGAGGTGGGGGAACAGGTCAGGAGGGAATTAACAGGCAAAATGCACAATACCAAATGTGAAAACACAGTAATCACCCCAAACCCCCCAAAATAAAGGCAACCCCCCCCCCCCCCCCCGCCCCCAAGACCCAGGAGTCCCAGAGTTCAGGGGGCTGACCAGAATCCCAGACCCCATGGTCTGAATGATGAGTCCAGTCAGGTGGCCAACCAGTGCCCCAGACCAGCCGAACAGTAGGGGGGAACGAGTTAGGTGGCCTGCCAGGGAAATTAGGCCACTTAACCCAACTGCGCAGTACATCAGGCGGCCGGTCTGGGAACTTCAGCCACCAGCTCAAGAGAGGCGGCCCGGGACGCGGTCTTCCCACGGGAAAACCCAAAACAGGAAGAGGAAGGCAGGAAGGGGGAACCCTGGCATTGTCGGACAGCGACAAGAGGACCGCCCCACCCCCTGTGGCCTCGAGTTGAGGGGCAGCTGCACCCACGAAGGTCCTGGTCCAGGACATAGCTGCACCCTTGGTGGACTCTAGCAGGGCCACCATTGCACCTGCGGTGGACACTGGCTGGGCCATCGTTTCACCCACGGTGGACCCCGGCTAGGCCATCAATGCACCCACGGTGGACCCCAGCTGGGCTAAGACTGCACCCGCGGCAGACCCCAGCTGGGCCAACGTTGCCTTAACGGTGGACCAACTGGCCCGTGAGAGCACCAAAGCCAGGAGACAGTCGATTGCAGAGACCCTTGGCTGGAGTTCTGCTGCATCCATGATGGCCTCCACAGCTGGGAAAGCTGGACCCACGGTGGTCCCTGCCTGAGGCTCAGCAGCGTCCATAGTGACCTCCACAGCAAGCTCGGGTGGAAAACCTGGATCCTCAGCAGCCTCAGGCGACATTGGCTGCTTTCCAGCAACCCTGGCAGGGAAATGCCTGAACTCAGGCTCCACTGCCATCCAGGACTCCGACGGTCCAGCATGTGATGGCCCATCAGGTGTAGGAGGTGCCGCACCCATGTGGACCTCCACCGGGGAAGCTGGATTCTCATCGTCGTCTGTGGGGACCCCTGGCGGTGGTGGATCCTCCCCGGCGACCCTAGGAGGAAACTCAGGAGTGACAGGAGAGGGAGAATGGTTAGGGTCGCCGGCAGCAGCGGAGCCCAGCGAGGTGAGTTCAGATGCAGCTGACGGCTGCACCCGACTCCCCTCACCAAGAGCCGGACAAGATCTCTCTAAAACTGACATAAGAAAAACAAGAGAAAGAACTTGCCTGCACTCAAGCTCTACCGCCGTCCAGGACTCCATCAATCCAGACGACGACATCTTGATCCCGGTCTACTGGAGGTCTGGCTCCACAGATGACTCTGCTGTGGCGGCCCCCGCAGCAGGCGTGATGTTGGTTGCAGTCTCAAAACCCAGAGGCACCATTTCCCATGCTGATGACTCAACCGGCGTGGTGACTGGGAACTGCCTCACTGCCATCCCTGGGACAGGATCTCTCAGGGCCTCTTGTTCCTCTCCCCTCTGGTGGCTTGGTTCCGGGGCCGGCAAACTCTCAGGGGCACAAAAAGAGCATACAGAGAAGGATGGTAAGCGGTTATGACATGCTGCTGGTGCAGAGAACTCAGGGGACTGTGAACCCTGAGACTCCTGGCCAGGGAACAGGCAAAATTGTTCACCAATAATAGGAGTTAAATGAGAAAGAACTTGCCTGTTCTCCTGGCTCTCGATGTTTCAAGCGGCGTCCAGTGAGTGTTCCTTCCCCTCCGCATCCAATATGGGCCTGGGCTCCTCAGTAAGTGGTGGATGAGCCTCCCAAACAGGCACAGAGGGAGGTGAATCTGGAGAATAAACTGCCTCCTCCACCTTGGCGGATGTACAAGCGGAGGAAGAGGTGGCTGCAGGCGAGGCGGCAGGAGGGAAAAACGACTCAACTGCAAGTCTTTCCTCAACACAAAATGTTCAATGGATACAGTCCAACATGAGAAGTGACCCAATGAGCAGCTACAACTCCGTGGCAGGAGAAAGAGGAAAGAGCCCCACACACTCCCAGACGGGACTGGAGTGGAGAGGAAGGGCAAAATAATTATTAGTAGCAAGCCCCCGGACGGAACGGTGGGCAAGGTACTTACAAATGGACAAAAACCACAAGGAGGAGCCTGGACATCAAAAGCATACTTCATCGAATGAAGACTTGTGTAGACTTGCGTCAAGTGTTGACTTACACCGCCACCCTGAGTACTCACATTGTCACCCATAAGTACACCGTGTACTTAATGAGTGACAAGTGGATGCAGGTGTGCGGCGACAGTCAGTGCATCAGAGCGTGTCAGCGTATGTGAATAGGAATGAATGTGTGTGTGCATGCATGTATGCGTGCGTGCGTGCGTGCAGGAGAGCATGTGTGTATGTGAGTAAGGGTGAACAGAGGAGTGGATGATTAATAATTGCAGTCAGCTGGTGGATGCTGGCAGAGAGGAGGAGGTGTGCCTGTAGACTGGCAGGGAGCCCAGGACCCCTAATGACTGCCGTCAATTAAGAAAACCGTGATCAGGGAAATACAGCCACAAATAATGTGGACGGGGTTGGAGACGTCCAATCCAGCCCATGACACCTATCCCACTGTCTTTTTGGGCGAGAAGCAGGGTACACCCTCGACAGATCACCAGTTGCAGCATGTCTCATTCTGTATAATTTTAATTAGATTTTTTCATTGCCATTTTTAAATTTAGAAAAATATTACAATGACGTACTGTACACTCATAGTATTATATGTTAGAGTATTATAAGACATTATGAGCGCATTCAGACAGCCACTGTTTGGTCCGGACTAAAAGACCAAAGAATGTATTCCGCATATAGTTCGGTTCATTTCGTGCCATCTGAACGTGCGTTGGAACTCTGGTACAGCACCAAAGAAGCAAAGTCTGGTCCCTCTGACAACGGGGGTCTTGGTTTGCTTGCAAACAAAGTCTGGTGCACTTTGCTTGCCGTGTGAATGCAAACAGAGTATCCAGCGGACCAAAGGGTGGACGTGCCCATTGGCATTTGTGTAACCACAGCAACACATAGTGAGAAGAGAAAGTGGCATTTACCGTTAAGGTGCCTTCACATCAAATGTGAACGGGCAAATTTTTCGTGCAGCAAGATTACATTATAACTCAATGTCCATCCATCCATCCATCTTCTACCGCTTTTCCGGAGGTCCGGGTCGCGGAGGCAGCAGTTCAAGCAGAGAAGCCCAGACTTCCCTCTCCCCAGCCACCTGCTCCAGCTCTTCAGAGGGGATACCAAGGCGTTCCCAGACTAGCTGGGAGACATAGTCTCTCCACCGAGTCCTGGGTCTGCCCCGGGGTCTCCTCCCAGTGGGACGTGCCTGAAACACCTCAAGTGGGAGGCGTCCAGGAGGCATCCTAATCAGATGCCCATACCACCTCAACTGACTCCTTTCAATGTGGAGGAGCAGCGGTTCTACTCTGAGCCTCGCCCGGATGACTGAGCTCCTCACCCTATCTCTGAGGGTGAGTCCAGCAATCCTACGGAGAAAGCTCATTTCAGCCGCTTGTATCCGCGATCTCGTTCTTTCGGTCATTACCCAAAGCTCGTGACCATAGGTGAGAGTAGGAACGTAGATTGACTGGTAAATCGACAGCTTTGCCTTAGAACTAAGCTCCCTCTTCACCACAACAGACCGGTACAACGTCCGCATCACTGCAGATGCTGCTCCAATCCGTCTGTCGATCTCTCGCTCCATTTTCCCCTCACTCGTGAACAAGACCCCAAGATACTTAAACTCCTCCACTTGGGGCAGGAGCCTGTCCCCAACCCGGGGGTCTTGTTCACGAGTGATAACTCAATGTAAATACATGAAAAGACAAGAATTCACCATCTGGGTGAGACGCAGACAGGCAAAATTGCCACTCACCTGAAAAAGTTGTCCCTGTCTTGAAAACTTGATGTGTGTTTCCATTGCTAGCTTGCTAGCCTTGTTAGCACATCCGTGGCAGGAATTCATGGGTAAATAAATCCAACATCCCGAAACAGCTGAAGAGCTCCCGGTCCTTCTGCCTCCATTTTGGGTAGAAAATAACAATAAAGACAACCGTACAGATGCAAGAAATACTTTTACCAGAGAAAGCACAGGAGAAAAGTTTAAAAAAAAATGTCTCTTGGACAGACTTGGAGTAGTGAGGAGATGCAGGCTCTGAATAGATATTTCGTCTGAGGACCAGATTTCTCAGCTGCTTGTGGCTACACACAAGAGTATCGATGTTTTTAAAACCTTTAGTGACATGATGGCGGGGTTTATACAGATGGCGGAGCTTTTTATTTTTATTTGTTTGTGGCAGACAAACAATCCGGCTGAAGCGAATGGTGTTATGCTGAGAATTGCTCACTTGCCAAGAATTGCATCCCATCGTTACAAGTAGGTGTTTAGTGTTAGTCAAAGTCAGTACAACTTTGAAAAAGTGATTATCCTTTTTACTGACAATGCAAAAATGCAAAATCTCAATTTTGAAGATTGTAAAACTGTGAGTTGGATCACTATGATTTGTAACCCTCTGAAACACTAAAACGTCTGGCGAGTAAACATAATTTAAAGATACTGTAATTTACAAAAGGTATTAATTTTTACTTCTAAAACTGTATAATGGTTACTTCTAAAAATGCAGGAATGGTTACAAGCCTGGCTGTAGTGTTATATTCTCTTGGTGGATGGGGTGCAATTTCTTGGCATGGGATGCAATTCTTGGCATAACACCGGATTTCCCTTTTCGGTCCTGGCCAATCGATGAACCGGATTTCTCTTCTTTGCCGAGATTTTTTCTTCCTGGTCAGTGGTGGTTTCGGCTACAGTGCCACAAAGGAACAGCTGTTGTAACTGTGTGACATTGTCCAAGCAGTTTGGTCTGCTTGAGTGAAGTGCTGTGTGAATGCAAACCAAACCAAACGAAAGTGTGAAAATTCTCGCCATTCCCCGCCGAGTCGAACCAAGACTCTCAGACTGTCCTGGTATGAATGCAGCCTATAACACATATAGTTTTATTGTGTTATACCACAATGTTTCTTCCCAGGGGTCTTAAAAATCATATGTCTAACATGCAAACTCCTTACTGGTGAAACACATCACACTTCCGACCTCTTGGTCACAGAGAATTTGTGGAGTTTGTTGGACATATCCATCATCCTCCGAACGTGTGTACGGGCTCTAAGAATTTGCAAGAAATTCTTGCATGACACATGACATTCAGCCTATGGGTTCAAGATGATTTAAATATGCATTTAAAAGTATTGTGAAAGTTACTTTTCCAAGAAATTAGTTACTTTAATCATGCAGTCTCTCTTCTCTCTTCTCTTGATTGTCCATCGATCCGATGATGACCGTCCCTTAACACAGTTAAGTCCTCTTCTTGCGTGAGCACGGAGATGGCTGTTTAGGCCGATCCTTGATCGGCAGACACAGCTGCAGTAGGGGCGAGGAAACTGCCCAGGTAATAATGCCTTTCTTCGTGCCCGTGCTTCAGCTACATCAGCTCGCCTTTTCTCTTCAAAGTAGTCTTGTGCCTCGGTAGTGAGGGTATGCCAGCCTAGCCTGTCTATAGCCCACAGCTCTATTTGTTTGGGAAGGATGCCAGTGTGTCTGATGTTGAGCTTCACGCAGTCTTTGAATCTTTTGCATGGTCTGCCTTGGTTCCGCTTCCCAGAGAAGAGTTCGACGTACATGAGCTGCTTGGGCAGCCTGTGGTCATCCATCCAGATCACATGACCAACCCATCGGAGCTGGGCTTTCAGAATCATGGCCTCGATGCTGGTCATCTCAGCTCTGTCCAGGACCTCAAGGTTTGTGACCCAGTCTTGCCAGTGAATGTTCATGATCATCCATAGACTTCTCATGTGGAACTTCTCCATCTGCTTCAGGTGTTTTTTGTACACGGTCCATGTCTCACATCTGTAGAGAAGGCTGGTGAGGACAATGGCCCTGTACACTTTGAGCTTCGTGGACAGCTGAATGTTGTGCTGGTTCAGGACGCAAGCTCAGAGACGACTGAGAGCTTGACTGGCCTTGCAGATTCTGGCGTTGATCTCCTTATCCAGGCTGCCATCATTGCTGATGGTGCTGCCGAGGTATTTAAAGTCATCTACCGTCTTCAGTTGGGTACCCTTGATGGCGATAGAGGGGGATAGGATGGTGGAGGCGGGTGCTGGTTGGAACAGTACCTCTGTCTTGCCGAGGCTGATAGTAAGACCAAAAAGGTGGGAGGCTTCTGCAAACTTATTCACGATGATCTGCAGATCAAACTCCGTGTGGGCCATGAGGGCACAGTCATCAGCGAAAAGTGCTTCCAGGACAATCTTTTCTGTGACCTTGGTCTTAGCCTTCAGTTGGCAGAGGTCGAACAGTGAGCCACCAAGTCTGTATCGCAGGTATACCCCAAGGTCCAAGTTCCTGAAGGCATGGTTGAGGACGCAAGAGAAAAAGAGGTTGAAGAGGACCGGGGCCAGAACGCACCCCTGCTTGACGCCGTTGCTGATATTGAATGGCTCTGATACCTCTCCACCTGAGAGAACCTTCCCAGTCATGTTGTCGTGAAACTGACATATGAGGTTTACAAACTTGTCTGGGCACCCAAGCTCGGATAGGATGATCCAGAGGGCCTCCCTGTTCACCGTGTCAAGGGCCTTAGTCAGGTCGATAAAGACCGCGTATAAGTCCATATTTTGTTCTAGACATTTCTCCTGCACTTGGCGGACGGAAAAGATCATGTCCACGGTGCTGCGGTTTGAGCGGAATCCGCACTGTGTTTCGGGCAGGTTCCCTTCAGAGATGTTGTTAATCAGTCGGTTGAGGAGGACCCAGGCCAGTATTTTTTCCAGCAATAGATAGAAGGGAGATACCTTGGTAATTGCCGCAGTCCAACTTGCTACCCTTATTCTTGAACAGGGAGACAACTGTGGCATCCCTGAAGTCTCTGGGCAGTTGTTCTTCATCCCAGATGCTGTTGAGGAGGGAATGGAAGATTTCAAGGGCCACAGGACCGGCTAATTTGAATATTTCTGCCTTAATTCCGTCCATTCCAGGTGCTTTGCCTGAACTGGTCTGCCTAATCGCCTTCAAGACTTTGTCCATTGTAGGGGGGAGGTCGAGGCAGTGGACGGTGGATTTTTGTGGGATCAGATCGAGGGCATGGGGGTCTACAGTGGAGGGCCTGTTGAGCAGGTAGCTGAAGTGCTCTCTCCATCGTGCATTGATGCTGCTCTTCTCCTTCAGTAGAGTTGAACCGTCTGCCGACAGGAGTGGGGTAGTACATGGCTTGGCAGGTCCATATACTTCCTTGATGACGCTGAAGAACATCTTGGAATTCTGCATGTCGGCGTATCTTTGCACCTCATCTGCCTTCTTCTCCCACCATTCATTCTGCATCTTTCGCAGCGCTGCTTGTGCCTGTCTCTGGAGGTGCTTGAAGCGATCACACTTGGAAATAGAAGTGGGGTCATTCTGCCACTCAACAAAGGCCTTCTGCTTGTCATCCAGGAGTGTCTTGATGTTCTCGTTGTTCTCGTCAAACCAGTCCTGGTGCACTCATTTCCTGGGGCCAATGGTGGTTTTTGTTGACTCCGCCACCAGTGCTCTAAACTGTTCCCACCTTTGTGTTGGGCAGCCAGTCAGGAGTCCATGGGCAATCAGTTGGCCGTCCAGATCTTCTGCAAATTCACTACGTCGCTGAGGTTGTTCAAGTTTGGCAACGTTGAATGCTGGCCTGATGACTTTTGGCATCTTGCGAAGTGTTGGGGCAATATGCAGGGATAGGATGGATCTGACTAGACGGTGGTCCGTCCAACACTCTGCTCCGCGCATGGCCCTGGTCATCCTGACATCACAGATATCTTTCTGACGGCAAATGGCGAAGTCTATCAAATACCACTGCTTGGATCTTGGGTGCATCCATGTTGTCTTATATTTGTCTGCTTGCCGGAACAGTGTGTTTGTGATAGCGAGGTGGTTTTCAGCACAAAGGCTCAAGAGCATCAAGCCGTTGGAGTTCAATTTTCCAGTGCCATGTGGCCCCAGTATGCCTTTCCAGTTACAGCAGTCTGTTCTGACTCTGGCATTGAAATCGCCTAGCAGAATGAGTTTGTCATTGGGGGGAATGTCCTTCATGAGGGTACTGAGCTCCTCATAAAAGGCTTCCTTCACTTCATCGCTGCTGGTGAGAGTTGGGGCATATGCGCTGATGAGGGTAACATGCCGGTTATGGTTAAGGGGGAAACAGAGTTTTATCAGCCGTTCATTAACTGACGTTGGTAGGTCAGGAAGTTGCTTGAGAACCGCTGTCTTAATGGCCAGTCCTACTCCATGGATCCTCTCTTCATCTTTGGCCTTGCCTTTCCAGAAGAAGGTGTAGCCACCTTTTAGTTCGGCCACAGATCCTTCTGCGGCTAGTCTGGTTTTGCTGAGGGCCGCGATGTCAATGCAGTAGCGGGCCAGTTCCATTGCAATGAGGGCTGTTCTTCTCTCAGGCCTCAAGGAGGCATCTCTGTCTATGAGCGTGCGTACATTCCACGCATCAAGAATTAGTTTCTTTCTTCTTTGGTTTTGACCGCTTGGGGGGTAGAACTCTCAATGGAGTGACAGTAACCAAGTGAACAAACTGACCTTAAATAGTGAATGAATATAAACAAAGCTCAGTACAGAATAGAGAATAACTACAAATAAAGCAAGAGATAATCAAAACAACCTGAAACATAAACAGACAAATAAAAGCAAGAACAACTCAAAAAGGGAACCAAAAAATACAACAGGTACTGTAGATGATGTACAGACAGAGGAAAGCCATGAACCTGAGTTTGGACGAAAATCCAAACTCAGTTCATGACAGAGCCCCCCTCTCAAGGGGTGGAATCCAGACACCCACAGTAACATCAAATGAACAAAAAAGGAATCCCCCCACCCCAGAAGAGGTACAACAGTAACCTACCCCGGGTGGGTGGTGGGGGGAAACAGGCTAGGAGGGAACACCACAAAAAACCCGCTCAAGGCCCACACCAGGAAAAAATACAGAGTTCAGGCCCCCCGGGTCAAGGAGCTCATAATTTCGGGGGTGGGGGGGGGGGCTACCAAAGTCCTAAACCTGGTGGATGGCCAGATGGTCCAAGTCAGGTGGCCGGCCGGAAAATATGGGCCACCCAACCCAACTGCTCAGTCCATCAGTGGTCAACCAGGGTTCTTCAGCCACCCGCATAGAAGAGGTCGCCTGGGAGGCGGTTCCCCCACAGGGAGACTTAACCATGGATTGGAAGGCCGAGGAGAAGGAACCACAACGTCATCAGGCAAGGCAGGAAGGGGAATCCCAACGGCATCTAGCTGAGGGAGGAGGGGGGCCACAACGACATCTGGCAGGGAAGGAGAAGGGACCACGACAGTGTCTGCAGGGAAAGACAGGGGACCACGACAGCATCTGGCAGGGAAGGAGAGAGGACCACGATGACCTTGGTAGTCTCGGGTTGAAGAAGCGGTGGCTTCCGGCTGGAGCTTTGTTGCAACCGCAGTGGCTCCGGGCTGGTGCAGTGCAGCACCCTTGGTGGGCCCTGGCTGGGCCAACGTAGCACCCACGGTGGACCCCGGCTGGGGAAACCTTGCACCCATGGTGGACCTGGACTGGGCCAATGCTGCACCCACGGTGGACCCCGAGCTGGAGGGTAGTACCCAAAGCGGACTCATAGCGCAACGCAGCACCCAAGTCGGCTCCAAGCTGGGGTGCAGCACCCACGATGGTCCTCGCATGGACTGCAGCACCCACGGAGACTTGGATTGCAACGGGGGAACCCAGACGATGGCTGCAAGCAGGGGATGAGCTGCACCAGTGGAGGACCCGGCCTGGACCATAGCTGCACCCACGGAGGTCCGGGGCTGGGATGGGACACCCGAGATGACCTTGGTGGGAAAAACTGGACCCAGGTTGACCTCCAGCGGTGAACCTGGACCCTCAGAGACATCTGGCAGTGTAGGATCCTCTCCCACGACCCTGGAAGAGAGCTCAGATACAGCACAAAAAGAAGGGTGGTCAGGGTCACCGGCAGTGGCAGAGCCCAGCAAAGCGAGCTCAGGTGTAGCGGGCAGCTGCACCTTGCTGTCCTCACCAAGAGCCAGGAAAGATTGCTCGAGGACTGAAAGGAGAAAAAACAAAAGAGAGCACTTGCCTGAGCCCAAGCTCCACCGCCATCCAGGACTCCGACAATCCAGGTAGCAATGAATTTTCGGGCTCGGCCCTCAGGAGGTCCAGTTTGGGCTCCCACTCTGCTGCGGTGGCCTCCACAGCAGGCATGATGGTCGTAGCAGTCTTATTCGCCCCAGTCGTCATGGCCCACGCTGGTGACTCCTCCGGCGTGGAAGCTGGGGATAGGATCCGTGTTGGCTCCAGAGTTGGATCCTCCAGGGCCACCAGCTCTTCCACCATCCGATGACTCGGTTCTGGAACTGATGGACACTCATGGGTTGATGGGAGAAACACGGAGAGGATAGGAGGAGGTTTAACCATTGCATCAGGAGGAGAAAACTCAGGTGACTGCTATACCCGAGTCTCTCTCCCGAGAGACAGACAAGGCCTATCATTACAAGATGGAATAGAATGAAAAAGCACTTGCCTGACATCCCGGATCTTAATATTCTCTGCTGCAGGTGATGGGCTGTCATTCCCTTCCGTGTCAATGGCTATTCTGGTCCCCTCAATGGATTGTGGAGGAGCCAGTTCAGATGACACAGAAGTGGGCATTTCCTGGGAAACCCTGGAGGACCTCTCGGCAGCAGGAGGGAACGTCGAGGTGACTGGAGTTGTGGCAGCAGTGGAGAGAAGATGGGCTGATGGAACAGCCTGAGGAGAGCGAGGGAAGAGAGGCTCTGCTGTGGGAATTGTCGGGCTTAGCGTAGGGAAGATGGCTTCTGACAAAGAGAAGAGCTTTCTCTGGTGATCCGAAGCAGGATGACGCTGTTTTCGGGGAGCGGAAGACACACGGGCTGGTGCTGGTGAAACCGGCAGACCGAGAGATTAGGAGGATGGCTATCGTGGAGAGCACCTCCGCTTCGGCTCGGCAGGGAATGCCCTTGTCAAGAAGTCAGGGAATGCCCACTAGAGCGAGCAGAACGTGGAGAGCAGCTCTGCATATTGCGGGCACTTCCAGAGGCCGGGGCGCACCTCCAGAATACCCAAAGCTCCACCCAAACACTCAAGAGCCTCATCCATGAAATCTCGGATGAAATCCGCTTCCCATTCCTCCTCCAGAGTAGGAATCCCCGCTGCCAACCCTCCTTTGTTTTGTTGAGGTTGGCGAGCCAGGGACGTGATGTGCTCCAGAAAAACAGGTGGGTGAAAAAATACAAAAAGATGAAAAAAGCACACACAACACCACTGTTGGGTTTTTCTGGTCAATCACTACATTTTGTCATATATGCCCCCAAGGGGCAGAAAGGACAAACCCACATGCTGGATGGTGCTGTGCATTTAACAAAAAGAAAGTAGCAGTGCAAAAATGGTGCTGCACATACAAAAATTATTGAACAAAAATAAACTTACAACTGGCATCCCTGGGCCGGTATCGCCCAGCGGACGCAGGAGTAGAGTAGGAGAATAGCTGATGGGAACCATTTTGACATTCAATGTAGCAACAGTAACAAAGTGAACAAACTGAGCTTAAATAGTGAATGTCACAAGAGTGATCACAGATGAGGTATCATCTGAGCAGGGGGAAGGGTAACAACAACTTATAATTAGAATCAGCTGGAGATAACAAGAGGGAGGACCGGCTGACAGCTTTGACAGGTGGCGTCAAAACAACCCGGAAAGCGTCACCTCCCAGCTGCCAGCCCACAGAAATAAAAATAAACAAAGCTCAATACAGACTAGAGAATAACTACAAATACAGCAAGAGACAATCAAAACCACCTGAAACATAAACAGACAAATAAAAGGCAAGAACAATTCAATTCAATTCAATTCAACTTTATTTATATAGCTCCATTTCACAACAACAGTCATCTCATAGCACTATCAACTGTAGGGGGAACCCCCACAGTTGCAGAAAGACCCCAGCAATCAGGCGATCCCCTGTGAGCAAGCACTTGGCGATGGTGGAGAGGAAAAACTCCCTTTTAACAGGAAGAAACCTCCAGCAGAACCAGGCTCAGGGAGGGGCAGTCATCTGCTGCGACTGGCTGGGGGGTGAGGGGACAGAGAAGATGAAAAGAACAGACATGTAGAGAGCAAACAGCACGATGGGGAATCAATCTATGGGAGAGAACAAACAGATGTTAATGACCAGCAAAAAAAAAAAATATTTTATTGAGAGTGAAGAGAGGAGTGAGGCCCAGTGCATTATTGGAGGTCCCCCGGCTGACTAAACCTATTAGCAGCATAACTAAGGGAGGGTTCAGAAACACATGATCCCTCCCTAATTGTAGGCTATATCAAAAAGGTAGGTTTTAGCCCTATTCTTAAAAACAAAGATCGAGTCTGACTCCCAAATCCAGATTGGCAGCTGATTCCACAGGAGAGGAGCTTGATAACTGAAGGCTCTGCTTCCCATTGTACTTTTGGAGATTCTAGGTATTACAAGTAAACCTGCATTTTGGGAGCGTAGTGCTCTGTTAGGATGATACGGTAGTATCAGATCTTTTAAATAAAAAGGAGCCTGATTGTTTAGAGCTTTGTAAGTAAGAAGAAGGATTTTAAACTTAATTCTAAACTCTATGGGAAGCCAATGAAGGGAGGCCAGAACCGGAGAGATATTTCTAGTACCTGTTAAAACTCTTGCTGCAGCATTTTGGATCAGCTGAAGACTTTTTAAAGATGTTTTAGGACAGCCTGATAATAAAGAATTACAATAATCTAATCTCGAGCTAACAAAAGCGTGGATCAGTTTCTCAGCATCACTCTGAGACAAGATGCTCCTAATCTTGGCAATATTACGCAAATGATAGAAGGTAGTCTTAGAAACAAATTTAATATGTGAATTGAAGGACAGATCTTGATCAAAAATAATTCCAAGGTTCCTCACAGAGCTATTAAGAGAAAGAGTAACTGCATCCAAACTGAAAGTTTGATTTGGAAAGGTATTTCTAAGGTTTTTTGGACCAACAAGAATGACTTCAGTCTTATCTGAATTTAATAGCAGGAAATTACAAGTCATCCAAGCTTTGATTTCCTTAAGACAGGCTTCTAACTTGGCTAACTGATTACTATCATCTGGCTTCATTGACAGGTATAATTGTGTGTCATCTGCATAACAATGAAAATGTATACAGTGCTTTCTAATAATGTTGTCTAACGGAAACATATATAAACTAAAAAGAGTAGGGCCTAGCACAGATCCCTGTGGAACTCCATGACTAAGCTTTGAGTTGAAAGAAAACTCATTATTTACATGAACAAACTGGAACCTATCAGATAAATAAGATCTAAACCACTGCAACAAAGTTCCATTAAGTCCAACATAGTGTTCTAATCTATCAAGTAGAATATTATGATCGATAGTATCAAAAGCTGCACTAAGGTCTAAAAGGACAAGTACAGAAACCAGTCCATTATCAGATGCGATGAGGAGGTCGCTAGTGACCTTTGCTAAGGCTGTTTCAGTACTATGATGGATTCTAAACACAGACTGAAACTCTTCAAGTAAACCATTTCCCTGCAGGTGGTCAAATAATTGCGTAGCAACAACTCTTTCTAAGATTTTTGAAATGAAAGGGAGATTAGAGATTGGTCTATAGTTAGCTAAAGCTCCTGGATCTAGCGTTGGCTTTTTGAGTAAGGGTTTAATTACACCAAAGAGCAGTTACAACTGAGCTAAAAAAACACCAAAAAATGCCTGTAGAGGAAACGAACCCTGAACCCTTCGAGGCTGCTGAACTGGAGAAAGTCCTACAGAGCCTGAAATGTGGAAAGGCAGCAGGATACGATAACATCTTCCCAGAATTCATGAAAAATCTTGGCCCCCGAGCCCTAACCTGGTTGACACAATTCTACACAAGGATCACACAAACAAACTCGATCCCAAAGAAATGGCGGACAGCAAAGGTCATTGCCATCCCAAAACCTGGCAAAGACCACAAATTACCAGCAAGCTACCGCCCAATCTCCCTACTCAGCGTTCCTTACAAAATCATGGAGCGCCTAATTCTGCAACGCATTTCCCCAGAGGTAGAGGATATTCTAAGTGTGGATCAAGCAGGTTTCCGCAAGGACCGCAGTACAGGAGAACAAGTACTGGCCCTAACCACCTTCATCGAAAATGGCTTTGAGAGCAGACTGAAGACAGGGGCTGTGTTTCTCGACCTTACAGCCGCCTATGATACGGTCTGGCACAAAGGCCTCCTCCTGAAACTTATAAAGGCAATCCCTGCTTGGGCAACAGCAATTATAAAAACCCTGCTGACCAACCGAAGGTTCAGAGTCCACCTCAGTCAGAAGACAAGTGCATGGAGAATGCAGAAAAACGGACTCCCACAAGGCTCAGTTCTAGCTCCAACTCTGTTCAACCTCTACATAAACGACCTGCCTACTACAAAATCCCGCAAATTCACCTATGCAGACGACATCTGTTTGGCATTCCAAGCACCAGACTTTGAACCACTGGAACGGGTGCTCACGGAAGATCTTGCCAAACTGGACCAGTTCTGCAAAATCTGGCGCCTAAAACCAAGCCCAGCAAAAACCGTCTCCAGTGTATTCCATCTCCACAATGCAAAAGCTGCCAGAGAACTAAACATCCACCTGAGCGGACTCAAGCTTAAGCATGCCCCAAATCCAACTTATCTTGGAGTGACCCTTGATAGGACCTTATCCTTCAAGGAACATCTAAAGGGGACGGCTGCTAAGGTGAAGGTACGAAACAACCTGCTCTGCAAGCTCGCTGGTGCAAAATGGGGGGCGGCAGTCTCCACCCTGCGCACCTCAGCACTGGCCCTTTCATACTCTGTAGCAGAATATTGTGCCCCTGTCTGGTCCAGGTCATCTTACACACACCATGTAGACACCCAGCTCAACACAACCATGAGAACTATAACTGGAACAATCCGCTCAACACCACTCCCCTGGCTCTCTCTACTGTCAAACATAGCCCCTCCACACATCCGGCGAGCAGCATTAACTCAAAGGATGCTCCAAAAAGTTAAAGATTCTCCTCACTTACCAATCCATGCAGATATCTACACTCCACCCACTGCCCGACTTTCATCCAGACGGCCGATTTGGAAAAACCCTCCCCCAGCTGACTTTACCATCCAGACAGCTTGGCAAGAGGAATGGGAGACCAAGGAGGTCCCAAACAAACAGTTGGTGATAAACCCCAACCAACAGGTCCCGGGCACCAACCTCCCAAGGAGACAGTGGTCTACACTCAATCGCTTCAGGACTGGACATGGCCCCTGCTTGGCCAGCCTTTACAGATGGGGCAGTAGCCCTAGCCCACTGTGCGCATGTGGAGAGGAGCAAACAATGGAACACATCATAGAGGCTTGCCCGCTCCAAAGACTGGAAGGAGGATTACACACCCTCCATACAGCAAACCAGGAGGCAACTGCTTGGCTTAAGGACTTTGCATTCGCTAAATAAATAAATAATTACAGCCATTTTAAAAGCCTGTGGTACATGGCCTGAAGTTAATGAAGAATTGATTATATGAAGAATAAAGCTACCAATAAGTGGGAAGACTTCTTTAAATAACCTGGTAGGAATAGGGTCTAACAGGCAAGTTGAAGGTTTGGATGAGGAAACTATTTTGTCTAACTCACAAAGGTCGATTGGAGTAAACTCATCAAGACAGACATCAATTGAAGGAGTTGTAGTAGTTACAGTATTTAAGTTAACTGTGGGAAGAATCTGATTGATTTTATCTCTGATGGATGAAATTTTATTATTGAAAAAGTTCATAAAGTCCTGACTAGTAAGCTCTAAGGGGATGCTAGGATTGACAGAGTCCTGACTCTTTGTCAGCCTGGCTACAGTGCTGAAAAGAAACCTGGGATTATTCTTGTTCTCTTCTATTAATGCAGAATAATAACTCGTTCTAGCTTTTCCAAGAGATTTTTTATAAATTAAAAGATGATTTCTCCAAGCTAAATAGATTTCATCTAAATTAGTGGAGCGCCATTTTCTTTCTAATTGACGAGTCTTCTGTTTTAAGCTACGAGTTTCTGTGTTGAACCAAGGAGTTATAAATCTCTGATTAGACTTTTTCTTTTTTAAGGGGGCCACCAAGTCTAGAGTCTGATGCAGAGAAGCTGTAACACTACCCATCATGTTATCAATTACAGAAGGAGCAAGCTGTCTATAGCTTATTTCCGTTGTGTTGATACATGGCATAGAGGAAACAATCTGCATAAATTTGGTAACAGCATCATCTGAGAGGCATCTACTGTGATAATATTTTTCTTTAGGAGCCAAATAGTCAGAAATAGTAAAATCAAAGGTTAACAGACAATGGTCTGACAGTACAGGGTTATGAGGAGACACTACAAGATTTTCTATTTCTATGCCATATGTCAGAACAAGGTCCAATGTATGGTGGAGGTAATGAGTAGAATTTCCTACTTTCTGAGAAAACCCAATCGAGTCTAATATTGAATTAAATGCCACATTAAGGCAGTCACCATCTACATCCACATGTATATTAAAGTCCCCTACTATAATTATTCTATCAGATTTCAGCAATAAATCAGCTAAGAAATCAGTAAATTCGGATAAAAATTCTGAGTAGGTTGATGGGGTATGACAAACTATGGCAAATGAAATTAGGTTTAACCTAAAATTGCTAAAGTGCCCAATACTGAGGACCAGGCCCTAAAGGGAATTATAACATGTTTTTTGCTTTACATTAACTAGTAATTTGGAATGGTAAATTGTTGCTACTCCTCCTCCACGACCAGAACTTCTGGGATTTTGATAGTTTAAATAACCTGAGGGAGTTGATTCATTTAAACCAACATAATCCTCTTGCCCTAACCAAGTCTCTGTAAGGGATATTAAATCAATCTGATGATCAATTAACAGATCATGAACTAACAGAGACTTGGGAGTTAGAGACCTAATATTTAATAAACCACATTTAATTTTTAAATTATGAGGAGGAACAGAGGCCAAATCATTCAATTTAGAGGCTTTATGTTTAATTTGAGTTTTACCAATATTTTTCTTAATCACTTTGGGATGTTTATATATTATATTTTTATTTACTTTGGAGGGAGCAAACAATGATTCTCTGATGGGGAAGACAGGGGCTAAGTTGAGGGGTGGCAGATGAAGAGGAGCTGCAGAGAGGCGTGTAAGACTGCGACTCTGCTTCCTGGTCCCAACTCTGAGTAGTCAAAGTTTTGGAAATTTGGATAAAAAAGATGCCAGATTGTTAGATAAATGAGAAGCACCATCCAAAGTGGGATGAATGCTGTCTCATCTCATAAGACCAGGTTTTCCCCAAAATGAGCTCCAATTGTCAGTGTAGCCCACGTCATTTGCAGGACACCACACAGACAGCCAGCGGTTCAAGGATGACGAGCGGCTGGTCAGATTGGGGAGGGGCCCAGAGAATACTACAGTGGCAGACATCGTTTTTGCAAAGTCACACACCGATTCTACATTAAGTTTCGTGACTTCCGACTGCCGGAGACGGATGTCATTAATGCCAGAGTGAATAACAATTGTGAAGTATTTACAGTTACTTTTAGCCAGCATTTTCAAATTTGACTCGATGTCGCCTGCTCTGGCCCCAGGAATGCATTTGACTATGGCCGCTGGAGTCTCTAGGTTCACG
Organism: Pholidichthys leucotaenia; assembly: GCA_020510985.1. Lineage (NCBI taxonomy): Eukaryota > Metazoa > Chordata > Actinopteri > Cichliformes > Pholidichthyidae > Pholidichthys > Pholidichthys leucotaenia. The sequence goes on from CM035840.1 coordinate 196,152,059, forward strand.
TTTCTGACTACAGAGTCGCCAATGATCAGAGTTTTTTCCTCAGCGGGTGTGTCGCTGAGCGGGGAAAAACGATTAGAAACGTGAACAGGTTGGAGGTGTACCGGGGCTTTGCGACTAGGCTTCCTTCTCACCGTCACCCAACCAGTCTCCTCGCTGCTGAGGAGAGCCGGAGGACCGCTAACGGGGTTAGCTATGCTAGCTAGCTCCGCTGCAGCTAAGGGGCGTCCGTCGAGAGTAACTGGCGCAGACGGTGTTTCAATGCAGTGGAGCCGGGATTCCAAATCAGACAACTTCGCCTCGAGCGCCTCAAAAAGACAACATTTATTACCTTTACCGTTATCACTAAAAGAGGCAGAGGTGTAGCTAAACATCTGACAGAGAGAGCACACCAGAGGAGGAGAGGAAGGAGAGCTAGTAGCCATCACTAGTGGCTAACCCAAAAGCTCAGGAGAGTGAGGAGAGCAAACCACACAGACAGACAGCAAAACACGATACGTTACCACAGGAAGTGACGATACAACAACTCAAAAAGGAAACCAAAAAATACAACAGGTAGATATACAGACAGAGAAAAGCCATGAACCTGAGTTTGGAAGAAAATCCAAATTCAGTTCATGACAATATTCTGTTTTTATATTTCATTTATTGTTGATGTACAGCAAGCACTTTGTGTCAGCTGTGGTTGTTTTTGTCAGTGTTTTTTCTTCTTCTTTTAGATTTGATTGGCGGTTCGCAACCAGCTTACCAGCATTACCACCACTGACTTGATTATTATCACTCTATATTTTTATATAAGGAGTTCTGAACAACTCCATATGTGTGAAAAAAAATCTGTTGTTGGATTATTCAGCAAGCCTGCTTCCTCCACTTTGCACTGGTTTCTGTCTGCTCTGAGCACCTCTCCCTCTCCCCTTGATTAGGGTTCTCCCGCAGCCCTGATCACACCTGTTGCAAGTTTGGGTTACCCTTTATAAGGGAACTTCTCCAATTGCTGTCTGGTCGCATAGACCAATAACCTGATCACATTCCTGCCTGTGTTAATGGATTCTTGTCTTGCTTGCTGTGTTTTGACCTCTGCTTACTTTAGACACTGTTGCCTGCCTGATGCTTTGGGCCTTGTTTGCCCCATCCTGCCTGCCGTGCTCTGACTACTGTTGCCCTTGGATTCTGGCCTTGGATTACAGATTGGATTTGGATTACATGGACTGTGCATGTTTCCTCAATTCACCCTTTAGCTAAGGAAGTCAACTTACCAACGTTGTGTTTTCTGTCCCTGACTCCTCTGTTTCCATCTCCTAGGCCCGGCCAGCCTGTTCCCCTCTCTCCCACACAGTTTTTACCAGCTACATCACTGATGCCCTCACCTCTTACAACCAGCTTTTCGGCTTGGAGATTCTCCACACTGTCCCTGCCATCACTGTGGGAGAGCCTGTAAGCACAGATCCTTGATCATTCAGCATTCTTACCCGTCTCTGCTCCTTCCCCACAGGGTTGACAGACTCACTGCTTTATTTCATCATAGCCATTTCTGCATATTATTGTAATTAAGATAATTGTTCACTAATCTGTTGTCTCCATCCACATTGCTTTTGGGTCTCAGCCTGGAAAAACCTGACAGTACGAGACCAGCATTCAGACCCAGTGACAAGGATAGACACAATTTTGTCCGGGCTTAATGCGCAACACCAAGAGCAAGCTGCTCACCAAAAACATGTTGTTCCCAAAGAAATGGTTAAGCTGATGGAACGCATCACCAATTAGAGGAGACAGTGCAGAACCTCGCTCTCGCTGCTTCCGCTTGTCCGCTTCTTGTGGTGGCACACCCAACTGGCCACTGGGGCCACCCTCCGCTGTTTTCTACAACCTCCCGCTTTTAATGGTTGGTTAGGGTAGGCCATTTTGTTCCTTTTCCAGTGTCAGCTAGTTTTTGATAGCCCCCCGGGTGGCTTTCCCAATGATCGTAGCAAGATCAGTTACCTAGCTGGCCTGCTTGATGGGCGTGCCCTTTTCTCGGCACAAGCTATAGTTCAGGGTCCTGATTATCACACATACAGTATACTTTGGTTTGGTTCACGAGCAACCTTCTACAGGTGTTTGACCACTCCAACCAGGAGGGAACGCTTCTGCGAGGCTCATGGATTTCCGCCAAGGGTCAAGAACCACAGCTGAGCATGCTGTGGAGTTCCGTGTTCTCACGGCTGAGTCGGGGTGGGATGATGTCGCCCTCTGTTCAGCTTTTACTCATAGTTTGAACACCACCTTGCGCAACGAGCTGGCCTGCTTCCTAGAGGAACCTGGGTCCCTAGATGAATTTGTCTCCCTGGTAGTCAAACTCGACAACAGACTTTGCCAATTTTCCAGGGAGCGGCAGTTGGTTCCCTGTTCAGCTCCCCGTACTGCCCCCTTTCGGTCACAATTGTCTGCACTTCCTCCAGTTGCCTCCTCCTCCAATGCGCCAGAGCCAATGGCGGTGTGCCAACCTAAGATTGCTCATGTTGAGTGGCATGAGCAATCCCCTCCCGTGTCTGTAGGGCGATGAATGGAAGATGGTGTTCCACACCCCTAGCGGACACTTCGGGTACTGTGTTATGACCTTTGGCCTCACCAACACCCCGCAGTCTTCCAACACATGATAAATGAAATCTTACAGATTTTTTGGGCTCATTTGTCTTTGTTTATCTGGATGACATCTTAATATACTCCAGATTACCAGCAGAGCACAGGGTACATGATCGGGTAGTCTTGCAGTGCCTATTGGAAAATCAGCTGTATATAGAGGCAGAGAAGTGTGAATTCCATACCACCACAACCACTTTTCTAGTGTTCATAATTTCCAGGGGCCAGATTGAACACGACCCTAAAAAAATCAAGGCCGTTACTGATTGGCCTGTTCCCTCCACCCGGAAACAGCTCGAACAGTTTCTGGGTTTTGTCAGTTTTTACCGGTACTTCATAAGAACCTCTTCCAAGCTCCCTTTTTGCTAGACACCAGAAATGAATGAGGCATTCTCCCTTTTAAAGGGCCATTTCACTGAGTCCCCCATCCTACTCTAGCCTGACCCTGCCCACCAGTTTATTATGGAGGTAGATGCATCTGATATTGGGGTGGTTGCTGTCCTCTTGCAGTGCTCGGCCGTTGACAATAAGCTGCCCCCTTGTGCGTATTTCTCTCGGCGCTTGTCCCTGGTCAAGAGAAATTATGACATCAGTGACTGAGAGCTGTTGCGGTGAAACTGGCCTTAGAGGAGTGGTGTCACTGGCTGGAGGGTTCTACTCTTCCCTTCATGGTTTGGACTGACCATAAAAATTTAGAGTATATCTGCTCTGCTAAACAACTCAACCCCCGCCAAGCCAGATGGGCCTTGTTTTTTGGGGAAATTTCACTTTACTCTCACCTACAGACCAGGGTCTAAAAACCTCAAGCCTGATGCCCTTTCCCGTCAATTCAAAGTCGACCCGGCTTGCTTGGGTGAGGAGGCCGTCCTGCCTGATAGAATAGTTGTGGGAGCGGTTTCCTGGGAGATCGAGCAACTCATCAGGGAAGCCTAGATAACTGACCAAGACCCAGAGTGGGACCCAGGGGGTTGCCTTTTTGTCCCTGCAGCAGTAAAGGGTGAGATCATCCACTGGATGCACATTGCCAAGTTGACCTGCCACCCAGGGATACCCAGGCCCCTTTTTTTTCACTCCATCGTACCTTCTGTTGGCCTTCAATGGCCAAGGATGTCCACGATTATATTAAATCCTGCACCCAGTGTTCCACAGGCAAAACCCCCTCCTCCCCTCCTGCCGGCCTGCTTCAGCCCCTCCCCATTCCTAGCCGGCCTTGGTCTAACATTACTCTTGATTTTGTTATGGGGCTCCACCCGTCCAATGGGCACTGCATTATCCTCACTATCATAGTCAGGTTTCCAAGGCTGTGCACTTTGTGCCCCTAAAGAAACTCCCGTCAGCCTTGGAGACAACTCAACATCTGTCGTTGCATGTTGTCAGGCTACATAGCATCCCCACCGATATAGTGTCTGACCGTGGTCCCCAATTTGTTTCCAGGGTATGGCGGGCTTTCTGTAAGACCATCAGAGCCATGGTCAGCCTCTCCTCCGGGTATCACCCCTGGAGCAACAGCCAATGTGAACGGGCAAACCAGGAGATGGAGACCATGTTACGCTGCATCACAGCTTCGGACCCCTCTGCTTGGAGCACCTTCCTCCCATGGGTGGAATATGCCCACAATTCGTTCACCTCTGCTGCTACTGGGTTCTCCCCGTTCAACGCCTCCCTGGGTTACAACCCCCTGCTACTCTCCATCGGTAAGGAGAAGGTAGCGGTCTCATACATCATAACCCACATTGTGTGCTGTAAACACTTCTGGAGAAACCCCAAGGTGGCACTGCTGCAATCGGTGGAGGAGAACTCTAGGTGGGTGAATAAGCACAGGCGCCCCACTCCTGTGGGCTGCGTGGGTTAAAGGGTTGGTCAAAGGAAGCTGGCCACCCGGTTCATCGTCCAATTCACTATTATAGCTATTGTCAACCCCTCATCTGTCAAGCTGAACCTACTTGCTGTGCTCTGTGTCCATTCTTCTTTTCATGTCTCCCACATCAAGCCCGTGTTCGCCAGTTCACTCTGCCCCCGATCCAAACCACCCCCACCACCTGAAATGATAGATAGGTCTGGTCTACGCGGTGACACGCATCCTGGATGCTCATGACAGGGGGTGTGGCATTCAGTTTTTGTTCGACTGGAAGGGGTATGGTCCTGAGGAACGATAGTGGATCCCTAGATCCTTCATAATGAATGACTCCCTCATCACAGACTTTTATCACTGCCACTCTGACAAGCCCCGTGTTATGCCAGGAGGCATTCGTGGGGGAGAGTACTGTATGTGTTTCTGTCTGCTCTGAGTACCTCTCCCTCTCCCCTTGATTAGCGCGCTCTCACAGCCCTGATCACACCTCTTACAAATGTGGATTACTCTTTACTATAAGGAAGCTTCTCCCATTGCTCTTTCTGGTTGCACAGCCCTACAACCTTATCACATTCCTGCTTGTGTTAATGAATTCTTGTCTTGCCTGCTGTGTTTTGACCTCTGCTTACTTTAGACTCTGTTGCCTGCCTGACGCTTTGGACTTTGTTTGCCCCATTCTGCCTGCCGTGCTCTGAATACTGTTGCCCTTGGATTTTGGACTTGGGATTACAGATTTGAATTGGATTACATGGACTGTGCACTTTTCCTCCCCTCACCCTTCACCTAAGTAAGTCGACTTACCAACTTACCGACTGTGTTCTCTGTCCCTGACTCCTCTGTTTCCATCTTCCAAGCCCGGTCAGCCTGTTCCCCTCTCTCCCACACAGTTCTCGCCATGTGAATCACTGATGCCCTCACCTCTAACAACCAGCTTCTCAGCTTGGAGATTCTCCACACTGTCCCCGCTATCACTGTGGAAGAGGCTGTAAGCACAAATCAACATAAATAGCACATTACTGATCATTCAGCATTCTTACCCCTGTCTCTGCTCCTTCCCTACAGGGTTGCCAGATCCTCGCTGCTCTATTTCACCATAGCAATTTCTGCACATTATTGTAATAAAGATCATTGTTCACTACTTTGTTGTCTCCATCCATGTTGCTTTTGGGTCTCAGCCTTGAAAAACCTGACAGTTTTTAAGGTGCTTTTTAAATAAAGGTGGATTGGATTGGATAGGTGTGGAAATCTTTAGCCACCTCATGATTCGATTATGATTCAGAACTCCGACGATTCTGAAACCATTCTCAATACATCTTGACACATTTTTTTTCTATTCAAGAATTTTCCCTCCCATTGTGTGACAACTTGGCCATTTTAAAGCAAAGTATTTGTGGTGACCCACAAATTTACTTCAAACATCTTTTATTCAAACAAATTGAAGAGAAATCTGACACATGGTGGGCAGTGGTGGCCTAATGGTTAGGGATGTGGACTGGTGAGTGGAGGGTCGTGGGTTTGATCTTTGGACCGGCAGGATTAGATCTGGGTGGGACAGATAACATAGCAGTGTTTTCCCCACTGTGGTGCTCTTGAGCAAGGCCCTTAACCCCAACTGCTCCAGTGGAGCTGATCAGTGGTCACAGGTCAGTCTGTGGTTGGACTGGGCAGCTTCCTGGTGTGAATGTGAACAAGGCATCCTTGAAAAAGAGAGGCTGTCTCTCAGTGGAACTACCCTGTATAACTAAAATAAAAAAATATGGACAAATTTATCTCAAAATGTGCTTTTAAGAACTGTCATCTTTTCATTGACACTCTTTCTGAAGACCACAGCTGTCTCCAGACAGGCCAGTATCATTTAACTTGCTTTCACTCGTTATTTTATTAAGCTCATGTTTTAGCTGGCTTTAGCTCTATATTAATTTAAAAAAAATGAATTCTTTGTTCAATTTCAAACAAAACATAATATAAAATTTTATAATACAGGAGAACACTAAATGTGCTAACTCCAAATAAATAGGTCTAAAATTCCAAAACACTGTGTGATTGTGTTTTTTCATTAATCAGGATGCGTGAGCACAAATGGACACGACATATGTTGATGTGATATGGTGACTCAACACATGACAGATTAGTGGACAAAACATTTTCACAGAAGAGGTTTGTAGTTTAAAATCTTCAGACTGACAGTAGCCTATCCTACTACCTCCCCCGTGCACCCACCAAAATGCACACAGGGTTCTTGTTCATTCATTTATTCCCCTAAAAATATTATACATTAATGCCTGAACGATAGACTCCAACAAGTCCACAATTTAAATAAGAATATGGATGGAAGAAAATACTATTATGTTTTCATAGTATAATTAAAATGATGGGTGATTAAATTATAAAATATTTTTAAAAAATCCTACCGTGTGCAGTTTCTGTAAGAAAAATACCCGATATAATGGCGAGGTAAAAAAGATGAGAGAGGATAACCAATAATATGAGCAAAAATGATTTAATCTTTCCAGCCAAGAAAGACACATACAGTCATACACATAGGCATGGAAGGGCATATGTGTGAGAATAACATAATTGATGGTCCTTTTTAAACCATCCTATAGCTTGTTCAGCAATAAAGATATCCATTATCTAAAGAGAGCACATGACAAACTCATGAGCCTCTTGTCTATACTGGATGACTTACACACAAGACCCCACATACAGATCATCTTGTCTTTCTTTGTGCCCATGAAGGCCAAAGTATAATTAAGCACATTACATCACATGCATTCTCATATGACAGATACAAGATATAAAATAAAAGAATAAAAAAGATGAAACAAAAAGAACCTAAATAAACACAATTATTCCTTCAGTTTCGTCACAAACTCCTGAGCTCTGGAGCTGCATGATTTCAAAACGTGCCACTGAAATATTATTTAACAATGCGCTTCTGTCCACAGACCTCTTTTTACATGATCAATAGCACACTGGCATAACATGCACCATCATACCAATGCACATGAGATTGTGTGCTGCCATGCCTCTTTGAAATGACTCTCCACCTCCCAGCGCAAAGCGGGTGAACTGTCTACTGGTAATTAGATGGTATGACGCAGAGCATATAAAACACAATGTGCTGACAGAAACTAACAAAAATACTAGCGAATGGCAGGAAGTCTGGCGCAAAAGTCCGCTGATGATGTCAAAATAGGGCCCAAGATATTTAATGTTCAAACAGATAAACTTTGTTTTCTTGCAAATATTCACTCATTTTGAATTTAAAGCTTGCAACATGTTCACAAAGCTGGGATAGGGTCAAGGAATGACAAGGAAAGTTGAGGAATGCTTAAAAAAACACCTTTTTGGAACATTCCACAGGTGAACAGGTTAACTGGAAACAGATGAGTGTCATGATTGGTTATAAAAGGAGCATCCCTGAAAGGCTCAGATGTTCACAACCAAGGATGGGGCAACGTTCACTACTTTGTGAACAACTGCATGGGCAAACAGAATAACAATTTAAGAACAATGTTTCTCAAGTACAATTGCAAGGGATTTAGGGATTTCATCACCTGCAGTCCATAACATCATCAAAAAATTCTGAGAATCTGGAGAAATTTCTGCATAAGAGGCAAAGCCAAAGACCAACATTTAAATGCATGTGACCTTCGATCCCTCAAGCAGCACTACTTTAAAATCCAACATCATTCTGTAAAGGATATTACCACATGGGCTCAGGAGCTCTTAAGAAACGTATTGTCAGTTAAAAGAGTTCGGTTCTACAAGTGCAAGTTAAAACTTTGCCATACAAAGTGAAAGTCTGAGATGGACAGATGCAAAGAGGAAAAGTGTGCTGTTGCCATGGATTTTCTTTATATTAATAAATGCCCTTGTTGATCTGGTGAATAAATAATAATGCAGAGTCAGAAATGCCTTTTCTATGTATTTATTATTACAGCTTGGAAAAGATGGTAATCTGTCATATCCCGCACTCAGGCGAGTGCTTTGAGCAAAAACTCAATACAATACAATAGACCAAACAGATAAGCATTGTTTTGGGAGCGCTGAGTCAGCAGTGCTCAAGGCTGGGGCTGGATCCTCATTGTCTTATGGGAAAAAGTACTGAGTGTAATGTCATTTATGATTACAGGAGACAGAATGAATTGACAATAATAAAAAAAAATCAGTAACAATACCTCCTTTGATCAAAATTGATCATAATAACTGTCAACAATCTTGTTTCCAACAGTTTTAGTTTGCCTCCACATATGAGAAAACCCGCGTTTGTATTTGATTGATGGCCACCTATGCTACCTAGGAAAAAATTCTCTCACAGCTTTGAATCAGGACACCTTTATTTTATCTGATTGGTGTCCATCCTCCTGACACAACATTCGTGCTTCAGCAATCCCATGTCAATTAATCACCAAATATGGCTTTTATGTATGGTAAAATACCTGCATAAAGGATGAGGCAAGATGGCTGGACGAACACAGCGTTATTGAGCATTGTTATAATAGCAGACACACGGTAGGCACCAGGCAGAGGGCACCAGTCAGAGGCTGCACTATGGATGCCCTCTGCTATTTATAGGGCAGTGCAGTGGCGGAACAGGAAGTGCTCGCCACTACACTGCACTTCACAATAAGGTGCCAAATCCCAACACCACATTTCCTCCGACCTTTAGAAAAGTCCAAAACCACACACACAATCAAAGCCATGCCAATTTGGGACCCAAATCACGCACTAACAAAATGAAAACTAATTTATCTAAATGGTTTAATACTTTCATACAACAAAACTTAAAATAGGGCAGATGGGTGGACTACTGTCCTGCCCACAGGGCACGGTGGATTATTCTGCCACCTGATAAACTAAAAGAATCACTGCCGTGTTCCTAAACTAAATAAAATACACAAAACAATCCAATTGTACTATATACATATAAAGTGGTGTGACAAAGTGTTTGCCCCCTTCCTGGTTTCTCATTTTTTGTGTTTGTCACACTTACGTTTCAGATAATCAAACAAATTTAAATATTAGACAAAGATAAGACAAGTAAACACAAAATGCAGTTTTTAAATGAAGGTGTTTATTATTAAGGGTAAAACAAAATCCAAACCTATATGCCCCCCCCCGTTAAAACATAAATTAATTGTGGTTTATCACATCTTTGGAAAGTCAAGTTCATTTTCTCGAGCCACACCCGCGCCTGATTATTGCCACACCTGTTCTGTCAGGAGCCGAGCCGGCTTGGTTTCCCCCGGCTCGATCCTAACCTTCCTGTGGGGTTAGTGCCGCTGTTTATGTGATTATTATATATTTCAGTGTGCTCCCATATTCCTTGTCACTGCTCTCGGGCCGGCAGCTGTGAGGCAGTTCTCTTAGGCTCTTTCTAGCATCACTGGCTGACAGTCTGCCGGTGTGACCCCTCCCCCGCTTTCTCATTACTGCCAGATGAATCCCACTCCCGCTGATCATCTTTCCCAGTCCTCGCTCAGGTGCTCCTCATCACACCATTATCAGCAGTGCGTGTACTTAAGCAGCCTTTTGCCAGTCACGCACTGCTGGTTCATTGTACTGTATTGTCTTCTGTGTTGTAAGTCTGTTGTGATTGTCAGCATTCTCACAACGTGTTAGCCACTCTGCGTTTACTGTGGTTCTATGCACCCTTGTAGCGATGTTGGCTCTGGGGCGCAATCGTGGTTAACACGTCCTTCCTCTTACATTCACTGAGCGATGCCGGCCCCCGAACGCCAGCAGTAAGCTTTCTGTGTTTTTGTAAGTCTTCACCTTTTTGGGAACTGTCTGTCTTTTCTAATAAATGTGTTGTGGTGAACCCTCGCACATAAATCCTTGTTATTTCATCCTCCCTCTCCGTGCGCTGCGTAAAAGCGCACAGAGAGTCATGACAGAATGAACCAGCCAGAAAGGAGGATTTAGCGGGTTCACCCACACATTCCTTTTTCCTTTTTTGTGTGTGACGTTTGTTGGAACTGATCTGGTTGAAGGATGTCCATGGGCTGGAGTTACTCGTTGAGCTTCGGCTGGGAACGCTGCCGAGCTCTCATGAATGTTGATGGCCTGATATCTTTGGTGAGTGGTTATTCCATCCTGGAGGATGTCATGTTGTACGTCAAGCAGGCAGAGGCAGAACGGTAATGCCCTCAACTCTCTGAGCATCCCGAGGGAGCTGAGAGGATATCTTAGCTGGCAGCGCTCTGGCGCAAGTGCAGCGAGAGAGAGAGGAAGTCTTCGAAGAAGATGGGGCTCACGCCGAGGGGAGGGCACTCCCGGGACACCGCTGAAACTGTCCTCCGCCAGGACTCCTCTCCCGCCCCCACCAAGCTGGTTCCAGCAGTCAAGGGACAGCGTCGTCCCACATGGAAGCGCCAGGAGAAGCCTTCTCCTCCGTCAGCTGCCATCATCCCTCCAGCTGCTGTGAGGTCCGCTGAGGTTACCCCGGGAACGCCCACCTCCGTTGTTGTAGAGACAGCTCCTCCACAAGCCCTCAAGATGACCCACATCACCACCGACATGGAGAGGGATGACTATCTGCTGCCTGCAGCTGGGAACATCAGTGACTGGGATGACAGGTAAGTATTTTTTTCATTTTAAACCATTCATTGACATTGAATCTTGCCTGTCTTCCGAGGGAGAGGCCCAGTTTCAGCAGTCCGCTGGGTCCTCTCCTCCAGCTGCAAATATTAATTCTTTTCTTTCCCTCTCCATGTCTCCCCCAATTATCCCTGAGTGCTCTTTGGTCCTGAAATTGAGCCATCAGATACTGGAGGAGTTTGGGGCCCTGGATGATCCTGCCCAGAGGCCCGCACGGAGGCGTTCCCCTGCCCCGACGCCGGAGGAATTCCCAGCGTTGAAGCTGCTGCAGGAAGATTATAGGACTGCTTTAACCATCTCGCCAGCTGCAGAGGTGACGGCAGTGAAGTGGGAGCCAGAGTTGAACCTCCTGGAGGCCGGGTCCGGGACCTCATCGCCAGGATTGACGTAGTCCTGGACAGCGGTTGAGCTCAAGCTCAGTCAAGTTTTCTATCTAGTGCTTCTAATGTCAGTTTTAGAGAGAGCTAGTCTGGCTCAAGGTGAGGAGGGTCAGGCGCAGCACGCAGCTGCATCTGAACTCCCTTCGCCGGGCTCTGCCACTGCCGGCGGCCCTAACCACTTTGTTTCTTCTCCCCTTCCTGAGAGTCCTTCTAGGATCACCGGAGAGGAGCCATCATCTTCAAGGGTCTCCACGGAACCGGTCTCACTGCCCGATGATGTCGTGGGTCCAGCTCCCCTGCTGCCTGAGGCCACTGTATGGGTCCCTCTGCACACTGAGTCACCGTGGGTGCGACGTGCTGGCTTTGGTCCCTTGTGGGGGCTACGCCCCAGGATCAGTCCGGCGTGGGTGCCACGCTCCTGTCCGGACCGGTCATGGTTGCCACGCTCCAGCGCAGGGTCCACCGAAGGGGGGCTACGCTGGCCCAGTCGGGGTCCATCACGGGTGCTGTGGAGCGCCAGCTGGGAGCCACCGCGAGTGCTGCAGAGCTCCAGCCGGAGTCCACTGTGGGTGCTGCAGAGCTCGGGCCAGAGTCCATCGCGGGTACAGCTAGGCTCCAGCCGGAGTCCACCATGGGTGCAGCAGGGGCTCATCCGAGTACCAACACAGGTGCTACATGGCTCCAGCCGGAGTCCACCACGGGTGCTACATGAATCCAGCCAGAGTCCACTGCGGGTGCTGCACGGCTCCAGCCAAGAGCCACCACGGGCGCTGCTGAGCTCCAGCAGGGAGTAACCGCGGGTGCAGTGTTGGCCCGGTTGGGATCCACCGTGGGTATAGCTGTGTTCCAGGCTGGGACCACCGAGGATGCTGCGGGTCAGCTTGAGGACACCGTGGCCCCCTTGCCTGACACCGTGGGGGTTCCTTCCCTACAGTCCGGTCACCCACCAGTTAGCCTCCAGGTGGGCAGGCCACCTCCTACTCCACCCACTCTGTCCTGATGGCTCTACAACCTTGGCTGACCGCTAGAGGAATTGAGTCTCTGGGCCAGATGGCCTGTGTTTTCCGGCAGGCCACCGGACGCTGTTCACCGGACTGCCTGCTGGGCCTGCAACTCTGGGCGGCCTCCCGAGCCTCCACGCCTTTGGACATGGGGGGGTTAATTGTGGGCCCTGGGCGGGGTGCTGTATTCCCTCTTTCCTGTTCCCCCTACCTCCCACCCTATGGTTATTTCTTGTTGTTGTTCTTGTTGGGGGGGGGGGGGGTCCTTGTGATGTTACCTTGGGTGTCTGGGTTTCCACCCTTTGAGAGGGAGGCTCTGTCAGGAGCCGAGCTGGCTTGGTTTCCCCCAGCCCGGTCCTGACCTTCCTGTGGGATTAGTGCCACAGTTTATGTGCTTATTATGTATTTCAGTGTGCTCCCATATTCCTTGACACTGCTCTCAGGCCGGCAGCTGTGAGACAGTTCTCTTTGGCTCTCTCTAGCATTCGCTGGCTGACAGTCTGCCGGACCAACCACGACCCCTCTCTCTCATTACTGCCAGCTGATTCCAACTCCCGTTGATCATCTTTCCCAGTCCTCGCCCAGGCGCTCCTCATCACACCATTACCAGCAGTGCGTGTTCTTAAGCAGCCTTTTGCCAGTCATGCAATGCTGGTCCATTGTATTGTCTTCTGTGCTGTAAGTCTGTTGTGATTTTCAGCATTCTCATAACATGTTAGCCACTCTGCGTTTGCCATGGTTCTATTCGCCCTTGTAGCGATGTCGGCTCAGGGGCGCAATCATGGTTAACACGTCCTTCCTCTTACATTCGCTGAGCAATGCCGGCCCCTGAACGCCAGCAGTAAGTGTTCTGCGTTTTTGTAAGTCTCCACCTTTTTGGGAACTGTCTGTCTTTTGTAATAAATGTGTTGTGGTGAACCCTCACACGTAAATCCTCATTATTTCATCGTCCACGGATGACTCCCCGTGTAGCACACGGGGAGTCATGACATGTTCTCAATCAAGAAATCATTTAAACAGGACCTGCCTGACAAAGTGAAGTAGACCAAAACATCCCAAAAGCTAGACATAATGCTGTGATCCAAAGAAAGTCTGGAACAAATAAGAAACAAAGTAATTGAGATCTATCAGTCTGGAAAAGGTTATAAAGCCATTTCTAAAGCTTTGGGACTCCAGCGAACCACAGTGAGAGCCACTATCCACAAATGGTGAAAACATGGACCAATGGTGAACCTTCCCAGGAGTGGCCAGCTGACCAAAATTACCTCAAGAGCGCAGCGACAACTCATCCAAGAGGTCACAAAACAACATCCAAAGAACTGCAGGTCTCACTTGCCTCAGTTAAGGTCAGTGTTCATGACTCCACCATAAGAAAGAGACTGGGCTAAAATGGTCTGCATGGTAGAGCTCCAAGACAAAAGCCACTGCTGAGCAAAAAGAACATAAAGGCTTGTCTCAGTTTTGCCAGAAAACTTGATGATATTCCATGATACTTGATGATATTACAAAGACTTTTGGACAAATACTCTGTGCACTGACGAGACAAAAGTTGAACTTTTTGGAAGATGTGTGTGTGTGTCCCATTACATCTGGCATAAAATTAGCACAGCATTTCAGAAAAGGAACATCATTCTAACAGTAAAATATAGTGGTGTTAGTGTTATGATCTGGGGCTGTTTTGCTGCTTCAGGACTGGAAAGACTTGTTGTGGTAAATGGAAGCATGAATTCTGCTGTCTACCAAAAAGTCCTGAAGGAGAATGTCCAGCCATCTATTTGTGACCTCAAGCTGAAGCGCACATGGGTTCTGCAGCAGGACAATGATCCAAAACACACCAGCAAGTCCACCTCTGAATGGCTTATGAAAAACAAAATGAAGACTTTTGAGTTGCCTAGTCAAAGTCCTGACCTTAATCGGATTAAAATTCTGTAGCATGACCTTAAAAAGGCAGTTCATGCTTGAAAACCCTCCAATGTGGCTGAATTACAACAATTCTGCAAAGATGAGTGGGCCAAAATTCCTCCACAGCACTGTAAAAGACTCATTGCCAGTTATCACAAACCCTTGATTGCAGTTGTTGCCGCTAATGGTGGCCCAACCAGTTGTTAGGTTTAGGGGGCAATCATTTTTTCACACAGGGCCATGTAGGTTCAGATTTTTTTTTTCCATTAATAATAAACACCTTCATTTAAAAACTACATTTTGTGTTTACTTGTGTTATCTTTGTTTAATATTTAAATTTGTTTGATGATCTGAAACATTTAAGTGTGGCAAACATACAAAAAAAAAAAAGAGAAATCAGGAAGGGGGCAAACACTTTTTCGCACCACTGCACATAAGAATGTCAGAACTATTAAGATATAAATTTACAGCAGTGTTCCTTGGGCAGGAGGAGTAGAACTGGCATGGTTGGGTCCAGGGCAGCCCTTCAGCAAGTGCGCCCCTGGAAGCAGAATGCCCTCGGGACGATGGCTGATCTCCCGGATGAAAGCACCTCTCTTCTCCACCAGTGACTCCCGCTCTTGTCCAGTCCCATCACCTGAAGCCACTTCTCGGACACGCCAAAGCTGATTGGCGTGCCTCGCCGAGCCATCGGACAGCTAGAAGAATGCTGTGCCTAGCTTAGCCACTATGTGCAGACACTCGTGATTTTTCTCTGGCTATCATCTGGCCCATCTTTGCCATGGTCATTTCTCTCCTCAAACCCAAACCAAGTCCATAACCCTCAGAGGGGCTCGGCTCGACCTGACATGGTGCTGCGGAGCACGCGGTTTTCCTGTGCTCATCGGTCTGGTCCCAGCTTCTTCTGAAGCCATCATAGCGGTCATTATAATAGCTGCAGATCCTCCATCCCTCTGCGGCCGAGCTCTGGAGGAATCTGTAGTTAGTACATTGGTGTAACTTGCAAGCCCTGGCACCTCGCAGTCACACTCAGTACCCCCCTCTACTATTTCCCGGGCGCCAGCACTGAGACCCTCCTGCACCAAACCTGAGAGAGGTTGGTCCTGCTTGACCATCATGGTGTCTGTTAGCTCTTCGTCCCACACAATGTCTTCATTGACCACCGGAAGGGGAGGGTTTTACTGGCCACAACCCAACCATTATTCCTCAGCTTTGTCTTTAATGGTGAAACCCAGTCCGTAGAACAAGTCACAGCGCATGATGTTATCACCTCGGCCCATCACGTGGAACGTGAAGTCAACCATCGTCACAGACTTTTACCGAAATGCTAACTTCAAAGTCCCAACCGTGCCCAGCCTGCCACCTCCATAACCATAAAGCGGCGTTGGTTTTCCTTTTACCCTGTAGTGAGGGAAAAACTTCCTCACCGTGTGCCAATTCAGCAATGACCCCTCTGTCCCGTGTCGAGCAGCAGCGGTACCTCCACGCTGTCCAGTTCCACTGCGCAGAATGTGTACCCCTTGGTACCTGGGGACACCGTATGGATGGTTGTTGGGGGCGAGTGGAGTGATTTCTTCTGTGGGCTCTCTGGCTCAGATACACGGCACACTCTAGCATAATGGTTCAAACGTCCACATTTGCTACATCGCTTCCCTCTAGCTAGGCAGTCCTTAGCCTTGTTGCGGTGCTTTATGGACCCACAACCCTTGCAAAGGGGTTTTCCCGGGGCAGACCTTCAGCTGGCAGCATTGGTGTGCGTAGTATCGTTGTCCAAGCTGTCCGAGTCCGCTACACTTGCCACAGCAGGAGGTGCTGGTGGCCATTGTGACTGGCGCCAGTTTAGCTCCAAAGCTAGCCTGTCTGTGGTCTCCTGCTGGAGAGCTAGTTCGACAACTCTGGCTAACATTAAGCCATTCGGTGACGAAAGTAGCCTAGCCCACAATGCGGTGCTACATGTGTGCTCCGCAAGCTGGGCATGTACCAATTCATCCTCCAGCAGCCCAAAGTGACATTTGCTAGCTAATTGCCTTAAGTCGGCAACAAACTGATGAATAGGCTCACCCACTTGTTGATGTCGCTGCCAAAGCAAATCCTCCGGACAGTCACAGTATCCGGGGTGTGAAAGTGGTTTGCTAGCAGCTCGACAACGTCTTCAAAAGAGTCCAAAGTGCCGAGTGTGTGCAGGGCACACTGGCCCTCAATACCCAGGTTGTAAACAAGTAGCACATGTGCTCTAAGCTTGTCGAACTTACCCAGGTCGAGCACGGTGATATAATTCTGGAAAGCCTTAAACCATCTCAGCCAAGGCACCGGCAACTCACCTGGGAGCTTGAGGAAGGGGCAAAGTGGTGTGATACATGCCGCCGTTAGTTAATCCTCGATCGCCAAATGTTATGTATGGTAAAATACCTGGATAAAGGATGAGGCCAGATGGCTGGACAAACACAGCTTTATTGAACGTTGTTATAATAGCAGACACATGGTAGGCACCAGGCAGAGGGCACCGGTCAAAGAAGCCGCACTATGGATACCCTCTGCTTTTTATAGGGCAGTGTAGTGCAGAACAGGAAGTGCTTGCCACCACACCGCACTTCACTATAAGGTGCCAAATCCCAACACCACAATGGCTTCACAGCCTTATTGACAGAGAGTTGATAAAAGTAAAAACCCTCATCAGTTTAGATAAAATATTAGAATTACTAAAAAATGGATGGAAACATGCCAATATTAAGAATAAAAAATGTGAAATTGAAATAAAAATCATTAGAAGGGAAAAGTCACAACCGTTCAATTCAAGCATGTTATCAGAAAAGTAACTTTAACATATGGCTCAAGTGCTGTAATTGTAAAAATTATTTGAAACCATATCAATATTAAAATGAGATGCAAAATTTATTACAAAAAATATGGTCAAAGTCAATGCTTTTGGAAAGGGAGATTGAAATATTTGGCATTTGTCAATAAACTATTGTTTATCGGTATAACCTCAAATAAAAAAATAAAATGCATAAGCATGGTCATTAATTTAAAAGTATCTCCTGATATCTGATCTCATTTGTATGTTATTACTGGAGTGGTGGCCTAATTGATAGAGCATCCGCCCCACAACCAGAAGGTTGGGGGTTCACATCCTGGCCACATCATACCAAAGACCATATAAAAATGGTATTTCCTACCTTCTAGCTTGGTGCCCAGTGTAATAGAATGGGGGAAGAAGTTGTTTGCGGTGGCGCCTTGCATGGCAGCAACCCCTCTGATTCTACATGTGATAAATATTGTAGATAGGAGAAACATAAGATTCAAGATTCAAATGCTTTATTATCATGTGCGCAGTTAAGAAATGCACCATTTCCTGGGCAATGAAATTCTTACTCTGCTCTTCTAATGAATGCCAAGGTAATAGATACCCGTCGTCGTCGTCGGCCTCCGTCGGTCTATGATGACCATGGAAGAGAATCCTAAACATCTACTCTGCTGGAACAGCACCGCCTGTGGCTGAACAGGCCGATGCGCGAATGGCAGTCCCTGTCACACAGGTCGCACTTGTGGGTGGTCTCTGTGCTGCTGGGTCTGTGGTGGTTCTTCCTGCGGGTTCTTTTTTCATCTGCTGCAGCAGTCAGTCTCTCTTCACCCACCTTGAGCTGCCTGGTCAGGGTGCCTCTCCATTTGGAGCGGTCCGTTGCAAGATCCTCCCAGCGCTCTGTGTTGATCTCCAGGGCCTTCATGTCTCTCTTGCAGACGTCTCTAAAGCACAGCTGTGGGCAGCCAACGCCTCTCCTGCCAGTTGCCAGCTCTCCGTAGAGGACGTCTTTGGGGATTCTGCCATCCTCCATACGGTGAACGTGGCCTAGCCAGCGGAGCCTGCGCTGCCTGAGTAGAGTGAACATGGAGGGAAGGCCGGCGCGGGACAGAACTTCTGTGTTGGGCACTTTGTCCTGCCAGGATATGTCCAGGATGTGGCGAATGCAGCACAAATGGAAGGAGTTCAGTCTCTTTTCCTGCCGGGCGTATGTTATCCACGTCTCACTCCCATAGAGCAGTGTGCTGATGACGCAGGCGTTGTACACTGCCATCTTCGTCTTGACAGAGAGTTTGGGATTCTCCCACACTCGTGTGGTGAGGCGAGCGAGTGTGAAGGCTGATTTTCCAATCCTCTTGTTGATCTCTGTATCAAGGGAGAGGTTGTTGCTGATCGTGGACCCCAGGTACGTGAACTGATTCACGACCTCCAGCTCATAGTCGTTGATGGTGACGGTTGGTGGTGCTTCCGTGCCTTGCGCCAAGACGTTAGTCTTCTTCAGGCTGATGGTAAGCCCGAAGTCCTTGCATGCCTGGGAGAAGCAGTCCATCAGGGTCTGAAGCTCCTGCTGTGTGTGGGTTGCGACTGCAGCGTCGTCTGCGAACAGCATGTCTCTGATTAGAGCCTCGCATACTTTGGTTCTGGCTTTCAGGCGGGCGAGGTTGAAAAGCCTGCCGTCAGATCTTGTGTGCAGGTAGATTCCCTCTGTTGCTGTGCTGAAGGCATGCCTCAGGAGCATAGCAAAGAAAATCCCAAAGAGGGTTGGCGCAAGTACACAGCCCTGTTTCACTCCGCTGCATATGTTGAATGGCTCTGAGACGTTGCCATCGTGCTGCACTATCCCCTGCATGTTGGTGTGAAACGATTCAATGAGGCTTTGTAACTTTGGTGGGCATCCTATCTTTGGCAGGATCTTGAAAAGGCACTCTCTGCTGACCAGATCGAACGCTTTGGTGAGGTCGATGAAGGCGACGTACAGGGGCATGTTCTGTTCTCTGCATTTCTCCTGGAGTTGGCGGATGGAGAATATCATGTCTACCGTTGATCGCTCAGCGCGGAAGCCACACTGAGACTCGGGGTAGACACGTTCGGCAAGCTTCTGTAGACGAATGAGAACAACTCGTGCGTAGACTTTGCCAACAACGCTGAGGAGGGAGATGCCCCTGTAGTTGTTGCAGTTGCTTCTCTCCCCTTTGTTTTTGTAGAGGGTGATGATCTTGGCGTCCTTCATGTCCTGTGGTACGGCACCTTCCTTCCAACACTGGCAGAGGACGTCATGCAATGGCAGCAGTAGGGCGGTCTTGCAGTGCTTGATCAGGTCAGGGGGTATGCTGTCATTGCCGGGTGCCTTGCCAGCGGCCAAGCTATCAATGGCCTTGCTGAGTTCGTCAATGGTTGGCTCGGCGTCAAGTTTGTCCATGGATGGCAGGCAGTCGATGGCATCAAGGGCTGACGGTGTCACGGTGTTCTGTCTGGAGTAGAGGTCGGAGTAGTGTTCCACCCATCTCTCCATCTACTTGTTCTTTTCTGTGATCATCTCCCCAGTGGAGGATTTGAGGGGGGCCGTCTTGCTCTGAGCCGGACCAAGTGCTTTCTTGATGCCATCGTACATACCACGGATGTTCCCTGTTATGGCAGTGGTTTGAATGTCTTGAGTGCGGATGTTGCCAGGAAACCTTGTGTTGGGGCTTGGTCTTGAAGAACGAGTTTGTGATGCACAGATCGTGATATGTGCAGAACTCGAGCAGCCGCTGTCCGTTGTCGTTCATTCTGCCCACGCCAAAAGGTCCAAGACAAGAGGGCCAGGAGTCGTGGTCAGCACCCACTCTGGCATTGAAGTCTCCAAGGAGAATGAGTTGTTCAGAGTTGGGGATGATCCTGACAGTTGTTGCGAGATTCTCGTAGAACTCGTCTTTTGCCTCTGGTGTGGCTGTCTGCGTTGGGGCATACACACTGACGAGGGTGACTGGGCCTTGAGTGGTGTTCAGGCGGAGGGTGAGGAGTCGTGCAGAGCCAGTGCTGCCCGGTTCCACCATCTTCAGCAAGGTGTTCTTCACTGCGAAGCCCACTCCGTGTTCCCTGTGTTCGTCACTGCCCTTTCCCTGCCAGTAGAATGTGTAGTCCTTCTCTCTCAGTGTGCCTGCGTCAGCCAACCGTGTTTCCTGGAGAGTGGTGATATCCACTCCCAGTCTCTTCAGCTCATTATTGATGATGGCAGTCTTCCTGGTGTCGTTGATGTCCTTGAGGTTAGCAGCGAGTCCTGTCATCATAGTGCGGACGTTCCAAGTTCCCAGTTTTAGAGTTGGTCTCTTTTGTTTTATTGTCTTGCCTGGTGCAAAGGTTCTCAGCCTGCTGTTCGGACTTCTCCTCATCCCCATGCACCCAATGAGCAAAGCAAGCTGTGGTGGGACAACACCTTATTGGCTGGGGGCTGCCCAGCTTGAGGCGGGCGGTAGCTGTCCAGTGAGATCCGATGATCCCTCCCACCGTCGGGAACAACCCCTGGCGCCGCGCTCTACGCCAATTGAGCGGTGGCTTATAACCGGTAACTGTCATTCCCCGTGTTTTGTCTACGCCAAAGGCGAAGCTGGAGTGTCCTCTCCAGTGATCCGGTGTTCTACCTTCCAGCGTTAGGCGTTGGTAGGATTCAAGCCTGGGCAGGAAGATATGGAGGACAAGATGTTGCCCATGCAGCATGTCCCCCCCTCTCCACGTCACTGATGAATCCAAAGGAACAGCAGGGCTGCTACAGTTTGGCACCAGCGCCGTTGCAGGAGCTGCCAGAACGATGTTGAGCACAACATAGAACTGCCTTAGGGGTTCCGAATCCGGATTTTTCCTCAGGGTTGACTCCCGAAGCCTTTCCTGTGACCGGGTATGCCGCAAGGCAGCGGAGGTTTGAAATCAGGGTTTACCTTCCCCTAGATGGGCTACCTTTCCAGGTTGACGAGCCACCATCTACCCGAAGCATCTGGTTTTAAGGCGCCAGAGATCCGCCCTCGCCCCTTCTCCTATTAGTAAAAGCAGTTCCGCCGGGCTTAGAGACTAAACCACACAGGCAGGTTAGGAGTTGGACTTAGTTGTCAGAGACTTTTCGAGACGCACGCCATAAGGAGCATTTTATGAGCACTGGAAGCTTAACCCCAGTGCTGCTCCTGGCTATGACAACCTTGGAACCAGGTAATAGATACACATCAATACTAATAAGGTAATAACACACCTAATACTAATGAATAATAATAGCACACATTAATAACACACATTAGGCAATCAGGAGACCTTAAACACACCTTGATACTAAGTACTAATACTACTGAATACAAATAACACACTGTAGCATCAACATCTGATGGTCAATTTGACTAAACATTTAAGTTTTTCTAATTTCCAGCTGTCATCGTCCCAGGATCCTAAGGACACTGAAAATCATCCTTTTGATCACCGACCAGGGTTTGCAGTAATTCAGTAATCCTTGATCTAAATGTGAAGTGCACATTTATTTGGAATGTTTATTTTCATGAGTGTTATTCAAATGAATGTTAATATTATTAGTAATGATATAATGCATGATCACTGTACTGTTATCACTACGTGTTATAGACACTGGGGTATGTTAACGCAGATCAACAGCAAGCCAAACTCGTTTTTCACGAGCCAGGAAACTGAGCGTCCTGCTCACTTTATTCAGTCTCCTTAGACAGCTTACAGTACCTTACAACTGTGGCTCGAAGCTCGTTGAAAAGCCCGAGTGAAACTAGAAATAAAAACAGAAAAATACATTCATTAAAATAAGCTAGCGGGCCCCTGGGGTAAGACTAATTCCTGGAAACACAATACACTCAATACATAAAGCAAGCTAGCGGGGCCCTGGGATAGGACTAATTGCTGGAACGATATATTCTAAAAAACGATCTCAAGTTCACATTTAACAAAAACTTATAAACTGACAAGACACTAATTGGACTTACAGCCATTGCTTTCGATGGTGTAGAATGGCGTTTAACACACAGGAGGAACGTTTCAGACATTCGCGGGCAGGCTATACACCTCTGCCTTATTTTCCTTCTCTCACCAAAGTCCGCTTCTCCTACCCACAAATCATAGCGGCAACTGGCTGCGCTTTCAAAATAAAATACAAAAATAAATTACCGCTAACTGTACAAAGTTACTCTTAACCTAATAACTATTTTTTAACATGAATTATTGCAAATAAATTATGATATGCTTTAATATGAACTTATGAACTATTTTCTAACTTCTACAAAACACACACTACTGAGGGCAGAACACTCCCCGCCTGGCATTACTAATGCCACTACTTCCTTTTATCTACTACCCGACATAAAAATGGAGGGCATGTTTTGAGTCTCTCAGGTGGAAGATCTGCCATTTTCTGAGTCTCTAGTTTTCTCCTGAGTCTCCTGCATGTTGCACAATGGTGGATAATGGACGAGACCAGTCTCTGGCAACCTACAATCCACAGTCCGGCTTGCCTAATTGCGCTTTCCGTGAACTGCCTTCCTTGATGCACAACTTTGGCGTGATAGTGGCGAACAAGCAGTTCGGTCACGTGATGCTTGTTTGGGAGAATGGTTGGATTCTTGGATGCTGTGTTCAATGAAGCATGTTTGAGGCGACCTCCAATCTTGATGAGGCTTTCATTCATATAGGGGTCAAGAGCCATGATGGGACTTGAACTGCAGACGGTTTGGTTGGCATGGAGAGCAGCATACTCGTCGGGAAAAGCATCCTTTTGAACAGACTGGAGGATGAGGTTACCGGCAGCATCCAGCTCCTCTGGAGTGCGTGGCTTGCTACATCGATGCCAGCTCCTGCATGAATGACCTGACAGGTTGCTTGATGAGTGAGAACGAGCTTGGTGAATTAGGAACGCAATGGCATGTACTAATGAGTTCCAACTTGAAAAGCGCTGGAAGCATGCTGATAAGGGCCCGTTCTTCTGAATGTGAGTAGAAAAGGTAGCGACTTTTCTGATTTCAGAGTCTACTTCAGGCTCGATT
The DNA here is from genome assembly GCA_020510985.1 of Pholidichthys leucotaenia. Taxonomy (NCBI): domain Eukaryota; kingdom Metazoa; phylum Chordata; class Actinopteri; order Cichliformes; family Pholidichthyidae; genus Pholidichthys; species Pholidichthys leucotaenia. The sequence continues at coordinate 196,175,236 of CM035840.1, forward strand.
AACTCAAAGGATTCAGGTGTCTCGGATTCAGGTGGTCTTTAAAGGAAGTCTGGTCCCTTAAACCACATAGTGTCCATGAGCTGTGATGCAGGTATTGACCTGGTGGCTAGATCAGCTGAGTTTTGCTCTGATGTGACGTAGTGCCACTGCTCAGGGGATGTGGACTGACGTATACGATGAACGCGGTTATGCACATAAACTGCATGGGCTGCACGGTGGCACAGTGGTTAGCACTGCGGCAGTACAGTTTACCCTTGGCCGGGGGATCGTGGGATCGTGGGTTCGATCCCAGCCCCCGACCAACAGTGATCTGTGTGGAGTTTGCATGTTCTCCCCGTGTATGCGTGGGTTTACCCCGGGATTTCTCCGGTTTCCTCCCACATCCCAAAAACATGTAGGTTAGGTTAATTGGAGACTCTAAAGTGGCCTTTTGTGTGAATGTGTGTGTGAATAGTTAAAAGGGATGGCGCTGTATTGTGGCTGCTTCATCCATCCAGGTGGTGGATGACCCTTAATTTCTGTAAAGAGTCTTTGAGTGTCTATGATAAAGCGCTATATAAATCTGATGCATTGATTGATTGATTGATAAACATAGAAGCGCTTTGAATCATTGCAAATGTACCCAAGAACCACCTTACTATCACAGCAGAATTTGACAGCATTTGGTTTGTGATCAAGTTCGTCCAGAATGAGCTCCGCCATCTCAACCGCTAGAACTGCTCCACAAAGTTCAAGGCGAGGTATCGTGGGCTCTAGTTGTGGTGAAAGTTTTGCTTTCCCAAGCACAAATCCGACTTCGCATTGTCCTTCTGCATTGACTGTCTTCAAGTATGCTACTGCCGCAATAGCCCAGCTTGAAGCGTCGGAGAAGATACACAGTTCGGTGTAAGTGGACTTAGAGAGGGAAGTCGGTACATAGCAGCGTGGCACCTTGAGGCTGCTAAGATCTTGGAGGGACATTTTCTATGTTTCACATGTGTCCATTTTGTCCTGAGGAAGAGGAGCATCCCAACCTTGGACACCATTCGACAGTTCACGTAACAAGAGTCTGCCTTTGATTGTCACTGGTGACGCTAGTCCCAAGGGGTCAAAGATGCTGTTAATTGTTGACAGAACCCCGCAGCGGGTATAGGGTTTGTCATCGACGGCAACCTTGAATGTGAAAGAGTCAGTGTTTATGTCCCAGCACAGGCCTAGACTTCTCTGAGCTGGTAGAGTGTCGTCGCCGAGACTCAAGTCTTTGATACCGGTGGCCAGGTCTTCTGGTTTGAAGGCTTGCATGACTGAGACACTATTCGAGGCGATTTTGTGGAGCTTGAGATTGGACTCGGCCAAGGATGCGCATGTGCGCTTGAGCAAGTCTATGGCTGCAGATTCAGTGGGGAGCGAAATCAACCCGTCATCTACATAAAAGTGTCTCTCAACAAAGTGTCTCGTGTCTGCTCCAAACTTTGGCTCGCCTTTCTGGATAGCTCTGTATAGGCAATAGATAGCTACCTCTGGCGACGGGCTGTTTCCAAAAACGTACACCCGCATGCGGCACTCCTGCATCTCTTCTGACAAGTCATTTCCCTCGTGCCACAAGAACCTCAAATAGTCTCTATGGTTTGGTCTGACCAAGAACCCATAAAACATCTGCTGGACATCGGCAGTGACTGCGATGAGCTCCTTCCCAAACCGAATCAGCATGCCAAGGAGGGCATTATTAAGATCTGGACCTGTTAACAGCACTGAGCTGAGTGACACACCAAACTGCTCGGCACTTGAATCAAAGACAGCCCGTATCTGATCGGGCTTCTGGGGATGATATACCCCGAAAATGGGCAGGTACCAGCATTCAGTGTTATCGGTGATGGGTGGAGCGATCCCTGCACGATTGTTCTCGAACAGCTTGTCCATAAACTCTGAGAACTGCTCCTTCACCTGAGGGTTTTTTGTTAAGTTGCGTCTTAGTGAGCCGAGTCCAGACAATGCCCGGTCCCTGCCATTTGGGAGTGGCAAGCGAGGAAACCTGAATGGCAGAGGAGCGATCCAGTTGCTGTCTCCATCCTGGTGGACTTCTTCCTCCATTATCCCCAGGAAGGTCTCATCTTCGAAGGACACGGCACACTCGTTATCGCTCTCTGTGCACTCAAAAACTTTGTCCCCAAGCTTTTCTTCCGCTGCATTGGGTTTTGAGCTGCGTTTAGAGAGGCCGTCCTTGTGCTCCCCGCCGTAGCATGGTTTCTCTTTGATGTTGATGCTGTTAGGACAAGGAGTGAAGAAAGATGGGCGTCCGTTGGAGAGCATGTACGTTTTATAGATGTTGACGGTTGGCTTATGAGCGTTAAGGCACACCTCTCCCACAATTACCCAGCCTAGATCCAGGCGTTGAGCAAAGGGAGCATTGTGGGGGCCACTGACTTGTTGCCTTGCTTTGTGGACTCGTAGGATGTCTCTGCCCAGTAAAATTGCCATCTGAGCATCTGGGTCGTACTTGGGGATGAGAGGAGCGAGGTGTTTTAAGTGGGCATGAGCAAGAGCGACTTCGGGCGTAGGTATTTCACCCCTACTGAACTTTATCTCGTCGCATTCAAGGAGAGGAGGGAGGTCTAAGCGTGGGCATCCACCTACTGGCTCGATTTGGAACCTCACTGCTTCCCTGCCAAGCTTTTCAGTTAAACCAGCACATGTTCGCATGAGGTATGTCAGAGGGCTACCTTTGATCCCAAACAGCTCGAAGAATTCAGGACGTGCCAGCGATTTATTACTCTGATCGTCAAGGATTGCATACATCTTAACGGAGCGTTCTGGTTGGCCTTTAGGGAAAACTCGAACTAGACATACCTTTGAGCAAGAACGTGGAGGATTACCTTCGCCGCAGATCTCGGTCGGTGCACTGTGACGTTACCTCAGGTGGTGTGTTGTCTCGGGGCTGAGGCTCTGGTTCAGGTGTATTTCCTGGCTGGGGTTGCTGACTTGAATCAGGATGCATGGCAGAGCAATGTCTTTCACTTTGGCACTCCTCGCACTTGAGTTTCGTGTCACAGTCCTTTATTGTGTGTAAGGGAGAGCAGCAGCGAAAAATATTGTTTGTATTCTTTGAGTATGTTTCGCCTTTCCTGTAGCGGTTTATTCTGAAAAGCTCTACATTTGGCTAGAGGATGCATTTTCTTATGGACTGGACAGTAGCGTTTTAAATCGTCCTCTTTAGTACTAGCGGGATCAGTTGTGTATCCTCTGTTTTGTTTACAGTTAGAGGCGTTCTGTAGCTAGTTTGTTTGAATGGTGGCCTCTCACCTTTGCTGAAGGGTTGGCTGCTGTATGTCGCAAAACTTGGGTCATTTCTTGCTTTAGCCTCGTCTTGGACAAACTTTACAAAATATGAGAAGGAAGGGAAGGTTACATCATATTTTTGTTTGTATTTTGAGCCCGCATGCAGCCATTTATCTTGTAAACTTGGAGGCAACTTTTCAACTATGGGCTTAACCCCACGGGGTGTGTCGAGGTAAGCGAGACCTGGGAGATAAGCTTCATCTTTAGCGACCCGCAGTTCTAAGAGTAAATCTCCAAGTTCCCTGAGTTTTACATTGTCTCTGTTTGTAAGGCGAGGGAAGTTATCTAATTTTTTGAACAAGGCATTTTCTACTACTTCTGCCGTAGCATAACACTCTTCTAACCTGTCCCATGACAATTGGAGAGCAGCTTTGGGGTTAGTGGCATAGACAGCTCTGATTCTTTTAACGTGCTCTGAGGACTCTTTACCAAGCCACTTGACTAGGAGATCTAACTCCTGGCTATATGTGAGACCAACGTCTTCAGTTGCATTTATAAATGACGACTGCCATGCTCTAAAGTTTTCGGGGGGTGTCGTCAAACTTAAAGAGTCCGGTTGTGATTAGCTCTCTGCGCGCGAGGAACCTAGCAAAGTCTGCCATAGGTGGGTCACCATTGTGGGAAGCATGGTAGCTGTTTGGCCTGACATAGTCTCTCGGTATGTCGATGGATTCATTTTTCAAGTACGTTTTCTTGAATGCTGGTGGAGAGAGAGTTTGTTCGGGTCTCCTTGGAGCGGATAATTGCGCCCTTTGTGCAGGTTCGACTTGAGGTGTTTCTTCTTCAGCTGGTCGCGCCTGTGACTTTAGCTGGATTTGGTGGTGCACATACTCCATAGTTCTCTGTCTGACAACTTGTGATGGAATTGCGCTCCTTACACTCTCTCCTTCGTCCAGCTCGGCAGCTGCAGCAGCTTCTAGAACTTCTGCTTTTGCTGTGGCGGCCGCTGTTTCCTTCTCTATCTCCAGCATCTCTAGATCCAGTTCTAGCTTTGCTTGTTCTAGCTTCGCTTGTTGCTTTGCTTGTTCTTGTTCTAGCTTTGCTTTTGCTTGTTGCTCTGCTTGTTGCTTGGCTTGTTCTTGTTCTAGCTTTGCTTGTTGCTTTTTAATTTCTAATTGTTTCTTACTGTGCAAGACTCTAGCATTCGCAGCTTCAGTGGAGGCTCATGCCATGATGGCTGCTTCCAGCACATTGGACTTTGTGGATAACTTGGAGCTAGAACGTTTGGAGCTGGAGCTAGCATTGTGCAATGATTTGGCTTTGGAGTTCGCCTTTTCTTCTGCCCTCTTCTCTTGAGTGTCGTCCATCACTGTGTCGTGAGTCTTATCTTCACCAACTGCTGACTTGGCTTTTTTTTTTTTTTCTCTTGAGTGTCGTCCCTCGCTGTGTCGTGGACCTTATCTTCACCAACTGCTGACCTGGCTTTTCACTGTACTGCTATCACTACGTGTTATATACACTGGGGTATGTTAACGCAGATCAACAGCAAGCCAAACTCTTTTTTCACGAGCCAGGAAACCGAGCGTCCTGCTCACTTTATTCAGTCTCCTTAGACAGCTTACAGTACCTTACAACTGTGGCTCGAAGCTCGTTGAAAAGCCCGAGTGAAACTAGAAATAAAAACAGAAAAATACATTCATTAAAATAAGCTAGCGGGCCCCTGGGGTAAGACTAATTCCTGGAAACACAATACACTCAATACATAAAGCAAGCTAGCGGGGCCCTGGGATAGGACTAATTGCTGGAACGATATATTCTAAAAAACGATCTCAAGTTCACATTTAACAAAAACTTATAAACTGACAAGACACTAATTGGACTTACAGCCATTGCTTTCGATGGTGTAGAATGGCGTTTAACACACAGGAGGAACGTTTCAGACATTCGCGGGCAGGCTATACACCTCTGCCTTATGTTCTTTCTCTCACCAAAGTCTGCTTCTCCTACCCACAAATCATAGCGGCAACTGGCTGCGCTTTCAACATAAAATACAAAAATAAATTACCGTTAACTGTACAAAGTTACTCTTAACCTAATAACCATTTTTTAACATGAATTATTGCAAATAAATTATGATATACTTTAATATGAACTTATGAACTATTTTCTAACTTCTACAAAACACACACTACTGAGGGCAGAACAATCACTGAATATTAGCTGAGTCACTTAATTTAGTTAGATTTTATACTGAGTATATAATTTCATAAGAACTGAATGAGTATTAATCCTTGTATGATATCATTCCTGGTAAACCACTCCTCTCTACCTTTCACGGGATAATGCCTTTTCTTTTGATTGGCTGCTCCTAAACAAAGAAATGTTTTCACATTGGACAAATGCCCGTTCAAACTCCTCTTTATGAAAGCTGATTGGCCTGTCTCCAACCGGCCCCACTTTTTATGACTAACAGCGTGCTTCAGTTAAAAAAGTGCAGGAACCGCCCTGCATGTCAGAATACAGAGGGATGATGAAGAAGAATGTTAGAAAGAGAGATTAAGAAGAAGAAGTTTAAGATTAAGATTAAAGAAGCAGAATAGTGATCTAGATCTAAAGTTTTTGTTTCACTTCTTCAAAGTTTTGCAGTTTCTTTTGTCTAAATTGTTCCGTGAAATTTAAGAAACCTTTTTGTGTGTGAAGTTTGTCAAATCCTGCGTTAGTTTTCTCATTTTTCTGGTTACTGAGGGGAAACCATCTTTTTCTTACGAGCTTGTCTTAAAGAGAGTCAAACTCTCAAAATCTTTTTTTTCTTCACCTCAGAAGCCATTCTTATCCTAGTAAATGTTTTTCTTAGATTTTCTGCCTTTTCACGCCGTTAAAGTGGACCTTTAATTTTCCTAATTTAAAGTGAACAGAGATTGGGTTTTTTTGGACTTTCTTTCCGGCCTCATACCCGCCTGACTGAAAAGTTTTTCCTTCAGTTTTTTTGGTCTATCCCATGGCCAGAGACATCAGAAATTTGGACTGGTTGCCAAAAAAGGACGCTTCATGCCGCTCCGAGACAGCCTCCACTGCTGCTCTTTGCTGTCCGTCTATGTGAGCCCCCCCGGCTGAGTCTGCATTTCTTACGGCTGTTGAGGAAGCATAGCAGCAGTCACTTTCTTCCGGTATCCCAACCTCAAAACCCCAGCCGGCACTGACCCGCTGAACATGTGGACCTACAGCTGTTCGTAAGTGAGACTCCCATTTTCCTATCTGCTGGGTTAAACGTGATGTCCTGAAAATCTCAATTACAATTGAAGATAACCAGTATTTCATGGTACAATTAATCTCTCAGCCATAGGATAGAGTTATAAACTGAAGGAAGATTCTTGTTCATTTTTAAGTAAACTCCTTTCATTTTTGTAGATTAATTCAGAAGTTCATTTTTAGATAATCAGCTTATGAATTTTCCCCATAAAATTATGTTCTGTTTTTGTTAGACATTTCAGCCTTCCATTACCGTTGAAACATAAGTCTGGTTTCTCCTTGGTTCCCCAAAGGTTTAACGCTAGATTTTAGGTTCAGGACTCCACTAACAGTTGATGTGATATTAGACACCTGTTATCATTTGAATCTGTTATCCATCATTTGAATGCCATATCATGTAACCTGAATGAGTTTAATAAAAGGATGAATGAGAGAAGTTGAAGCGTTTTCCTTTCGCATATATGTTTCCTAGATCACTGCAGGAAAAGAACTCCCTTAAATTTTGAGACTGATCCATTAAGTAATTGAAGGTACGGAAATTAATTAATTGAAATTAAGTTAATACAAATTGTTCTTTTAGAACTGGTGCCCCTTTTTACGAGTGCTTTCTTATTTTGTTTAGTGAGTGTAGGAGTGACGGTTTAACTCCATCCCCTCGCACACCCACTATCGAATAAAATAAATAATTCCTGTACCTTATTACACAATATTTTATTAAATATCTGCTACAACACATTGGGCAATTAGGACAGTTAAAGCAGTTAAACTAGAGGAAACAAGAAGAATGAAAATTGAAAATTCACTGGATGACTATAATGGACAATGGTATATTAATATCAGAGATATTAATATCAGAGATGATATGAATGTGTCAAATTGGTCTATTGATGCATCTAGTGCGGTGCGCTGTGTGTCTATGTGCTTGTCACCTCTCGCTTTCAGCCTCTGCCGCTGGCTAGCTATTGCGAAAAGGAAGCCGAGTGCGTAAGTCTTCCCTGCCAGTACATAGCCTCAGTAGATAAGCCCTATGCAATGCCTTCTCATGGCGACACACGTAACCTGAGTACCTTGCAGTCTCAGGCCAAATTGCAAGAGACTCAGAGGAGGTCTGCCCCCAGACATGTGGCATGTCAGGCCCACCAGTGTGTGGACACGTCCTGATGCCCATGAACAGACCACCAACTATGAGTCAAATAGTCTCACTACCCTGTGAGTACTAGGGATAGCATAAGGTTAAGGGAATCAACCCTGACAGAAATATCGGAGTGGAGCACCGTAGGCGGAGTCATGGTCAAATTCTGCCAAGACTCCGGCAACTCCTGCACCCAGTGTCATCTCCAGCCGTCTCGACTACGCCCTGCCACTAGAATCTGATGACCCTGGAAGAGAGAGTGAGGCTGACGCTGCGCAACACTCCCTCACTTTAATCCAATTTTCTAGTGCAAGTCTCGTCAATCCATTTGAAAAGTCCTGTGGCGATGGGCGAGTGGCAAAGCAGCAGGTGAGGATACACTGGCAGCTGTAGTCATGGACCTGCACACAGGCGGCTCAGGCCTAATGATCGCTCCTCACTGACAGAAGCAGCAGCGGGGTTTGGTGTCTGTCTGAGTGACTGAGCAGCCCTTTTTAGGATTGCACTGCTCACCTCTGCAGCCTGAGGAAGGGGCTAGAAAATGTGCCCAAAACACTGCCTGCTTTCACTTCAATGCAGTGCAAACACTAAGGAGGCGTACACCTCATCACCACTCCCCCCACTCGGGAGATCGGATTACAACTCGGTTCATCTCCTGCCGGTGTACAAACCCCTAGTAAACAGACAACCTCCGGTCATGCGCACAGTGAAGTTATGGTCTGAGGAGGCAATGGACGCTCTAAAGGACTGTTTTGAAACCACTGCCTGGGAGCAGATCTGCGATCCACATGGTGAGGACATCGATGGCCTCACTCACACCATCAGGGACTACATCAGCTTCTGTGTGAATAACATCGTACCCACCAAGACCATACGGTGTTGCTCGAACAACAAACCCTGGATCAACCCTGAGATAAAAACACTTCTGAGAGAGAAGAAGAGGATCTTCAGGTAGGGGAACAGGTTGATGGTGAAGTCCGTACAGAGGGAGCTGAGGAGGAAGATCAGAGAAGGCAAGGACAGCTTCAGGAAGAAGATGGAGGACAAGCTGCAACAGAGCGACATCGGCGGGATCTGGAGAAACCTTAAAACCATCTCTGGGCTCCAGAATACCTCCTCCCAGGCCACGGGGGGCAGGGAGTGGGCGAACAATCTGAACCTGTTTTTAATAGGTTTGACCAACCGCCATCCCCCCCGACTGCACAACAACCACTGCTGCCTCTAAAGTCATCGAGACCTGCTGTCCACACCCCACTCCACCAACACCCCCCCACTCCCAGCACACAGCCCCACAACATGACCCTCACTAAGATCCAGATGAGGACGGAGCTGAGGAAGTTCAAGGTGAGGAAGTCTTCGGGACCAGACGGCATCAGCGCAAAGCTCCTCAAGTCCTGCGCAGCCCAGCTGTGTGGGATTGTGGAGCACATCTTCAACCTGAGCCTGGAGCTGGGGAGGGTACTACAGTTATGGAAAACATCTTGTGTGGTACCTGTACCAAAGACTTCCCACCCCAAAGACCTGAACAGCTACAGACCAGTGGCCCTGATGTCTCACATGATGAAGACCCTGGAGAGACTGCTCCTTGCTCACCTCCGCCCCCTGGTGGGACCAGCAATGGATCCACTCCAGTTCGCCTACCAGCATGGCATCGGGGTGGAGGATGCAGTGATCTTCCTCCTTCACCATTCCCTGTCCCACCTGGAGAAGCCCGGGAATGCGGTGAGGATCATGTTCTTTGACTTCTCCAGTGCTTTCCACACCATCTAACCGATGATCCTGAAGGACAAGCTGCTGTGCGCAGGGGTGGACCAGCACCTGTCATCATGGATCCTGGACTACCTCACAAACCGGCCACAGTTTATGAGAACCTGGGATTGTGTGTCCAACACGATCATCGGTAGCACGGGGGCCCCCCAAGGAACGGTTTTGGCTCCCTTCCTGTTCACCCTTTATACTGCGAACTTCTCACACAACACAACACACTGCCATCTACAGAAGTTCTCTGATGACTCTGCGATCATCTGCCTCATCTCCAACGGAGATGAAGCTAAGTACAGAAGACTTATCCGGGACTTCGTGGACTGGTGCCATCGGAACTACCTCCAGATCAACGCGAGGAAAACTAAGGAGCTGGTGGTGGACTGCCGCAGACAAGGACAAGCCCTCACAGCACCATTAAACATCCAGGGAACAGACATTGAGATGGTGACATCCTACAAGTACCTGGGTGTTCATCTGAACAATAAACTAGACTGGTCACACAATACCGACGGACTCTACCAGAAGGGACAGCACAGGCTGTTCCTACTGAGGAGGCTCAGGTCTTTTGGTGTACAAGGGGTGCTACTGAAGACATTCGACGACACGGTGGTGGCATCAGCCATCACTTTTGGAGTGGTCTGCTGGGGCAGTGGCATTACAGCAACCGATAGGAATAGACTGAACAAACTAATCAAGAAATCTAGCTCTGTCCTGGGGCAACGCCTTGACCAAGTGGAGGAGATAGGAGAGAGAAGGACGGTGGCTAAACTGTCATCTCTGCTGGAGTCCGAGTCCCACCCTATGCAGGACATACTGAACGCACTGAGGAGCTCATTTAGCAGTAGACTACATCATCCTAGGTGCGCAACCGAGAGGTTTCGCAGGTCCTTCCTACCTACGGCTGTCAGACTGTACAACCTAAGCAGGGCTGCTCACAGAGATAGCAAAAAAAATGTGATGGCCTAATAGTATTGAATGCAAAAGACACAACAGACTTACACAAATGGTCCCCTCCAGTATACAACTAGGACAATATCAGTCGCTACGGAGGGTGACAATATGTATGGGTACATATTCATACCATGTAGGGTAACTAAATAGACGGTTATGCTGTTTATTCCATCTAGCTACAATGCTCCGCACTGTGTATATATATTTATATATTTATGTGTACATATGTATATTCACTGCTCTTATTTTTCTTATCTTCTTAATCATTGGATTAAGATGGCGGCTTCAGCCATCACCCATTTCGGATAACTCACGTGGAATTGTTTAGTAGAAGGAGTCTTTGTCTAATTTGACCTTGTTGTTATATTATACAGTTTCTTTAACCTGTACTGTATTATCCGAAATAAATAAATTCATTCATTCATTCATTCATTCATTGCTCTGATTGTTGCTATCCCTGTGCTGTTGCAATCCTGGAATTTCCCCATTGTGGGACTAATAAAGGCTTATCTTATCTTTTCTTATCTTATCTTATCTTCACAATACCCCGGCCAGCTTACAGTGGCTGGAGGGGATCCCACACTAGCGGTAGAAACAACCGAGGAAAGAAAAAGGTGACACCACTCAACATTGGCACATGGAATGTGCGCACACTTTTAGACAACCCGTCAGCTGATCGACCTGAAAGAAGAACAGCTCTAGTTAGCAGGGAACTTGCAAGATACAACACTGACATTGCAGCTCTGTGTGAAACCAGGCTTGCAGAAGAAGGCCAGTTAAATGAGTCGGGGGGTGGATATACATTCTTCTGGAGTGGCCGTAGCAAAGATGAGCGCTGCGAAGCAGGAGTTGGTTTTGCTGTGAGGAACAACCTTGTCAGCAAACTCTCCAGCTTCCCAAAGGGCTTGAATGACCGCCTCATGACAATGCAGCTTCCACTGCATGACAGCAAATAGGCTACTCTCATCAGTGCCTATGCACCAACAATGACAAACCCTGACGAGACTAAAAGCAAGTTCTACGAAGAACTTGAAGCTCTCCTGTCTACTGTGAAGCACAACAACAAGATCATATTGCTCGGGGACTTCAATGCCAGAGTAGGACATGACAGTTCTGCCTGGGAAGGCATCATAGGCAAAAATGGAGTGGGCAAGTGCAATAGCAACGGTCTTCTCCTGCTATAGACCTGTGCCAAACATAGCCTCCTCATCACAAATACTGTCTTCCACCTGCCCACTCGAAACAAACCTCATGGAGGCACCCCCGTTCCAAACACTGGCACCTCATCGACTATGTCATCATCAGGCAAAAAGATAAGCAGGACGTCAGAGACACAAAGGCCATGTGTGGTGCTGACTGCTGGACCAACCACAGGCTTATTGTCTCCAGGATGAAACTGCACATCAGACCTAAGAAAGAGGCCACAGGGGGACAAGAACAAAAGCATGAAATGGCTTGATGTGTCCAAACTGGAAAACTACTCCAAGGCTAATGCACTCATGGAAGACCTGGAACGCGAACTTGCAGATCTGAGATCCACAGCCAATGCTGAGAAAGACTAGGTGCTGTTCAGAAATACTGTCCACTCATCTGCATAGAAAATCCTGGGCTTCTCAACATGGAAAAAGCATGATTGGTTTGATGAAAATGATGAGGAAATCAAAGCTCTACTAACGGAGAAGCATAACCTTCATCGTGCCCAGCAAAATGATCCCTCATCCATCTCAAAGAAGGTGGCTTTCACCAGCACATGCAGGACAGTACAACTCAAACTTCGAGAGATGCAAGACTTATGGTTGAGTGTCAAGGCGAATGAAATCCAGGGCTACGCAGACAGGAATGACTCAAAATGATTCTACGAGTCTCTCAATGCCTTGTACGGACCGAAGCCATCAGGAAGCTCCCCACTTCTGGGCTCAGATGGTTCAACCCTCCTGACAGAGAAGACCCAAATCCTCCAAAGATGGGCTGAACATTTTGAAGGAGTCCTGAACCAGCCTTCTACTATAAACAATGAGGCAATTGACAGGATGTCCCAGGTTGAGATTAACGATGCCATGGATGAACTTTCTACTGTTGTTGAAGTCCAAAAGGCTGTTGGCCAACTGTCAAGTGGTAAAGCACTAGGGTTAGACGCCATTCCAGCTGAGATTCCAGCTGGACAAAGACAGACAACCATTCACGAGGGCCGCAGCGGAGAGAGGACGGTGTGGGAATTTAGAGCGGCAGCGCACGGGACCGAATGACGCCGGGAGATTGACCAGCTCGCGGAGATGCCGTAATGCTGGATGAGAGGCAAAAAAGCAGATAAGTAAAGGAACGTGCTTACTGTCTGTGTGTGTGGTGAATGTTTGTTAGCCACGGTGCGTTCACGGGAGGCTAAGTTGTGCTGCACTGTGTACTGCAGGTTTCCCCTGGACAACTGAAACCAAGGAGCCACTCCTCTTCTTCTCCACCTGTCTGCCACCTCTCCTCGGGCACGGAGCATTCCCTCCTCGAGGCGTACAAGAGGGCCTTGGACGAGCCCGGACAGTTCGGTGCTTAACTTCCAGGCTAAGGAGGACGTTAGTGGGAGTTCCTGGCCGGACAGTCAGTGAATGCATCACGCTCGATTGAGGTCGCTCAGAAGGTTTTCCTCTTGTAGCGCAGGAACTGACTCTGGTTGAAAGAATTGTATTGCTTCTTTCCCTTATGTGCTTTTTCAGGGTATTTATGCTATATATAATATTTATTGTGGGGTAGTTTCTTATCTTGGGCACATTGGGAATGTATGGTTTCTATGAGAGTGTATGACTTCAAAAAAAAAAGATGGCTGCCACCGGAGTGAGGAGTGGTCTGATGGGACACTTTCTGCCTATCTACTTCTTCCTATTACTGTCTTTGTGTGTCTGTAACTGCAACAAGAAGGGTTTTCCGGCCAACTCAACTAAAGGTGAAGCTAAAAAGTTTTATTTATATGGATTTGGACATGGTCATTTCACCCTGTACGCTATCTGGTCTGCAAAAGCCCTGAGAAAAAGCTCCCAAAACAAGGGAAACATGATGGGTAAGCAAATATCACAATATGGCAGAGGCTATACAGTTAAAGTACTGTTAGCACTGCTACTTCTGGCAAGGGATATTCACCTTAACCCTGGACCTGCCACTATTAAACAGCAGACCACTGGGTTAGCACAAACATCTGAGCCGGCGGATTGGTTGTTGCTATCTACGGCCCTTCATAGCGAGTCGGGTGAGTCGAATTGCACTGAACTGACTCACATATCTGATCCTGCTGTAAACAGCTGCGCTACGTCCAAACTTTTGGAAACAGGAGCGGTTTAACAAATTGCAAATGAGGCGAGATCCGAAAACCGAGCTGTACAAAAGCAAAAACAACATCTATTTTTCCAAACTGTTAATCATGCACGGGTTCTTTGGGACGCAAAGGCTAAACCAAAGGGGATCCTCGGCGGACATCTAAACATACGGAGCATAATCCCCAAAAGAGATGAGATTTCGGTGTTGCTGTCTGACTCAAATCTGGACTATCTTTGTCTCTCAGAAAGCTGGCTACACAGGAACATAGACACTAATATGATCGATATTGTGGGTTATCAGTGTTTTAGAAAAGACAGGCAGGCAGGGAGGGGAGGAGGTGTTTTAATTTACATCAAAGATAAATTTAAATGTCAATTGGTTGATTTGAATACTTCACTTGAATGTTTAGCTGTTAATGTATGCCTCTCACCGGTAATAAATTTCAACATTGCAGTATTGTACAACCCACCGTCACACAATTCTTCTTTTTATAATGAATTAAGTGCTCTGGTTAAACAACTTGAGAGGAGCAGAGAAACCATATTTTATGGTGATTTCAATATCAACTGGTCTGATAATAAGGAAAAACAGAAACTGAAAAGCCTCATGACTAAATTTAATTACAAACAATTGATCAAAGGACCACCAGGATAACCAAACAATCGAGAACACTTATTGACATGGTATTCGCTAATAAACCAGAACGAATAACCAGAACCTATAATCTTGTAACTGGTCTCTCAGATCATAACATGGTTCTTGCTGTCAGAAAACTCACTAAAAAGCGACTACAGTATTTTGGAGGAGTCGATATTGACAAATCAAATTTTATTATTCCCAAATCAAAAAATGAGGAGTTTGAACATTACTTAGAGAATCAAAATTGGGAGCAGCTCATGTCTATATATGAAGTAGATGATTGTTGTAATTTTATAACTGCAACAATTACAAAGTCCATAGAAAAATTTACAAAGCAAATTAGAAGTAGACAACAGAAGATTAACCTACCATGGTTAAATAATGAAATAAGAAAACTTATGAAGAGGCGAGACTCTGCATTGAAAACATCATTAACCTCTAAACTACAAAATGATCACCTTGTGTACAAAAGTTTAAGAAATAAAGTGGTACAAGAGCTGCGAAAATCAAAAGTATCTTATTACAATAAACTGATAGATCATGCAAAGGGTAACAACAGTTCCCTATGGAGGCATTTAAATAATTTAACTAATAAAAAAAATGTTCAGAAGGGGGTAAAGGAACTTAGAATCAATGGCAAGACTGTCAGTGACAAGGCTACATTGGCAAATGAATTTAATTCATATTTTGTGGGCTCTGTGGAAGACTTAACAAAAAACTTTGTGCTGCCAAATGTGCTCAACAACACAAATTCAATACTTCCAACAGATTCTTTTCACATCGATGAGGTAAATGAGGAGTTAATTGCTGGTATTGTTAAAACACTGTCAAACTCAAAAACTAATGATATCTACAACATGAGCACCTCCTTTCTCAAAACGCACAGCAAAATATTAATCAAACCACTGACTCATCTCATTAATCTCTCCATTAGGTCTAGTACATTTCCATCTGGCTGGAAAAAAGCTGTCGTCATACCAGTTCATAAATCAGGCAGTAAAGACGATATATGCAATTACCACCCAATCTCTATTTTACCAGTCCTGTCTAAGGTTCTTGAAAAAGTTGTAGCTACACAGCTGATAGACTACTTACAAGACAGTCAACTTCTTCATCCACATCAATTTGGTTTTAGACCAGGATACTCAACAGAAACAGCAAATTGTTGCCTTACTGAAAATGTCAAACAGTCCTTGGACAGGGGTAATGTGGTAGGAGCTGTTTTTCTAGATCTCAAAAAGGCTTTCGATACTGTAAACCACAGTTTGCTTTTATCCAAAATTGTATCTTTTAACTTCTCTCCAGATACATTAGACTGGTTTGCATCTTATCTCCAGAATAGAGAACAGTGTGTAAAAGTTCACCAGGATAAATCCTCATTTTTAAACAACCGCATGGGTATCCCACAAGGGTCCATTCTGGGTCCTTTATTTTTCAGCATTTTTATTAATGACTTGCCGTTACACTGCTCAGCTGCAACATGCCAACTTTATGCAGATGATGCAGTTATTTACACAGCTGCCAAGACTCCAGCACAGGCTGCAGATGTACTGTCTACAAGTATGGTTGATGTCCAAGAGTGGCTCCTCCAGAACCATCTATTGCTGAACCTTCAGAAAACAGTTTCAATGTGCTTTTCAATCAAAAAATGTAACCTGCAACGTTTTAAAGTTAATATACATGATCATGACATCAGTTTAGTTACAGAATTCAAATACCTTGGCATTGTACTAGATCCTCAACTCAAATTTAATCTTCGTATAAAGAAAATTTCAAAAACAGTAAAAAAAAATCTGAACTGCTTTAAATTAATTAGATATTACATACCTTACGAAGCTGCTGTACTGTATATGCATCCTATGGTTTTTTCTCATATATCATACTGTTTGACAGTCTGGGCTCAAGCAGCCCCTTCCACAATAAGACATATAGGTTCATTATATAATCAAACCCTAAAAATCTTGGACAAAAAGCCCATTAGCTGGCAACACTGTAATATTTTAAAAAAAATACAACCTATTGAGTTTTGAGAGTTTCATTGACCTCTGTTTTCTGAAATTAACTTTCAAATGTTTCCATAAATCAGCACCCGAGCCACTTGCTGGTTTCATCCAAAGACAGGACAGCAGCAGAGCCACCAGGAGTTCTGTTAACAATAACTGTAAAATATTCCACCGCAGAACCACATTTGGACAAACAGCTTTCTCTATAAAGGGCAGTCACATCTGGAACACAATGCCAAATGAAATTAAAATAATAACGGACTTTAAAACATTCACTAAAAAGGTTAAAAAATGGCTGAAAAAGAAACAAGAATGTACCCATGTATGAAATGTTTGTCTGCAGGGTGAGAGTGAATCAAGGGAAGGAATGAATGTGTTTGTTTATAGTGAGTGACAAAGGGAGGGAGGCCTGAAATAGGCAAATGTGTGTCAGGTTGTTATATTTGTGTATTTATAATATTTATAATATTTATAATTGTGTATTTATAATGTATTTATAATCTTTTTTGCATTGATGTATGTGGTTATTGTGTTTTGGTTTTTTTTAATCTTTTCCTTTCCTTCTTTTCTTTTTACTTGTTTCTCCTTTCTAAAGCCCATCCAGGGACAAGAGTTGCAAATTAGCTAATAGCTATACACTCTTTGTGCAACACATCAGATTGATTGTCATTGATTAATTGTCTATGTTTATTGCACTGTCCCTGTCAAATAAACAAATCTAAGTCTAAGTCTAAGATATACAAGACAGGTGGCCCAGTACTCCTTGAGAATCTGACTGAACTGTTCCGGTCCTTCTGGACCCAAGGCACCATTCCTCAGGAACTCAGGGATGCATCAATTGTCCATGTGTACAAGAGAAAGGACAACAGACAAGTATGCGACAACCATCGAGGTATCTCGCTACTCTCCATAGCTGGTAAGGTCCTCGCAAGACTCTTACTAAATTGTCTGATCACTCACCTAGAACATGGCCTGCTGCCAGAATCACAATGTGGCTTCCATAAGGGTAGAGGGACTGTGGACATGACCTTTGCAGCTCGTCAACTCCAGGAGAAGTGTCTAGAACAGAACCACAAGTTCTACACCACATTTGTTGACCTCACCAAAGCGTTTGACACTGTCAGTCGCCAGGGACTATGGAGGATAGTGTCAAAGTTTGGCTGCCCAGACAAATTCATTCTGATAGTGCACCAGTTCCACAATGGCATGGACGCACGTGTCCTAGACAACAATGAGGCATCAGAGGCTTTTCCAGTCACGAATGGCGTTAAACAAGGTTGCATGCTCGCACCCACCCTGTTCAGTATGATGTTCTCAGCCATGCTCACTGATGACTTTCAGAATAGCACCACTGGGATAAGCCTCAAGTACAGGCAGGATGGAAGGCTCTTCAACCCAAGAAAACTCCAGGCTATCACCAAGGTAAAAGAGACTGTACTGAGGGACTTCCTCTTTGCCGACGACTGTGCCTTAAATGATAGCTCAGAGAGTGAGATGCAGTCAAGCATGGGCAAATTCTCCATGGCATCTGAAAACTTTGGCCTCACCATCGGCACCAAGAAGACCGAAGTTATGCACCAGCCAGCTCCAAATAGCCAACAGGCAGAACCAACTATTACAGTGAAGGGGCAGAGACTGCAAGTTGTAGGCCAATTCACATACCTAGGTAGCATCCTCTCCCAGTCTGCAACAATACATACCGAAGTCAACCACAGAATAGCCAAGGCCAGCATTGCATTCGGCAGACTCCGCAAAATTGCATGGGAAAGACGGGGCATTAGCCTAGAAACGAAGCTAAAGGACTACCATGCTGTTGTACTCAAAACACTCCTCTATGCCTGTGAAACATGGACGGTGTACGCAAGGCATGCCAGACAGCTCAACTGTTTCCACCTCACCTGTCTTCGAAGGCTCTTCAGCATCAACTGGCAGGACAAGGTACCCAATACAGAAGTCCTTGAGCGAGCTAAAATGGAAATGGTCCACACCATGCTAATAAGAGCACAAGCCAGGTGGGCAGGTCATGTTGTCAGGATGCCTGATGAACGCATTCCAAAGCAGCTGTTCTACGGGGAACTCTCAGAAGGAAAAAGGTCGAGAGGGGGACAAAAGAAACTCTACAAGGACACCCTGAAGGCCTCTCTGAAATCCTTCAATATAGACGTGGCCTCCTGGGAAACTCTAGCACAAGACTGCTTGGCCTGGCATATGCGCATTAAGGATGGCTGCAGAAATCTCAAAGCCAGACGTATTGCTGAAGCTAAAGCCAAGCGCGAACTGCGCAAGACTAGACAGCCCAGCACATCAGCTAACGTGATGATGCATGCCTGCCCCACATGTGCCAGGACATTCCATGCCAAAATTGATCAGTCATCTCAGGACTCACCGTCAACCATCAACTCATCAATAGGATTACGAGGTCATCATCAACAATGATGGACAAACAACATTAATATCAGAGATGATATGAACCTGAGATGGCATTAGCCTATGTACAGTGTGCAAATGAGCAATGTACAAATTAGCACCCAGAGTGAAAATTTCTCTGCAATAATAATACTCAGTAGACTGTACAATGATAATTAACAGCAGAGATGATATGGACATAAGACAGGGTGAGACTATGTACACTGTGCAAGTGAGCAATGTGCAAATTTAGCAACTAATGTGAGAGTTCTGATTTGCAAAGCTGTGTCCGGAGTATGTTATTTGTTCAGGAATCTGATGGCAGCAGGAAAGAAGGAGTTTTTTAGTCTGGTTGTCCTGCATTTCACACTTCTGTATCTCCGGCCTGAGAGTAGAAGTGTGAACATTCTGTGCTGGGGGTGGGTGGGCCTGGAGGATGACGGCAGCTCTCCTTTGAACTCTGCAATGGTAGATGCTCTGCAGAGAGGGGAGTGGAGTCCTGATGATCTTCTCCGCTGTCTTCACCACTCTCTGCAGGTGTTTGCAGTCCAGGGCAGCGGTGCTGCCGTACCATGCAGTGATGCAGTTGGTCAAGATGCTCTCAATGATGCATCTGTAGAAATTGTTGTGGATCCTGGGAGACATGTCAAACTTCTTCAGCCTTCTCAGAAAGTATAGCCGCTGTTGAGCTCTCTTAACCAGCTCTGTGGTGTTGAGTGCCCATGTAAAGTCCTCGCTGATGTGGATGCCCAGGTATTTAAAGCTGCTCACCCTCTCCACCTCAATGAACAGCTGCTGATGGGGTCTCCTCCTCCCCTTCTTCATGTCCACCATCATCTCCTTTGTCTTGTCTGTGTTGATGGTGAGGTTGTTGTCCTCACACAATGACACCAGGCTGGCCACCTCCCTCCTGTAGGATGCTTCATCACCATCAGTGATGCGTCCTATCACTGTTGTGTCATCCACGAACTTTAAGATGATATTGTCCTTGTGGGAGGCAACACAGTCATCCTTGAAGAGGCTGTAGAGGATGGGGCTGAGAACACAACCCTGTGGGACACCTGTGTTTGTGATGATGCTGGCTGAGGTCCTGTTACCCATCCTGACAGACTGGGGCCTGCCAGTCAGAAAGTCCAGTAGCCAGTCACAGAGGATGGGGTGCAGGCCAAGGGAAGACAGTTTGTCAGTGAGTTTGTGGGGGATGACCATGTTGAAGGTAAAGCTGTAGTCAACAAAGAACATCCTAATGTAGGAATCTGTATCTTCCAGATGGAAGAGAGAGTAATGGAGTGCTGCAGCAATGGCATCTGAGGTGGACCTGTTGGGCCGGTAGGCATGCTGCAGGGGGTCCAGGGTATCCGGAATGTCAACCTGAATGAGGGGCAGCACCACTCTTTCGAAGCAATTCATTATGATTGGAGTGAGTGCTACCGGTCTGTAATCATTCAGACAGGTTGACGGGCTCTTTTTTGGGATGGGAACGATGGTTGTGGTTTTGAAGCAGGAGGAAACTATGTTCTGGCTGAGGGAGAGGTTCAAGATGGATGTGAGAATGTCAGTCAGCTCTGCAACACATGCTCTGAGGGCCCGCCCAATGATGTTGTCTTGTCCTGCTGCCTTGCAGGGGTTGACATTCATCAGTGTTTGTTTATCTGGCCTGATAATTTACCATAATTTAATTCTACTGTACATGATTGGCTGTATGGAATGAAATACAATAGAAATGGATTATTATCATTAATGTAAATGACAGTCTTATTGGAAATATTAGCAATTATTCTGTGCTTCGTAATTAATACCAATTACTATAATTCATCAGGTACAGGTGTGAGAAAACAACACAATTCATCCATCCATCCATCCATCTTCTACCGCTTTTCCGGAGGTCCGGGTCACGGAGGCAGCAGTTCAAGCAGAGAAGCCCAGACTTCCCTCTCCCCAGCCACCTGCTCCAGCTCTTCAGAGGGGATACCAAGGCGTTCCCAGACCAGCTGGGAGACATAGTCTCTCCACCGAGTCCTGGGTCTGCCCCGGGGTCTCCTCCCAGTGGGACGTGCCTGAAACACCTCAAGTGGGAGGCGTCCAGGAGGCATCCTAATCAGATGCCCATACCACCTCAACTGACTCCTTTCAATGTGGAGGAGCAGCGGTTCTACTCTGAGCCTCTCCCGGATGACTGAGCTCCTCACCCTATCTCTCAGGGTGAGTCCAGCAATCCTACGGAGAAAGCTCATTTCAGCCGCCAACACAATTCAATCAGTTTTTATTAGCATTATACAGTACAGCGGGGAAAATAAGTATTGAACACATCAACAATTTTCTCATTAACATATTTCTGATGGAGCCATTGACCTCAGATTTTAACCAGATGTCAGTAACAGCCCAAGTAATCCATACATACAAGGAAATCAAGGCAACTGTGTTCACAAAACAAGTTAAATTTAATAAGGTGGAATGACACAGGGAATAAGTATTGAACACAAGAAAAAGAGGTGCAAAAAGGCACCAAGAAAAGCCAAGAAACAAGCTAAAATCCATCAGAATTTAGGAAACCATCCCCCATTAATGCAAATTAATTTTAGCTGGTTAAGTTCTGACTGAAAGCCTCTAAAAAGGTCTGTGAATATCATATTGTCACACATCAAAGAACTCATGATGGGTAGAAGCAGAGGTCTCTCAAGAATCTGCAACCTTATTGTTGCAAAACACAATGATGACATTGGTTACAAGCACATTTCTTAACTGTTGAATGTTCCAGTGAGCACTGTTGGAGCCATCATCCGGAAGTGGAAAGATAAGATAAGATAAGATAAGCCTTTATTAGTCCCACAATGGGGAAATTCCAGGATTGCAACAGCACAGGGACAGCAACACTCAGAGCAACAATCAGAAGGCAAGAAAAAACAACATCTAGCAAACATATGTCCATATTACTATAAATGTATATATATAGACACACAGTGCAGAGCATTATGGCTGGTGGATGTGCAGCAGAAAGTCTAAGCTCTCTCTCCGCGGATGCAGCGGGCCAGCTGGAAGTCTTTGGGCATGATGGTGACCCCCTTAGCGAAGAAGAGACCACCAGGTGGGTCTCGCTGGTCTCCTGCAGAGCCATGACGGCGAAACTCAGGAAACGCAGGACGGTCTTGAAGTCCTGAGCGATCTCCCTCATAATAAAGAAAGAACAAACATAATTTTACCATAAATCGACCACAACCAGCCACAAGATTTCTAACTGAGGAGTCAAAAGAATTAGAATCAGAAGAGTTATCCAAGAGCCAAAGAACACTTGTGGAGAGCTCCAGAAAGACCTGGAGTTAGCAGGTACTGCTGTTTCAAAGAAAACAATTAAGCTTGTTTTCCACTAGCCCAGCACACATCGGTACGGCTCGATTCACTTCAGTACGGCTCGGAATGCTTCTGTCTCCATTAGCACGGTGTTGTGCTTGTGCTGTGATGGTTTGTGTTAGGTTTTAGAAGCGAGGCGGCGCCAGATTCCCAGCGAGGCGGTGCCACACTTCCATGACGTTACGCACCCGACTGAGTCCTTATTTACACGAGACAAAAAATGGAGGATCCAAGGATTATTGCCTTGCTCGCTCTGTGGTTTTATCTCACAATTAATTTTATCTCATAATTAAGCTGCAACAACACAAGTCACTTTTGTTTTGAATTAAC
This sequence comes from Pholidichthys leucotaenia, assembly GCA_020510985.1. NCBI lineage: Eukaryota > Metazoa > Chordata > Actinopteri > Cichliformes > Pholidichthyidae > Pholidichthys > Pholidichthys leucotaenia. The sequence continues at coordinate 196,197,613 of CM035840.1, forward strand.
TGCCAAATGACCTAGAAATAATGAGCTGAAACTTGTTTTTATTCGTATTAAATAATGAGACAGTGGCACACTGGCCAACACCAAATTGTATTATTTTTTACATCCTAGGGCATTTTGGATGTACTGAATAAAAAAAAATTCATGTTTTTCACCTTCAGGTCAACGTTTGGAACAACAGTATTATTATTTTCCGTTTAGATGATGCTACACTCCTTCTAAAGTATTTGTTTTTTGGTCTAGTTAAAAATTACATTACCTTTACAATGGTTGACCCCTGACAGGATGATCAGCATCATTTTCATCAGACTAGGCAATGGAATTTCTATGTAATTATACTGTTTTATAATTCAGTGTTATAACAGACAAACCACACTTTCCAAAACAATTCAATTTTATTATATACAAAATATTAAAATAAAAAAAAACTTTGCAACACAACATGAAGGTTAATTGACATTTTATACACGCCGACCACGCCTCTACACCAGCTTCCCAAACTGGGTCAGGAAGGCTCGGTTGAATGAAGCCGTCTCTGCCTGCTCTGGTTCAGGAAGGCTTGGTTGAATGAATCCGGGCGGGCGGGCGCGGCGGACATGTGGGATGATTCTACAAGGAAAATGCACACAATAAAATACAGCACGAAAGTGCAAGATATACAGAAAAGACAATAGTTTTTAACAAGATTACATAAGCTTATTTCAGCGTATTGTTCACATGAATAATTAAAATAAAAGCTTTAGTCCGCAGTGTGCTGCAATAAAGGAGCGATCATCATCCACAAATGAACAGCTTTTTTATTGCAAAAATAAACTGAGCGTCTTACCGAATATATTTGCGAAAAAAAGCACAATAAAAAAAAATTAAAACTCACCGTTAAAGGACTCCGATGTCGAGACCTCCCGGTATATTTTTTCATTCCGGGCGGCTCCGTCTAACTTGCACTGGATACGTTCGTCTGACAATGCAGTGAGCAGACACTGCACCTCCTTATTGGTCCATGGAACACCCTTATTACGCGAAGCCATTTTTGATAGAGAATAAATGAAAATAGCACAGCACTACACTGAAAATAAACCGCCAACAGTGGTTGCGCGCTGAGTAATGGCGGTCGTCTAGATTCTTTTTTTGTTTTTATTTTTTTTTTCAAAAACTTTATTGAGAAGGTCGTGAAGATTCGGTAGAAGAGGAGGAGGAGAGGGGCGGTTACAACCTGACCAATCAGCGCCGGTTACGACCTGACCAATCAGCGGCGACCAGTCTGTTAACGTCACAACACGGCACAGCTCAGCACTGCTGCACCCTGCCCTGGAGCGAGGCTGAGAATCGCGGCTGTTAAACCGTGTTGGGGCTTGTGGAAAAGCGTACAAAGCGTGCTGAGCCGTCCTGTGTCGCGCTAAAGCGTGCTAGTGGAAAAGGCCCTTAGCATTCCGAGCCGTACTGAAGTGAATCGAGCCGTACCGAGGTGTGCTGGGCTAGTGGAAAACAGGCTTTATTGTATATGTGTGTAAGAGAAGTAGGGGGTGAAGTATGTGCCTGTGTGTTGTGTTTGTGAGTATGTTTATGGGAGGGTTGGAAGAGGTGGGGATGTATCATGTAAAATATGTAACTAAATGTGTCTACTGTTTTTATCTACTGTATGTAAAGCACTTTGTGCAGCAGCTATTGTTTTAAAAGTGCTATACAAATAAAGTTTAATTTGATTTGGTTTGATTCAGATACACAAAACAGCATCACAATTCTCACATATTGCAAGAAGCTGCCAACAGTTACTTTAATATAATAAAGACTATCATAACACTACTGAAGTGGAGTGATACATGACCAGTCTGAGTGTTTAGTGATTGTTTAGTCAGAACAAACTATTGCATAATGTTCATTAAGTATTGTACACTTGAGACTATATGGTAAATATGCCAGGTGACCAGGGGGGACTTAGTCCATTTGGGGCCCAAGGCAAAGACAGAAATGGGGCCCTACTTTTTCTTTGTTCTACACTTTTTTTCAGGCCTTATTGAAATCCTATCTGAAACTTATTATCCTCAGAAGTCTTCAAGTGATGGTATCATTCAGGCATCAGGAATTACATCTGTTGAAAAACAAAGAAAGTTAACAAATTAAATGTACACGCTTGTCTATTATTAAAAAAAAAAATAATAATGTGGAAGATCTGTTGTTTGTTCACATTTACCAGTCCCTCCAGGATTTCACAATATTGCAATCGCACTAATTCACATAAAATCAGGCTATCGCCACATTTTTTTGGCGACCTTGCAACTTTGTCCTATCACCACAACTTTCCTGCAATTTTGGCCAATCCTCGTCAACTTCCACCAAATTTGCCAATCACATTTGTCCCTGAATAGCACTCAAACACTCAGTCTAACCAATCAAATGCGTCGCTGCACCACGGTCACTTCCATGTTCACAGTGAGTATTAATGGAACATATCAGCAAAAAACAGTGTGTGATTTAAAAAAAAAAAAAAAAAAAACACTCACCCACGAGTTTTCCCACACCGTCCCATCCTCCATCTCAACCTGGCCCACCGGTGGATGTCTCTGTCTTGACCGCGTGTACGAAGTGCTGGGTTTGTGTTGAAAAAAGTCTGCCTACCTGAAAAGCACCCCACTGTGGAAACACATGAGGAGAGACGCCGTAAAACCACAAACATAGGAGCAAATATAACACTATGGCCAGTGTTGTGACATTTTATACATCTTTAAAAGGTAAAATCATTACTATATCTTGTCAGTGAGCTTTAAAACTGAATCTCCGGTCTGGACACAGACCAGTTGCTACTTCATTTTCACTTAATTGTGTTAAAGTCTGTATTTGCTGTTGCACAAAAGTTTTTCTGTGTAGCAGAGGTTTCTGCTTAATTTACAAATCACTGTTTAATAGGAAATTTTTGACAATCCTGTGCTTTTCTTGTGGTCTTATAAAGAATAGCATTGCAGTAAACTATGGAAAAAAGCATCTGCTTTAAAATGTATAAATCTTCCCACAGCTTTTAGTGCAAAAAAAAAACAACTATCAAAACATCACAACATTTATAGCAACTTTTTAAAAAAGCTTCCGCAAACTCGGGTTTTTTTAGGCCCCAACAATCATAAAAACATCACATGAAATCCTGGACGGACTGACTTTCCCACATTTGCCAGCAGGGTCCTGTTCATGGTCTGTTGACTGGTCCATTTTGCAGAGGCATCGATTGTGCTCCCTTCTCTTTACAACATAGACACAAGGGATAATATATATGTTGTACCCCGGGAAGAATAATGAGTGTTTCATACAAGTGCTAATGGGGATCTTAATAAAACAGACTATACTTAATCTCATGTAATGTCTGCTGTGAGGCTGCAGATATCCTGTGCATGCCGGGGAACATAGTGGTCATATTTAAATTTAACCTTGTTGAGCCTTGGCCTCTGCAGATCTTGCAGTTAGAAAAAATAGTAAGAAAAAATTGTTGTTTACCTGTACTATCAGCAACCGGCGTCACCGCTGCCTCCTCATTAACGACAGGTGCTCGTCATTAGCATCATGTGTGCTCGTACAAGCAGCGTTACTCTCTATATGCTCTTGGAGAGGGTTAGTCTCCTCCCAGACTGAAGTGAAAAAATGTTGCTTTGATTAAAAAAAAAAAAATCTGTTATATTCCCTTTTTCTCCATTTCTCTGCACCACTCAGATAACACGTGTTTCATTTTGTCGCTATTCTACATGCTGTACAGTTTGTTTACAATGTAACCAGAGATACGTGCATGTGCATGTCTCAGATACAACATGGAGTCTGAGGAGAAGGGGGGAGGATGTTACGTTCATGATTTGATTTGCTGTTTATGTAAATACTGGTGTTTCTTTATTTTGTCGGACATCACGTTAAACATGCTAAACATTTAAAAAAAAATGTATGGGGGTCCTAGTAGTTTGAGGCCCTTAGCAGATCGAGGCCTAAGGCATTTGTCTACCTTTGCCTAATGGTAAGGTCACCTCTGTAGGTGACCTGGGGTACAACATGGAGTCACGGGCAACTGAGATATCTCATTTGCACTAAAAATCTGTAATTCTAGGACCTAAAATCCAAATCATATAAACAATCCTTAATGACAATAATTTGCAGCCATAATACAGTTAAAAAATAAATAGACAAGAAGTCATCTGGAGGATAAAACTGCTCATCATCAGAATTTTATTACATCATCCTACTGAATGCAGGCACCCTCAAATTCATTTCGCCTTCACTTTTGCTAAATCATATTTGCTTTCTCTTTCTTTCATATTTCACTTGCTTGATTGATTGTATGTCTCATTATCGAGACATCTACCCTCACACTGAAATTCAGATAAGATGGGGCCTGGATTTTCCCTTTACACTTTGGTAGCAGCAATGTTCCTCTTAGATGAGATGGTGTGGAAGTAATTGCACATTTTCTACCCTCACAGTATGTGAGTGTAATGGTTGGCTGGTGTAGCCAATAGGCCGTGAGAAAGGATGATTGCCTTCAATCTTTTCAAACAAGTCCCTGTTACAAAAAAAATCCTCTGATCAACATTCAGTGAAATTTAATTTTCTGGTGCATCTCCTGACAGACAGAGGAATTTAAAATACTCTGGACAACTCTTGACCCATGCAGGAATTCTGTAGCCTGTTTGCTGTATTTTAAAAAAAGAAAAATCACGTTTTTAGGTGACTGCTGACCACTATGAAAACATATCATAAGATAAGATAAGATAAGATAAGATAAGCCTTTATTAGTCCCACAATGGGGAAATTCCAGGATTGCAACAGCACAGGGATAGCAACACTCAGAGCAACAATCAGAAGGCAAGAAAAAAAAAAAAACAAGCAAGCAAGAGCAGCTAATAAACATATGTACGTATAAGATATTAGACTGATTTTATTTAGCCATCCCACCCCATGCTATGCCAGGCATTTAGAGTTTTTGCATGAAAGTGATTAGACTGTTACTTAGCATAACATGGTAGATTGAATATACACCCCCCCCCCATGATTTTTTTTTTTTTTTGAACAAAATCTTAAGACCGGGGAAAAAATTACAAGTGTTCATATTTCATGCTGGTGTTTTTTTCCAGGATGCTGGTGGGAACTGTGGTGAAGATGTCCGTATAGACACAGGCCAAGCCTCGACTCAACTCTAGGCCCTTACTGATGCTGACTACAGCCCAATAACCATAAGATGGCATCTACAAAAGAAGGGGTTAAAAAACAGAGAAAGCACATTTCAGGTGCCTGTATCCACAATTTCATTCTTTTTGTCATTGTCTAAAGTTCATGACCATAGTTGAGGGTTGGAACGTAGGTTGCATGGTAAACTGACAACTTGGCTTTAGAGCTCCGCTCACAGCCGTCAGGTGTTCAGAGTGAATCTCATCCACCTCTGGGGCCTTGCTGCTAGAGAGTTTTTTTAAACACTTCGGCAACCTCAGCCCTTGTGATGGCAGAGTCATCCTCTTCATCCTCAGGCTCTGCTTTCACTATGGAAGACATGTCAATGGGATTGAGGAGATCATCAAAGTATTCCTTCTACTGTCTGACAATATGCCAAGTCGAAATCAGCAGCTCTCCATCCGCCCCATTCACAGTGTGAACAAGGAGCTGCTTTCCCCTTTTGAGTTGCTGGGCAGTTTACCAGAATCTCTTCAAGGCCAACTGAAAGTCTTTCTCCATGGCTGCACCACACTCTTCCTACACCCAGGTTTTAGCCTCAGGAATCATTCGAGCTGCACTCTGCTTTGCCTGCCGGTGCAGCTCAGTTGCTTCAGGAGTCCCACAGGTCAACCAAGCTTAATAGGGCACCATTAGGTTGGGGGTTGCAACCACAAGAAGCACCGAAAACTTTGCAGCCAGAGCTCTGAGCAGCCGCTTCATCAGTGGAGGTGGAGAACATGGCCCATTCAGACTGGGATGTGGTTGAACTTCTTCAGGAGGTGGGGGTTGAAGACCTCCCAGACAGGGGCCTCAGCCAGATGTTCACCTCACACTCTCACTATACGTTTGGGTCTATTGTTTCTGAGTGGCATCCTTGCATGCCATCAGATCCAACTCACCACCAGGTGATCAGTTGACAGCTCTGCACCTCTCTTTACCCGAGTGTCCAAGACATATGGTCACAGGTCTGATGGCACGATAACAAAATAAATCATAATCCTATGGCCAAGGGTGTCATGGTGCCTGGTGCAAATATGGACACCCTTATGCTTGAATATGATGTTTGTTATGGACAAACTATGGTTAGCACAGAAGTCCAATAAATGAACACCACTCAGGTTCAGATTGGACGGCTGTGGTGCAGGTACAGTGTAGCCAACTGCTGATGGGGGGTTCAGTGGTTTGATTCCCATTCTCTGCAGTCTGAATGTCGAAGTGTCCTTGATCAAGACACTGAAACCCCAGTTGCTCCTGGTGGGTCAGGCCAGTGCCTGTGTGCATGGTGGCTCTGCCACCATCAGTGTGTGAATGAGTGGATAGCAAGAGCTGTAAAGCGCTTTGGTCATCCAGAGATGAGTAGAAAAGCAATATATAAATGAACACCAGCTACCATTTAATACCGATCAAAGCCCTCCAGGTGTCATTGTCATTGTGCAAGCACAAGGAGGTCGGCAATCCTGGAGCACAGTGATGAGGTTATAGAATAATTCTGAGCTCTTACTTGGAGATTCGGGCCAAGGAGGTAGATAGCTGAGGGTTTGGGCAGGAGGTGAGTGTGCCAAAACAGAAGGAGAACTCGGTGGTAGAATGGCAGATGCCGGTTGGACCTGATATGTTATGACCCGAGCGACGATCTCGTCCGCGCTCGGGCCATGCATCATCTCTGCCGGCCTTGACAGCTGTGGATTACATTCTGGCTCCACTGGGCTCTTATCGTGACAGCGCTCGGTGGGGTTTCCGGCTGTCAAGGTCGATCAGCTGTTCGGCATCACCGCTCGTTAGCTGCCAGCTTTATTAGCAGGCGCTGACAGCTGGTTGATGCTGGAGTATCGTCAAACATTCCTGGTCCTCGTCATGTCAGGTTCGTGCTTATCCTTGTTCATGTCTTGTTCATAGTTAAGGTCGTAGTAGCTGGGGTTAGCCCTACGACCCCTTGTACCCTGTAGTGTGTGTTTTTTGCCCTCAGTGGCTCATAGCTTTATGTTCTCATCTTATCTTGTTAAATAAACATATATGCAAAGCTCACTGGTGACTTTTGGCGTCTTATGGTGGCCCGCGAGGGTCACCGCTTGACAGTATACTCCAGCCAGGGTCGTCTAAACGGAGACGCCACACCGAGACGCTTTTTCACCGGTGAGTTTTTGCGTAAATTGGACTATTGCTCTTCCCTGTCTGGGTGTCATTTGCTGGGAGAATGCCGTCATCCAGGGGCCGCGGTCGGCGCCTGGGCAAGGAGCTAGTGGAGGCTCTGGAGTATGTGGATGGAACTCTATTCACCGCTACGCTGTACAACACTCCGAGCGACATACGCTGGCACCTGGACTGCACTGAGGTTCTTCTCGACAACCTTCCTCTCCACTACGATGATCACCCGGGGGTGATGACCAGGAGAGATGAACTCGCCACACAGTGCGAGATACTCCGTGGACTGGAGGAGGAAGAAAGCAGGAAGCAGAGGAGGAGGCATCCTCGCTCCCCGCGTTGGAACCCCGTTCCTGTCCTGGATCCGGTCCAGGAGTTCGCGCCATCTGGGGGCCATCAAAGACGTCGGCGCCATGGCCAAGGTGAACCTCAGCAAAATCCCCGGCTGGACCCGCTGCCGACAAGGCCCGTCAGCAGATCTCTGAGAGCGGCTCCTCCTGTCCTTCCAGAGGGCCCTCTGTCGCCATCCAGCGGGGAGAGGGAGGAACTACATCCCCTACAGCAGGCACCATCCTCCCTCCGGGAGAAAGGCAAGTGCTAGTTCATTCTTTGCATGATAATTGTGATCTGCCTTGTCTGACTCCTGGGGGCGGAGTTCGGGGTTCGCAGTCCCCCGAGCTCCTACCACCTGCTGTAGTTACAATAACCAAAACTGCTGCCTCTGTGTCTTCATCCGCCGAGTGGTCCACGACGCCAGGCATACGTCGCCGGATGGGGGGGGGGGGGGGCTGCGGTTGTGGAGAGTCTAGATCCAGCCCCACAGCCATGCCGTGGACAGAGGAGAAGAGTGGACTGCGGCCTGGAGCCTGTGCCGACGATGAAGCGTCCCCGGGTCTTCTCGTTGGAGCAGTCCGAACCAGTGGGTCCAGGGTCCCCTGCCTCCACGCCACACGGGTCATCGGTGTGGGTTTCAGTGCAAGAGGAACCTCAGACTGCGGAATCCATCTTGCCAGCTGCGGAGCCCGACGCAGCTGAGTTGGAGCCTACGCACAAACTTCTTCGCCCTGAGCCTGGATCGACGGAGTCCTGGATGGCAACAGAACTTCGAGTGCAGGCAAGTGGTCCCCCTTGTATCTCTGTCCCCTGTGTTGGAGCATTTTTGCCTGCCTCTCGGGGAGGCGAGTGAGGGGCAGATGCCTGCTGCGCCCGAACTCGTCTCGCTGGGTTCTGTTGCTGCCGATGATACTGATCCCGGTTTTTCTGTTTATCCTGAGCTTCCTTGCAGTGTCACCGGCACGGAGCCAGTCGTGGTTGGTGAGTTGGAGGTTCCAGGTTTGGGGGTGGAGGTCGTCAGCGGAGCTGCACCGACCCAATCGGGGTCCGACGTGGGTGCGCCTGAGCCCCAATCGGGGTCCACCACAGGTACTGTTCTGGCCCAGTCGAGGTCCGACGTGGGTGCAGCCGGGACCCAATCGGGGTCCAGTGGAGGTGCAGCGCCAGTGTGGTCCACGGACAGTGGAAGAGCTGCAGACCCTTCGCCACCTCACCCAGTTCGGGCTCATCCTTGCCTTCTGTCCCCTGTACTGAGTCATCGCCCCTGCGCATCATCGCCAGGGGCCATGGGGGTCCCTTTTCACTTGCACCGGCCCTCCCATGATTTGTCCTCGCCAGGGAGGCCGCCGTGGGCTGTTTTCCCCCTGTACTGATGGCTGAGGGACGCGGGTCGGCCGCCTGAGGAACTGTTTCGCCGGTTCAGCGCCTTGGGTCGGCCACCCGACATTTTGTGTGTTTCACTGGGTGATCTGGTTCGGCCACCGGAGGAGTGGACTTTCCGGGCCTGGGACTGGGGTAAGCCGCCCGGTCATGTTCTGCCCCCCATGACCACCCGTCGGCCGTTGGACGACGCCGGAAGACCGCCTGAACTGTTTCCGTGGCGTTTGATCTCCGCCAGTCAGCGTGAACTGTCGGGGGTAGAGGTCATTCCTGGTGGTGGTCTAGCCCAGTAATTGTTCTGTGTTTTTTCTTCTCTTCTCTGTCCTGTGTTGTATTTGCTTTTTGACCTGAGTGTGTGGTATTTATGTTTTCGTGCCTGAGTATTGTGTTTCATGCATTTTGGAATGTGGTCTGGTCCTGTAATTGTTCAGTTTTTTGTTTTTTGTTTTTTCTCTGTCCTGGGTTGTATTTGCTTTTTGACCTGAGAATGTGGTATTTATGTTTTCGTGCCTGGGTAATGGTGATTCATGTATTTTGAATGAATGAATGAATGAATGAATCTTTATTTTGGATAGATTAAAAGTACAGATTAAAAGAAACTGAATAATATAACAAAGGGGGAAAGAAAATCCAACAAGGTCAAATTAGACAATAACTCCTCTGATTATACAGTTCAACATAAGTTATCCGAAATGGGTGATGGCTGAAGCCGCAGCTTATATTGCCCACCCATATTCCATCCAAGAATTCAAAAGAAAAACAAAACAAGAGCGATTACAATTCAGAACATAGCTAAGACAAAATGTGACAAAAACTAAGCTACAACACAACGCAGACTGGATATGACAATCCTTATGTGATTTTACATGTCATCTTGTATATATGTTTGGAGTATTTCTTCCTTTAGTTTTTGTTTAAATTGTCCAAGCATTGTACATGATTTTAATTCAGGTCCAAAATCGTTCCATAATCTGACTCCTTGCACTGAAACACAGTGTTGCTTGGTGGTAGTTCTCACTGAAGGTTTTTGAAATATACATGTTCCTCTGAAATGATATTGTTTCTCCCTTATTTGGAACAACTTTTGGATATTTGCGGGCAGTGATAGATTCTTCACTTTAAACATTATTACTGCAGTTTTGAAGTCAACCAGATCTTTCAACTTGAGAGCTTTTAATTTAAGAAAAAGTGGGTTTGTTGGTTCCCTGTAAGCAGCTTTGTTTATTATTCTAATAGCTCTTTTCTGAAGCATAAAGACTGGATATATGTTTGTTTTATATGTATTTCTTGTGCCAAACATCTTGTGTGGTACCTGTACCAAAGACTTCCCACCCCAAAGATCTGAACAGCTACAGACCAGTGGCCCTGACGTCCCACATGATGAAGACCCCGGAGAGACTGCTCCTTGCTCACCTCCGCCCCCTGGTGGGTCCAGCAATGGATCCACTCCAGTTCGCCTACCAGCATGATATTGGGGTGGAGGATGCGGTCATCTTCCTCCTTCACTGTTCTCTGTTCCACCTGGAGAAGCCCGGGAATACAGTGAGGATCATGTTCTTTGACTTCTCCAGTGCTTTCAACACCATCCAACCGATGATTCTGAAGGACAAGCTGCTGTGCGCAGGGGTGGACCAGCACCTGTCATCATGGATCCTGGACTACCTCACAAACCGGCCACAGTTTGTGAGAACCCGGGACTGTGTGTCCGACACGATCATCGGTAGCATGGGGGCCCCACAAGGAACGGTTTTGGCTGCCTTCCTGTTCACCCTTTATACTGCGGACTTCTCACACAACACAACACACTGCCATCTACAGAAGTTCTCTGATGACTCTGCGATCATTGGCCTCATCTCCAACAGAGATGAAGCTGAGTACAGAGGGCTTATCCAGGACTTTGTGGACTGGTGCCATCGGAACTGCCTCCAGATCAACGCGAGGAAAACTAAGGAGCTGGTGGTGGACTGCCGCAGGCAAGGACAACCCCTCACAGCACCAGTAAACATCCAGGGAACAGACATTGAGATGGTGACATCCTACAAGTACCTGGGTGTTCATCTGAACAATAAACTAGACTGGTCACACAATACCGACGCACTCTACAAGAATGGACAGCGCAGACTGTTCCTACTGAGGATACTCGGGTCTTTTGGTGTACAAGGGGCACTGCTGAAGACATTCTACGACACGGTGGTGGCATCAGCCATCACTTTTGGAGTGGTCTGCTGGGGCAGTGGCATTACAGCAGCCGATAGGAAGCGAATCAGAATCAGAATCAGAATCAGAATCAGGTTTATTGCCATTGTTCATGTAGTACACAAACTAGGAATTTGTCTCGGTACAATGCTGCAACATTAAACATGATAAGATAAAAGAAATAAACTATACATGTAATAAAGTGTAGGATAAGATTAAGTGATACTGGTCAACAGTTAAAATATATTAGCCAGCAGCAGATACTGTGGAGAACTATATAGTGCAGTCGGTAATGCAGGAAGAAAACAGTGATGATTGACATGAGTCTGGTTGAGCTGCTGTACATGGTGCACGAGAGTCTATAAGTCACTTAGTGTTCAGAGAGACTGAACAAACTGATCAAGAAAGCTAGCTCTGTCCTGGGGCACCGCCTTGACCCAGTGGAGGAGATGTGAGAGAGAAGGATGGTGGCTAAACTGTCATCTCTGCTGGAGTCCGAATTCCACCCTATGCAGGACACACTGAATGCACTGAGGAGCTCATTTAGCAGCAGACTACATCATCCTATGTGCACAACCGAGAGGTTTCGCAGGTCCTTCCTACCAATGGCTGTCAGACTTTATAACCTAAGCAGGGCTGCTCGCAGAGATAGCAAAAAGACGTGACAACCTAATAGTATTGAATGCAAAAAACGCAATAGACTTACACAATGGTCCCCTCTGATATACAACTAGGAAAATACCAGTAGCTACGGAGGGTGACAATATGTATGGGTACATAATCATACCATGTAGGATAACTAAGTAGACGGTTATGCTGTTTCATTCCATCTAGCTGCAATGCTCCGCACTGTGTGTGTTTGGATATTTATATTTTTATTCCATCTAGCGACAATGCTCCACACTGTGTGTTTATATATTTACATATATATTCCATCTAGCTACAGTGCTCCGCACTGTGTGTGTTTATATATTTACAAATTTATTCCATCTAGCTACGGTGCTCCGCACTGTGTGTGTTTATGTGTTTGCATATTTGTTCCATCTAGCTACAATGCTCCGCACTGTGTGTGTGTTTATATATTTACATGTTTGTTCCATCTAGCTACAATGCTCCGCACTGTGTGTTTATATATTTGCATGTTTGTTCCATCTAGCTGCAATGCTCCGCACTGTGTGTGTTTATATATTCATATATTTATTCCATCTAGCTACAACGCTCCACACTGTGTGTGTGTTTTTATATTCACATATTTGTTCCATCTAGCTACAATGCTCCGCACTGTGTGTTTATATGTTCATATATTTATTCCATCTAGCTACAATGCTCCGCACTGTTTATATATCTATATATTTATTCCATCTAGCTGCAATGCTCTGCATCGTGTGTCTATATATTTATGTTTACATGTACATATGTATACTCACTACTCTTGTTTTTTCTTGCCTTCTGATTGTTGCTCTGAGTGTTGCTATCCCTGTGCTGTTGCAATCCTGGAATTTCCCCATTGTGGGACTAATAAAGGCTTATCTTATCTTATCTTATTTCCCCATACTTCAGTACAATATGTCATGTATGGGAGTATTAATGAATGATATAAGGTATATAGTGTGGGTTGATTCAGCAAATATTTCACTCTGTGTAGTGTTGCAATTGATTTGGATATTTTACCTTTAATATAATTAATATGTGACTTCCAACACAGTTTATTATCAATTATTACTCCAAGAAATTTAGTTTTGGATACCATTTCAATCTCTACACAATTTACACTGAGTTTAGATACTAAGTTGTTGTGATGGTTGTTAAAAACTATAAATTTTGTCTTACTTAAATTGAGCATTAATTTGTTTGAATCAAACCACAGTTTAAGCTTTCCTAATTCCTTTCCGAGTGTATCCAAAAGTTGTTCCAAATTGCTTCCACTGCATAATAGATTAGTGTCATCGGCAAACAATATTAAATCCATTTTTTCTGAAACTTTACAAATATCATTTATATACATATTGAATAACAATGGCCCCAAAACTGAACCCTGTGGGACTCCACAAGTAACCTTCAGGAACTGTGAGTTTTTGTTACCAACACATACATACTGATATCTATTCTTTAAGTAACTACATAACCAGGACAGTGCTACCCCTCTAATACCACAATTTTGTAGTTTCTTTAATAATAAATTATGATCCACTGTATCAAATGCTTTTTTAAGATGCAGGAATACCCCAACTGAATACTCTTTATTTTCAATGGCAGTTGATATTTTTTCTATAAATTCCATTAGAGCAAATGCAGTTGTCCTCTTGTGTCTGAACCCATATTGCTGCTCACACAATAAATTATTCTTCAGTATGAAGTTGTCAATTCTCTCATAGAATATTTTTTCAAGTATCTTGGAAAATTACGGCAATAGTGAAATTGGTCTATAGTTTGAAAATTCCCCTCTGTCACCCGTCTTGTATATCGGAATTACTTTAGCTATTTTCATTGCATTGGGAAATATACCTGTTTGGAGAGACAGGTTACAGATATACGTCAGTGGTTTTACTAAGCATTCAATAATAGTTTTGACTAAGAGCATGCTAGTACCATCACAGTCCGTAGATGTTTTACTTTTAAACGATTTAACAATTTCAATGACCTCTCTCTCGTCTGTGTTCTTTATGAAAATGGAGTCTTTTATAGCAGTGTTTTTGCTTATTGTATCACCTGTAGGCACCGTAATGGGTATTTCTCGAGCCAAATTAGGACCAATGTTAACAAAAAAGTTATTAAATTCATCTGCAGGTAAAGCTGCATTCACACTCTGAGTCGTTTTATTATTTTTTGAAAAATCGATTGGGTAGCTTATATTTCTGTTTTTATTTCCAAGAATATTGTTAAGTATTGTTCATGTATTTTTAATATTGTCTCTGCTCTTCTCCAGTTCTTTACTGTAATAGTCTCTCTTACTACATCTTATTATATATGTTAACTTATTTTTGTATGTTTTATACAACTGCTCTGCTTCTTTTGTCCTTTTCTTTAGGAAAGCTTTATAATAGCTTTATAATTTTTTTCTTTTTACACACCTTTTGTAATCCTTTGGTTAACCATGGCTTATCGGCAAATTTATGTTTAAGCTTTTTCTTTACTAATGGACAATTTTTTCCATAAAGAGTGGTTACAATGTTTATAAATGTGTCATAGGCTTCATTTACATCTGATACATAGACTTCTCTCCAGTCTTGCTTCAGCAAGTCCTCTTTAAAAGAACTGATTGCATTTTGTGATTGGTATCTGAACGATTTTAATTTTTTTTCTGTATTAGCCCCCGTGTGGCCATGGATAAGTGAAAAGGTTGTCAAGTGGTCACTTATATCATTTATCAATAATCCACTTTCTATTTTCTTATCAATAATATTAACAAACAGGTTGTCAATAAGTGTAGCAGTGTGAACTGTGATTCTACTGGGATGTGTTATTGTAGGATATAGACTCATGCTGTACATAGAGTTCATGAACTCTGTAATTACATTTTGTTGATATGGATTTAGTAGATCAATATTGAAATCTCCACAAATTACTACCATTTTCTTACTAGTAATATTATTGTACAGCTTGATTAATTTATCTCTGAATTTCTCAATGCAAGTTCCCGGCGTTCTATATATACAACTTATAATTCGATTTTTTGTTTTTTCTTGGTCAATCTCAACAGTAACACATTCCAAAATCCCTGGTAGTGCAAAGGACATTCCATTTACAAGCTTACACCTATACAGGTCATCAATATACAGTGCAACACCACCACCCTTTTTTTGAGATCTGTTAATGTGAAACATCTGATATCCCTCTATTGCCATCAGGGGAGCCTGCTCTTCATTAAGCCAGGTTTCAGAGACTGCAATAGCTGTAAATTTTCTGTCTAGCTGGTTTAAATAGTCCTGAATCTGTGGAAAGTTTTTGTTAAGACTTCTGCTGTTGAAGTGTATTTGGTATTTTGGAATGTAGTCTAGTCTTGTAATTGTTCTGTGTTGTTTTTTTTTCTTTTTTCTCTTCTCTGTCCTGTGTTGTATTTGCCTCTTGACCTGAGAGTGAGGTATTTTTTTGTTTTCATGCCTGGGTAATGGCATTTCATGTATTTTGGAGTATAGTCTGGTCCTGTAACTGTTTCATGTATTTTGAGTCGTTTTTTTTGTTTGTTTGTTTTGTTTTGTTTTGTTTTTTCCTGTCTGTGCTCTGGTTCTCTATCTGTGGTTTGATCCTCTCCTGCCCCATCCGCCCACCCTGGAGGGGGTGGGGGGTGGGATTGGATGTCTATGGGCGATGTCAGTACCCTCCCTCTGAGGATCCCGCCCTCAGAGGGAGGGTACTGTTATGACCCGAGCTCCAATCTCGTCCGCGCTCGGGCCATGTATCATTTCTGCCGGCCTTGACAGCTGTGGATTACATTCTGGCTCCACCGGGCTCTTATTGTGACAGTGCTCGGTGGGGTTTCCGGCTGTCAAGGTCGATCAGCTGTTCGGCATCACCGCTCGTTAGCTGCCGGCTTTATTAGCAGGCGCTGACAGCTGGTTGATGCTGGAGTACCGTCAAACATTCGTCAAACATTCCTGGACCTTGTCATGTCAGGTTCGTGCTTATCCTTGTTCATGTCTTGTTCATAGTTAAGGTCGTAGTAGCTGGGGTTAGCCCTACGACCCCTTGTACCCTGTAGTGTGTGTTTTTTGCCCTCAGTGGCTCATAGCTTTATGTTCTCGTCTTGTCTTGTTAAATAAACATCTATGCAAAGCTCACTGGTGACTTTTGGTGTCTTATGGTGGCCCGCGAGGGTCACCGCTTGACATGATAGTCACAATGAGAATCTTTAGGGAGGAGCAGAAGTCAGAACAGACAGGCTGAGGTAGCTTTCTGATCCTTAGCATCACAAGGATTAGCTCATGAGACTTGCCAATCCCACACTGAACTGTCAACTGAATGCTTATTTAAAGGATGCCCACTTCCTCAGTCAGCTGACATCTGCAACATTAGCTGCACCTGATGAGGTTACACAACAGCCAAAGAGTGGAATGTGCCAAGATAATAATGTGCTCACCTCCAAAAATCACCAGACCTGGGGCCTCATGTACAAAAACTTGTGTGGATTTCTTACTGAAAGATGACATATGTTTAAATCAAGAAAACGCTGTAAGCAAAAAATAAAAGTCCAGATGTATGAAACCGTCGGTACGCAGGAATCCAAGCAGTTTTCTTTGTACATTACAATCTTCTTGAAATTGAATGCACGTGAGGAAATACTGGACTCCTCCCTTGACACACCTCTATTTGAATATGCAATTAGATGCAAATAGGCACGCGAATAGATATATACAACCCCAGCACATTTGACTCTCCTGTATCCACGATCAGAAATAATGGATTTAATGGAAATTCACGGAATGTGAGTTGGAGGTGCTTCTGAATGAGGTAAAGGCATGTAAAAACATTTTTTTTGGCATGCTGTCCTCCAGCATTAGCGCTGGTTACAGGAAATTCAATAGCCTGCTCACAGCCTTAAAAGATTAGTTTATTGTTTCATTTATTCAGACAGGGATAAGAAGGAGAAGTTTATTTAACTCTGACATATTTATACTGACGTCTGCAGTCATCCTCAGAAGTGTCCGCTGATCACTGTGATTTGGAGCATGTCTAGCTTAGTTATAATGCCAGATTTCAAAGGAGAAGGATGCAGGTATGGGACCAGCTTTGGTCTCTTTTAGGGCCCACAATGGAAATAAGTGTGTGCACTTTCTTGTGTCATCCCATTGTTTTTAAAGGTATGTTGTATCTTTTATACAGTGTTATTTTAAACAATGAATCAATCAATCAGTCAATCTGTGACCAGCCAGGTCAATCAGCTGGTTGAAATAAAGGAAAAAAGTCACAAAAAGGAAGACAATATGAACCTATTTAGTGGGTAGGCACGGTCACCTGTCAGCTGAAAGCAGTTCCTATTAGACTTGGCAAGTAAGATAAGATAAGATAAGATAAGATAAGATAAGATAAGCCTTTATTAGTCCCACAACGGGGAAATTCCAGGATTGCAACAGCACAGGGATAGCAACACTCAGAGCAACAATCAGAAGGCAAGAAAAAAAACAAGCAAGCAAGAGCAGCTAATATACATATGTACATATTACTATAAAATATATATATACACACACACAGACACACAGTGCAGAGTACTGTGCATATTTTATGTCCAAAATGCAAATCTCATCCTTTATAGTTATTTTTTTTTACCCTTAATAATAAACACCTTCAATTAAAAACTGCAGTTTGTGTTTACTTGTGTTATCTTTATCTAATATTTAAATTTGTTTATGATCTGAAACATTTAAGTGTGACAAACATGCAAAAAAATGAAAAATCAGGAAGGGGCCAACACTTTTTCACACCACTGTAACTACTGTACACACAGATGTAATTGGTAGAATGCTGTGAAACTGTAGTTCAATCAGTAGAAAAAAGAAAGCCACTTACTCAAATCACTGAGTTGTAATGAAGCCTTGAAGACACGATGATATTTGGGGTGCACAGGCACGTTCCACAAGGACTGCCCGCAGAAACCTAAACCAGCTGACAAGCCAGTCATCAACCTGAGCCAAAAAATCTTCTGTCTGTAAAATACCTTTTCTCTTCTCACTGCGTGATTTGCAATATCCTCTAATCCTTTGTTGTTAGAGACATTTTCTGCACTTCTTTGCCCTTGCTTTTATATCCATTCATCTTATTGCACACACTTGGATATTTGTTCATCATGTGTCTCTGGTGTGTACAATAACATTCACGTCATTATCAGTCTCCCAACATCACCTCTAAGTGTTGCCAACGGACCAATAAAGTAGAAAGGTACGTACGCCACCCATGAAGTTGGTGTGGGGCTGTACATATTTCCACGGTCATTTCATTCTTGAGACATCTGAAATTTTCCATGGAAAAGAACGTACGCCATGTTTTTGTGTGTAAGCATCCTTTGTACATGAGTCCCCAGGTTTGCAAATGTTATCTTATGAGGTTTTCTTTTCAGGGGGTTGAATAATTAAATTTGTGAAGCTTTTCCTTTGAATTTTTTTCCTATTGTATGAATGGCCAAAGGAAGTCAAGATTGCAAAGTTACTGTATATGGAAATCTGAGGTTGTGCAAGGCTTTCTCATTGTCTTCCATTTAGACACAGCTGTTTGGTTGAAATCTAGCATTGCACTTCATTTGAACTTTCACATAATATGCTGAATTTTTTTTAGGGTTTGTTCACATGCTTATTCTTAATCATGAACCGACAGAATGCAGTATGGAGACTGTGCAATTGCTCATTTATTTCTTTATTGAACATTTTTGACATTTTTCGTTGTGGTGGAGCAAAGACCATTTACAGATGTACACAGAAGGAGAACAGTTAACTGCCATACTTAACACATTAAACTTAAAGGCAAGACAATACCAGATAATCAATATTTAATAGTGCTATGGTAAATGGTGTTCACTTATATAGCACCTTTTACTCATCTCTGGATGACCAAAGTGCTTGACAGATCCTGTTATCTACTCATTTTGTCATTAACAACCTCTGGCAGGCAGGAATGATGGACTCAATAGCACAGGCAGGACTTGGTGCAAGGTGGTAATTTATTAACAGTTAATGAAACAAAACATAGCACAGGGGCTGAAACACAAAAGGGCCATGGAAAGCAAAAAATCACTCATGAGATAATCTGAGACAAGGAGGATACCAGAGGGAATACACAACTATGACACCACAACAGGTAGAGACAGAGACAGACATAAATAAGATGACTGATAATCAAGGGGACACAGGACAGCTGGGATGACAATAAAGGACTAAACAGCAACACACGTGAGGGAAGGTGTCTATGGGTACAGAACACACAAGGGACTGAGAAAATTAGGCAACCCAGTATAAACACAAGGCCTAAAACCTGACAAAGGAGCAAATAATGTTCAGGGGAAAACACAATGACATCAAAAACAAACTTAGACTGTGAGCATGGTGCCCAAATCATGACACATTCACACACAGGTGCTGGCCTGACCCACCAGGAGCAGCTGGGAGTTCAGTGTCTTGATCAAGGATACTTTGACATGCAGACTCCAGACAGAAGAGGAATCAAACCCCTGACCTTCTGATCAGTAGTTGGCCACACTACACCTGCACCACAGCCACCCCCTTCTAAAGTGGATAGGTGGAAATTACAAGTAAGAGTTACAAAACAATCACTCTTAATGTCATTTGTCAAAATGATAGACAGCCTTCAGGTTTTTCTGTCATTGGAAGAAAAATCTGTCAATGACAGACAATGTTCTGTGAACACAACCTCTTTTTGTATACAGTTAGATCCGTATATATTTGGACAGTGACATAAGTTTTATCATTTAAGCTGTTTGCCAAAACATATTAAAATAGTTATATAATCAATATGGGCTTTAAGTTCAGACTCTCAGCTTTAATTTGATGATATTCATATCCAAATTGGAGTTACAATTTAGGAATTACAATCATTTTATATAAAGTCTCCCGATTTCAGGGGCTCAAAAGTTAATTGGACAAATTAACATTACCATAAATACAATGTTCATGTTTAATACTTTGTTGAGAATCCTTTGCAGGAAATAACTGATTAAAGTCTGGAACCCATGGACATCAGCAAATGCTGGGATTCTTCCTTTGTGATGCTTTGCCAGGCCTTTACTGAAGCTGTCTTCAGTTTTTGCTTGTTGTGTTCTTTCTGCCTTTGGGTTTGTTTTAAGCAAGTCAAATGCATGCTCGGTCGGGTTAAGATCTGATGATTGACTCAGCCGCTGCAGAATATTTCATTTCTTTGTCTTAAAAAACTCCTGCACTGCTTTTGCAGAATGTTTTGGGTTATTGTCCATCTGTACTTTGAAGTGCCAGCCAATCTGTGTTGCATTAAGCTGAACCTGAGCAGACAGTATATCCCTATACACTAAAGAATTCATCTGGCTGCTTCTGTCTTCTGTCACATCATCAATAAACACTAGTGACCCAGTGCCATTGGAACCCATGCATGTCCATACTATCATATTGCCTCCACCATGTTTTATAGATGTGGTGTGTTTTGGATCATGAACTGTTGTAAACCTTCTCTACACTTTCTTCTCATCATTCTGGTCCAGGTTGAGCTTGGTTTCATCAACCCTTTTGTTTTTGAGACTGAATAATGGTTTGCACCTTGTGGTGGACTGTGTGTACACCATGTTCCAAATTATTATGCAGATATGATTTTAGTGTCATAAACATTCAATTGTTTGTTTCTCAGTTAAACTCATGGATGATATTGTGTCTCGGGGCTCTTTGGATCACTGATATCAGTGTCAGACACCTGTCATAATTTGGTTGCCAGGTGAGTCCAATTAAAGGAAAACTACTTAAGAAGGATGTTCTACATTATTAAGCATGCCACAGGTTTAAAGCAATATGGGGAAGAAAAAGGATCTCTCTGCTGCTAAAAAGCATCAAATAGAGCAATGCCTTGGACAAGGTATGAAAACATGAGATATGTCACGAAAACTTAAGCGTAATCATCGTACTGTGAAGAAATTTGTGGCTGGTTCTGAACACAGAGGGGTTTGTGCAGATAAAGGCATAATGAGGAAGGTTTCTGCCAGACAAATTCATCAGATTAAGAGAGCAGCTGCTAAAATGCCATTACAAAGCAGCAAACAGGTATTTGAAGCTGCTGGTGCCTCTGGAGTCCCACAAACTTTAAGGTCTAGGATCCTCCAGAGGCTTGCAGTTTTGCATAAACCTACTATTTGGTAGTGATTGGTCCATGAGGCGTCATGATGCATTTCGACACATTGCAAAACTGTATTGATACTGTGTCACTGAATACTGACACCTGCTGGACCTTAAAAATCCCTACAGGCAACCTAGTTGACAGACTCAACTGACACTGATTTGATGACCTAGTATATACAATAATATACTGCTCCAAAAAATAAAGGGAACACTGTCCCTCAAACTGTCCACTTAGGAAGCAACACTGATTGACAATCAATTTCACATGCTGTTGTGTGATTTTGTTGTCAGCACATTCAACTATGTAAAGAACAAAGTATTTAATAAGAATGTTTCATTCAAATCTAGGATGTTTAGTGTTCCCTTTATTTTTTTGAGCAGTATATAATTTAAGTCATTGTATTTTATATTGTATTATTTCATATCTTCATAATCAGATGAGTCATTGTTTAATTTGACCTTGTTGTTATATTATTCAGTTTCTTTTAACCTGTACTGTACTATCCGAAATAAATTCATTCATTCAGATTCATTCATTCATTCATATTGTTGATATTTTTAGATACAGTCAATAAATAATGTGAACATGTATCATAACGTGAAAATCTAAGTGAACGGGTTGTGAATGAAGATGCTTGTGGACTGGGATTTTTTTTTTTTTTTTTTTTTTACAAATTTTTATTAAAAACAAAAAAGCTTTTCCAATGTTTTGAAATTGAGTCTGTTATGCTTTTTTGATACAACTTCTCCAGCTGTAGAAAACACCCGCTCACACGGCACAGATGAGGCTGGAGTGCAGAGAAATTGCAAGGAAAGCTGAAAGAGGTTTGGATAGATGGTCTTTTGGTTGTCCCAGTATCTCAGAGGATCCTGGGACCTGGCAATATTGCCTTCTGCCAGGTATCTCTGCACCTTCTGGATGGCATCAGCTGTGGCACTTTTGGTCTGCCTGCCCACTTCGATGTTGAGATGTTGCCAAAGGTTATCTAAAAAACAACAAATTGGCATTTTAGTACATGATTTCCAAACAACAACAAATAAATAATGCTGAATAACATGCCTGAAGTGGGTGCAGCTGTTGTGAAGATGGTTCCGTCTAAATTGAGACTATGTGCAATGCAAATTGAGTGCCGAATTTGGAGCCGTCTAGTGGATGCAATCATGCTTGGTGCTGCGTCGGTCACAAAACACTTTACTTTATTGGTTATGGCCCAGTCCTCCATCATGCCCCTTTTGACTTGGGCCAAATTGTCAGCAGTGTGACTTTGTGGAAAGTATTGCACTCCCAACACAGACGTACACAACTGCAAATTCTCATTAATGTAGTGACAGGTAAGAGCCAAGTAAGCCTCCATGTTCACAGATGTCCACATGTCTTGCTGTACTTATTTTCACTCGTTCCCGTTCCTCCTCGTACTTTTTGGCCACCATTTGTTTGATGGTCTGAAAATTACACCAAGTCAAACCAAAAGCAAATCCATATATTTAAATTAAAGATTAAATAAATTGGATATATCAACTACTACTTTAGATAATTTCCACAAACCTTTCTGGTTGGCAAAACATATGAGGGCTGAAGGGCCTGAATCAGTTCCCTGAACCCTTCACTCTCCACAATGCTGAGGGGCTGGCAGTCCTTCAGGATGAAATTAAGCACAGCTTCATCCAGCATCTGCTTCCTGGAAGTTTGATGGTTAAAAATGAAGTAAAGAATAAATGAATAGGAATTAATTGAATCGGTGAATTCAAAAAGGGCCCAAGTCCACACTTTTTCAAAGGGGACTTGGGCCCCTTTTGAATTCACTGATTCAATAAAGCAACTGTGAGTAGGTAGTAGAAGGGCTGTATACCTGAGTCTATCCTGGGTGTATCCGGGACTTCATTTTCATGCCTGGCCCTATAATGTCTCAGCACTGAGGAGGCGCTTTTGTTTAAATACGACAGCTCTGTCGAACAAATGCGACATTTAGCCTGCAGAAAATATGAAGAGTAAACTAAGAGTCACTTTCAAATGAATTTGAATTCAGATAAATCAAGTGGAAACTCTGAGAGGAACAGGATGAAACAACAAGGAAATTAAAACAAAGAAAATAGTATTTTAAAAATCCATCCATCCATCCATCTTCTACCGCTTAATCCTTTCGGGTCGCGGGGGGGCTGGAGCCTATCCCAGCATCTTTGGGCGAGAGGCAGGGTACACCCTGGACAGATCGCCAGTCCATCACAGGGCCAACACAGAGAGACAGACAACCATTCACTTCCACATCCATACCTAAGGACAATTTAGAATCCCCAGTTTTGATGCCAATTAACCTAACTTGCATGTTTTTGGCATGTGGGAGGAAACCGGAGTGCCCGGAGTAAACCCACGCAGACACGGGGAGAACATGCAAACTCCACACAGAAGGGTCACCGATGGTCTGGGGGTGGGATCGAACCCACGATGGTCAAGGGTGGAATCGATCCCATGACCTTCTTGTTGTGCTGCCACTGTGCTAACCACTGCGCCACCGTGCTGCCCTATTTAAAAAAAAAAAAAAAAAAAAAAAAAATTATATATATTTATTTTAAATATTTTAAATTATATTTTAATAATTAATTTAATATAATTTTTAAAAATACTATTTTTAAATACCTTATTTTCCGATATCAGATCAAAATGGTCCCACACGGCGGAAACCTTTCTTTTTCCTTGAGGCTGCTAGTGCTCCATAATTTGTGATAAATTTGCACAAGGACCGTCCGCAACACATAAGAGAGTCTTTGGGCAAATGCATCCCGTTGACAGATGCGCTTCCTTATAAACGCTGGCGCGTCAGTGTTTCGACACGCTAGCGTCACGTGACCGATACAGTACCTGTATCGGTCACGTGACTTTCTTAAAGCGATACGCACCGACACAGGGTTTTGCTCTATGAGCTCGACGCATGCGCGGACGCATCGGTGTTGCCGGACCCATCACTACTATTTGGCCACCCCTCACCAATGCTCACAAGCAGAAACTGTTGCAGTGGGCCCAGAAATACATGAAGACTAATTTTCAAACAGTCTTGTTTACAGATGAGTGCCATGCAACCCTGAATGGTCCAGATAGATGGAGTAGTGGATGGTTGGTGGATGACCACCATGTCCCAACAAGGCTGCAATATCAGCAAGGAGGTGGGGGAGTCATGTTTTGGGCCGGAATTATGGGGAGAGAGCTGGTAGACCCCTTTAGGGTCCCTGAAGGTGTGAAAATGACCTTTTTTTTTTTTTTTTTTTTGTTACTTATTTGTACCCGTAGGTAGATTTGGTTTGCAGTCTGGTGACAAGCCACCGGCTGCCGGTCGCTGCGTGCGCGAGCGCCCTAAACCTTGGCAAAGTATAAAGAGTTTCTGCCTGACCACTTTCTTCCATGGTACAAATAGAAGAACCGTGCCTTCCGTAGCAAAATTATTTTCATGCATGACAATGCACCATCTCATGCTGCAAAGAATACCTCTGTGCCATTGGCTGCTATGGGCATAAAATGAGAGAAACTCATGGTGTGGCCCCCATCCTCCCCTGACCTCAGTTTTTTTTTTTTTTTTTTTCATGAATGTCCAGGCCTATTTGAGTTCCTAAGCTCACAAGTGGACTCTTTTTTTTTTTTTCTCAGAAGTTAAAAACTGTTGATTTGGCCCCTCTTAGCATTTCCGCTAGTTCTCTAATGGTTTTATTCTTTTGTTCCACCCTAAGGTTGGTATATTTCATTTCCACTGAGAGCTCCTTTGACTACATGTTGTGGGTTCACAGCAACAGTTTCCAAATGCAAATGCCACACCTGGAATTAACGCCAAAATTTTTACCTGAGGAGATTTTGTATAAAAATGGATGCAACTCCTAAACTGTAATTCCATTTGGATGGTAATACCCTCAATTTAAAGCTGAGAATCTGCACTTTCAGCCCACATTGATTATATAACTGTATTTTGAATATGTTTTGATAAACAGCTTAAATAACAAAACTTATGTCACTATCCCAATATATAAGATAAGATAAGATAAGCCTTTATTAGTCCCACAATGGGGAAATTCCAGAATAGCAGCACCACAGGGATAGCAGCACTCAGAGCAACAGTAAATAAGATAAGAAGATAAGAACTGGTTAGCCAAAGCAGTAAATAAATATACATATGTACAGTTATATACACAGTGTAGGAGCATTGCAGCTAGATGGTATCAACAGCATTGCAGTTAAATTACCCAGCAAAATATAAATATGGACCCAGGCAGTATATTTCACATTTGAATGAACAGTGTTGTTGCCACCCTCGATAATAATTGTAATTGTCTTTGTTGTGTATTGGAGGGGACGAGCTCTATTGTGCAAAGTTGTGACGTTTAATACGGCCTCTATGAGGAGCACATGTTAGATTGTAAAGTCTGACAGTTGTAGGTAGGAAGGACCTGCGAAACCTCTCCCTTGAGTATTTAGGATGGCACAGCCTACCGTTAAATGAGCTCCTCAGTGCGTTCGGGGTGTCCCACATGGGGTGGGACTTGGACTCCAGCAGAGATGACAGCATAGCATCATAGATGATCATCATAGATGATAGCATCCTCCTCTCTCCTATCTCCTCCACTAGGTCAAGGCGTCACCCCAGAATAGAGCTGGCTTTTCTGATCAGTCTGTTCAGTCTCTTCCTGTCAGCTGCCGTGATGCCGCTGCCCCAGCAGACCACTCCAAACATGATGGCTGATGCCACCACAGAATCATAGAAGGTCTTCAGGAGTGCCCCCCGCACTCCCAAGGACCTGAGTCTCCTCAGGAGGAACAGCCTGCACTGCCTCTTCTTGTAAAGCACATCGGTGTTGTATGACCAGTCCAGTTTATTGTTCAGGTGAACACCCAGGTACTTGTAAGAGGTCACCATTTCAATATCTGTTCCCTGGATGTATACCGGTGCAGTGGGGGGTTATCCACGCCTGCGGCAGTCCACCACCAGCTCCATGGTTTTTCTCGCATTGATCTGGAGGCAGTTCCACAGGCACTAGTCTACAAAGTCCTGGGTAAATCCTCTGTACTCCATGTCATCCCCGTCAGAGATGAGACCGACGATTGCAGAGTCATCAGAGAACTTCTGTAGATGGCAGTGTTGTGTGAAAAGTCAGCAGTGTAGAGGGTGAACAGAAAGGAAGCCAGAACTGTTCCCTGGGGTGTGGGGGGCATACTGCAGATTATGGTGTCAGACACAGTCCGGGTTCTCACAAACTATGGTTGGTCTGTGACCAGGATCCACGATGGCAGGTGATGGCCACCCCTACACACAGCAGCTTGTCCCTCAGGATCACTGATTGGATAGTGAATGCACTGGATAAAAAGGACATGATTCTTACAGTGCTCCCAGGCTTCTCCAGGTGGGACAGGGAATGATGTAGGAGGAAAATCACTGCATCCGCCATCCTGATGCCATGCTGGTAGGCAAACTGAAATGTGTCCATCGCTAGTTCCACCAAGGGTGGAGGTGGGCGAGGAGCAGCCTCTCCAGGGTCTTCATCAGGTGTGATGTGAGGGCCACTGGTCTGTAGCTGTAAGTTCATGGGGTGCGGAGTCTTCAGCATGGGTACCACACAGGATGTTTTCCACAGATGTGGTACCCTCCCTAGCTTCAGGCTCAGACTGAAGATGTGCTCCATGATCCTGCACAGCTGGTCCGCAGAGGACTTGAGGAGCCTCGAGCTGATGCTGTCCGAACCTGCAGCCTTCCTTGCTTTGATCTTTTTCGGCTCAGCTGTCACCTGGGGCTTAGTGAGGGACAGAAACATGTATGGACTTAAATGTATTATAAATTCCCCACTCGCCTTCAAACTTGGATCCTTAACCACCTGGCCACCAAGGCTGCTCGGAAAAGCGCTCCGGCCACCGGTGGAGTGAAGAAGCCTCACCGTTACAGGCCCGGTACCGTGGCTCTGAGAGAGATCCGTCGCTACCAGAAATCCACTGAGCTACTCATCCGTAAACTGCCCTTCCAGCGCCTGGTGAGGAAGATCGCTCAGGACTTCAAGACCGACCTGCGCTTCCAGAGCTCCGCCGTCATGGCTCTGCAGGAGGCCAGCGAGGCCTACCTGGTGGGTCTCTTCGAGGACACCAACCTGTGCGCCATCCATGCCAAGAGGGTCACCATCATGCCCAAAGACATGAAGCTGGCCCGCCGCATCCGCGGAGAGAGAGCTTCGACTTTCTGCTGCACATCCACCAACCACAATGCTCCGCACTGTGTGTGTGTGTCTCTCTCTCTCTCTCTCTCTCTCTCTCTCTCTCTCTCTCTCTCTCTCTCTCTATATATATATATATATATATATATATATATATATATATATGTGTGTGTGTGTGTGTGTGTGTGTGTGTGTGTGTGTGTGTGTATATATATATATATATATATATATATATATATATATATATATATATATATATATATATATGTACATATATATACTAGCTGCTCTTGTTTTTTCTTGCCTTCTGATTGTTGCTCTGAGTGTTGCTATCCCTGTGCTGTTGCAATCCTGGAATTTCCCCATTGTAGGACTAATAAAGGCTTATCTTAACCGGAGGCCTGGGAGCCTGAAGGTCCTCTGCAATATGTTAGTTATTCCCAGGACTGTGCTCTTCCACATTGAGATCTCAGATGTGGTTCCTGGGATCTGCTGGAGCCACTCTACCAGTTTGGGTCACAGCCTGAGAACTCCAATTCCCTCTGTTAACTTCACTTTATACAGTTTCCAGTTTCTTTCTAGTCCTTGGTGTTTTCTAACTTCTCATGTTTCCTTCACCCTTATGTTGCAGTCACCTGAGGTTGCCACATCTATCACATCTGCTTTTCTCTGCTGTTTGTTGACCACTACAATGTCCAGTTGGTTAGCAGTCACCAGTTTATTGGTGTGGGATCTGGATGTCCCACAGGATCTCAGCTTCATTATTCTTAGTCACCTTTAGTGGTGTCTTCCATTTGGACTTTGGGACTTCCAACCCATGCTAAGCATGATGATACCTTACAGGAGTTCCCATGTCATGCTGAAGCAGTTTGTTGGGTGAGATTGCTTCCTTCTGGTGGTCCTTCATGATCAAGACTGTTCTGCCTTCGGTTAGCCACTCTGGATGAGTCCCACTTCAGTTGGTGTGTACTGTGTCAGTAGTGGTGCTGTACAGCTTTTCATCTTTGACACTGTATCTTGGATATGTGCTGTTGTGATTGTTACTGGGTTCTTGTTCTTAGATATTGCTGTGATCTGCTTTCAGATCTACTAGAGATGCGGTTGACATGATCTGGATGTTTCTGCAGGGATGGGGGGGGGGGGGGGATAAGGATTAGGACCTGTACTTATATAATGCTTTTTCTAGTCTCAAAGACCACTCAAAGTGCTTCACTTAGTACTAACCCTTTATGCTAAGGGCCTATAGGAGACAGATAACTAGAGACAATTTAGAACAACCAATTAACCTAACATGCATGTCTGTGGATTGTGGGAGGAAACCAGAGCCCCCAGAATAAACCCACGCAGCACAGGGAGAACATGCAAACTCCACACAGAAAGGTTCCCACCGCTGCCAGCCTGGGGATTGGAACCTGGAACCTTCTAGCTCTTAGGCAACAGTGCTAACCACTGCACTGTTGTGCTGCCCAAGGGGTGGAGTAAAAATGCAACGCAGCAAAGTGGGACAAGTTCTACTTCTTGCAGCACTGTCGTACTTTTTTAAAAAGATCATTTGTAAAAACTTTATTAGAACACTAAATAATTCCATACACAGTACATGCAAAATAGATGGAAAATGTTTATAACACTTCACTATAAATCAATTTGTGACCATTTTAAGTTGTAAAATGACAAAAAAATATTTTCAACCAATTTATTATTAAAAAAATATTCTTGTAATTTATAGATCTGTTGATCCAAATGATCTGTTTGTGTGGAGATAAATCATGTTTGTACATGTGAATCCAACATGTAAGAACCTGTTTATGGAAATTTGATAACTTCATAGGACGATTGTTTATGTCATAAATTCATTTTAACAAAAAAATGTTCCACCAGATCAAATACCAGCGTTAACCTTTGCTTTTAATAAAGTGTTTAAGCCACTTCACCTTAGAATGTCATGATCTAGGGAACGGCTGGGACCTTGCCCATGCTATAGGCTCATTTAGTTTGCTTTTCACTGTATTATAATTATTATTCTGAGTATTAGTATTATTATTATCAAGTGCCCCTGTGTTCCCTGAACGTTGTTTGACATGTCATCCTCTGTTGTCGGTGTTTTTTTTGTATTTTAGTTATATTGTATGATCTTTGTTTATTTTTACTGTTTAGCATTATTGTCCTGTGTCTTTAGTCATGTAGTCTCATCCCCTGTCTGTCCTCAATGTCTTCATTTGAGTCTTGTGTGCATATTTGTTTGCCTAGTATCCTCAGCTCTTCATGTTCCATATGCATAGCCACTCCTCCTCATGTGTGCTCCTGTTCAGTCCTTGATTACCTCCCCAGCTGTCCTGTGTTTATTAATTTTGAGTTCCCCTATATATGTGTCTCTGTGCTTTGTTCTAGTGATGGCCAAATGAGGCTTTCTGTTCCCCTATATACAGTGGTGTGATAAAGTGTTTGCCCCCTTCCTGATTTCTCATTTTTTTGTATGTTTGTCACACTTAAATGTTTCAGATCATCAAACAAATTTAAATATTAGACAAAGATAACACAAGTAAACAAAATGCAGTTTATAAATTAAGGTGTTTTTTTTATTAAGGGTGGAAAAAAAAATCCAAACCTACATGGGCTATGTGAAAAAGTGATTCCCCACACCCCCCATGTTAAAACATAAATTAACTGTGGTTTATAGCATCTTTGCAAAGGTGAGTTCAATTTATCAATTCATCAGTGTGTGAATGAGTGTGTGAATGGGTGGATTGCAGGATCTGTAAAGCGCTTTGGTCATCAAGAGATGAGAATAAAAGCGCTATATAAGTGAATGCCATTTACCATTTACCATTTATCTAGCCACACCCAGGCCTGATTACTGCCACACCTGTTCTCAATCAAGAAATCACTTAAATGGGACCTGCCTGACAAAGTGAACTAGACCAACAGATCCTCAAAAGCTAGACGTCATGCTGTGATCCAAAGAAATTCAGGAACAAATGAGAAACAAAGTAATTGAGATCTATCAGCCTGGAAAGGTTATAAAACCATTTCTAAAGCTTTGGGACTCCAGCAAACCACAGTGAGAGCCATTATCCATAATTAACGAAAACATGGAACTGTGGTGAGCCTTACCAGGAGTGGCCGGCTGACCAGAATTACCCCAAGAGTGCAGTGACGACTCATCAAAGAAGTCACAAAAGACCCCACAACAACATCCAAAAAACTGCATGCCTCACTGCCTCAGTTAAAGTAAGTGTTCATGACTCCATCTTAAGAAAGAGACTGGGCAAAAATGGCCTGCACGACAGAGCTCCAAGACGAAAACCATTGCTGAGCAAAGAGGACATAAAGACTTGTCTGCTTTGCCAGAAAACATCTTGATGGCCCCCAAGACTTTTGGGAAAATACTCTCTGGACTGACGGGACAAAAGTGGAACTTTTTGGAAGGTGTGTGTCCCATTACATCAGGTGTAAAAGTAATACAGCATTTCAGAAAAGGAACATCATACCAACAGTAAAATATGGTGGTGGTAGTGTGATGATCTGGGGCTGTCTTGCTGCTTCAGGACCTGGAAGACTTTCTGTGGTAAATGCAAGCATGAATTCTGCCATCTACCAAAAAATCCTGAAGGAGGATGTCCGGCCATCTGTTTGTGACCTCAAGCTGAAACGCACTTGGGTTCTGCAACAGGACAATGTTCCAAAACAAACCAGCAAGTCCACCTCTGAATGGCTTAAGAAAAACAAAACGAAGACTTTGAAGTGGCCTAGTCAAATTCCTAACCTGAATCCGATTGAGATGTTGTGGCATGACCTTAAAAAGACGGTTCATGCTCAAAAACCCTCCACTGTGTCTGAATTACAACAATTCTGCAAAGATGAGTGTGCCAAAATTCCTCCACACCGCTCTAAAAGACTCATTGCCAGTTATTGCAAATGCTTGATTGCAGTTGTTGCTGCTAAGGGTAGCCCAACCAGTTATTAGGTTTAAGGGGTAATCACTTTTTCCACACAGGGCCATATAAGTTTGGATTTTTTTCCCCTTAATAATAAACACTGTGATATATGTATTTTACTATGAAGTGTGAGATGGTGACGTGCACCTCCGGTGGCATCACCGCCTCACTCTACGCCGGGGTTGGCCATCTTACTTGCTCTTGCTTGCCTGTTCCTTGGCCGGGGCCTTGTCAGTGGCCACAACATCCAGTGTCTACAATAAAGCTGTGCTCTGCAAATCACCTCGCCTCATCTGTGAACCAGGGTAATATCATACATAGCATTTGGCGACGTCAGATTAAATCATGGAGGCGTGCGTAACTCCAACTCGGCCTTTTCTCGAGTTTCCCTGGGAGCCGCTATTGTCCTGGCCTAGGTGGTTTGAAGCCTTTGAAACTTATATTTGCCGTGCTGGGACTCGGTGAGCTCAATAAGCTAAGAGCCCGAGCACTTCTGGTTCACAATTTGGGTATAGAGGGACAGCGAGACCTGAGAACGCTTGGTCCCCCAGACACTTACGAAGGGGTAACGGAGCTGCTAGCTGGCCATTGCTACACCCCGGATAACGTGACAGTCCGGAGGATCCGCTTTTGGCAATGGCATCAGCAGGTAGGTGAACCCGTTCAGCAGTTCTTCACTGACATAAGGCAGCTAGCTAACAAGTATTGTTTTGGGACACTGGAGGAAGAAATGATTCGTGACCAGCTGGCGGAACGTACATGCAATGCCGCATTGCAAGCTAGGCTACTTACAGCAACTAGGGACCTCACATTAGCCAGAGCCATCAAGCTAGCTCTGCAAATGGAAACCGTGGACAAGCTAGCTCGGGAGCAAATCGGGCCCCAGTCACAGCAGCCATCAGAGCCTCTTGCTGCGGCAAATTTCCTGGACACAGTGACGATAGCTGGGATGTTGAAGGTGCAGAAGCCAATGCTACCAGCCGAGGGTCTGCCCCGGGAAAATCCCTTTGCATGGATTGTGGGTCTGCTAAGCACAGAAATAAGGCTAAGGACTATCCAGCAAGAGAAGCACATTGTAACCGATGTGGTCGCTTGAACCATTTTGCCAGGGTGTACCGTGAAGTTAAACAGGAGACCCCATGGGAGCCCAACACGAACAGATACACGTTTTGCACAGTGGCACTGAATGTCATGGAAGTGCCGCTGTTGATTTACACAGGGGCGGAGGGGTCATTGCTGAATTGGGCCACGGTGAAGAAATTTTTTTCCCCACCACAGGATTAGAGGTAACCCAGTGCCACTGTACTATTATGGAGGTGGAAGACTGGATACAGTCGGGACTTTGGAGTTGACTGTTTGGTACAAGTCTGCGACAGTGCTCAACTTCATGTTCCATGTGACAGCACGGCACGTTAAAATCTAGGGCTGTGATTTATTTTATGGACTGGGTTTTGACATTTAAGATGAAGGGGGTCTGCGGCTATGAGGCTACATGCTACAACACCCTTAGAAGAGGTCGGGGCAGGACTGAGAAGCACGGAGGATCAGCGTGCTCAACAACAACGTCTCGAGCCGGGCCATGTTGAGGGTCCTGGATTGGGTTTGGAGTCGAGATGAGGAACGTCCGCGGCGAAGATGGGCCAGATGACAACCTGAGAAGCATCGGGAGTGCCTGCGCATAGTGGACAAACTGGGTGCAGCGCACTTCAGGCTGTCTGACAGCTCGGTGTGGCATGCAAATCGGCTTCAGCATGTCCAGGAGAAGACTCCGGGAGACAATGCTGAATGTGGGGCAAGGTCGATGGTGAGGAGGAGTTGCTTCACCGTCCGGAGGGTCAGCCATCACCCCAAGGACCGGCTGTTTTCAGGGGTGCATCTGCTGAGAGGGTGCCCTGGGCCCCCATGCCAGTTCTATCCTTTAACCCAAAGAACTGGGCTGTAAATAATATATGTTAAGGTTCTGGTGTTAGTTGAAATGTTATATATGGGATTATTTTGTGTTTACTTTAGGAACACGGCGCACAATTTTAGTTTATTAATGGACTTTGGTTTATTACCTCCGCCAGGCCGAAGGCCAGGAGGAGGTTATGTTTTTGCCAGCGTTTGTCTGTCTGTTTGTCTGTTGGTTAGCAAGATAACTCAAAAAGTTTTGGACGGATTTCGATGAAACTTTCAGCCCTTGTTGGAAATGGTACAAGGAAGAACTGATTAAATTTGGGGGATGATCCGGATCACCGTCTGGATACAGGAATTTTTTAAATGATTCTTTAACATTGTGAGATACGGCCATTTTCAACATGTGTGCAGGGCCTATAGAGGGCGCTGGTCGTCGTGTCTGATGAACACAAACTCCACCTTCTTCAAAGTTTTAGGCACAAAAGCACTCAGAAAACTGTGGTGGGCAGGGCTCGCCAGAGTGCCTGTGTTTACGCTACGCTGCAAAAGCTGACACGGGCAGCTGTCCGGCCCCGGATTATTTGCCAGAAATTCCCCGGCCAGCCATAGGGGCTGCGCAAAAACCAGCTCTCTGCCGGGGGAGGCTTCCAAATCCTCTTTTTTCCACGGAGCGCAAACCCAATAAAACCCACGGCAACCATTATCGCACCTTCTTTTTCCTTCCTGCTGCTCCGGAACAGAGAGGAATCCCGGCGCCAGTAATGCTGCGCCTGGTATGTGTGACTCTAATGCTAAAAGTGACTGCATCAGGGATTTTCCACCTGAAGTCGCACTTTGCTACACAGCGCCACAAAAACTGTGTAGCCAAATTCGATCGATGGATGAACATTTTCAGCCAGTGAGAGAACCGACGCCTTCCAAATCCAATACATCACTAGCAGAAGTGATGGTTTGTCATTTTGTGGCAGAGCACAATCTACCCCCACTGGTGGCAGATCACTTCAGTGATTTGGTGCCAACATTGTTTCCTGACAGCAAGAGCACTCAATTTTTTTGTGCTACTTGGCTTAGTATTTTCACATTACCAAAAAGTTATGGCTCAATATTGTGTCCATATAAGTGTACATTTGAATAAATATGTTTGAAATAGTTCATGTTGCAGTTGCTGTTTGCTTAGTTTTTGTTTGTTTGTTTGTTCTTGCTTCAGTTTTCTTTCAACGGCCGATAAATACAGTTTTTAAGTACTCAGTACAGGTGTGAAAGCCCCCACCCCCAATAAGGGAGGCATGAGGTCAGTACAGGTGTGAAAGCCCCCACCCCCAATAAGGGAGGCATGAGGTATGCCTTGACAGGTCGCAGCCTGGCACTTTGCAGATGGAGGAGATGGACACAACAGCAACACTTCAGTTTATTACCTCCGCCAAGGAGGTAATGCTTTTACTACTGAGCCACTAATCCTATCATTGTGAATCCAATTGCTAGTCATATGTTTTCATGGTCAAGGAATCTGAAAACCTACACACAAACACTGTATGGGGGGGAACTGTGGCGCTTGGCGGAGGTTTGCGCTCTCCGAGTGCTTTTCTAGTTTTAGCATGTGACAGAATAATCCACCATGCCGTGTGGGCAGGACGGTAGTCCATCCGCCCTCCCTATTTTATGTTCCGTTGTGTGACTGTGTTAGGCCATTTAGAGACATTAGTTTTCGTTTGTTATTGTGTGATTCTGGTCCCAAATTGGGGAGGGTCTTAATTGAGTTAGTAGTTTTGGACGTTTTTAAAGGGGGGGGGGGGTGACATATATCTTTTACTGTGAAGTGTGAGATGGTGACGCGCACCTCCGGTGACATCACCACTCTGCCCTATATAAGGCCAGGGTCGGCCATCTTACTTGCTCTTGCTAGCCTGCGTCACATCCAGTGTCTACAATAAAACTGTGTTCTAACTGCATTTTGTGTTTACTTGTGTTATCTTTGTCTTATTTTTAAATTAGTTTGATGATCTGAAACATTTAAGTGTGACAAACATACAAAAAAAAATAAGAAATCAGGAAGGGGACAGACACCTTTTCATACCACTGTATGCACCGTGAGGCTGCCTGCAACCTTGAGTCCTATTTTCAACCCTTAACTGCTGTTCAGCAGCACATGACAGTATGATCTCTCCGAACCTGGACTCAGCAGGCAGCCCAGTGGCTGGTGGGCTCAATGCGAGCGAGCAGTGAGTGGTCCGTACCTTCTCGTCTTTGGTGGCAAACACTCGCACTTCCCGCACATTGCAGGAGGATGTTTTTCATCTGGAGGTCGCCATGAAGGTTGTGGAGAGGTTCCCCAGCCTGCAGCTCTGCCCTGAGGTGAGGGGTACTTCTCACCTCTACTGGATTTTTCCGGAGCTGTCACAGCACCCTCCAGCTCCAGAACTCTCCCCCAGCTTTGCAGCCACTTCACGGGCTGGAGGAGAGCTCACCATCCACACCACAGCCTGTACCCTCGCATGCCACTGTAGCCAAGGAAATGAAGGAGCGCTGACAGGTTGTGGACTCTCAGATTGATCTGCTCCTACAATATAAACCCTGGCTCCTCTTGGAGCATGCGGCACAGCTGAATGGGAACCGGCTGGCTGCAGAGAGCTCTGATGATGATAAGCGATGATGAAGCGCTGTCCGGCACAGCAGGTTAAACATCATCCTCCCAGCTCTAGCCCACAGTCCACCACTCTTCTTTGCTCTACTTCAGCCTTACAGAACTCATCCACACAGGGCGCCCACAGTAGCTACAGTGCCGGCCCCCAGGACCGGTACTACGCCGGTTTCCACGGCAACTGCAGTCCTGGATCCCACTTTTTCTGCATTGGTGCCCTCGCCCGCTGCTACACCTCAGTTTGGTTCTACAGCAGTCCAGTCCACAGCTATGGCTCCAAACCCAAGTTCATCTGCACCTGTGACAACAGAACAGTGGAACAGGCAAGTACATATTCAGTTTTCGTTACCACTTAATAAGATGTCTTGTCTTGTTTCAGGTGAGGGGTCTCAGCAGCAGCCCTATTCTACTGCTGAGCCTTCACCTTCTGCTTCTGCTCTCTCTCCTGTGATTGTGCTGACACCATCCCTGGTCTGTCTGCTTCTTCCTGAGGTGCACAAGCCTGCTCTAGCTGTCCCCGAAGAGCACACTCAAGCTCCAGCTAATCCTGAGGTGCACGTTCCTGTCCCTGCTCAGCCTGAGGTGCATGCTACAGCTCCGGCAGTCTATATTGTCATCTCTAGACGGTCTAATGCCCATGTTGTCTCCTCTAGAGGGTGAGATGCCCTTATTTGCACCCTTAGAGGGTAAGATTCCCACGTCACCTTCCGAGGTTAAATTGTCCACCTTGCCTCCCGCGGTCAAGGGTTCCATGTTTTCCGCCCAGGTCAAGAGTTTTTTTGTTACCGTGTTCTGAGTTTGAGAGTTTTGTGTTGCCAGCTCCAGAGCAGGTGGATCCTATGTTGTGTTCATTTAAACAAATTGTTTCTGTATTATTGTCCAAGCAAGAGGGTTTGTTTGTTTTCTCCCATCTGTTGACCAATGAACTTTGGAAGGCCCCCTGACCCAATCAGTTCCTTGATCTGGTGGCCTAGGGACCGAGGCAGGCCACCTGATTCCCTTTGTGCTCTGATTTGGGGGCCCAAGGACTTGGATCGGCCCCCTGATCCACTCTGTTTTAGGATCTGGTGGACTACGGACCTGGGCAAGCTACCCGACCCACTCTGCACTCTGTTTTGGGGCTTCATGGACCTGGGTCGACCCCTGAACTCCTGATGGACATTTTACTTTTTTGTTTTATTTTAGCTCGCTCTGTTTGATTCCTGTTTTTCTTTTCCCCACCGTACCTTGCCCCCCCCCCCCCGCCCCACCCCGCCCATTTAGTTGTTATGTGTTTCCAGTTTTGGGGTGTCTGGAATCCACCCCTCAAAGGGGGGATTATGTCATGATCTAGGGCACAGCTGGGACCGTGCCCACACTTTAGGTTCATTAAGTTTGCTTTTCACTGTATTATTATTATTATTATTATTAAGTGCCCGTGTTCCCTGAAT
This sequence comes from Pholidichthys leucotaenia, assembly GCA_020510985.1. NCBI lineage: Eukaryota > Metazoa > Chordata > Actinopteri > Cichliformes > Pholidichthyidae > Pholidichthys > Pholidichthys leucotaenia. The sequence goes on from CM035840.1 coordinate 196,234,712, forward strand.
ATTGTTTGCCATCCTCTGTTGTCTGTGTTTTTTGGCTGTCTTTTTGTATTTTTGTTATATTGTATGATCTTTGTTTATTTCTACCATTTAGCATTATTGTCCTGTGTCTTTAGTCATGTTGTGTCATTCCCTGTCTGTCCTCATTGTCTTCATTTGAGTTTTAAGCGCATATTTGTTTGCCTAGTATCCTCAGCTCCTCATGTTCCATATCCATAGCCACTCCTCCTCATGTGCGCTCCTGCTCAGTCCCTGATTACCCTCCCAGCTGTCCTGTGTTTCCTAATTTTGAGTTCCCCTATATATGTGTCTCTGTGCTTTGTTCTAGTGATGGCCAAATGAGGCTTTCTGAAGAATTTGAGGCCTTTCATCAAAATGGTTCACATAGACAAGGCCTCATGTGGGACTTCATTTTCTCTACCAGTCCATCTAGTGGACAAAATGTATACAACATGCTGATTTTTACAAGGGTATTGTTGGTTTAATGTGTATTTTTTTCAATTTCAGTAAATGTGATGTCTTTAAAAAAATATCAATGATCATAAGGCAGAAAAATAATAAAACTGAGGTGACTACAGTGAATTGCTTGCACTATTTATCCATTTTTTTTAAAGAAATAATAACTTTTCAACAGTCATACTGTCTTTCTCAGTACATTCATCTATGTCCTTATTGTCATGCAGGGCACAATAGTGCCTCAGCATAATGATGTGCTATTGTTGTATCCAAGCTCTTTGAAACACAACAGACACTTGACTGTGCAAATAAAAATAAATTATTAGAATGACCCAGCTGGGACTCAAACCCTAGCTTCCCAGTTGCAGGACTGATATTTTACCTCTAAGCTACTACTTAGCTATTAGTAGTTGAGGCATTCTTGAACACTTGAGCCTTTCATCAAAATGGTTCACATAGATGAGGCCTCATGTGGAACTTCATTTGCTCTACTAGGCCATGTAGTCGACAAAGTGTACAGCATGCAGATTTTTACAATGTGTATTTCTCAGTTTAAATAAATGTGCTGTATTTAAGAAATGTCAATGATCATAAGGGAAAAAGAAATAATTAAACTGGGGTGACTTTTTTGGAGGTGTGCTTTGAGTCATTGTAGTGCTGAAAGATGTAGTTCCTCTTCCTCTTCAGTTTTCTAGCAGAAGCCTGAAGGTTTTGTGCCAGCACTGACTGGTATTTGGAACTGCTCATAATTCCCTCCACCTTGACTAAGGCCCCAGTTCCAGCTGAAGAAAAATAACCCCAAACCATGATGTTGTCACCACCATGCTTCACTGTAGGTATGGTGTTCTTTTGGTGATGAGCAGTTTTGTGCTTGCGTCAAATACACCTTTTGAAATTATGGCCAAAAAGTTCAACCTTGGTTTTATTGGATCATAACACATTTTCCCACATGTGTTTGGGAGATTTCAAACGTGTTTTTCCAAATTGTTGTCGGGCTAGGATTTTTTGCTTGATAAGGTAAGGCTTCCGTCCTTTCACCCTAGATGAGAGATTCTTGTCACATGTACTAAACAGCCAGTACTTGCCAGAAATTCTTGCAGCTCCTTCAGTGTTGCTTTTGAATATTTTTTTTCTTGTCTTTTCATCAATTTTGGATATATTTTTTTTTTTAAATTTTGTATTTTGTATACTTTATTGATCCCCAGAAGGAAATTCAGGGCATCCACCTGAATGGATGAGGCAGCCACGGTACGGCACCAGTCCCTTCACCATTCACACACACATTCACACCTAGGGCCGCTTTAGAGTCTCCAGTTACCCTAACTTGCATGTTTTTGGCCTGTAGGAGGAAATCGGAGTACCCGGGGTAAACCCACGCAGACATGGGGACAGGTACATCCAATTCTTGGTAATGTCACTGTTGTGCCATATTTTCTCCACTTGATGATGACTGTCTTCACTGTGTTCCATGGTATAAGTATTTAATGCCTTAGAAATTCTTTTGTACCCTTCTCCTGACTGATACCTTTGTATTATTACCTCCTAACTTGTGCTTTGGAAGCTCTCTGCAGACCATGGCCTGTGTTGTAAGATGTGACTACAAAAAATGTCAGGAAAAGCCTACTAGAACAGCCAAACTTTATTTGGGGTTAATTAATCAGAGGTACTTTAAATGCTGGCAGGTGTGTGCTGACTCTTATTTAACATGCATTTTAATGTGATTCCATAATTCTGAACACAGCCACATCCCCAGTTACAAGAGGGTGTGTATATTTATGCAAACATGTTATTGTAAGTTTTTTTATTTTTTCCCTTTAAAGATTTCAGTTTGTTTTTCCACTTCAGTTGTACAGGTTATAGGTCACATTCTGAGTTAATCCCTTCCACAGGATGTGGGACACCATGTGGTGTATGTGTCATGAACTGCCTCAAGGCTTGAAAGAGGACACCAAATGCTGGCTGTGAGGATGGTGCATTTATTAACAAAAACAATGAACAAAACCAAAACATACAACATGCACAGTAACACTTATCAGGGGACTCCTGGAGAAACACAAGCTAATGGGAGCACCGTCTGAAGTGACGGAAATTAAAATGTCTTCTGGGGAAGCAAGACTGCTGCAATGAGTCAACTGCCCCGATCTGCTTAAATAGGGCAGTCCCAGATGACAATCAGGTGTGGGTACATGAGTGAAAATGTAATCAAGCAGTTTGACAGCCAGAAGCCGCACAGCACTGTCAAAATAAACGTACAGACTGGAACTCAATAATACAAAATAAGATAACAATCCCCAAAAGATAAACAATGCCATAACTACACAATGTCATGACCTGGCTCTCACGAGCCAGAAAGGAGATGTGAGGGCGACCAGTGAGTTTGCGTAATTTATTAATATTCACACACAAAGAACGAACACAAAGTAAAGAGCCTTGTGGGGCTATAACACACATAACACTAGACAACAAACTGAAAGGAAAAGAGCCACGTGGGGCTAAAACACACACAGAACACAAGACAACGTACAACCCGGAAAGAATGGCCAGAGAGGCGGCGAGAGGAAACACACGCCGAGTCGCAGCACTTACTTTGGGGGTAGCGCCGAAGTAACGGCGGACTGAAGCTAGGCTTAGGAGCTACAGCCGTGGAAACACAGGGCACGTCTTTCCATAGCGAGGTCGCAGCGACGAGTAACTCTCGGCTGCTCGCTTAAGTGGGGAAGATGATTGATAATGGGAGAGAGCTGTCCCAGCGCAGCTGAACTAGACAGCTGGGAATCAGCTGGGCGCTGTCAAAGTACGGGCCTTGGAAGACCCGGCACGGACTACCACGGAGCAGGAGCGGCACTGGACAACCTGAACGTGGGGAAGGATAGCGTTCAGGTCGTGACAGTACTCCTCCCCCGAGCCGCGCCTCCTGGCGCAGGCTAACCCCCCCCCCCCCCCCCCCACGAGGGAAGACCAGGGAGGGCGGTGGGGGCTAGGTCTGGGGGAAAGTGAGGGACAAGGAAAGGGAGGCAGGGAAGAGAAAAAAAAAAAAAAAACCCAGGTAACAGCATAGGATCAGATACCATAATAACAGTTCCAAAACAGGAAGAAAAAAAAAAAACAACACCCCCTCCTCTGCAGAGGCCAGACGGTCTATGCAGGAGACCACAGGAGGTGGGGAGATCAAACTGCAGAAATATAGCGACATAGTCATGGGAAAAAAAAAAGGGCTCACAATAACTTAGGGCGAGGACAATGCAAAACTCATGTCCTGAAGACCAAAAAAAACTACAAAACTCTGTGAACATAAGGTTGCAGAAGACTTACACATGAAACCCCGGCCAAAAACAGAATATATAAAGGAAACAATCCGGGCATAAGACCTAAAAATAAAGCCTGAGGCCACTAACTGGCATAAAGATACAAAAAAAAATCAACTCCTCAAACACGAATTAGCACAACACAGAAAATCAAACAGTCTGAAGGAGGATATAAATGCAGATGAACAAAAACTACTCTGAATAAGGCCAGGCAATGTGAGGTAAAAGCTACTTAAAAGGCTAACAGAAATAGGAGATCATACTGGGAACATAAACATAGAAAATGGTCTAAGGAATCTTAGTTATAATGACACCACCATAAGAACTCTAGGGCAGAAAGTTCCTCGATGTCCTGAATGGAATTAAATAATGAAGGGCAAACAAACAAGGCTATGAACAGTCAGTCAATCTTTCAGGAACGTCAGCAGGTGGAGCGAGGCAGGCGGTGACAGCTTGTTCGGCGGGCGACCCGAACTCCACCACAACACCAGTTCGGGCGGCCTACCAGAGTCCCAGGCTAGGAGACACAGTTTCTCCGGAGGCCGACCCAGATCACCGAACCAGCCAGATGGCTCCCTAGGCGGTCATCCCGTGACCTCAGACCACGGAGAGCAGAGGGAGAAGTCTTGGTGCAGCTTCCTCCCTGAGGGAAAAGGCAGGAGGAAACTGACCCAGGTGAGAAAAAACCCAACAGTAGTAGGGGGAGAGGAGATGGAGGCAAGGGGCAAAGTCAGCCTGACATCTAATGAGAACAAGGGCAGGGGGAAACTGGCCCGGATGAGAGGAATCCCAACAGCGGCAGGAGGAGAAACGATGGAGGCAAGGGGCGAAGTCAGCCTGATGTCAGGCGAACACAATCCTCCAGCTCCCTCACTGACCTTTACCCGGGCCGGCGCAGCACCCCCGGTGGACCCTGATCGGGCCGGCGAAACACTCCCGGTGGACCCCGATCGGGCCGGAACAGCACTCCCGGTGGACCCCGACTGGGCCGGAACAGCACTCCCGGTGGACCCCAACTGGGCCGGAACAGCACTCCCGGTGGACCCCAACTGGGCCGGAACAGCACCCCCGGTGGACCCCGACTGGGCCGGAACAGCACTCCCGGTGGACCCCGACTGGACCGGAACAGCACCGCCGGTGGACCCCAGCTGGACCGGAACAGCACTCCCGGTGGACCCCAACTGGACCGGCGAAGCACGTCCGGGCGCAGCATCTGAGGCGAACACCGTATGGAGAACCGGAACCTCCGAGGTGGCACCCGGGGCAGGTTCGTCTCCAGTGACCCTGGGGAGAGGCTCAGAGGGAAAAAAGGAACCGGGATTAGGATCACCGGCAGCGGCAGAGCCCGGCAAGACAGGCTCGAGCGCAGCAGAAGGCTGCACCCGGCCCGCCCCCCCCCCCCCGAGAGACAGGCGATAATGCTCCAGAAAATGAATGAAAGAAGGAAAATAGAGCACTCGCCTGATCTCGGGTTCTACCGCCATCCAGGACTAGGACTTCGATGCTCTGGGTTCAGCGTGCAGGACTCCGTCCTCCGGCTCCAACTCGACTGCGAATGGCTCCGCAGCCGGCATGATGGTTTCCACAGTCAAACGACCTCCAAGCGCCGAAGACCGCGTCGACAACCCGCATGGCGTGGAGGCAGGAGATCTGGGCTCTGCTGGGCCGAACCATTCCTCCGTGGAGACCCGGGGACGCTTAATCGTTGGCGCTGGCTCCAACAGGTAGTTCGACCTTCTCCTCTGCCCATGACGTGGCTGCGGGGCTGGGGCAAAACCTTCCAGGGCCGCAGGCCTCCTCCTCGTGCAGCGGTGCACACCTGGCACCGGGGCACACTCAGGGGGAAGAGACACAGAGGACGCAGGTTCATATTCAACTTTTGCAGCAGGAGGAGAGAGCTCAGGAGACTGTGAACCCTGAACTCCTCCCCTAGGAATCAAACAAGGCAATTCACTCATAATGGGAGGAGAATGAAAGGACACTTGCCTGATTCCCGGAGGGCCGGTGGAATCCGCTGCAAGGAACTTGAGTCTTTCCTCTCCCAACCGGATAGAAGTGGAGGACCCCCCGGACAGACGAGGTGGTGCCACTGGCACCGGATCGGGACCGGGAACACCTGGAGGCGAATTCGCGCTGTTCTCAGCAGTCGGAGTGAATGACGAAGATGGGGGAGAAACAGCTGAGGAGAACCGGGGGCCCAAAGCTGACGGGACAGCGGGGAGAGCGGGCCCAGGAGCAGGAGCAGCTGATTCGCTTCTTCGGCAAGACACGGGAGCAACAGCAGGCTGGGAGGCGGAATTCATGTGGTTTCCTGGAGCGGGATCCGGACGGGGCTCTCGCTGAGATGAACGGGGAATTTGGGAGCAGCGTCTTCTGAACGTAAAGTCGGGAAAACGCCGCTCCTGTACGGTGACCGAAGCCAACAGGTCAGCGTATCCCGGATAATCGTTCAGCTCAGAGTTCTTCTCTACCAGCCTGACCGCCGCTATCACGTGCTTCATGGCTACGGGGGGATAGGCGGCAGAACAAGCGGCTGCCACTCGGTCCGCAATGCGAATCGCTGTTAACCTCATCTTCTCTGGGGGAACCCCGGTTGACGTCACTCTATCTTGGGGATTAGCCCTGGGTGAGGCGAACTCCTGGACTGGATCGGCAGCAGGAGCGGGATTCCGAAGCGAGGAGCGATGGTGTCCTATCTTCGGCTTCCTGCCGGGGTTCTCCTCCAGCCTACGGAGTCTCTTCCAGGCCACAGAGATGTCTGCCCTCCTCGCCTTAACCTCAGGGAGATGGAAGTAGCGAGGGAAGTTGTTAATCATATTCTCGGCGAGCTCCAGGCGCCAGCGTATCTCGCTGGGAGAATCGTAGAGGTCCGTGGTGAACAGCGTTCCGTCCACCAGGTCCAGAGCCTCCGAGAGATCGTGGCCTGGGTGCCACATACGCCTCCTGGAGGGAGACATGATACAAGCCTGCCTGCACCCAGAGGAAGGAAAAAACGACGAGTCCCACAGCAAACTCACGGTCGCGGACGTCTCAGTCTGGCTGCGACCTATTGTCATGACCTGGCTCTCACGAGCCAGAAAGGAGATGTGAGGGTGACCAGTGAGTTTGCGTAATTTATTAATATTCACACACAAAGAACGAACACAAAGTAAAGAGCCTCGTGGGGCTATAACACACATAACACTAGACAACAAACTGAAAGGAAAAGAGCCACGTGGGGCTAAAACACACACAGAACACAAGACAACGTACAACCCGGAAAGAATGGCTAGAGAGGCGGCGAGAGGAAACACACGCCGAGTCGCAGCACTTACTTTGGGGGTAGCGCCGAGGTAACGGCGGACTGAAGCTAGGCTTAGGAGCTACAGCCGTGGAAGCACAGGGCACGTCTTTCCATAGCGAGGTCGCAGCGACGAGTAATTCTCGGCTGCTCGCTTAAGTGGGGAAGATGACTGATAATGGGAGAGAGCTGTCCCAGCGCAGCTGAACTAGACAGCTGGGAATCAGCTGGGCGCTGTCAAAGTACGGGCCTTGGAAGACCCGGCACGGACTACCACGGAGCAGGAGCGGCACTGGACAACCTGAACGCGGGGAAGGATAGCGTTCAGGTCGTGACACACAAGACTATAAGAACACAACTAGGAATACAACAACTCATCAATGAACAGAACCCATATACAAAAGATCATAATAAACAGAGAGACAAATGAACAGAAAAGCACTCAACTAAGGCTGGAGCTAAGCACGGCCCCCACCGTTTTCAGGATCATGATGACAGTATGGGGCGTTACACTGACCCAATACCACACAGCTACTATGAATAGTGAAAGCTTCAGTGTGTGTGTGTGTGTGTATGTGTGTGTGTGTGTGTGGGGGGGGGGGGGGGTCAGTCCTCCGGTAGCTCTGTGCGTTCTTTCCTTTCTGCACCCTATTTTGCTGAGCACCAAGTTAGAAGGTAGAAAGTACCATTTTTATATGGTCTTTTGTTGATTTGAACCCACGGCCTCCCGGTTGTGGGGCAGATGCTCTACCCACTAGGCCACCACTCCGGTGTAAGTCATTATTAATGGTGGAAAATTTTTTGAAATGATTTATCTTGGTTTCATTTTCTACATCATAAAAATCTGGCATTTCAACAGGGGTGTGTAGAATTTTTATATCCACTGTAGGTGGAGAATATTGCACTTGCCTCAACGTGATCTTGTCTTAGTTTTACAACACTCATTTTTGGAAAAAAAAACACCACCGTTCCATAAAAAATACATAAACATGACCTATACAGTTTCATGATTACCTAAAGCCACATTTTTTTCTTGATTTGATCCACACTGGTAGATCCAAATTCAATCGCAATAGATACATGTAAAATTTGCCCAGAAACACCCTCAGTGTACAAAAAGCATTTAGCACCTCTACAAAAGTATCAAATTTCTAACTAGGAAAGCACTCGGAGAGCGCAGACCTCCGCCAAGCGCCACAGTTCCCTCCATACAGTGTTTGTGTGTACGTTTTCAGATTCCTTGACCATGAAAACATATGACTAGCAATTGGATTCACAATGATAGGATTAGTGGTTCAGTAGTTATTGACGAAAATGGCATTTTCTGTAATGGCGGTTTAGTGCCACAGTTCCCCCCATACAGTGTTTGTGTGTACATTTTCAGATTCCTTGACCATGAAAACATATGACAAGCAATTGGATTGACAATGATAGGATTAGTGGTTTCGTAGTTATTCACAAAAATGGCATTTTGCGTAATGGCGGTTTTCTTGTGGACGGTGATCGGATTCACCACCAAAATCTAATCATCTGTAGGATACACCATTTCTGACAATCTCTGAAAATTTCATGAAAATCCGTCCATAACTTTTTGAGTTATCTTGCTAACAAACAAACAAACAAACAGACAAACAGACAGACAGACAAACCAACGCCGATAAACACATAACCTCCTTGGCGGAGGTAAATATTTAAATTTTTGTGTATTTTGGGGCCACTTAAGGAAAAGTCATCAAATTTCAAGATAAAATAATATTTAGGGTATGTTTACTGCTGACAAATGTCAAAAAGGGTAAAATTTGATTATGAACAGTACTGTATGTAAGGGTTCAACAAGATCTGTTCCAAAATGGATGTAGATTTGTAACTCAGTGCTTGCTGAAGAAGAAAAAAACAGTCTGTGAAGGTCTCTAAGCATAACAAAATCAATGTGCTAACAATCCCAGGTTAAAAAGTCACTTCCATGAATGTCCCACAGGACATCAGTGAGACCATATGGTATTGACCCTGTGGAACTTTGGGGCTTCTGGAAGAAGTGCTGCTATTTTGAGAATTTATGTTGTACTCCACTTTTCATTGCTTGCTCTCTGTACTACTCAGTCAAGAAACAATCGAGCACTGTAAATATACAACTCTTTCAAAGAATATTCAAGATTATTTTGAAGTTTTTAATTTCCTCATCTAGCAACTCATCAGATGCAAGCATTTGTTCAGAATATATGAATGTACATAAATAAGTGCACGGATACATACGTATAAAACCTCAATTCTGGTGAAGTTGGGACATTGTGTGAAATGTAAATAAAAACAAAATACAATGACACGACAGACCGGAAAAATGTTTGCATCATTACAGATGCTGCTTCAATCTGTCTGTCAATCTCCCGTTCCAGTCTCCCCTCACTCATGAATAAGACCCCAAGATACTTAAACTCTTCCACTTGGGACAGGAGCTCATCCCAACCTGGAGAGGACAATCCACCCTTTTCCAGCTGAGGACCATGGACTCGGACTTGGAGGTGCTGATTCTCATCCCAGCCACTTCACACTCAACAGCAAACCATCCCAGCAAAACCTGTAAGTCATTGTTTGATGAAGCCAACAGGACAACATCATTTGAAATCAGCAGGCATGATATCCTCTGTTTCTTGGCTGCACCTAGAAATCCTGTTCATAAAAATTATGAACAGGATAGGTGACAAAGGGTAGCCCTCTCACTGGAAACAAGTCCAACTGAGTGTTGGCAATATGAACCAAACTCTCACAACGTTGTATAGAGACCAGATACCCCATTTTCCCAAAGCACCCCCCACAAAAAACACACGAGAGACGTGGTCGAATGCTTTGTCCAAGTCCACAAAACACATGTAGACTGGTTAGGAAAACTCCCATGAACCTGCAAAGATTCTCTAGAGGGTAAAGAGCTGGTACAACGTGCCACGGCCAGGACAAAAATCACATAGTTCCTTCTGAATCCCAAGTTTGACAAGTGGCTGGACTCTCCTCTCCAGAATTCTGGCATAGACCTCTATGCCAGACCTTCTGGCATAGAGGCTGAGGAATGTGGTACCCCTAAAGTTAGAACACACCCTCCGGTTTCCCTTCTTAAAGAGAGGACCACCACCCCGATTTGCCATGCCAAAGCTACTGTCTCCAACTTCCACGCAATGTTGCAGAGGCGTGTCAGCCATGACAGCCCTACAACATCCAGAGCCTTGAGGTACTCAAGGCAAATCTCGTCCACCCCCGGGACCCAAAGTTAAAGGTGCCTTGAGGGTTAATTACAACTCTATGTTAACAACAGAGCCAGAGCATTAAGTGAGTATTTCAGATTGGGGATGATAAAGATGAGTATATTACAGGTAAATAAAATCTAGAAAAGGACTGGTTTAAACATTTATTACATATTTGAAAAATGCAAAACAAGAGACAAGTAATCGAGTGCCTAGTTTTTTGAAATAAAATAATACTTGTTGCATGAACATTGATTGAAACTCTGAGCTTAAGCTACCATCTTTTAATCTCCCCAATCATAAACACAATTAATATGCAAATGATGGCTAACCTATGAGATTGCTTTGCCATGCCTACCATTGAGGCATAACTGTGTATTCACAATAACACACTTCAAATCGGGTTTAAATTGTATGAAGGAAAGTGGGGAGTATTTGGGGATGGCATTGTTTTCTTTTGTGTTTCTCGAAGGTAAGAACAATCGAAACACTCTACTGTATTGGTAAGTTCACTTTCAATTTTTGCTTGATTAAAGCAAGAGCAGATAGAAATTGAAAAGAAACATTTTTTTAACAATGACAAATGTCTTTGTCTTAATCCTAATGACCTGTTTCCTATTATGCACTTTGTGCTACAGTTTTTGGATGAAAAGTGCTATATAAATAAAGCTTTGATTCATTATCTGATCTGACAACACTTCTACAAATCTGGTAAGGTTTGGATAAAGCCTGATAATCTGCTTAATGTGTGTGTCAGAAAGAATGAACTCAAGACACCACACTAAAGGCTGAAAAGGACCAGGAGGAGATTCTTTGATGAAACTGAAAAACTCCATATTATGCAAATCAGTTTGTTGTGCATTGCAATGATGCCCAATTTATTTAGGAAAATAATAATGGTCCTGTCTGCTTCTGCTTTAATCAATTTGAGATATTGTGATTTTAAGAAAAATTAAAACAAAACAGAATGATATTGTGAGACAGATTTTCATGCTTCTTTGTTTTTCATTTGTTTTTTGTCTCTTTTTGTTCTCTGCTTTCATCTTTCTTCATTTTCTATCTTTCTTAATCTCAGGCAGAGTGTAAAAGGAGGGACTAAGGCTGATGGTGGCAGATGCTGAGACCTGAATTTCAAATGGCAATGATTTGAGTGTGACTAGGGACAGAACATGGGCGATACCTGAACTGCAACATCGATGGCACAAATGTTCACACACAGCGGGGAAAATAAGTATTAAACATGTCAACATTTTTCTCATTAATCATATTTCTGATGGAGCCGTTGACCTGAGATTTTCACCAGTCATTAGTAAAAACCCAAGTAATACAGTAAAGGAGTAAGAAAAGCCTTTGTTGGAAATAACAGCTTCCAGACTCCTCCTGTATGGAGAAACTAGGCACAGGCATTGATCAGGAATGATTTTAGCCCATTCTTCCAGAGAAACTGTCTTCAAATCTTGAAGGTTCAGTGGGTGTCTTCTATGAACTCTTATCTTCAGTTCGTTCCATAGATTTTCAATTGGATTCAGGTCAGGTGACTGACTGGGCCATTCTAGCAGCTTTAATTTCCTTCTCTGGAGCCAGTTCAGGTTCAGGTTACTTTATTTGTACCTGTAGGTAGATTTGTTTTGCAGTCTGGTGACATCCATATTTACAAGCCACAAATTACATTCAACATAAACACAAACACAGGCACACATGAAGCTGACTATAAACATGATAAAAATACTCAAGGCTCCATCAATCAGGGTATAAAAAGACAAAGAGATGGGAGAAAAAACAGAGGTAAGAGAGAAGGGTCATATTAAAAGTTAAAAACTAGTCAAAGAGGTTAAAAACTCAAAGGTCTAAAACCCAATAAAATATTTAGAACCCAAGTAACATCCTACAAAAATAAGTAAATATAAAATGGAGTTAATAAATAGGTACCTAAATTATGTGCAATATATTGTTACAGCTTGTTCAACTCTTTGACAGCAGCAGGAACAAAGCTGTTTTTGTAGCGCTGGGTTCTACTTTTGGGGACAGCAAACCTCCGTCTTGAGGGAAGAAGCTGAAAGTTGCAGTGCAAAGGGTGGGAGTCATCATTTAAAATGGAGGTAGCCATCCTCTGTACTTGTCTGGTGTACAGGGATGTCAGGCTCAGCTGTGGCTCACCAAGCAAACGACTGGACCATCTAACTACCTGATCCAAGGATTTCCTCTGTTTCAGTTTTATCTGACCAAACCATGACACTAAAGAAAAGGATAAAACAGATTCAATAAAAGCCCGATAAAACATTGTCATTATGGTTCGGTCAATTTGGAAGCGTGCAAGTTTTCTCAAGCAGTGCAAATGTTGCTGACCCTTTTTGCACACCCTTTCACAGTTCTCTTCAAACTTTAAATTACTATCAATAATCGTCCCAAGATATTTGTAGGACTGTACACATTCGGTGGTCTGGCTTTTTAGTACGGTGACTTTGTGCCTGGGAGTTTTCCTCCTAAAGTCAATAATCATGTCTTTAGTTTTTGTCGTATTCAGCTGCAGGTAGGAATCCTCACACCAGTGAACAAAATCATCAACTACTGGGCCGTGGCCACTCTCACCATCCTGGAGGAAACTGACAATAACTGAGTCATCAGCATACTTTATAATGTGTCTGTTGTCATGTCTGCTCCGACACATGCTTGTGTACAGGATGAAGAGTAGTGGTGACAACACACACCCCTGAGGAGAGCCAGTAGAAGAGCACTTTAGGTCAGACAATGTACCATTGACCCTTACTCTCTGTGTCCTGTTGGTTAAGAAATCCAGAATCCAACCCACCAGATTATTGCTCACATCACATTGTTGCAGGAGCCTTTCAACTAAGATATGAGGTTGGATTGTATTAAAGGCGGAGGAAAAGTCCACAAATAAAAGTCTGGCGTGTGTCCCATTAAAATCCAGATGTTTAAAAAGCATGTTAAACAGAGTGACAGTGGCGCCCTCCACTCCTCTGTGAGGCCTATAGGCAAACTGCAGAGGATCCAATGCATGCTCAGTCTGCTTTAGGACCTCACATCTGACCAGTTTTTCAAAAATTTTCATTAAAATTGAAGTCAGAGCAACTGGTCTAAAGTCGTTCACCGTTTTAGGACAGCTGGATTTTGGAACGGGAACAACCATGGCTTCGTTCCAGGTCTTAGGCACATGTTGTGTCTGTAAGGACTTATTGAAAATGTAATGAAATGCAGGACTCAGTTCATGTGCACAGGACTTTACCAAGCGCCCACATATATTATCAGGGCCCTGACTTTTGTTCACTTTTACAGCACAGAACGCCCTTTTAACATCCTGCACCTCAATATTAAAGTGCTGATTGTCTTTGAGTTTCTGTTTCAAATCTTGGGTTTCTGTGCTAAAATCAGAGGAATCAGAACGACCATAAATGGTAAATGGTAAATGGCATTCACTTATATAGCGCTTTTTATTCTCATCTCTTGATGACCAAAGCGCTTTACAGATCCTGCAATCCACCCATTCACACACACATTCACACACTGAATAAAACTGACCATAAAAACAATTAAGAGCATTAGCCAGCTCTGTGTCTGAATTAAAACCATCTAAAAACACACGATTACTGCGCTCTGTGCTCTGAAGGCCTGCAATAGTTTTCATACTGGCCCAGGCTGAACCAAGTTTCTTTGTTGCCATCTTGCTTTCCAATTCTGATTTATAATTCTGTTTTGCTCTTAAAATTTCGGACTTCAGCTCTTTTGTGGCAACCTGTAGCTCAGAAATAGACCCCTGTTTAAAGGCAAGTGCTTTCCTCTGTAAGCAGGATTTAACTGATTTTGTAACCCATGGCTTGTTGTTGGGATATATTTTGACACGTTTACGTGGAACGATCTTATTTTACAGAAAGCCATGTATGAGCATGTGACGTCCACCAAAGAGTCCAAATCATCCCCGCAGGACAGAGTGAACATCTCCCAGTCTGTACAGTTAAAGCATTCCTGGAGGCTGTACACCGAATCCTCTGTCCACACATCAATGTGTACTTTTTCTTCTGCAATGGAGTCTTGCAAGGTGAGCAGGCATAGAGCCCAAGTCAGTTGAATGCATTACTTAAGAGACATTACTCAGCACTGAGGCACCACGTGAAGTAGCAACCATCCTGTGGAGCCCCCAACGCCGGGACACCACACAACCAGTAACCACAGAAAGCGCCACAAGGGCCGCCCTAACCAGGACAGGCCAGGGCCTGCACCACAGCTGTAGGCAGTGGTATAAAGCTCCCACCCACCCAAACTAGGGTGACCCACGAGACCAACACCCCTGCAGATGGGCCAGGCAGCATCCGGCATGAGGGACCCCACTGAGGAAACACTGGAGCTAAAACACATAAATACAAAATAAAATTAAGAACACACAGAGCAAAGGGAACTAAAGACCCATACTTAGAAAGTAAGCAAAGAACACATCAAAATAGGAAAATCTAAAAGCAACTGGAGCTAAGAAGAATGTCAAAACAATGGAACATAAATGACTACTTCAATAAAAGTTAAATGGTGTGTTAAAAGACAAAATTTAAAAAGGTACAAAAGAACTAAGAACACATAAAAACAGGAACTAAAAACCCATACTTAAAAACTGAACTAAACACATCAATTAGAAGACGAGAAAATCTAAGAACAAGTGGCGCCAAGAAGAACATAAAACAATCAAACATAAATGACTGCTTCAGTAATAGTTAAACAGGTTTATTAAAAGCCAAATTAAAAAGGTGGGTCTTGAGCCTGTTTTTAAAAGCATCTATTGACTCTGCTCTCTGAGGCTCTCTGGCAGGCTGTTCCACAGACAAGGACCATAAAAGTGAAAGGAAGCTTCACCAAAGGTCTTGGTCTTGACTTTGGAAACAATTAAAAGGCCAGTACAAGAGGACCTCAGGGTTCGCGAGGGCTCATAAGATAGAAACAGCTCAGATAGATAAGAAGGCCCAAGACCACTGAGGCATTTAAAAACTTCTAAGAGAACCTTAAAATCAATCCTAAAAAGCATGGGGAGCCAATGCAGTGATTCTAAAACTGGTGTAATATGCACCCGCCCCTTGGTCCTCATTAACACTCGTGCTGCTGAATTTTGGAGCTGTTGGAGATGTGATATTCTTTTTTTGAGGAAGACCAGAGAGCAGGGCATTACAATAGTCTATACGACTAGTAATAAAAGCATGCATCAAGACCTTCGTGCTGGCAAGAGAGAGAAAAGGGCGGACTCTGGCTGTAGTCCTAAGATGGTAAAATCCAATTTTTGCTACATTAAAAAATTAAAGTTAAATTAAAATTAAAGTCAGAGTCTAAAAGAACACCCAGGTTCTTGACACAATGTGTAGGTTTTAGACCTAGCAATTTTGGTAGAAGTTTCTCTCTCTTTTCTTCAGGACCAATGATTAAAACTGTTTTGCCCTGGTTTAGCTGTAGGAAGCTCTCTGCCATCCATGACTTTATATCTAAAATACAGTTCAAAAGGGCATTAATTGGTTTTGTGTCTTCAAGAGACGTGGCAATGTACAGTTGTGTATCATTAGCATAGCTATGAAAATTGATGCCATGTCTCCTGATAACATCCCCAGGTGGTAACATATAAACATTAAAAAAATAATGGCCCTAAAATTGAACCTTGGGGTACTCCACACTTGATTTCATGGATTGCCGAAGAACATGTTTACAAAATAGTGAAAATAAAAAAAATAAATAAATATTTACAAAATAGTGGCGATCTGTGAGATAGGAATGAACCATTCAAGAACAATACCTGAGAGGTCCGCCAGGTGTTTGAGTCTGCTTAATAAAACGTGTTGATCTACTGTATCAAAGAGAGCGCTGAGATTCAGCAGCACCAGGACTGACAGTTTCTGAGAGTCCATGTTTCACCTGATATCATTAACAATTTTTAACAGGGCTGTCTCGGTACTGTGGTTTGTCCTAAAACCAGATTGAAATTTCTCAAAAATGTTGTGGTTAATAAGAAAATTGTTTAACTAGATAAAAACAATGTTTACTAAAACTTTACTTAAGAATGGCAAGTTGGATACAGGTTGATAGTTACTGAGGATATCAGGATCTAAATTACTCTTCTTCAAAAGGGGCTTCATCACAGCCGTTTTAAAGGCAGCGAGGAAAACACCAGTCTGAAGAAAGCAATTTACAATGTTTAAAATCTCATGTTTGAAGAATCCATAAAATGTTTTAAAAAGTGATGTGGGAATCGGATCTAAAAGGCAGGAGGTCAAGTTTACCTGGGAGAAAATACTAAGCATCTTAGCATCAGCCAGGGCAAAACAATCCAGCGTTTCCTCACCTAAAGGTGAGTCCAAGATTCCATTAAAAGCAGCCTTCTGGTCAGATAAAAATGTTGGATCTAATAGAATCAACCTTGCACCTGAAGTGGTCTGCAAAACTCTCACAGAGAGTCGGATGGCAGGTTTGTGTTTTTATTAAAATCTGGGTTGATTAACTGATCAATGGTTGCAAAAAGGACTTTAGGGTTATTGTTATAGGTTGAGATTATGTTGGCAAAATACTCTGCTCTCGATGTCTTGACTGCATTATTGCATATTTTTAATTTATTTTGTAGTATTTGGTAATCGATAGTTAATTTGTTTCCCCCCATTTCCTCTCAGCCATCCTGCACTCTCTTTTCAGTTTTTGGATTTGGTTATTTCTCCATGGAGGCTTTGGTTTATTTCTAACTGTCCTTGTGATTATTGGAGCAACTCTGTCAATAGTTGATCTTAATTTACTGTTAAAATTATCAACAATAAAATCACATGATGCAGATGAAATAGCTGGGGGAGTGTTGCATAAGAGTTTGATAAAA
This sequence comes from Pholidichthys leucotaenia, assembly GCA_020510985.1. Lineage (NCBI taxonomy): Eukaryota > Metazoa > Chordata > Actinopteri > Cichliformes > Pholidichthyidae > Pholidichthys > Pholidichthys leucotaenia. The sequence continues at coordinate 196,251,830 of CM035840.1, forward strand.
TCAGCAGCCACTTCAGGTGTCAGATGGCACTTTCTCACAGTTCACACCGAGGTCTCCCGTTGCATAAAACCAGTGATGTTAAAAAACACACAGTCATGGTCAGATACAGCCAAGTCAACAACAGAGGACACACTCGTGGGCAGGCCACGGCTAAAGACAAGATCCAGAGTGCGTCCCCTGTTGTGAGTTGGCTGCATGACATGTTGAGTAAAATTCATGGATGTGAACATGCCATTAAAATCTTCTGACATATGGTTGCCCTGCTTATCAGTGTGTAGATTAAAATCACCGGAAATGAGAATAAAATTATATGAAGAGTGGATTATTGATAAAAACTCAGAGAACTCATTAATAAAAACAGGGCAGTATTTGGGTGGTCTGTAAACTGTCTGTAAACTGTGACGCATAAAATTGCAGGGCTGCTAAAAAGACAAAAGCGTGGTGCTCAAATGCGGTATATTGATCAGCTAAAATTTGCTTTACTGCAAGTGAGCAAGAAAAAATAAAAGCAGTACCTCACCCTTCCTACCCTTTCTTATGGAAAAAAAACTGAACTAAAATTTGGTGGGGAGGCCTCAGTGAGAACTGCTGGTGCATCCGTGCCAAGCCACGTCTCTGTTAAAAATAAACAATCTTATTATCTAAAATCAGGTCATTGATGATAAAAGTCTTGTTAGCAAGTGACCGTATATTTAAAAGAGCCATATTTAGGGTAGGTGGTGAGTTATTCATGGGTGGGTAATTTGTTTTCTGTGGATTATTGATAGGAGATTGATCCACAGAACATAGACAGCGTGGAACTAGTGAACTGTATGTTTTATGGATGGAGGTCTGTCTGTGAGCAATGTCCTAATGGGGAAGGTTGTCATGTTTGGGGTCGTTCACCCTGTCCGTGACCTGTGGCTGTAGGTTTTGATTATTGCTTATTAATTCCAGCTGTCAGATTGAGCTTTGCTCTCTGTCACTCCTACAGTCACACCTCCTCCTCACCAGACATTCACCGGCTGCATGGTATCACCACACACACACACACACACACCAGATACACATTCATACTGATCCGTTTGCCACGCACCTGTTTCCACTTGCCGCTCGTTAGCATCTGGGGGTACTTCTGGCCGGCAGTGGAAACACTCAGTGCGTTGGCATCAGTCAGTCTCCCTGGGTTGACATGGCTCACTCTTCCATGGACTACTATGTTGTTTTTCCAAGCCTTTCCGCTCCAACATTAATGTAAGTCTGTTCTTTTATTATTTTCTGCCCTTTTTCTCCACTGCCAGTTCCATCCTGGAGCACGTGGGGCTTACCTATTGAGTCTGTAGCCTGTCACCTTCTCCATACCATCATTGCTACTAATCGGACAGCGTTATGGACATTTTGTGCATCAGTTTCCTTTGTTAATAAACACGTTGACCTTCACCAGCGTTAGGGCTTGTATTAATTGATTTGAGTGTGCGCATTTACGCACATACATGACAAAGGTGGGTAGTCAATGAATTTCCAGACTAGATGGTGGAGGCTGACAAAAACGGGACTGGTGCTGGACAGTCTTCCTGAGGGTAAGAGATGTGAGTGGATCCGGAGGGGAGGGGTCGTGGGATGTAAACAGTCAATCGTGTGCTGTGGTTTGAATGATATGCATCAGGTTTGCTGCTAAAAGCCAGCTACCTGATGTATTTAAATGTATGCCGTCAGATTTATAGAGAGTGTGGTGGCCCCAAAACAAGTTAAAATTGTAAATAAAATTAATGTTAATTTTGTTGCTGCTGCAGACGTACTTGAGCCAAGTTGAGAGGGCAAGAATATAACTAAAATGGTCTGATCCACGGTGCAGTGTGGGAATGGGACCAGAAATAAAAACAGACTTTCCACTGTTTGATAAAATATTAAAAAGTTTGCAGAAGTCATTTTTAGTGATTTCAGACTGTCTGTGGGTGGTGTTGTTAGTCCCTACGTGAATAATAATCCATGTGATGGAGGGGGGGTTGTGACTGCAGCGGATCCAGGAGCTTTTCTAACAGGTCGGGGACAGTAGCTCCTGGGAAACAGTGAGTGATAGAGTTAGAATACCTGATGTACCTTATGATGGAGTCATCGACGATCATCGTGGTTGGAGGAACAAGTGGGCGGGATGTTGGTGGTTGCAGGGTCCCTCGACGAGAGTCAGTGCGGTGAGGTGGCGGCAGAGTGGGGGTCCCGTCATTGGGGCAGGTAGGGCCCCTTACCTCACCAGCCGATGCGCAGGTCAGCGAAAAGGCACCAGAACAGGAGGAGGAATTTCCCGACTGCTCCGTGCAGTGTGGCCTCCCGGAGTGCCAGCAAACATCCTCCATCAGGATCATTCGTCGGGTGCAGTACTCTCCAGAACGGGGCCAGAGCTGCTGTGGTTTGGCTGGGACCACGCCAGCCGCCTCACTGCTGTCAGCCCTCAGTGGAGGAAAGGCCGCTGGGTCTTCCAACAAAGGGATGGGTGTGATGTTAGCGGGGGCTGCGCGCTGAGCGGAGCTCGGGCGAACTGGAACCAGTGAAGCTGGAGCATCGGTGGAAGGTGGATTATCAGCCGTTGCCAGAGCCTCATAACGGTTGGAGACGGGCAGAGGAGGGCTGGTGGTTGACACGTCTGAGGCCCTTTTCCTGCCCTGGACCACCACCTTAGACCAGACCATCTGATTCGGTGTTGAGCAGGACGAGGCACGGTGGACAGGCGGAGGGGTCCCAGGCGACAGTGTCTTGGAGGGCTGAGCCATTCAAGGCCGTTTTTTTGGACTCCTGGGTCACTAAAAGACTCATCGTCTGTGACAGCAGAGGAAGACATAAGCTGAAGTTGGACAGGAGCGCGTTTTTCTGCTGCAGTTCATCAGAGAGTCATCGGATATCCTCCTCCAGGTCAACAATTTTCTTTTGTGCTTTCTGCAATAGAATTTTTTAACCCCCAGGCACTGTCATGCCCATTTTTGACTAAAAACAAATGGTTCAGCCGTTGCAAGCTGTATGATTAATATAGCCGATCGATAAAGTTCCAGCTCCAGATTAAAAAGTTAATATCACTAAATAGAAAGTTAATATCAATAAAAGAGAATAAAAAAATTAAAACGGAGTAGGTAAAATAAATAAAAACAGATAAAATAACCAGTACGTGTAAGAGTGACCAAGGTTTTCCACAATGAGGTGCTGTCTGAAGAGAGACAGTCTTCAAAATATGGACTTCTGTGACCTGCTCTTCTGTGCTCTTCCTCAGCATATTGCAATGATCTAGACGAAAAAAAGCACCAGTTTTCCAAATGGCATGTCTATGTCCCACAAAGTGAACAAGTCAAAGCTAGATTTATCATCCCAATAGGCCAACCATAATACATATTTGGTTATAGAGTCTTTATTTTATCTAGAGATGCCAAGAAGTAGTGAGTGAAGTAAATGGAACATGGAAATGAGAAGAAATTACACTATAGATATCTACTAACTGCTAATTGCATCAGCTCATCTTTGGTTAGTGGATGAGCTGACAACAAAAATGCATGTGTTGAGGTTGAATTTACCACCCCAATCAGTCACATCAGTCACTCATAATACCTATGTGGTGGTAACATAATCATGGTTTTGTTCAGGATTCCCTCAGTGCCGCCAGCAAGATAGCACAAGTTACATAACCCAACAGACAGGCTGAAGAGGAGGATGGATCTAAACAATGGCTTATAACAATACGCCTATTCTACTCTTTATGCACTCCTGAACTGTGTTGTAGGGGGCATATATAATATGTGATTATGCCCTGCTCCCAAGTTGTTTTCTTGGACTTATAATTACTCTGGTTTATTCTCAAGTTGGTGTTCAGAGTATTTTTTTTGCCTCATTGCCATGTTGTCATCACTCTGATAACAAGATGGCACCAGTGTGTGTGGCTGAGCACCTGTCACTGACAGTTCGATCGGTTCGATCCCAGCCCCCGACCAACAGTGATCTGTGTGGAGTTTGCATGTTCTCCCCGTGTTGCGTGGGTTTACTCCGGGATTTCTCCGGTTTCCTCCCACATGCCAAAAACATGCATGTTAGGTTAATTGGCTGTTCTAAATTGTCCCTAGATATTTGTTTCCTATAGGCCCTTAGAATAGAGGGTTAGTATTAATGAAAGCGCTTTGAGTGGTCTTTGTGACTAGAAAAGCGCTATATAAGTGCAGGTTAGTTAGTTAGTTAGTAGTTAGTTCTATTTGCGTTTTTTTTGTTTTTAACCTTCTGCACTCAATAAATCAAGTCTCTGCTGGTGTATGATCGCCAAACTCTACTGGATCTTCAAAGGTCCGTCAAAGATTTTGTTTTCTTTGAGTACAGTGGACAGAAAGCCTTGCCCCCATTCTTATCCAGAATTCCGTCTCAACGTTACCGGGGCTCGGCTGCTCAACCCTCCCAGTGGAAGCGTCACCGTCGCCACAGTAAACGCGGTGGTCGGTTGGTGAAGCAAAAACACTCCCTGGCGTGTTGTGCTGCTTCTCAAACACAATATGGATTATTGTTTTGTCTGTTGGTGTCTCAGCACTCACTGGATAACCATCAGTGCCTGCCTGGTACCTGTAGCTGGCTTCAATCAGGTGTTCCGGCCACACTGCCCCTGCTTTCCCTGGCTTTGCCAGTGCAGGGTTAACCTCGGGAACCTGAGGCCGCTGTGTTGGGTTCCCCGGTCCACTCCACCACAGGCCCCAGCAAATACTAGGATTGGCCTGATAAACCAGTGATGGTAAATAAAACTTTCATTCTCAGGGCTTTCTTCACCTCTTGTGGTCTGGATTCCATCTGTATATGTGAGACTTGGCTGAGTGTTGGTGACTGTAGCGCTTTCTCTGAACTTTTACCAGTTGGTTATTCTTATTTTAACTCGCCGTTGACATCGGGTCGAGGAGGAGGAATGGCGACTATTTATAAAAATGACTTTAAATGTAAGCAGTGCTTTTTATCCTTTTCCTTCACCAGTTTTAAAGTGACTTTAACTGAGATGGGTCACTCTGACTAGGTGCTGTGCGCTGTCATCTACCTACTCCCCAAATATAATAAGATAAGATAAGATAAGATAAGCCTTTATTAGTCCCACAAAGGGGAAATTCCAGGATTGCAACAGCACAGGGATAGCAACACTCAGAGCAACAATCAGAAGGCAAGAAAAAAAACAAGCAAGCAGGAGCAGCTAATATACATATGTACATATTACTATAAAATATATATATACACACACACACACACAGACACACAGTGCAGAGCATTGTAGCTGGATGGAATAAATATATGAATATATGAACACACAGTGCAGAGCATTGTAGCTAGATGGAATAAATATGTAAATATATAAACACCCACAGTACGGAGCATTGCAGCTAGGTGGAATAAATATGCAAGTATATAAACACACACAGTGCGGAGCAATGTAGCTAGATGGAATAATATGTAGATATATAAAAACACAGTGCGGAGCATTGTAGCTAGATGGAATAAATATATAGATATATAAATATAAACACACCCAGTGCTGAGCATTGTAGCTAGATGGAATAAATATGTAAATATATAAACACACACAGTGCAGAGCATTGTTGCTAGGTGGGATGAAACAGCATAACCGTCTATTTAGTTATCCTACATGGTATGATTATGTGCCCATACATATTCTCACCCTCCATAGCGACCGGTATGTTCCTAGTTGTATGCCGGAGAGGACCATAGTGTAAGTCTATTGCATCTTTTGCATTAAAAAAACTATTAGTTTGTTACGTCTTTTTGCTATCTCTGCGAGCAACCCTGCTTAGGTTGTACAGTCTGACAGCCGTTGGTAGGAAGGACCTACGAAACCTCTCGGTTGTGCACCTGGGATGATGTAGTCTGCTGCTAAATGAGCTCCTCAGTGCATCCAGTATGTCCTGCATAGGGTGGAACTCGGACTCCAGCAGAGATGACAGTTTAGCCACCGTCCTTCTCTCTCCTATCTCCTCCATTGGATCAAGGCGCTGCCCCAGGACAGAGCTACCTTTCTTAATCAGTTTGTTCAGTCTCTTCCTATCGGCTGCAGTAATGCCACTGCCCCAGCAGACCACTCCAAAAGTGATGGCTGATGCCACCACCGTGTCGTAGAATGACTTCAGCAGCGCCCCTTGTACACCAAAAGACCTGAGTCTCCTCAGCAGGAACAGCCTGCGCTGTCCCTTCTTGTAGAGTGCGTCAGTATTGTGTGACCAGTCTAGTTTATTGTTCAGATGAATACCCAGGTACTTATAGGATGTCACCATCTCGATGTCTGTTCCCTGTATATTTACTGGTGCTGTGAGGGGCTGCCCATGCCTGCGGCAGTCCACCACCAGCTCCTTAGTTTTCCTCGCGTTGATCTGGAGGCAGTTCCGATGGCACCAGTCCACAAAGTCCTGGATAAGCCCTCTGTACTCAGCTTCATCTCCGTTGGAGATGAGACCAACGATCGCAGAGTCATCAGAGAACTTCTGTAGATGGCAATGTGTTGTGTTGTGTGAGAAGTCCGCAGTATAAAGAGTGAACAGGAAGGGAACCAGCACCGTTCCCTGGGGGGCCCCCGTGCTACTGATGATCGTGTCGGAAACACAGTCCCGGGTTCTCACAAACTGAGGCTGGTTCGTGAGGTAGTCCAGGATCCATGATGACAGGTGCTGGTCCACCCCTGCGCGCAGCAGCTTGTCCTTCAGGATCATCGGTTGGATGGTGTTGAAAGCACTGGAGAAGTCAAAGAACATGATCCTCACCATATTCCCGGGCTTCTCCAGGTGGGACAGAGAACGGTGAAGGAGGAAGATCACCGCATCCTCCACCCCAATGCCATGCTGGTAGGCGAACTGGAGTGGATCCATCGCTGGTTCCACCAGGGGGCGGAGATGAGCAAGGAGCAGTCTCTCCAGGGTCTTCATCAAGTGGGACGTCAAGGCCACCGGTCTGTAGCTGTTCAGGTCTTTGGGGTGGGAAGTTTTTGGTACAGGTACCACACAAGATGTTTTCCACAGCTGTGGTACCCTCCCCAGTTTCAGGCTCATGTTGAAGATATACGTCACAATCCCACACAGCTGGTCTGCACAGGACTTGAGGAGCTTTGCGCTGATGCCGTCCGGTCCCGACGCCTTCCTCGCCTTGATCTTCCTCAGCTCCGTCCTCACCTGGGTCTTGGTCAGGGTCAGGATGGGGGGCTGTGTGTTGGGAGTGGGGGGGGGGGTGTCGGTGGAGTGGGGAGTGGGCAGCAGGACTTGATTTCTTAGAGGCAGCAGTGGTTGTTGTGCAGACAGGGGGGAGGGCGGTTGGTCAAATCTATTGAAAAACAGATTCAGGTTGTTCGCCCACTCCCTGCCCCCCGTGGCCTGGGGGGAGGTATTCTGGAGCCCCGAGATGGTTTTGAGGTTTCTCCAGACCCCGCTGATGTCGCTCTGTTGCAGCTTGTCCTTCATCTTCTTCCTGAAGCTGTCCTTGCCTTCTCTGATCTTTCTCCTCAGCTCCCTCTGTACGGACTTCAGCATCTCCCTGTTCCCCGACCTGAAGATCCTCTTCTTCTCTCTCAGAAGTGTTTTTATCTCAGGGTTGATCCAGGGTTTGTTGTTTGAGTGACGCCGTATGGTCTTGGTGGGAACGGATTTGTCCACACAGAAGCTGAGGTAGCCCGTGAAGGTGTGAATGAGGCCATTGATGTCCTCACCATGTGGATCGCAGAGCTGCTTCCAGGCAGTGGCTTCAAAACAGTCCTTTAGAGTGTCCATTGTCTCCTCAGACCATAACTCCACAGTGTGCATGGCCGGAGGTTGTCTGTGCACTAGGGGTTTGTACACCGGTCGGAGATGAACCAAGTTGTGATCCGATCTCCCAAGTGGGGGGAGTTGTGATGAGGTGTACGCCTCCTTAGTGTTTGCGTAGAACAAATCCAGTGTTTTATTGTCTCTAGTGTGGCATGTGACATACTGGGTGAAAGTGGGCAGAATGGGAGACAGTGAAACGTGGTTGAAATCGCCTGAGATGAGGAGAAGAGCATCTGGGTGTTCTGTCTGCAGCCTGCTGGTTACTGAATGGATGATGTCACGCGCTGTCCCAGCGTTCGCCGTCGGATTTGCATAAACAACAATGCAGATCACGTGTGAGTGTTCTCTCGGGAGATATGTAGGCCTCATGCTAACAGCTAGCAACTCAATGTCTTTGCTGCAGTGTCGTTGTTTAACAGTGATATGTCCCGGTCTGCACCAGTTGTTGTTAACATACATTATCACTCCACCGCCCCTAGTTTTGCCACTCTCTGGTGTTCGGTCAGCTCGTATCATGTGAAAACCCTCCAGCTCAATGTTAGCATCTGCTGCTAGTTCAGTTAGCCACGTCTCAGTAAACAAAAGGAGAGAGCACTCCCGGTAAGTGCTATCATAACGGGAGATAGCCGCTAGCTCATCTAACTTTCCCAGTATCGACCGTACATTTCCCATGACAACAGATGGAAGGGAGGGTCTGTACCTTATATTTTTTGTCCTCCGCCTTACTCCAGCCCGGCAGCCGCGGCGTTTTCGCCTCAGTTCTCTCGGTATGTCGAGTTTTTCCAATGGGACCGGGTGGCGGTTGAATGCTAGCAGCTCTTCTCTGCTGTATCGTATCCTGCTATAAACAGTGGCTACGTCCACCGGCTCAGGAGACATTTGGGACGATCTGTGTGTCCGTGATATAAGTGGGGTGAAAAAAAAAAAGTGATCAAAAGAGAGAGGAAGGGAAAAAAAACTCGGAATCGAGCCGCTGTTGCAAAAGGCAGCCTACTGGTGTGGCGCCGAGAGGAGAAAAAAAAAAAAAAAGGACTTTGCAAATGTCTTTTGCCAATTTTCTGGCTGAAATTATGCCAAATTATGACCGAGTCCTTATTGTTTTCGAGTCCTTATTGACCGAGTCCTTATTATTTTCATATCCATGTGTGCTGTCCGGACAAGCCACTGGTGAATGACTTTTTAAACCTTATTTAAGATAAGATAAGATAAGATAAGCCTTTATTAGTCCCACAACGGGGAAATTCCAGGATTGCAACAGCACAGGGATAGCAACACTCAGAGCAACAATCAGAAGGCAAGAAAAAAAAAAAAAAAATTATATTCTTTTAATATTTATTAATATAATTAATAAATAATTAATATAATTAGTATAATTAATAAATAATTTTTTAATATTAAATATTTATTCTTTTAATTTGGAACAGTTTTTATCTGGTGGTCCTACACACGAACACGGACACACATTGGACCTTGTTCTTTCACATGGTTTATCTGTGTTTAACTTGGAGATCTGTGACAATGTGTTCTCTGATCAAATGCTGATTTTATTTGATGCTGCCTACTGTACCAAAGTTAAAACCTGCGCTCCTGCTAGTCGCTGTCATATTTTTACCCTGAAACTAGCAGGACATCATGGACAGATTGTGCCCCTCTCGGCACAGGTGCAGCGCTGTGCCTGTCATGTGATGTAATATGATGTGGCCAGAAACTCCCCAGTTGATTTAAGTTGTACAAAGCATTCCACCTCACAAGGTGGCAGACATGTATAACTTACTGCTCTTTCCTTGGAGGAATTATGGTGGACATAGAAGCATCCTTCTTTACACCAGAGAGGAAGAAGTTTTTAGACAAACACATATGGACGTTACCAATCGTGGATGGAGGAGAATTTGCTCCCGAATTTGCCAACTATGATTGTAAAAAGAGATTATTTAGCTTATGAAGGTAAATGTTTAAATTTTGTTGTAACAGAGGGTGCGTGAAGCTGGCTGATATTCACCTGCTGTCGACTGCAGTGCCTCGTGACTGGAGAGAACAATTCGCCGGTTCCATGTCGCCATATACGATAAATAGCGGTGGAATAACAGCAAAATTGAGGTGGAATAATCAAAGCAGTTTCTGAATGTGGGGGGGGGGGATAAAATGACCAACAGAAGAGAAAATACCAACCAGGATGCCGCAAAAGGATGAAGCGAGTGAGCCGCCTTTGCCAGCGGTAAGTGACGATGTCTGTGCTTGTTTACATTGTACTGCATTGTACTGATTTTCTGGTTCATATACTTTGAAGATAAGATAAAAAAAAAAAATGCCCAAAACAAGAAACGGTGACAAAAAGCAGAACCATTCTTTGTGTAAATATGTCCAAAAGTCCACTTTTGACTGAAAGTTATGTAATTTGATATGGCTGCCGTGGCATTATGCAAATTAGATGTGTACATTTACTCCTATCTCAAACTTTGGATCATATTCTACATCTTTCTAATTGACAGTAAGTCACTATCGCTTACCACTTTCAAGTTATAGCTTTGGAAATCTCTGACATCTGAACTGAACATTTTCTTGAAAAAAATCCTGCCCACTAGTGGCTGAAGGACCAACTTGGCGCCTGGGCCAGTTAAGAGGTTTTAAGCCCTCCACTGCTTGTCAGTTTTCCGCTGCTTTTATTCAGCTCTTTGCTCCCCCTGATTCAATTCTCTCTGATGCGGAGAAGCTTAATTCCCTGTTTTGTTCCTCCAGCCAAACCATCCTGGATTGTAGCCCAGAGCCAAACTTGAGCCATGGTTCAATGACAGAACTTGGGCAGTCAGAAGAGAATGCTACAAAGCTGAGCACAGGTGAAAGAAGGACAAGCTGCAGGTATCTTGTCAAATTTTAAAGGACTGTTGGCATCATTATCAGTCTTGTTAAAGAGGCTAAAACGGGAACATTTATCCATTATTATTGTCATGATTCGCAATAATTAGACAGCTCATGTGCAGGGAATGATACCAAAGGAACACACAATGACACAGAGTGACAAGTTTAGATTGAATTTTATTAATTGCGAAGAATGCCTCCGCAAGAGAAAAACGCCACTCGCCAGGGGAAACACACAGCCTGAAATGAGAGACGAGAGCAGGTGAATAGGAAAGAGACTAGACACAGGGAAAATAGGACCACACTCACATGGGAGTAATAGAGGACCCGGCAGAAGAACCCAGCACTTAAAGCTAACCTTGTGATGAAACAGGATGGCAGAGGAGAGCTGGGTGCGGTGTCTGACCGGGTGATGATGGTCGCTGATGTGGTGATGATGACGGGGCAGGTGAGTGCACAACAGCCCTGGAGAAGCACCACAAAGGGGGTAGCAACCTGTGAAAAGGTAAACAGAGGATTAAAGGTTTTTCAAAATTAAGGGAAATAGATATTTACTGCTGTTGCAGGTAGTATACCCAACGAGCCAGCGCCGAGACGTTGAAGAGAAGGTCTATTTAAGCGCTGGCAAGTCAGAGGAGCAGGTGTGTCTCATCACACAGGTGGAGATGATTAACCGCAGAGTAGGTGAAGGTTGAGCCAGACGGGCAGGTGAGGAGTGTGCTCACCAGATCATGACAATTATTGTGTCAAATCGTCATAACCCACATGTGTTATTCAGGACCACTGACTCTGTTCTTAATGCCTCACCAACTGTTGGTATAGAAGCATTTACTGAATTGTGCAATGACTTTTTGCATTTTTGTATTGATAAGGTCACTATTATTAACATTTCAATCTGGATTCCGTTCTCACCACAGCACTGAAACTGCCCTCCTCAGGGTCACCAATGACCTTCTGCTCGCCTCTGACTCTGGCTCCCTCACCATTCTTCTCCTCCTCGATCTCAGCGCAGCTTTCGATACCATCAATCATTCCATCCTGCTCCATCGTCTGCTTTCTATTGGCATCACTGACTCCGCCCTCTCTTGGTTCACCTCCTACCTGTCTGACAGATTCCAGTACACCTCCATCAACAATCACAAATCACGCACCACCCCCGTATCACACAGTGCCCCTCAAGGTTCTGTGCTCGGTCCAACCCTTTTCACTCTCTACATGCTTCTGCTTGGTCACATCATCCGTCAACATGGTCTTCACTTTCACTGCTATGCCGACGACACCCAGCTGTACATCTCCTCTAAATCCATCACCCCACCATTCTCTCCACCATCACCAACTGCCTCACAGACATAAAAACCTGGATGACTAACAACTTTCTCAAGCTAAACAGCAATAAAACAGAAATCATCAATTTTGGACCAAAATCTCTTTTCCCCTCTTCCCAGAACTTTTCATTCCAAATCGATGGTCACTCAGTCACCCCCTCCCCCCTGGCCAGAAACCTCGGCATTATCATGGACCCCACCCTCTCCTTCAAATCTCACATCAACCATATCACCAAAACATCATTTTTTCATCTTCGTAATATTGCATGCCTCTGTCTCCCCCTCTCCCCCTCTGCTGCTGAAATACTCATCCACGCCTTCATCACTTCCAGACTTGATTACTGTAACAGCATTCTGTATGGACATCCTTCCACCATCCTCCAAAAACTACAGTATGTCCAAAACTCATCCGCCCGCCTACTTACTCACTCTCGCTCCAGAGACCACATCACTCCTCTCCTCCGTCAGCTCCACTGGCTCCCCATTCAACAGCGCATCAACTTCAAGATCCTCCTCATCACCAATAAAGCTCTTCATAACCTCGCCCCCTCATACCTAACTGACCTTCTATCTCGTCATTCCCCCACTCGCCTCCTCCGCTCTGCTGACACTCACCTTCTCACCTCCATCACCAAGACAAAACTCTGCACCCTGGGTGATAGATCATTTGCCATCACCGCACCAACCCTCTGGAATTCCTTGCCCCTTCACATCCGGTCCGCCAACACACTTGCTTCCTTCAAAAGTCAACTCAAAACCCATCTCTTCAAATCTACCTACGAAAACTGACTGCCTCTTCTACCTATGTGTACCTACCTTGTCTGTTTACCCGTTCTCTGTATGTTTGTCCCTATGCTGCTTTGTAAAGTGTCTTTGAGTATTTAGAAAAGCGCTATGTAAGACTGATGTATTATTATTATTATTATTACTATTAGGGCTCTCATCCCAGCTCCCGTCTCTAACCCTCTGTCTCTGTCCCTTGGTATGCTGTCTTTAATCAGTTTGAGCCTGTGACCCTGTTGCAATTAGAGGATGTAATTGGTCATATTAAGCCCTCGGGTTCCTCTTGTGATGCTCTCGCTTTTAAAAGAGGTTTTATCTAGCAACAGTCAGTCGGTTTAACCATTTTAAACAACAGTTTGTCTTCTGGTGTGGTTCCGACAAATTTTAAGTATGCAGTAGTGAAACCTTTGCTAAAGAAACTTGGTCTTGATCAAACTGTGTTGGCTAATTTTAGGCCTATTTCAAAGCTACATTTTCCCAGAAAAATATTGGAGAGAATTGTTTATCTTCAGTTAAAGGCTTTTTTGGATTAGAATATTGTCCTGGAGGTGCTTCAGTCTGGATTTAAAACCTTCCATAGTACAGAGTCGGCTTTGCTAAGGGTCTTTAATGACATCCACCTGGCACTGGATTCTGGTGATTTTGTGATTCTTGTCCTGCTTGACCTAACAGCCGCCTTTCATACAGTGGACCATGACATTTTAATATCCCATCTAGGGCATCTAGTGGGGATTTCTGGTACTGTATAGGAATGGTTCAGGTCCTATTTGGTAGATAGAACCAGGTCTTTAAATCTGGCTGGTTTTGAATCTTCCTCAGCTTACCTGACATGTGGAGTCCCACATGATATTTTAGGGCCCAGTGGAACGCCACATATCTCCCTGTACTTGCTTTCACTGGGTTCAATCCTTAGGAAGCATGGTATTGTTGTGTGCGGGTGTGATGCTGTGCCCACCCACAGGGTGACGTCAGGCGGGCACGGCCCACTGTGTATGTAGTTGTGTGTTCACAGTAATAAAGAGAGAGTTATCTGCTGCATGAAGGAGACTCTGACTCCTCTTATTCCCATACATAACATTTGGCGACGAGCGGACAAATGGTAGCGTGCAGGTTGCCTCCACCACTGGCACCGTTCCTTGAGTGCGCAGGAGGGCCAGAGTGGAGGTCCATGTTTGAGGAGTATATGAGAGCGCTGGGTCTCTATAAGCTTGGCGGGAGACAACGGCGGGCACTCCTGGCCCACAACCTCAGCGCGGAGGACCGAAGAATTCATGAGACGATGAGTGGAGGGGAGTGCTATGAGGATGCTGTTGAGCTGCTGGCCAGGTATTTCATTGGGCATATGAGGACCGTGAAGCTACAGGTGCTGGAAATGGTGGCCCCAGGAGCACCCGAGCTAGTTAGGCTCAGGGAGCTAATGGCCCATTCTATGGCTATGGGCAGACTAGCTGAGGAGCTAATTTCGTGCCAAAAACAGGCTATGAGCGGCCAGCGGGATCTCGAGGCAGGACTGGGACCACGGGTGGAAGAGCCCTCGGTCACTGAAGACAGCGGGCCAGTCATGGAGCTCAGCATGGAGCAGGAGCCATCTCTGCAACTGGAGGCTGGACAGTGGGAGAACAGGACCATATAGGCTGAGGACCCTGGGAAAGAGCAGCAACAACCGGGCACAGAAACGACGCAGCAGAACACCTGGGTCAAGGGTGTTGGGAGCAGTGACAAGGTGCCCGTGTTGGAGAGTAGGGCCGATGAGAATGACGCTGAGAGCCCAGAGGGAGAACAGCCGCCTGGAGCGAGGGGGCCGAGAGCAGCGAAAAGGTGCCCAGGTTGGAGAGTAGAGCCGACGATGGTGACACTGGGAACCCTGGGGAAGAGCGGCGGCAGCCGGGCATGGAGACAGCGCAACAGAACACCTGGAGTGCTGGATGCAGTGGCAAGGTGCCTGGGTCGGAGAACGACACCAGCAAGGATGACACTGAGAACCCCGAGGGAGAGCAGCGGCAACTGGACACAGAGGCAGCGCAGCGGAGTGCCCTGGACAAGGGTGCTGGTTGCTACGGCGAGGTGCCCGTGGCAGCAAACGACACCGACAAGCAGGCTTCGGCTTTCCCCGGAATGTGGTAACGGGGGGCCAGAGTGTTTGGAGCCATGATGGTGGTGTGAAAGGTGGTCGGGAGCGGTCCGGTGGACATGAAGCAACGGCGCGTTGGACAGCAGCACTGCGGGGCCAGAGGGAAGAAGCTAATGGCAGGAAGAGACATTTTTGGTGGGGAGGGTTGCTTCGACCCTGGGGGCAGAAAGCAGCCAGGGGCGCACATGCCGTGGGGTTGCCCGGGTCCTCCGGGCTGGTTTTATCCATGGCTGTGCAGAGACTGTGGAGTGACTTTAAACATTTTGTGTAAATCTGTGCATATATATTGTACTGTTGTGCATGTGAGTGTGTGTGTTTTGGGATTAATTTTACATTTTAGAGACGTGGTCCAGTTTTAGTTGTTTTCTTGTGTGAATGTGATAGACTATTTTAATACAGTTCATTATTCCCCATGTTCTTAGTGAATGAATTGGGTTCAAATTTTGGGAAGGCTATTCAGTGTGCTTGCATTTTTTTTTCTACGGGGGAGGGGGGATATGTTGTGTGTGCATGTGATGGCGTGCCCAGCCACAGGGTGACGTCAGGCGGGCACAGCCCACTGTGTATATAGTTGTGTGTTCACGGTAATTAAGCAAGCGTTATCTGCTGCATGAAAGAGACTCCGACTCCCCTTACTCCCATACATAACAGGTATCTCCTTCCAGTGTTATGCTGATGACAGTCAGATTTATCTACCATTAAAGCAGAAGGAGGCCTGCTCACTTAAACCACTTCTTGCATGTCTTGATGACTTTAAAGCTTGGATGGTGTGGGTGCGTGGGAATGAGTGAGTGTGCTAGTCAGGGGGGTGCTGGACTGAGGGGGTGGCGTCTCCTGGCACCTCCTGGCCACATGGGTGCCTGGGGCGCGGGGGCTGGCGTTTGCCCCACAGGGGGGGGGGGGGGGTGGCTGATCTGGGGTGGGGGGCGCACATACACATATTACTGCACTTTGTGGACATTATGTATATTATATGTATATTATAGTTTTAGTCAGTTTTAAGTATTTATTTCACTTAGCTACTTAGATTCACTGAGCCATTTTAATTGTTTTATATATACATAGGCAATTATTATCATTTTAACTGCAACTGTATTAAGTTAACATTACTGTAACATTCAAATGTGTCTCAGGGATATGTGAATGGCTGTCAGGGTGGGGGGTGGGGGGTGAGTGTGTTTTTAAATTAGGTTCTTTTTACAATACGGATGCCTAGAGAAACGCAATTTCATCTTGCTTGCACTACAGTTGTATGCATAGCATCATGACAATAAAGGTTGATTGATTGATTGATACAGTGCCTCATACATTTATATTGATTACTGTGAGCATCAACTGGAGATTTTAAATTGTCCTTAGGTGTGACTGTGAGAGTGAATGGTTGTCTGTCTCTCTGTGTTGGCCCTGCGATGGACTGGTGATCTGTCCAGCGTGTACCCTGCCTCTCGCCCAAAGATGCTGGGATAGCCCCCCCCCCCGACCCGAAAAGGATTAAGCGGAAGAAGATGGATGGATGGATGGATGGGTAAATAAACTCAATATACTACCAGCTGCACATAGAACTCCAGGGAATCTATGGATAGTTGATGGGATATTGCATTCCACAGAAAGATTCCAAGACAGAAAATGTTCTATGTGTCAGCAATTGTAGCCCATCCACCTGACATATCCCAGCCACCATGTCCATGTGGTCTCCACCATAGATTAAATCGGGGCTATCTTAAGCATCTCATGTGGGTTTGTATGCACTTTTCATTGTTGGTCCCATCTGTGTTTACCCACAAACAGAACAGGTAAGCACATTCCAGTAACATTGGTGCCATAAGTAAAGTCATTGTAGGTAAAGATGGGACCCACATGGGATCCATAAGACGGCCCAGTTTTAACCTACTGTGGGGCCCACTTGGACATGGTGACTGGGTGTTACATATCAAAATATGTGATGAAACTACATATACTCTACACATTGTAGGGTAGAGCCTATATGAAATAGCTCTTAAAAACAAAGTGCTTTCTAGAAGTGGTAAAAGACGGAGGCTTGTGATTTTTTCTACAGACACTAGCATTAAGATAAGATAAGATAAGATAAGCCTTAATTAGTCCCACAATGGGGAAATTCCAGGATTGCAACAGCACAGGGATAGCAACACTCAGAGCAACAATCAGAAGGCAAGAAAAAACAAGAACAGCTAGTAAACATATGTACATATTACTATAAATATATATATATATAGGCACAGTGCGGAGCATTGTGGTTGGTGAATGTGCAGCAGAAAGTCTAAGCTCTCTCTTCGCGGATGCGGCGGGCCAGCTGGAAGTCTTTGGGCATGACGGTGACCCTCTCAGCGAAGAAGAGACCCACCAGGTAGGCCTCGCTGGCCTCCTGCAGAGCCATAACGGTGGAGCTCTGGAAGCGCAGGTCGCTCTTGAAGTCCTGAGCGATCTCCCTCACCAGGCGCTGGATGGGCAGCTTACGGATGAGCAGCTCCGTGGATTTCTGGTAGGGACAGATCTCTCTCAGAGCCACGGGCCTGTAACAGTGAGGCTTCTTCACTCCGCCGGTGGCCAGAGCGCTTTTCCGAGCAGCCTTGGTGGCTAGCTGCTTCCTGGGGGGCTTTTTCTTCCAGTAGATTTTACGGGCGGTCTGCTTGGTTCTTGTCATCGCTCTTTATTATTCTGTCTTATATTTCTTGCACGCCACCTAAACTCCAGCCCGGCACCCGCGTCGTTTTCGCTACAGTTCCCAGTATGTCAAGTTTCTCCGTTAGCACCGGGTGGCGGTTGAGTGCTAGCTGGCACTAGCTCTTCCTGCTGTAACGTCTCCTGCTGTAAACAGTGGCTCCGTCCGCCGACTTGGGAGACCTTTGGGGTGATCTGTGTGTCTGTGATATATATATAGAGTGAAAGGTGTAGAAAGAAGAAGGAAGATAAAAAAAAGGCTGTTGCAACGGGCAGCCAACTCGTGTGGCGCCGCCGGTCCGGCGGAACCGGGAAAAAAAAAAAAAGTGGGTGGGGTGTTCACTAAAGATTTCCCTGACTCATTTCTCATGGACTAAGACGAACCAAACATGGCACAGTTATTAGTCTTTCTCTACATAGGTACCACCATTGTCATACACTTCTCCCATCACTTTTCGTCGCTGTAGAAGTCTCCAGGTTGTGTCAGAAGCAATAACTTGACCTCAGAAATCAGTGTTTCATCGTTTTTGAAGTGCTTGCCCTTCAAAAGTGACTTCATGGTTTTGAAAGCCGTGCAGGTTAGATGGTGCAAGGTCAGAGAGTAGGGTGAAGTCTTATGATCAGGACATGGTCTGGATCATGTCCACGCTTTATGTTATGCTTAGGTTTTATTGCCATTATTATTGCTATTACTATTATTATTGCTATTGCTATATACCATTACACAGGGTTACAAAAATAATTTTTTTGTGAGTTGTCTGTGTTTTTTCAACTCATTTAAGACAATTTTGCACTGCTGAATCCGAAAATGACATCCGTTTCTCTCAATCAGTTGCTAAGTGAAAACCTGTACTTACTTAGTACTTAGTACTGTGCCTGGACTTACCTTTATATAAAGGTAAGTACATGTAAATTGAATGTTATGTCATCATTGTTCAAAATTCAGAGAATTTCAAGACATAAAAAAGAATTTTGCATCATATAAAGCGAAAATATCCATACATGTAAACAAAAACGTATAAAACAACATGTGGCCATAATTCAAAAAGTTGATCTGATTGAGCAAAACCAATGTGATTTTTGGATTCAGCACATCGAAAATGTCCTAAATCAGCTAAAAAAACTTAGACAATAAATTTGGTGTTGACCAGTGTTATCGTTTCTGTGTTGACTCTTATTTTGACAGTGCTCTTAGTTTACGTCCATTTTTAGCGCATGCATTTTCTGTTCAGCCCCATTCTATCTTTCATTATTAATTATCACAGTTGTCCTTTATTTGATAATTGTTAGATAAGTTATTTATTCTGCCACATCGTCTTTCCTTGTGGCATCTTAAGTTGTTTCATCCTTGTCACGTTCTCTCCACGCCACTGCCTTAGCATCGTCAGTTATTTTAAGTGTCTGCTGTACCGGCATTTGTATCTTCTAGCCTCCAGGCTGTATATTCTGTAATGAATACTGAAAACTTCTGTGTGGTATGTGGGTTCGTCATTATGCCACCAAGGGGCCGACACGACAAAAGGATGAGGAAGGATTTCATGCAAGTTGTGAACCAGGGCATTGTCTTGCAGGAGGCAAACATCCTTGGTCAGCATGTCGTGCCTCTCGGTTTTGATGGCATTCTGCAATTTCTGCAGCAGTGAAGCTAGTAATTCCCAGTAATTGTGATACCCTTTGCCAGGAAATCTATCACCAATACTCCATGCTGGTCCCAAAAGACCACTAGCATGACCTTGCCCACCAAGGATTGGACATGTGCTCGTGTTTCCATTAAGGATGGGCATATCGATACGCTGGTATTGATACTTTGATACTAACTGGTTGATATTTTGGAGTTAATACTTTTTTAAAATATAGCAATACCACTGTGTTAATACAAAACCTGCAATTTGTTTTCTCTTCTGAGACTTTTAGGCATTAAATTTATTGGATTTGCAGAAACATCACAAAATCACTTGATGTTCTGTCTACACCCCTTGGCAGTAGGCAAGAAATGTACTGCTGTTAATGTATTTGTGCTCGATTAGAGCAATTTTTTAATGTACTTTTACCAACTTTTTTATACAGTCTGTGGATTAGAATTAGTTTCAACTCTGACCATGGTCAGTACATGCATGGTGAAAGATTGTCATAATAGGCAAGATAAAACCACAGAAAAATATTTTTTTTGCATTCCATTGGCTCTAGTTTGGAGAGCCAAGTGTGCAGGCAGACGGAGGAGATGCCATGAAGCAACAACACAGGTCGGATCTACAGCGATCATTTCATTTGGGTAAGTATGTATGAATGATGACCCAGGGGTAGCGATGGTTGGTCTAAGATGCATATTTGGTGTTTTATTATGCAAGGTTACCCAGTTGTCTCAGGACTATGTATTCCTTTGTTGTTTAACCAGATTCACTTCAAAAAAGGAAAGCAAGACTGGCCCAGGATGTTTTTTCATATAGGCACATCAGCAAAACAGAAGACATTCGGCAGGTTATTACCTTGGCAGAGTTTGGTTTGTCTTTAGGCAACGTAACTCAAAAAGTTATGAACGAATTTTGATTAAATTTTCAGGAAAGGTGGGTGATGGCACAGGGAAGAGACAATTACATTTTGGTGGTGATTCATATCATAATGTGGATGCAGGGATTTTTTTGAATTTTTTATATATTAATCTTTTCACTTTTCATTATTTTATATATTAATCTTTTCATGTACTGCCCCTTTAAAATGTGTCCACTGAGTTACGTGCATGGCCATGCCATAGGGCCACACACATCGGCAACCTGGAAGCCAAACACTGCAGAAAGAGTATTAGGGGGTGTGTCAACCAAACTCCTTTGTTCTGCTGTGGGTGACTATTTTCTATTCATTCTCTATGTAGTCCAGCATTTACATGCTTTGAGTGGTGGCCGCTTTTTGTTGCGGTGTTCAGGGCTTAAAAAAGTTCAACTTGTCAGACAACTGTACAGCTACAACTCATCAATGTAGCAAGCAAGCAAACAAAGTTTATTTGTATAGCACTTTTCACAGATTCTGTGACAGCAAATCACTAATGAAATCCAAGTACCATTTTAGTTTTTATTATTTTAGTTTTTATTTTAGTTTTTATTGCCGTTTCTGTGCTTGAAGTGCTTGCTTTGTGCTTCACAGCAAGTTAAAATTTACAAATGCCCAGAAATTAAAATCAATAGAAATAAGATACAGTATACATATTAATAGGGATAAAAAGAGAAAACAGTGAAGAAATAAAAGCCATTCAATGAGAGCTAAAGGCCTGTCTGAACAAATGAGTTTTTAACTCCTTCTTAAAAGAGTCAACAGACTCAAGGCAGCGCAAGGACAGGGGAAGTGCGTTCCAAAGCCGTGGTGCAGCAGCCTGGAAAAATCAATCTCCATGGGTTCTGAACTTGGTCCGAGGGACCACCAGGAGTCTCTGGTCTCAGGATCTTAGTGATCATGTCGTGGCATAAGGAGTCAAAAGGGCTGATATGTATGAAGGGGCTTGGCCATTAAGAGCTCTAAAAGTCAAAATTAAAATCTTAAAATTAAATCTAAAAGCAACTGGCAACCGATGAAGGGGCAATAAAACTGAGGAAACGTGTTCCCTTTTCTTTGTCTGGGTTAAAAGCCGAGCTGCTGCATTTTGCACAGTCTGAAGGCGGGCAGCAGCAGTTTTATTAAAACACATAAAAAGGGTGTTACAATAATCTAAGCGAGATGAGATAAAAGCATGAATGATCATTTCCAGTTCAGGTGTTGAGACCATAGGTCTAAGTTTTGCTATATTCCTCCAATGAAAAAAGCAATTTCTGACTAGTTGCCAATCATGACAGCCCAGTGACATAGCATTGGCAAAAACAACACCCTGGTTAAGCAGGCTGGGCTGGACAGAAGAGCCTAGGTGACCTAAGCGTTGCTTTATCAGAGAAATTTTACTGTCTGGAGCGATGATCAGTGTTTCTGTCTTATTAAGATTTAATTGTAGGAAGTTATTGTTGGACGTCTAACACCTGGACATCAAACTGTAAAATATACATCAAATTAAATGGATCACCTGAAGAAGCCAAGGTCATTAACATCCGTAATATTATGGAACTGGATAGATATCAATGAATGTTATGAACTGGAGTCGACAGCAACAACAGACAATTGTAGGACACTGAGGGATTATACTCATCTGCTACAAGACATTTAACAACATGAAACAAAAGATCAACAAACAGGAACAACAGGAACTGAAAGTTTTTGAATATACAGATCACAACCCACAGGACGTAGAATATGACATAGACCCTGATAATAATTTATTTAGCTCCATCAATAATAACTGTAGTTACTACACGGATGAACAGTTTAACACAATGGTCACATCTGATTTCAATATTTCTATGATCCACTTCAACAGCAGAAGTCTCTATGCCAACTTTAATAACATTAAAGATTATTTACATCAGTTTAAAGAGCCATTCAATATTGTGGCAATATCAGAGACGTGGCTCAGTGAAGAGAAAGGAGTGGATTTTACCATGGATGGCTATGAATTAAATTATATAAATAGAAAAGTGAAAAAAGGAGGAGGAGGAGTTGCAATTTATGTTGACAAGAGCTTGAAATACAAGGTTGTTGAAAATCTGTCAGTAACTGTGGATGATTTATTTGAATGTATTACAATAGAAATCTGTCTGGACAATGTGAAGAATGTAGTAGTAAGCTGTGTATATAGAACACCTGGATCAAACATTGACTTATTTAAGGACTGGATGGAAAAAATGTATGCAAAACTAACTCATAAAGTTATGTTCATCTGTGGGGATTTCAATATAGATCTGATGAACTCAAAACAACATAGTTTGAGAGAAGAATTTATCAACACAATGTACAGTATGGGCTTACATCCAACAATTACTGGACCTAGCAGAATCATGTCACACAGTGCCACACTAATAGATAACATATTCACAAACATTATGGAAAATAATATCAGGAGTGGGCTTTTATTGAATGATATCAGTGACCACCTGCCGATTTTTGTTGTCTATCAATGTGATTATAGGAAGAAAAAGTATACCAAAAATATTAAATATAAAAGAATAAGAACCGAAGAATCAATGTATTTACTGACAAAGGAATTATTAATACAAGATTGGAAGATAGTTTATGATGAAAATGATATAAATAAAGCATATGATAATTTTTTACAAATATTTCAATCATTGTACAATAAAAACTGTCCTATAAAAAAATACAGTGACAGACAACAAAAAATATATTCCTTGGGTCACCAAGGGGTTAATAAATGCATGTAAAAAGAAGAATACATTATATAAACAATTCATTAAATGCAGAACAGTGGAAGCTGAGATCAAATATAAAAGATAAAAATAAGCTTACTAATATAATGAGGACCTGTAAGAAAGAATATTACAACAGAATATTAGAGGATAACAAAAATAACTTAAGAGGAATATGGCAAGTACTCAATGGGATTATTAGTAATCGACCTAAGAATGCTAATTATCCAGAATATTTTATTGAAAATGGCAATTTGATAAATAATATGTGGTCAGTGGTTTCAATAAATTTTTT
Organism: Pholidichthys leucotaenia; assembly: GCA_020510985.1. NCBI lineage: Eukaryota > Metazoa > Chordata > Actinopteri > Cichliformes > Pholidichthyidae > Pholidichthys > Pholidichthys leucotaenia. The sequence continues at coordinate 196,274,959 of CM035840.1, forward strand.
GTGAACGTTGGTCCTGAATTAGCAAAATCAATAGTGACACCAGAAACAAACAACAGTGGTTCTGTAAATGAAATACAAGATAGAAATCCAAACATAACCTTTTTGGGTGCGGTTACTGAAAAGGAAATTATCGAGACTGTGAGTAAATTTAAGAACAAAAAATCAACGGACTGGAATGAAATTGACATGACAATAGTGAAAAAAGTAATTGAAGGAATTGTTAAGCCACTCACCCACATCTGTAACCTGTCATTTCAAACTGGTAAATTTCCAGACAAAATGAAAATAGCAAAAGTAATACCTCTATACAAAACAGGAGACAGTCATTGTTTCACAAATTACAGGCCAGTCTATTTACTCTCACAATTCTCCAAAATACTTGAAAAAATCTTCACTAAGAGACTGGATGATTTCATTGTAAAACACAACCTCCTTACAGACAGCCAGTATGGTTTTAGAGCAGATAAATCTACGTCTTCGGCACTGATCGAACTTATAGAAGAAATTACTAGTTGTATAGATAAAAAAAAGGTTGCTGTAGGAGTATTTATAGATTTAAAGAAAGCTTTTGACACCATTGACCACAGAATACTACTAAGGAAACTGGAAAGGTATGGGATAAGAGGGGTAGGACTGAGTTGGGTGGAAAGTTATTTAAGTAACAGACAACAATTTGTACAAATTGGTGAGCACAAATCACCCTGCATGGACATCACTTGTGGTGTGCCCAGGGGTCAGTTTTGGGACCCAAACTCTTTATTTTGTATATAAATGACATATGCCAAGTATCAAAAATTCTGAAATTTATTTTGTTTGCGGATGACACAAATATCCTTTGCACTGGTGAGAATTTGCAGCAGGTTTTAGATGTGGTCACAACTGAAATGAAAAAGTTAACGCAGTGGTTCAACAAAAATAAATTATCTCTAAATCTAAAAAACCCCAAAGATTATGTTGTTTGGAAATTATAAAATAAATCATGAAATAATGGTAACGATAGATGATACCAGAATAGAAACAGTACAGGAAAATAAGTTTCTGGGGGTGACGCTAGACAATAAAATCTGCTGGAAACCTCACATCAGTCACATCCGGGCCAAGTTAGCAAAATGTATAGGCATACTGGGGAAGACAAGACACATCTTGGACTATAAATCATTGGTGTTACTATACAATTCACTGTTTCTACCTTTTTTTTTTCAATTATATTTTTATTGGTGATCTTGGTCAGATTGTTTACATTGAGACCAGTACTTTATTACAAAGGAATAAACATTAGTAAAAGCTTAGAATTTGCCATCGTGTAGAAGTCTGGGGAAACACCTACAAGACCAACCTACAGTCAATATGCACACTACAAAAAAGAGCTATAAGGATAATAAATAATGTAGGATATAGAGACCATACCAATTTGTTGTTTTTAAAGTCACATGTCATAAAGTTCATCGATTTAGTTAAATTTAAGACAGCACAAGTAATGTATAGGGCAATTGATAATCAACTCCCAACTAATATACAAAAAAATATTTTTTTAAAAAAAGAGACAATGATCATAATTTGAGAGGAGACTTAAACTTTACAAAACCCAAGATACGAACAACCAAGAAAAGTATGTGCATATCTGTCTGTGGGGTGGATTTGTGGAACAGTCTGGAGCCGGAACTGAAACTATGTACAAACAGAATTCAATTCAAAAAGAGGTATAAACATTATTTGCCTCAAGGATATACAGTATGTTAGAAGGGTAGTATTTATATGTACGATTCACTATGCTCACTCTGGGACATTATGGGACACTATGGAATGGTGGGTAGGACAGCACTGTGTATATCTGTGTTGTTTGAGGCTGGTTTTGATGTATGGACATCAATGTATGTTAGGATGGATGGGTGTTAATGTTGATATGTAAAAAATACAGTAAATTGTTTACTTGGGGTCTTAAAGGTGGTAATTTGTATATAATTCACATGGGTGTATTTATGGAAAAGAGGAGATGGAATTAATAAGTGTTCACTTCTTCCTTCTCCCTTTCGAACACTGTATACTGTTACTTTATTGCATTTGTCATTTGATTTGTTTTTGTTATATTTTTTGTTCGAAATAAAGTATCTATCTATCTATCTATCTATCTATCTAACTGTTCAGCTCATGTTCTTTAAAAGAGCAGTAAAGCTGAATGTTGTCTGCATAAAAATGGTAAGAAACACCCTTAAACTGACTAATTATCTGGCCAAGTGGGGTTAAATGCAATAAAAACAGAGTAGGGCCCAGAATTGAGCCTTGAGGAACCCCACAGGAAAGTCCGTTAACCTCTGACATCTTCTCATTAAATAAAACACGAAACCCCTGTCAGTTAAATAAGATAAGAACCATTTCAGAACTAATCCTGAAATGCCAAGTGTGTCCTTCATCCTATTTATCAATATATTGTGGTCCACTGTGTCAAAAGCAGCGGTGAGATCCAACAACACCAGGACCAAGTTCTGACCAGAATCTGCTTCCATCATGATGTCACTGGAGACTTTAATTAATGCTGTCTCAGTGGAGTGCTTTTTGCGGAAACCAGACTGAAGGTGTCTAAGATTTTATTTCTCTCTATGAATGTAGTTAATTGCTCGGCTACTACTTTCTCAAGCAATTTGGATAAGAAGGGAAGCTTTGAAATTGGCCTGTAATTGTTCAGTTCTGTAGAGTCTAAGTTTTGTTTCTTTAATTTGGGTTCAACCACTGCTTGTTTAAAAGAACTGGGAACAGTGCCTGATAAAAGTGACCAATTAATGATTTCGACAATTAAAGGTCCTATAGAGTCAAATATTTTGAAAAGTAGTGATGTTGGGAAGATATCTAAGGGGCTTGAAGAGGGCTTCACAGAGGCCAGAAGACCATTTACATCCAGTAGCATGACTGGAGTGAATAAGGACCATGTGTTTGAGGAGGCCAAGGTCCTCAGCCAATGGTGTAGTGCTTGCTCTATTATCATTCACCTTATTCATCATAAAATTTGCAAAGTCATCACATTCAGCATTAGAATAAGCAGGAACCATGGCTAAATCAGGTGAGACAATAGAATTAGCGGTGTCAAACAAAAACTTGGGATTTCCCTTATTTAAGGATATAAGCTGAGCAAATTAGTTTGTTTCTCGAATCCTTCATCATATCATTTAGTGAGATTATGAGGTCTTTGAGGTGGAGTCTGTGCACCTCAAGCTTGGTGGCCTTCCACAAACGTTCCACCTTCCGACAGCTTCTCCTTAGAATACAGATCTCTTCATTTAACCAAGGACATGGTTTCTTAGAAGTATAGCTACATTTAATAGGACCACTTTATCAAGTACCAATTGGCACTGTTGGTTCAAGCAATCCACCATAGAATTTACATCCTCACATCCTGCAACAACATGAGTGTCAAAAGCTGAAATAAATCTATCCACAGCCTGCTGGTTAATAATGCGCCTCTGTCTTAATGTTTTACATTCCTGCTGTTCCACATTAACTGACAAATCAAAGAAAACACAGCAATGATCTCTGACACAAACATCCTCCACTTTAACATTGTCCAAACTCAGTCCCAGTGAAAAGACAAGGTCCAAGGAGCACCCTTTATTATGTGTAGAGCCAGAGACGTGCTGCCTGAAATTGTGAGCCTCTGTAATAGTTAAAAAGTCTGCAGCAGCATTAGAAGACATGTCATTTACATGTATATTAAAATCACCTAAAATTAAAACTCTTTCTAGTTTAATAAGGAAGATAAAAAGTCTGAGAATTCTGATAAAAACACACCAGCTGGGCCGGGCGGGCGGTAGATGAAAACACAATAAAAAGGAGTTGAGGCACATATCTTCGATATCTTAAGTTCAAATGACGAGAAACTCTCAGAGTTCACAGACCGGCCTTTGAAGCGGTTGTGGAAGATGACGGCCTGGCCACCTCCACGTCCACTTAGGTGAGGGGTCGCAATGAAGGCGCAGTCTGTAGGGCAGATCTCCTTCAGGTGAACAAATTCATCCTGTCGTTGTCATGTTTTAATCAGAAATAGAAAATCCAGGTCTCCTTTCCCAATCAAATCATTCAGGAAAAACGATTTGTCTGAGATGGAGTGAGTGTTCAGCAGAGCCATCTTAATCTGCGATGGCAGTGCAGCGTCATGCCCAGCTGACTGAATGTTGACAGCTGTCAAACAGCAATATCGTGGAATAGAAATTCTCCAGGAGTGAAGGCGGCGGTAGAACAGGTTATACCGGAGTGGTGGCATAGGGTTGTAGTCCTCCTCAGGTGTTTGCACGTGGATGGGACTCAGACAACTCATGTACCCCTCTCAGTTTAGGCGGCTGGTGTGCCTCAGCCTCACCTGGATGCCGGCTCGGGATCTATGCCTCCGTGGCCTTCTACGCAGTGGAGGCAACAGCAGTAGATTTCCAAGTGACAGGTCAGCACAAACAAATAGTGGAGCAAAGAAGCATCGGCCCCACTTCGCACTGTGTTGTTCCATAGATGCCTTAATTTGCATCAGCAGTGTACGATCATAACGTAGCTCAGTAGGACATATTGAAATGGCTTCAGATAGACATAGTAGAAATAAAAACGCCTGCAGCGAAAGAGCAGTAGAGGCCGTATCAGTCACAGGCGCCATCTTGGGTTTTTTTGAACTCCGTCCCCCTGCCTCCGTCCCCCTGCCAGACCTTGTCAGACCTTTCAAAGCAGCCAAGAGAATTGCATCCCATCGTAGTAAGCAGGTGTTTAGCGTTAGTCAAAGTCAATACAGCTTTGTAAAAGTGATTAGCCTTTTTACCGATAATGCATTAATGCAAAATCTCAACTTTGAAGATTGTAAAACGTGGAGTCGGATCACTTTGATTTCTAACCCTCTTTGAAACATTAAAATGTCTGGTGAATAAACATAATTTAAAGATAATTTACAAGATGTAATAACAATTTTTACTTCTAAAAATGCACAAATGGTTCCAAGCCTGTCTGTAGTATTCTGTTTTATAGTTTTGGTTGATGGGATGCAATTCTTGGCAAGCGAGCAATTCTCAGCATAACACCGATACAGGAAGACGACAACAGTAGGTGACAGTTAGTGGAGAGGCTAAACTTTGCTCCATCAAACAATCCGTTACTCTCTGATCTGACACGAAAATGATTCTATGAAATTTTCACCAGAGGTGGCCCTTGGCCCAAAGATTATTCGATGTTGGAGGTGATCTGTCAGTGCATACCTCCACTACCGCCCTATCTTGCAATGTACAGATGGATTGCAATATGGATGGAAAAAGGGATGGAGGGGAGGACAAAGGGAGGAAGGGATGGAGCCTTCGAGAAGATATATTGTTTTGCAACTGTGGTAGGGGCTAATCATTTACGTCAGAGGGGAGAAATATTTCTACCTCAAGACTGGGTTGCTTATATTTGATTTACAGTATGTGCCTATATATTTTAAAATTAAAAAAAAATCAGCTGAAAAAGTGCAGGATTCTTTTTTTGACTGCTCTCTGCCTCTGGCTGGCTGAGGCTACTTCTGTCTGTTCATTAAAGTTAGGGTATTTTCGTGTTGAATAGCTGAAACAATGTGACTCCGTTGCCAGAAAATGGGGCAGATGAGCTGCGGTACCTGCCAGTAAGCTCTGGAAACTGCTTTTGATATTATCCATCACTGTCTCTGCTGGCCACTTGAAGAAAACATTCTAGCAACAATATAAACTTAGGACGGTGAAAAATAAAAAGGTGAACAGCACTGGGAGGCTGAATAGTGAGGTCTGCCCTGGAGCCCCATCATCATAGAGTGTGGGTTAAGTAGTTTCAGCTATTCATTTGGAAAATATCAATTTGATTTACTATCTATTTTATACATATTTTGTTGCCACCCTATAACTATTAATTACCAGTTTTTATTAAAAGGCATGCAGCCTGCTCAGCTGAATAACAAGCTGTACAGGCTTGCAAACCTTGATATCGTTCCATGCTTTAGCCTTCAAATGACATAGCTTGAGGCAAAATTAAAATGGCATATCTAAAATATATCACTATACAGCCCATTCCACAGCCATGTGTTTTCTTGTTCTTTTCTTTTTTTGTACAACCATTCTGGCAATGTTTTGTTTTGTTTTTTTTTTTTACATTTACAATTTGTGCCCTCCTTCTGTTACTTCCTTCATTAAGTCTTACAATTTCCTTATAATGTCAGTAGTAAAATCTGACCAAAAATAGCACCTGTTTAATTCGCTCAGCATGTAAACAAACACCATCTGTCCTCAATTATGCAGAATACATTTGTGAAGTACCCCGAGCACAGTGTGATGCAGTGTTGATTTCCAAACTCAGCAGCGTATAAAGTACATTGCAGCAGCCTTCATGACTCTGGAGAGTGAGAAGGAGACAGAGAGGGAGGAGGTACTCCACTGTCTCATAGGGAACATGCTGTCCATTAGAATCTGGTACTGCAGGTCCTAGAGTCAATCAGAGCAGAAACACAGGCCAAATAAAAACTGAAGGTCACAGATTTCACTGCGTGAGTCTTTCTAATGTGTGGGCTGCAACCCAGCGGTAAATCTTGACACAGTGTGTGATTAGTCAGTGCAGCAGAGGCTTGTACTCATACACAGGGGATCATGCTGCTGATGTGTAATTAAAAGACTACAAATTAATTATGAGGGGAAGTAAGGCAGGGGAGGTGGGGAGAGGGAAGTCTGGGCTTCTCTGCTTGAACTGCTGCCTCCGCGACCCGGACCTCCGGAAAAGCGGTAGAAGATGGATGGATGGATGGATGGGAAGTAAGGCATTTGAATTGTAAATCTGTTCACATGAGTACTGCATTTTGGCGTATTGCCTGTCAAGGGTGTGTCCTGTAAATGCTAAAAAAAACATGTTTATTAACTTTTTATTATTTTTTTCACAAGTGAACTGGCATCAAAATATTTCTAAAATTAATTCCATGAAATACTTCCAAAAGCAAGCAGACTTGTATACTTTTCCATTTATTTCAGATTCATAAATCACACTGAATCTCTATTAGTCTTGGACAAATTACTCATGTATTGCCATATTTTACTCTTTTTTCTTCTTTTAGCTGCTCCTTTTAGGGGTCTCCACAGCAGATCATCTTCTTCCCTCTCACCCTATCTCTTCATCTTCCTCTTTAACACCATCCATCTCATTGTCCTCCCTCTGTCACGCCGCGCCATTCATCAGCGGCGCCACCTGCTCACGCACCTGATCATCATCAGCGGCGAGGGATAAAGGCCGCCTCGCCCGGAGCCTCGGCCTGAAGCCGTCAGACTTCGTTCCTCACCGTAGTGAGTCATCTACAATCTTCAGCACAATTGTTTGGGTAAGAAGCCTTACCTTCTCTCTCCAGTCTGCTCCCCTGTGCACAGGTGGATTTCCCGGTGGCGGACGTCTTCCCTCCAACGCCTACTCCTCGCTGCTGCACCAAGCTCTCCAGGTGGCTGTCTCCCGGGTTTCGCCCCTTGCTGTGCCAGCTATCCTGCCCATCCAAGTAAGTCCTTCTCTCGCCATAATCTCCTCTGTGTTGGTGTATGCCCGTCACCCTCTCCCTGTGCTTTTTCCATAGGGTTGCTCGGCTGAACGGTCACCTGCCTCTGTGCCTGAAGCAGACGCCACCACCAACACATTGACATCCCACAGACACGCACTCATTCACGCCTGTTGTTAATAAACTATTTGAACTACTCTGAGCCTGTGTGTGCGTCTCCTGAGCCGTGCGTTATGTCAGTACGGCTTCAGCAGAGCGGCTCGGCAGACGGCGGGCTCGCACACCGGTTTTCCACTCTCGAGGCTCGAGTGGATCATATAGTCTATCAGCAACAGGTGATTTTTAATCAGTTATTGAATTTAACGAACCGGTTGGGCCACTTGGATCCTCAACAGCCGTTCCCCCCGGCTCGTCAGGGTGGCGCGGCTCCTGCTGCTCCAGTGGCCGTCCAGCAGGCTCCGAATGCACTGGTTCGGCTCAAACCTGTTCCAACCCCCGCCCGCTTTAGCGGTAAGCTCGGCGGAGCGCGGGGGTTTATTATGCAGTGTGAGTCCGTCTTCCACCGCGTGCCCGGAGATTTTCCCTCAGATCATAGCCGAATTGGTTATATCGGGAATCTCCTGGAGGGGCGGGCATTAACGTGGGCCTACGCCGTTATGGCAAGACCCAGTTATGCCGCCCTCACATATAACCAATTCGTGAGGCGCTTCCTGAAGGTATTTGACCATTCTCTAACCGAGACGGTCCAGATCGATCAGCTTCTCGCCCTCCGGCAGGGAAGCCGGTCAGCCGCGGACTACGCGGTCGACTTCCGGGTAGCGGCGGAGGAATTAGGCTGGGAGGAACGTCCCCTCTGCAGTCTTTTCCTCCGCAGCCTCAATGACGATCTGAGGGATGAACTGGCTGGACGGGATATTCCTGAGACGCTAGCGGAGCTGACATCCTTAGCGATAAGTTTGGATAACAGGCTGCGCGAGCGCTCCTCGGGGCGGAAGTCGTCTTCTTCTCGCCCTCGTGGAGTCTCGCCGCACCTGTTCCAAGCTCGCCCCCTGGCGGCGCCGCCAGCATCGTGCCCCGAGGAGTCGGAGCCGATGGTGACGGGCTGGACGAAGCTTTCCCCTGCGGAGAAACAACGCCGCCGTGAGTTGGACCTCTGCATGTATTGCGGGGGTGACCAACACACTGTGGAGCTCTGCCCACGGAAAGCCAGTCGGCGGGGTCCGCGAATCGCTGTAGGGGGCCTCGTGGATCTCAACCGGTTAAACACTCATTCCCAATTGAAGCTGCCCATCCGTTTCTGCCATAACCCCACTGGGCATTTCACCCACGCACTGGTGGATTCGGGCGCAGAAGGCAGCTTCATTTCACAAAGCCTGGCAACCCGATTGGGCATCCGCTGTCAGGCACTGAGAAACCCCATCTCCCTGGTCACTCTCTCTCGTGCCTCCCTTGGGAGAGTTTCTCATCAGACCATTCCCGTCCCAGTTATCATCTCAGGGAATCACCGGGAGGAAATGGCTTTTTACGTCCTGCCCAACTCTGTGTCGCCCGTCATCCTGGGGTATCCCTGGCTACGCCTCCACAACCCTGTCCTGGACTGGAAGTCAGCTGGGGTATCGGCATGGAGCACGTTTTGTATGGGCACCTGCCTTCAGTCCGCTGCCTGCTCCCCGTCCGCTTCCTCCCCTGTGGCGGACGCAGCACCTCCGGACCTGTCTCTGGTGCCTCCGGAATTTCACGACCTGGGTATGGTGTTTAGCAAGGCGAAAGCTATGTCTCTTCCCCCTCATCGGCCCTATGACTGTGCCATCAACCTCCGCCAGGGGGCCCCCTTACCTTCTGGTCGGCTCTACAGCCTGTCTGCGCCGGAGAAGGAGACCATGAACACCTACCTGAAGGAATCACTGAGCGCTGGGATAATTCACCCATCGTCGTCACCCGTGGGGGCAGGGTTCTTCTTCGTCGGGAAAAAGGACGGGTCCCTCCGCCCCTGCATAGACTACCGTGCGCTCAACGACATCACTGAGAGGGACCGTTACACCCTGCCCCTCATGGACACTGCCTTCCACTCCCTCCAGGGGGCGACCTGGTTTACCAAGCTGGATCTACGCAGCGCTTACCACCTCGTCAGGATCCGGGAGGGAGATGAATGGAAGACAGCCTTCCGTACCCCGAACGGCCACTTTGAGTACCTAGTCATGCCGTTTGGGTTAACCAACGCTCCTGCCGTCTTTCAGCGCCTCATCAACGATGTCCTCCGGGATTTCATCGGCCTCTTCATGTTCGTCTACCTGGACGACATCCTTATCTTCTCCAGGTCCAGGGACGAGCACCAGGTCCATGTGAGGCGGGTCCTCCAAAGACTGCTGGAGAATCGGCTCTACGTGAAGGCTGAAAAGTGCGAATTCTACGCTAGGACCACATCCTTCCTGGGATTCATCATCTCTCAAGACCAGGTGCTCCCAGACCCAGAGAAGGTGAAGGCGGTGGTGGAGTGGCCTACTCCCGCATCCCGGAAGCAGGTGCAACAATTTGTTGGCTTCGCCAATTTCTACCGCCGCTTTGTGCCCAACTTCAGCTCGATCGTCGGACCGCTGACCCGCCTCACGTCCCCGAAGGTCCCGTTCCAGTGGACAGAAGAGGTCGCTGCTGCCTTTAAGGCGCTGAAGGTGGAATTCTCCTCCTCCCGGGTTCTTCGCCAGGTCGACCCCGCGCTACAGTGCATCGTGGAGGTGGATGCCTCGGACACGGGAGTGGGGGCAGTTTTATCCCAGCGGTCACCGGACGATGGCGCCAAACGACCTTGTGCCTTCTTCTCCCGGCACCTGTCCCCGGCGGAGAGGAACTACGATGTGGGGGACAGAGAGCTCCTGGCCATCAAACTCGCCTTACAGGAGTGGCGCCACTGGCTAGAGGGGGCGGACCTGCCGTTCGTGGTCCTGACGGACCACAAGACCTTAGAATATTTACGATCTGCCAAGCGCCTGAACGCCCGCCAGGCGCGCTGGTCCTTGTTCTTCGCCAGGTTCCATTTTACCATCACCTTCAGGCCAGGCTCCAAGAACGGCCTGCCTGACGCCCTCTCTAGGCAGTTTACCCCCGTGGAGGCTGAGGAGACGCCCCACACCATCCTGCCCAGGTCGTGCGTCGTGGGTGCCATCTCTTGGGACATCAGGAGCAAGATCCGGAAGGCGCAGGAGGTGGAACCTGATCCTGGCGGCGGACCGGAAGGAAGACTGTTCGTGCCATCTGCGGTCCGAGGAGAGGTCATCCACTGGCTCCACATCTCCCGGCTCACCTGTCATCCCGGCACCTCCCGGATGATCAACCTCCTCCAACGGTCCTTTTGGTGGCCAGGCCTGCGGAGGGACGCAGCCCGCTACGCCCGGGCTTGCCCAATCTGTGCCACCTGCAAGTCGGGAAATGCTCCTCCAGCGGGTCTGCTCCAGCCCCTGCCCGTTCCTGGCAGGCCCTGGTCGCACATCGCGTTGGATTTCGTCACCGGACTCCCCATTTCCAACTCCTTTGACACCATCCTGACCATCGTGGACCGTTTCTCCAAGGCGGCGCACTTCGTCCCCCTGCGAGGTCTCCCTACTGCCCTGGAGACGGCGGATCTCCTCGTCCAACACGTGGTCAGGCTGCACGGGATTCCGGTGGACGTGGTCTCGGACCGGGGCCCCCAATTTTCATCCGAGGTTTGGAGGTCATTCTGTAACGCCATTGGAGCCAAGGTGAGCCTCTCCTCCGGCCATCACCCCCAGTCCAACGGGCAGTGTGAACGGACCAACCAGGAGCTGGAGGCTGCGCTCCGCTGTGTGACCTCATCCAAACCAACGTCCTGGAGCAACCATCTCGCCTGGGTTGAGTATGCGCATAATACCGCTCGCTCTTCTGCTACGGGGATGTCTCCCTTCAAGACGTCCCTGGGTTACGACCCCCCGCTGTTTCCTGAGCAGGAGAGTGAGGTAACTGTCCCCTCAGTTAAAGTACATCTCAGGCAGTTCCGCTCCATCTGGACTGCCGCGCGTAATGCGCTTTTACGCACAGCGGAGCGCAACAGGACTGTGGCGGACCGGCATAGAAGACCTGCCCCGGCGTACAGAGTTGGGCAACGTGTCTACGTTTTCACCCAGGACGTCACCCTAAAAGGCGAGAGGAGAAAGCTGGCACAGCGCTTCATGGGTCCCTATCCCATCACCCGGATCGTCAACCCGGTGGCTGTGCACGTGGCTATTCCCCCCTCCCTCCGCATCCATCCCACCTTCCACGTGTCAAAGGTGAAGCTGGCAGTCACCGACCCCCTTTGCCCTCCTCCTGCAGCGCAACCCGTGCCCCGGATGATTGGTGGCCATCCGGCCTGGTCCGTCTCCTCCATCCTGGACTCCCGGCGCCGAGGTCGTGGGTTGCAATACTTGGTGGACTGGGAGGGCTATGGGCCCGAGCATCGACAGTGGGTGCCCCCGTCGTTCGTGTTGGACCCATCGCTCATCGCAGACTTCCACCGAGCGCACCCGGATAAGCCATCGCCAGGATGCGCTGCTAGAGGGGGGAGTATTGTCATGCTGCGCCATTCATCAGCGGCGCCACCTGCTCACGCACCTGATCATCATCAGCGGCGAGGGATAAAGGCCGCCTCACCCGGAGCCTCGGCCTGAAGCCGTCAGACTTCGTTCCTCACCGTAGTGAGTCATCTACAATCTTCAGCACAATTGTTTGGGTAAGAAGCCTTACCTTCTCTCTCCAGTCTGCTCCCCTGTGCACAGGTGGATTTCCCGGCGGCGGACGTCTTCCCTCCAACGCCTACTCCTCGCTGCTGCACCGAGCTCTCCAGGTGGCTGTCTCCCGGGTTTCGCCCCTTGCTGTGCCAGCTATCCTGCCCATCCAAGTAAGTCCTTCTCTCGCCATAATCTCCTCTGTGTTGGTGTATGCCCGTCACCCTCTCCCTGTGCTTTTTCCATAGGGTTGCTCGGCTGAACGGTCACCTGCCTCTGTGCCTGAAGCAGACGCCACCACCAACACATTGACATCCCACAGACACGCACTCATTCACGCCTGTTGTTAATAAACTATTTGAACTACTCTGAGCCTGTGTGTGCGTCTCCTGAGCCGTGCGTTATGTCACCCTCACTACATCCATGAATCTTCTCTGTGGTCTTCCTCTTTTCCTCCTGCCTGGCAGCTCCATCTTCGCATGCACATGTCCAAACCATCTCAGCCTTGCCTCTCTTACTTTGACTCCAAACTGCTCAACCTGAGCTGCCCCTCTGATATACTCATTTAGAATTCCTGTCCCTCCTAGTCACTCCCGATGAGAATCTTAGCATCTTCACCTCTTCCACCTCCAGTTCTACCATCTCCAAACCAAACAACATGGCAGGTCTCACGACCATCCAGCAGCAGCTTCTTGTCCAGGTTGTCCTGAGGAATAACAACCTGGACCAGAAGCTGTTTCTGGCCTTCTACCACTGCTCAGTGGAGAGCGTGCTTGTTATGTATGTAATACCTGTGATGAATGAGGCAAGATGAGGGTTACATCGAACACAGCTTTATTAATGGAATTTGGAGACAGTGGTAACATGGCAGGCACCTGGCGTGGGCACCGGTCTAAAGACACCGTAAGATGGTGGCCCACTCACTATAGTGGGCAGTGCGGTGAAGAGGCAGGAAGTCTACATCACCACACTGCACTTCACAATAAAGTGCTACTATTCCATATACCACAATTCCTCCCCCGCTTAGAAAAGTCCAAAACGACACACACAATTGAAACCCACCCCAATTCGGGACCCGGATCATGCTCTAAAATAACAAAAACTAATTTACTAAACTGGCCTAACGCACTCACACAAAACAACCTAAATTAGGGCTGGTGGGTGGACTGCCACACAGCCCGCCCAGCATGGTGGATTATTCTGCTTCCAAATAACTAAAAACAGTCCTACATTAAACTAAAATACTTGCCATGCTCCTAAACTAAAACACAAGACATACTGTATATACACAACCCCATAACATGACATGCATAAAACACACAGGAACTATAAACATACTTTTACAGCACAGTCACTTGAGTGGGAGAGGTAGAACCGGCATGGGGGGGCCCAGGGCAGCCCCTCAGCAAGCACTCCCCTGGAAGCAGCAAGCCCCTGGGACAATGGCTGATCATCTGGACAGCGGAGCCCAACTCCTTCACCACCAACACCGACTTCTGTACAGCCTCGTCACCCGGAGCATTCTTATCATGAATGGCCCCTCGGGGCAGAGAGACAGACCCACATGCTGAACTGTGAGTTGTGAGATTTATTAAAAATTACAAAAACATAAAGCCCAAACTGGTGCTCAAACACAAAATTCCAACAGGAGAAGGTAACTTACAAATTACGCACCAGAGCTGGGACAGGGCTCTGGTGGAGACGAGACAAACTCTGGTTTTCTCAGGAGAACTAAAGACAGTGGCGACAAGAAAAGAAAATGCTGTCCTTAATAGGGTCAGAACAAATAACACAAGCAATACCATGTGTGGGGTCACATGTGTGGGCAAAAAGGTAACAATGATTAATGATTTGGATCAGCTGGAAGTAATGAGAGGAGAGTGCACCAGCTGACAGCTGACAGGGCTATGTCCACAAGGAGCACCAACCAATAGAAGAATAAAATGTAAACAAGTAGGCCTACAAACTGAGAAATAGATACCAAATGATACAGAATCAGAACATAGTAAAACTAAGACATAAACAGGAAAATAAAAAACATTGAAGGAATAACAAAAACCAAAAGGCACAAAAATATAACAAATATATAAATACAAACAAAAACCCACGAGACTGAGCATGATGGAATCTCCAGTGCTCAGCCTGTGACAGAGCCCCCCTCTCAAGGGGTGGACCCAGGCACCCCAGAGTAACCCACCAGACTGCGTGCTCGCTCTGTGTCGGCCATCTTGAAAAAAACGGTAATGGTAAAGTAAATATTCACATTACACATTGTCTGGTATTATGATTATGTCTATCACTTGTATACATCAACTGTGAATACAGATATGAAGGTCTTCTAAAGACAACCATATTTCTGAGAAAACGAAACAAACTATATGCCACCCTTTCATCCACAGTCAACCATGATAGCCTAGCATGCATTTCCTTAACACTATCTCATAATGAGCATCTGAGAGCAGACATAACGCACGGCTCAGGAGACGCACACACACAGGCTCAGAGTAGTTCAAATAGTTTATTAACAACAGGCGTGAATGAGTGCGTGTCTGCGGGATGTAAATGTGTTGGTGGCGGCGTCTGCTTCAGGCACAGAGGCAGGTGACCGTACAGCCGAGCAACCCTATGGAGAAAGCACAGGGAGAGGGTGACGGGCATACACCAACACAGGAGGGATTATGGCAAGAGAAGGACTTACTTGGATGACAGGATAGCTGGCACAGCAAGGGGCGAAACCCGGGAGACAGCCACCTGGAGAGCTCGGTGCAGCAGCGAGGAATAGGCGTTGGAGGGAAGACGTCCGCCGCCGGGAAATCCACCTGTGCACAGGGGAGCAGACTGGAGAGAGAAGGTAAGGCTTCTTACCCAAATAATTGTGCTGAAGATTGTAGATGACTCACAACAGTGAGGAACGAAGTCTGACGGCTTCAGGCCGAAGCTCCGGGCGAGACGGCCTTTATCCCTTGCCGCTGATGATGATCAGGTGCGTGAGCAAGTGGCGCCACTGATGAATGGTGCAGCGTGACAGTACTCCCCCCTCTAGCAGCGCCTCCTGGCAATGGCTTATCCGGGTGCGCTCGGTGGAAGTCCGCGATGAGCGATGGGTCCAACACGAACGACGGGGGCACCCACTGTCGATGCTCGGGCCCATAGCCCTCCCAGTCCACCAAGTATTGCAACCCACGACCCCGGCACCGGGAGTCCAGGATGGAGGAGACGGACCAGGCCGGATGGCCACCAATCATCCGGGGCGCGGGTTGTGCTGCAGGAGGAGGGCAAAGGGGGTCGGTGACTGCCAGCTTCACCTTTGACACGTGGAAGGTGGGATGGATGCGGAGGGAGGGGGGAATAGCCACACGCACAGCCACCGGGTTGATGATCCGGGTGATGGGATAGGGACCCATGAACCGCTGTGCCAGCTTCCTCCTCTCGCCCTTCAATGTAACGTCCTGGGTAGACACATAAACTCGTTGCCCAACTCTGTACGCCGGGGCAGGTCGTCTGTGCCGGTCCGCCACGGTCCTGTTGCGCTCCGCTGTGCGTAAAAGCGCATGACGCGCGGCAGCCCAGATGGAGCGGAACTGCCTGAGATGCGCCCTAACTGAGGGGACAGTTACCTCACTCTCCTGCGCTGGAAGCAGCGGGGGGTCGTAACCCAGGGACGCCTTGAAGGGGGACATCCCTGTTGCAGAAGAGCGGGCGGTGTTGTGGGCGTACTCAACCCAGGCGAGATGGTTGCTCCAGGACGTAGGTTTGGACCTGGTCACACAGCGGAGCGCAGCCTCCAGCTCCTGGTTGGTCCTCTCACACTGCCCGTTAGATTGGGGGTGATGGCCGGAGGAGAGGCTCACCTTGGCTCCGATGGCGTTACAGAAAGATCTCCAAACCTCGGATGAAAATTGGGGGCCCCGGTCCGAGACCACGTCCACCGGAATCCCGTGCAGCCTGACCACGTGTTGGACGAGGAGATCCGCCGTCTCCAGGGCGGTAGGGAGACCTCGCAGGGGAACGAAGTGTGCAGCCTTGGAGAAACGGTCCACGATGGTCAGGATGGTGTCAAAAGAGTTGGAAACAGGGAGTCCGGTGATGAAATCCAACGCGATGTGCGACCAGGGCCTGCCAGGAACGGGCAGGGGCTGGAGCAGACCCGCTGGAGGGGCATTTCCCGACTTGCTGGTGGCACAGATTGGGCAAGCCCGGGCGTAGCGGGCTGCGTCCCTCCGCAGGCCTGGCCACCAAAAGGACCGTTGGAGGAGGCTGATCATCCGGGAGGTGCCGGGATGACAGGTGAGCCGGGAGGTGTGGAGCCAGTGGATGACCTCTCCTCGGACCGCAGATGGAACGAACAGTTTTCCCTCCGCTCCGCCGCCAGGATCAGGTTCCACCTCCTGCGCCTTCCGGATCTTGTTCTCGATGTCCCAGGAGATGGCTCCCACGACGCACGACCTGGGCAGGATAGTGTGGGGCGTCTCCTCAGCCTCCATGGGGGTGAACTGCCTAGAAAGGGCGTCAGGCAGGCCGTTTTTGGAGCCTGGCCTGAAGGTGATGGAAAAGCGGAACCTAGCGAAGAACAAAGACCAGCGCGCCTGGCGGGCATTCAGGCGCTTGGCAGATTGTAAATATTCTAGGTTCTTGTGGTCCGTCAGGACCACGAACGGCAGGTCCGCCCCCTCTAGCCTGTGGCGCCACTCCTGTAAGGCGAGTTTAATGGCCAGGAGCTCTCTGTCCCCCACATCGTAGTTCCTCTCCGCCGGGGACAGGCGCCGGGAGAAGAAGGCGCAGGGTCGTTTGGCGCCATCGTCAGGCGACCGCTGGGATAGTACTGCTCCCACTCCCGTGTCCGAGGCGTCCACCTCCGCAATGCACTGCAGCGCGGGGTCGACCTGGCGAAGGACCCGGGAGGAGGAGAACTCCGCCTTCAGCGCCTTAAAGGCAGCAGCGACCTCTTCGGTCCACCGGAACGGGACCTTCGGGGACGTGAGGCGGGTCAGTGGTCCGACGATCGAGCTGAAATTTGGGACAAAGCGGCGGTAAAAATTGGCGAAGCCAACAAACTGTTGCACCTGCTTCCGGGATGCGGGAATAGGCCACTCCACCACCGCCTTCACCTTCTCTGGGTCTGGGAGCACCTGGTCTTGAGAGATGATGAATCCCAGGAAGGATGTGGTCCTAGCGTAGAATTCGCACTTTTCAGCCTTCACGTAGAGCCGATTCTCCAGCAGTCTTTGGAGGACCCGCCTCACATGGACCTGGTGCTCGTCCCTGGACCTGGAGAAGATAAGAATATCGTCCAGGTAGACGAACACGAAGAGGCCGATGAAATCCCGGAGGACGTCATTGATGAGGCGCTGAAAGACGGCAGGAGCGTTGGTCACCCCGAACGGCATGACCAGGTATTCAAAGTGGCCGTTCGGGGTACGGAAGGCTGTTTTCCATTCATCTCCCTCCCGGATCCGGACGAGGTGGTAAGCGCTGCGTAGATCCAGCTTGGTAAACCAGGTCGCCCCCTGGAGGGAGTGGAAGGCAGTGTCCATGAGGGGCAGGGTGTAACGGTCCCTCTCAGTGATGTCATTGAGCGCTCGGTAGTCTATGCAGGGGCGGAGGGATCCGTCCTTTTTCCCAACAAAGAAAAACCCTGCCCCCACGGGTGACGACGATGGGTGAATAATCCCAGCGCTCAGTGATTCTTTCAGGTAGGTATTCATCGTCTCCTTCTCCGGCGCAGACAGGCTGTAGAGCCGACCAGAAGGTAGGGGAGCCCCCTGGCGGAGGTTGATAGCACAGTCATAGGGCCGATGCGGGGGAAGAGACATAGCTTTTGTCTTGCTAAATACCATACCCAGGTCGTGAAATTCCGGAGGCACCAGAGACAGGTCCGGAGGTGCTGTGTCCGTCACAGGGGGAGCAGCGGACGGGGAGCAGGCAGCGGACTGAATGCAGGTGCCCATGCAAAATGTACTCCATGCCGATACCCCAGCTGACCTCCAGTCCAGGACAGGGTTGTGGAGGCGTAGCCAGGGATACCCCAGGATGACGGGCGACACAGAGTTGGGCAGGACGTAAAAAACCATCTCCTCCCGGTGGTTCCCTGAGATGATGACTGGGACAGGAATGGTCTGATGAGAAACTCTCCCAAGGGAGGCACGGGAGAGATGGACCAGGGAGATGGGGTGTTTTAGTGCCTGACAGCGGATGCCCAATCGGGTTGCCAGGCCGTGTGAAATGAAGCTGCCTTCTGCGCCCGAATCCACCAGTGCGTGGGTGAGGTGCCCAGTGGGATTGTGGCAGAAACGGATGGGCAGCTTCAATTGGGTGAGGGGACTTTGCCGATTGACATCCGCGAGGCCCCCTACAGTGACTCGCGGACCCCGCCGTTTGGCTTCTGTGGGCAAAGCTCTACCGTGTGTTGACTGTCTCCGCAATACATGCAGAGACCCAACTCATGGCGGCGCTGTCTCTCCTCCGGGGAGAGCTTTGCCCAGCCCGTCACCATCGGCTCCGACTCCTCGGGGCGCGATGGTGGCGTCGTCGCCAGGGGGCGAGCTTGGGGCAGGCGCAGAGAGGCTCCCCGAGGGCGAGAAGCAGACGGCTTCCGTCCTGAGGAGCGCTCGCGCAGCCTGTTGTCCAAGCTGATGGCCAGTGAAGTTAGCTCCGCTAGCATTCCGGGGATATCCCGTCCAGCCAGTTCATCCCTTAGATCACTATTGAGGCTGCGAAGGAACAGGCCGCAGAGGGAGCGTTCCTCCCAGCCCAGTTCCTCTGCCGCTACCCGGTATTCGATAGCATAGTCCGCGGCCGACCGGCTTCCCTGCTGGAGAGCGAGAAGCCGATCGACCTGGACCGTCTCGGAGTGAGAATGATCGAAAACCTCCAGGAAGCGCCTCACGAACTCGGCATAGGTGAGGGTGGCATAACTGGGTCTCGCCATTATAGCGTAGGCCCAAGTTAAAGCGCGCCCCTCCAGGAGATTCCCTATGTAGCCGATTCGGCTGTGATCTGAGGGGAAGTCTCCGGGCACATGGTCGAACACAGACTCACACTGCATCACAAACCCCCGCGCTCCGCCGAGCTTTCCGCTAAAGCGAGCGGGGGTCGGAATTGGTGTGAGCCGGGCCGGTGCCACCGGAGCTGGCTGGACGGCCGCAGGAACAGCAGGAGCTGCGCCACCCTGAGGAGCTGGGGGGAACGGCTGCTGGGGGTCCAGGCGGTCCAATCGGTTAGTAATTATTACCAATTGATTTAGGATCACCTGTTGTTGATAAGCAATCTGATCCACTCTAGCCTCGAGAGTGGTAAGCCGGTGTGCAAGCCCGCCATCTGCCGAGCCGCTCTGCTGAAGCCGTACTGACATAACGCACGGCTCAGGAGACGCACACACTCAGGCTCAGAGTAGTTCAAATAGTTTATTAACAACAGGCGTGAATGAGTGCGTGTCTGCGGGATGTAAATGTGTTGGTGGCGGCGTCTGCTTCAGGCACAGAGGCAGGTGACCGTACAGCCGAGCAACCCTATGGAGAAAGCACAGGGAGAGGGTGACAGGCATACACCAACACAGGAGGGATTATGGCAAGAGAAGGACTTACTTGGATGACAGGATAGCTGGCACAGCAAGGGGCGAAACCCGGGAGACAGCCACCTGGAGAGCTCGGTGCAGCAGCGAGGAATAGGCGTTGGAGGGAAGACGTCCGCCGCCGGGAAATCCACCTGTGCACAGGGGAGCAGACTGGAGAGAGAAGGTAAGGCTTCTTACCCAAATAATTGTGCTGAAGATTGTAGATGACTCACAACGGTGAGGAACGAAGTCTGACGGCTTCAGGCTGAAGCTCCGGGCGAGACGGCCTTTATCCCTTGCCGCTGATGATGATCAGGTGCGTGAGCAGGTGGCGCAGCTGATGAATGGTGCGGCGTGACAAGAGCTAGGCAAGCAGCTCGGTTTTGATTGAGATGGATTTTGTTAAGGTTTTGTCTTGCGGCATTAGACCAAATGACTGAACATCTCCCTGAAGGGAGAGGACAAGAGCGTCTAGTGCATCCGCCTCTCACCTGAGAGGCCGGGGTTCAAATCCCAGCCAGGTCATGCCAAAGACCATATAAAAAATGAAACTTCCTGCCGTCCAGCTTGGTGCTCAGCAATAATGGAATGGAGGAGGGAAATTTGTGGCGGCGCCTTGCATGGCAGTGACCCCTCTGATTCTAGATGTGATTATTAACATTGTAGATAAGAGAAACATAATTTCATTCTACTGTACATGATTGGCTGCATGGATTGAATGACAATCAAATTGGCTTTACCTTTTACCCCTTGCACTCCGGGCAATTTTCCTAAAAATGCCAAAAAAAAACGTGCCCAAAGTAAATCGAAAGCTGTTATTCAACCCTTTGCAGCATCTTCATGGGGTTGGTCTCATTTAAAAGAAAACACTTTGAATTTTTTGGCAAAAAAAAACATAATCTCTCTACGTGCTCCGGCCACTGAGTTACAGTCATCTAAACATACTGAACTTGAAGAAAATAAATTTGGACACGGTGTTTTTTTGGATACAAATGCTTGCAAATAACACACAGCTGTCCGATCCGGCTGGAAAATGCAACAGAAATGTAGAACCAAGTGTTATCAAGCTGAGATCCAAATTTGGTAACAATACCACAAAAAATGAATATTTTACACAGCTTTGTTCTCACGCTGTTCCCAGGCGTTTTGGAACTGTGTCAAATTGTGCCAAATGGCACAGTTTGGAAAAACGTCTGTAACTTTTGAATAATTCAATGTAGAATCTTCATTTTGGGCTCTAATGAAAGGGCACACTCAGGGCTGTGTCTGTGTGTGTGTGTGGGGGGACACCCCCCCCCCGCTACAAAAGACGGAGTTCGGCCCTCGCTACATGACGGATTACACTCCTTGCATGTTTTCACAGCGCCCCCCCCCCCCGCTACTGTGTGTGTGTGTGGGACACCCCCCCCCCCTCGCTACAGAAGACGGCCATCGCTACATGACGGAATAGACTCATATGCTTCCCCCCGCGGACCGGGGGCGTTCGGACCATGAACACCCCCCCCCCGCTCCTCTTCTGCAGCGGGGGGGAGGGCGTTCACAGTCCGAACACGGCAAATGAACCGTTTACCCCCCTCTTCTGCAGCGGGGGGGGGGGCGTTCACGGTCCGAACACGGCAAATGAACCGTTTACCGCGGCGCACGCACTTCATACTTCGTGCGCTGTACAGTTGTAATTTACCAATCGGTCAAAAGTCATTTTTGGATTACAGTTTTCAGGGAGAAATAATAATTTAGCTTATAACACCTTACCTCTTCACAGCAGCAGAGTCCTGGCGAACTTCTCTTCCCCATTGTCAGACGAACGCGACGCTGGTCCGCTCGTGGATCCCGATCAAAACAATTCCAATATTGCGGTTTTGGCAAATGATTTACGACCTTTGTCGTCGGCCTCCGTTGGTCTATGATGACGGAAGAGAATCCTAAACATCTATTCTGCTGGAATGAGTGCAGGTCCCACTTGTGGGTGTTCTCCATGCTGCTGGGTGAGCCTGGGTCTGGAGCAGGTTCGTCCAGCGTCCTTTGTTTTCATCAGCTGCAACAGTAAATCTCTCTTCACCCAGCCCGAATTTCTGTGCTTCAATTGGCTCTTGCATTCACAGTAGGCGGGTCCTCCTTCCTAGGTTTTCATTCATTGGCTCTTCAAGGTTTCAGAAACCCAATTCAAGGCTCTTATTAGTCGAATGAGAGGTCAATCAGATGAATTAATCTGTTCGCGGCTGTGACTGCAGCTTTTTTTTTCAGTGGCGCTTGGAGGCCAGCACCATCTCCATCTGTACCATCATCAGTAAATCATGCGTCATGCGTCCGAGCGCGCACGAGGGCGCACGAGAGCGCCCTTGTGCGCCCTAGGATGCAGAGACTTGCCCACCCGCGGAACAACAGAGCACAAGTGGTTAAAAAAAATGTAACTCCTAGCGGTTTAATTTCTTTAACTTGTTTAATAGGTACTCCTTCTAAGAAAACACACCACTCCTCATCTGCTCTAAGGGTATACCTCAGAAGGCACTGACACTGACACTTCTGATGAAGGCTGCAGTGAACAGTCAAAACATGTAAAGAAGGTAATAACATCTCCTTTCTATTTTTGTCTTTAATAAGAACAAAAGGTAAACTAATTGGTACACATTAAAAGCAATTAAGCAATTAAGACAGTTAAAGCAGTTAAAACTAGAGGAAACAAGAAGATTGAAAATTCACTTTTATAACTACCTCCGCTAAAGGAGGAGGTCATGTTTTTACCAGCATTGGTTGGTTGGTTGGTTTGTCTGTCTTTTAGCAACATTACTCCAAAAGTTATGAACAGATTTTGATAAAAAAAAAAATTCAGGAAAGGTGTGTAATGCCCCGGGGAACAGATGATTAGATTTTGGTGGTGATCCGGTTCACAATCTGCATCTAGGAATGTTTTTGGGAAAATATTATAATATTGAGCTTTTCATGTACTTCCCCTTTAAGACGTGTTTGCACAGTACTCCACACCCGACCACATAGAATGTGATGGTTGACATTATTTCATCTGAAGACACCAAGAAAAAGCAAGCAAACTGTGCAGTTTAAGATGGGGTTTGGAGGACATGTACCAGCAGGCAATGCTAAAGATGTCCTTTCGAGCCACGTTACCGACACAGAATGTAAACACACAGCACTGAACAATGTTTTTAATTTTAATTTTATTACCTCTGCCAAGAGGAGGAAGTAATGTTTTTGGCAGCGTTGGTTTGTCTGTTAGCAACATTACTCCAAAAGTTATGAACAGATTTTGATGACATTTTCAGGAAAGGTGTGTAATGGCATGTGGAACAGGGTACCGGCAGACAAGCTAAGGATGTCTTGTGAGGCACGTTACCCACATGGTATGTAAACGTATAGCACTGGACAACGTTTCATTCGTCATGCCAAAAAGTGATTGAGGATGGTGTGATCACTTTTTGGCAGGCAATAATTTTTTGTCACATCAGGTGTCAAAAAGTGATCGGCTGCCAAAAAGTGATCACCCTCTGCAGGACCCCAGAGTGCCCGCTTGCTGTAATAATGTAGTCATATTGTTTTTGCTGCCGTTTCTCTGTCTGTTCGCAGAATCACACAAAAACTCCTAGATGGATTTGGATGACATTTTCACCAGAGGTGGTCCTTTGGCCCAAAGATGAACTCATTAAATGTTGGAGGTGATCCGTGAGTGCATTCCTCCGCCAAGGCCCAATCCCCAATGTACAGATGGATGGCGCTATGGATGGAAAAAGGGATGGAGGGGAGGACAAAGGAAGGGAGGGATAGAGCCTTGGTGGAGGTATGCGCTCTCTGAGTGCCCTCTAGTTTAATGTTTAAAATATATCCATATATATATTACAAATCAAACAGTTTTTGCTGGATAGCAAATATGGATTTTCCATACCATAACCAGTTTATTTAGAATATTTTACATACACATATATTTAAGATTGTATTGTCTTTCCTTTCCAATTTAAAGTGTTATGAGGTGACTGTTGTTGTGAAACGGTGATGTTTAAAAAAAGCTGAATTGAACTGAAACCGTCACCGTACTATTCATATAGTGTGACAGGAAATATATTACATTAGAATGAGCCAGAGATCCCATTCTCTGCCAAAATTTGAGGCAGCAAGTGGAGGGGGAGAGATTGATGAAATGTCAGGCAACAACAGCCCTCAACATTTCCAATTCAAAAGCAAAGATACAGATCCACTCTGTGAGCAAATTCTGTGAAATTCTACTTAAGTATTGAGGAGATGATAAATTTCCCCTGCAGCTGCACTGTAAGTTATTTCTATTCACATCACACTCTACTTTATATCCAGTATGATGGCAGCTTCAACTTTGCCTCGAACTGTCAATAATTTAAAATGTAAGCCGATATGAGCTGCAACAGTTTCAGCTTGAGCTGTGCGCTGTCTCAGCATACTCAACACGATACGTATATTAATCATAAAAATCCATGTTAATGAGGACAGTAATGAAACTCATTAATTATCTCATTTACAAATATTTCTATGTCAGCATACTTGTCTACACGCAGTATTAGATATTGGTGATAAGCAAATGTGCTGTGCATGTTAATTAAACAGTTAGTAAGAAGCTGTATGGAATAGTTTGCAATTTTGATCCAGAGTTAGATATTGAACATCATCTAGCTGGTTTTTTACATTTGATTTCATTAGTCTGCAAGGGTTTTTTTCACACCTAAGTTGATTTTCTTTTGTCCGAATCAGTCCGAATGAGTTGGTTGTTTTGTATCATTTTCCCCTCGGCTCAGTTCCATTTCACACAGGGACAATTTGAAGCGGGCCAAAATGAGTCAGGTCAAATCATACAAGAATCACAAGAAGATTTACTCCTTTTGAATAGTTTGCGTGCCCTAGTGATCCCAGGAGCTGTGTTGTCCGGGGCAATTTGTCTCTGGTAGGGTTACCCAAGCCAAACTGGTCCTGGGTGAAGGGCCAGACTAAGAATGATCCAAGACTCTCATGATAAATACTAGAACAAGGATTCAGTGTACCCCGCTGGTATGGGGTTACCGGGGCCCCACCCTGGAGCCAGGCCTGGGGGAGGGGCTCGATGACTAGCATCTGGTGGCCAGGTTTCCGCCCATGGGACCCGGCCGGGCTCAGCCCGAAGGAGTTACATGGGTCCGCCCTCTAGTGGGCTCACCACCTGCAGGAGGGATTATGGGGGTCCGGTATTATGTGGATCAGGTGGCGGTCAAAGGCGGAGACCTCGGAGGTCTGATCCCAAGCTTCCTAAACTGGCTTTTGGAATGTGGAATGTCACCTCTCTGGTGGGGAAGGAGCCTGAGCTGGTGCATGAGGTTGAGCGATACTGGCGAGATATAGTCGGCCTCACCTCAGCACACAGCTCTGGTTCCGGAACCAGTCTCCTGGAGAGGGGCTGGAGCTTGGCCTACTCTGGAGTTGCCCCGGGCGAGAGGCGACGAGCACGGGTTGGTATTCTTGTATCCCCCCACCTTGCTGCCTCTATATTGGAGTTTTCCCCGGTGGACGAAAGGGTTATTTCCCTGCGCCTTCGGGTTGGAAAACGGGTCCTGACCATCATTTGTGCCTATGCACCAAATGATGGTTCATTGTACCCACCCTTTTTGGATCCTCTGACTGGGGTGCTGGAGAATGCTCCTCTTGGTGCATTGTCCTACTGGGGGACTTTAATGCGCACATGGGCAACAACAGTGAAACCTGGAAGGGGGTGATTGGGAGGAACGGCCTGCCCGATCTGAACCTGAGTGGTGTTCAGTTACTTCTGTGCTAACCAGAGTGTGTCGATAACGAACACCATGTTCAACCATGAGGGTGTCCATATGTGCACTTGGCACCAGGACACCCTAAGTCACAGGTCAATGATCGATTTTGTTATTGTGTCATCAGACCTGCAACCGTATGTCTTGGACACTCGGGTAAAGAGAGGTGCAGAGCTGTCAACTGATTACCACCTGATGGTGAGTTGAATCCAATGGCAGGGGAGGATGCCATTCAGACCTGGTAGACCTAAAAGTATAGTGTGGGTGTGCTGGGAATGTCTGGCTGAGACCCCTGTCCGGGAGGTCTTCAACTCCCACCTCCGGAAGAACTTCAACCACATTCTGAGGGAGTCTGAAGACATAGAGTCTGAATGGGCCATGTTCTCCACCTCCACTGTTTAAGCAGCGGCCCAGAGTTGCAGCTGCAAGGTCGTCAGGGCATCTCGTGGTGGCAACCCCCAAACCAAGTGGTGGACACCAGTGGTGAGGGGGGGCATTAAGCTGAAGAAGGAGTCCTATTAAGCTTGGTTGGCTTGTTGGACTCCCGAAGCAGCTGAG
The DNA here is from genome assembly GCA_020510985.1 of Pholidichthys leucotaenia. Lineage (NCBI taxonomy): Eukaryota > Metazoa > Chordata > Actinopteri > Cichliformes > Pholidichthyidae > Pholidichthys > Pholidichthys leucotaenia. The sequence goes on from CM035840.1 coordinate 196,301,044, forward strand.
GTGTACTGGCAGGCCAAGCGGAGTGCAGCCCGGGTGGTTGCTGAAGCAAAATCTCCGGTATGGGAGAAGTTCGTTGAGGCCATGGAACAAGACTTTCGGTCGGCCTCAAAGAGATTCTGGCAAACTGTCCGGCAGCTCAGGAGGGGGAAGCAGCTCCCTGTCCACACTGTGTATGGTGCGGATGGGGTGCTGCTGACTTCAACTGGGGATATCGTTGGGCGGTGGAAGGAATACTTTGAGGATCTCCTCAATCCCACTGACACGCCTTCCACAGAGGAGGCAGGGCTTGTGGACGAGGGGGACAACTCACCTATCACAGGAGCTGAGGTCGCCAAGGTGGTTAAAAATCTCTTTGGTGGCTGGGTCCCGGGAGTGGACGAGATTCACCCTGAGTACCTCAAGGCCCTGGATGTTGTAGGGCTGTCATGGTTGACACGCCTCTGCAACATTGCGTTGAAGTCCGGGGCAGTGCCTTTGGCATGGCAAACCAGGGTGGGGGTTCCTCTCTTCAAAAAAGGGGACCGGAGGGTGTGCTCCAACTTTAGAGGGATCATACTCCTCAGCCTCCCTGGGAAGGTCTATGCCAAGGTATTGGAGAGTAGAGTCCGGCCGTTGGTCAAACCTCAGATTCAGGAAGAGCAATGTGGTTTTTATCCTGGCCGTGGCATGTCGGACCAGCTCTTTACCCTCTCGAGAATCCTCAAGGGTTCCTGGGGGTTTGCCCAACCAGTTTACATATGTTTTGTGGACTTGGAGAAGGCATTTGACCATGTCCCTTGTGGTTTTTTGTGGGGGGGGGGGTGCTTCGGGAGTATGGGGTATCGGGCTTGCTGTTGCGAGCTATTCGGTCTCTGTACGACAAGTTGTGAGAGTTTGGTTCGTATTGCCAACACTAGATCGGACTCATTCCCAGAGAGACTCCGCCAGGGCTGCCCTTTGTCACCGATCCTGTTCATAATTTTTAAGGACAGGATTTCTACACGTAGCCAGGGGGGAGGATGCCAGCATCATGGTGGTCCTGGATTGTCCTCGCTGGGTTGGGGACAGGCTCCTGCCCCAAGTGGAGGAGTTTAAGCATCTTGGGGTCTTATTCACAAGTGAGGGAAGAATGGAGTGAGAGATTGGCAGATGGATCGAAGCAGCATCTGCAGTGATGCGGATGTTGTACCGGTCTGTTGTGGTGAAGAGGGAGCTGAGCTCTAAGGCAAAGCTGTCGATTTACCAGTCAATCTACGTTCCTACCCTCACCTATAGTCATGAGCTTTGGGTAATGACCGAAAGAACGAGATTGCGGATACAAGCGGCTGAAATGAGCTTTCTTCGTAGGATCACTGGACTCACCCTCAGAGATAGGGTGAGGAGCTCAGTCATCCGGGAGAGGCTCAGTAGAACCGCTGCTCCTCCACATTGAAAGGAGCCAGTTGAGGTGGTATGGGCATCTGATTAGGATGCCTCCTGGACGCTTCCCACTTGAGGTGTTTTGGACACGTCCCTCTGGGAGGAGACCCTGGGGCAGATCCAGGACTCGCTGGAGAGACTATGTCTCCCAGCTGTTCTGGGAACGCCTTGGTATCCTCTCTGAAGAGCTGGAGCAGGTGGCTGGGGAGAGGGAAGTCTGGGCTTCTCTGCTTGAGCTGCTGCCTCCGTGACCTGGACCTCTGGAAAAGCGGTAGAAGATGATTGGATGGATGGACTAAACAAACCCATTTTATTAGGTGATTTTATTGTACTCCCTCACAGCACAGCTGAATTTTAGGAGTGGAAATCTTTAGGCACCTCACGATTCAAGCCGATTACGATTCAGGGAGCTCCAATTTGAGCCAATTACAATTCTGGCTGCATCTCGCTGCCTCTTCTCCTTTTTGTTGTTTTCTATTCTGGATTTTTTTTCCTCCCACTGTGTGACTATTGATGGTCAGCAATGACTAAATGAAATAAATAAATAAATAAATGCACTATTACTTAAACAAATATGTGATGAATTATAACTGAAAATGAAAAGCTCTTTCATTACACAAGAGTCAATTATTTAACACTGGAAATAAATATCTAATTTATTAAATATGTATATAAGTATTAGGGGTGGGAATTTTTTGCACCTTTTATGATTGCGATGTATTTTTTCCCCCTGACATGTAAATAATAGAAAAAGGATTTTCTGCACCTGATTCCAAAGAAACTGTCGCTGTTGCAGGTGGTGGTCAACTTAAGGACACCACAACCACAGAGGAAGAGAGTCTGGAGCACACTGTAAGATTCACTGCCTTTATTGGTGCTAAGACTAATATACAAACATCCTCTTCAGTCTTCTTAGCTCATAGACGTATTACTTAATTTTAACATTTATTCTATTTAAGTTTTTGGAACATTGCATATTTATTAACACTTTACATGAAAATATGCCTGATTGCTGCCAAAGCTTATTTGCTATATCTTTTTTAACTGTTTTAATTCACGTGACAGTGAGTTGAAAATATCAATAAAATTTATCAAGTGCATAATAATAATAATAATAATAATAATAATAATAATAATAATAATAATAATAATAATATTGTTTCAAACAATTTGTGTCTTTTTCAGAGTCAGACACAGAGGTGTTGTGTTCATTAATGTAACATAAGCTGTGGGTAATTAAGAATGGAGCATTGCAAGTTCTTTAAAACCAGGTGAAGAGTCACAGGTAGCAATCAAAGGGGAACTTATGAGGATGTTCAAAGGAATTTTATTACAATAAATTATGTACAAGAAATGCCCACTAAAATAAAAAGCCTAAACTAAAACCTAAGCTAAAAAGAAGACTAAAAGTGGGCTAAAAACAAATAAAAGTTCATAAAAGCTGAGGAGGAGGATCCACCCTTCTAGGCCAGGCTCCATCTGCCACCACGACACTGACGCCCTCAGGAAACCTGTACAGGGGAAGACACTTGCCAGCAGTATATCCATATTTCTATTGCCATCATCATCATCATCATGGTCATGGGGTGCTGCTATCTGGGAACCAGATACTTACAGCGAAGGCAGAGCTCTGCCTCTTGCTGTCTCTCGCCTGCAGCCCCCCAGTTGCTCCACACGGAAACATCCTCCCCCAAATGCCGGCATCATGGTGGTCCTGGCCATTACTGTTCCTCCTCCTCCTCAGTCATAGCTCCCCTCCTCAAGCAGGATTCTCCTCCAACCAGGTCCTCATCCAGCCGGACCTTCCCTCAGGCAGAGCTCCGCCCACCTGGCAAAAGCTCTCCTCCTCAAGCAGGACCTCTCTCTGGACTGCCAAAGCACCTTTTATATCATGTGCAGCCACAGATGCTGCACGTTCCAGTCAAGGCAGGTGCCTCTGCTCAGCAATCAGGGAAAGCAGGGTGGAAGCAAACAACATCCCCAACTCAAAAATACACTGATCAAAATATTAAAACCACAAAACATGCAAAGCTACAAACATGAAACACAAATCTAAAAACTTTACAAAATCCAAAAAAACACAACAAAATACTTCCACCCCATGATATTAACGCCAATAAAGGCTGTGAATTTAACAGTGTTCTCTGACTCTTCCTCTGTGAAAGAAATATCTACACTTCTAAAGAAAAATAGAAGCATTATTATCTGCAGATTTCACTTTTTCCATGTTTTGGTCTAGCTGCATCTGTGCAAGTTTGATGACCTGCTCGCCACAGACGTTTCACACACATGCATTGACTGTAATCTATGGTCCACATGTCTATATAGGATGACAGCAAAGCTCCAGCAAGCTGATCTGAACACCCATGATTAAGTAAAATGAAGAGTTTTGTGCCAATGTTGAGTGCCGCCACCATAGTTATGAACACATTTACATGACGAGGCAAATACTGTCCAGGCATCAACTTCCGCATTCAAGGGTCTGCTTTTTTCATTCCATTAACATTGTCATGTTTGGAACTGGTGTTTCAGCTTCACTCATGATTTGTGGCTGTAGCTTCTGATTTGTTGCTAATTGGTTCCAGCTGGCGATTGAGCCCTGAGCCCGTCTACAGCCACTCCTCTCCCTCTGCCAGACACTCACCGGCTGTCAGTTGTTTCTGTGCACACACACACACACACACACACACACACACACACACACACACACACACAGAGACTCCCGCCAAACACCTGCGTCCACCTGTCACCCATCAGCCTGCTTGGTATTTATTGGGTGGCAGTGGGGGCATTCAGTGTCGTGGCGTCAGTCCACACTGCACAGTCTCATCCATGGTCACCTGCCTACAGTACGTGATGTCCGGAAGCTGTTGGATTCTTTCCCTTGGACTACTACGGTGTTGTTTTTCTCCAGAGCCCGCTGAGCTCCAAAGCCCTATGTAAGTTTTCCTTATTATTTAACTGCCCTTCTTTCCACTGTCCGGTTCCACCTGGGAGTGCGTAGGGCTTCCCCTATTTCCAACTGAGCTCGGACTCCCAGCGCCTGTGTACCCAATTGTGTTTCCCCAATTGAACATTTTCCCTGTTTTTGTGTGTTTTTTGAGTTATCCCATTCTGTTAATAAACTTGTTCACTTCACCAGTGGTTTGGGCTTGCATTAATTCATATGTTCACTGCGAGATTATGCAGCGGACATGACAGTATGCCACGACCAAGATTGAGCCCAAGCGGTGAAGTGGCGTGTCATTTTTTTTTTTCATTTTTTGTGTGTTTTTCAAATACCTGTTTGGAGCATGATGGCCGTTCCCACATCGGCAGAAGTGGATGGGCAGCAGGACATCCCAGCGGAGAGGAGCAGCAGGCAGCGTGGCTAATCTAACTAACTAACTAACTAACCTGCACTTATATAGCGCTTTTCTAGTCACAAAGACCACTCAAAGCGCTTTCATTAATACTAACCCTCTATTCTAAGGGCCTATAGGAAACAAATATCTAGGGACAATTTAGAACAGCCAATTAACCTAACATGCATGTTTTTGGCATGTGGGAGGAAACCGGAGAAATCCCGGAGTAAACCCACGCAACACGGGGAGAACATGCAAACTCCACACAGATCACTGTTGGTCGGGGGCTGGGATCGAACCCACGATCCCACGATCCCCACAATCCCCCGGCCAAGGGTAAACTGTGCTGCCGCAGTGCTAACCACTGCGCCACCGTGCAGCTAATCTGGGAACTGCTGGAGGACGCGCTTGAAGTCTTCAGCCCCGGAGAGCGATTGGACTGCCTTGATGGAGCGTTAAGGATCCTGGGAGCTCATCAGGGCCTCTGGAATTACCCCCAGTACGCCAAACTCCTAGCCACTGTCTGCGCTCTTTTCCCAACCTGAAGGGAAGGGCTTTCCGGACAAAACTGCAACAGAAACACTCTTCTTCGCCAGCAGCCATCTTTTCCTCCGCACCATCACCTGCTCCAAGATGGCCACAGTCAGGTCGATGGCATTGATGTCATCCGGCCCTGGATTCCCAGAAGATCAAACCTGCCCTGCTAATTGCTTCTCTCCCCACACTTGAGCCCGGTTATTCCGGCAGCGGATTCTCATCCTCGAATTCTAGCAGTCCCATCTGCAGAATCCTCCTCTACATCCGCTGCGAGGTCTCCTTCCTCGGTGAGTCCGCAAGCAGTAGAGGGGCACTTGCTTTCCTCACCGGGGTCTCCCGTTCCTGTGGCAAAAGGGGCAGCTCCTATATTATCTACAGAGGGGCCAAGCACCGCCTTTCCTGGACAAACGGGTGACAACGCCCAAATGACAGCAGCAGCCAACACCTTAATCCGGGAAAACAGGCAAGTTATTTTTCATTTGACTCCTATTAATAATGAAATGTCTTGCCTGATTCCCGGTAGGGAGGCTCAGGGAAAGCAGTCCCCTGAGCTCTCCCCACCTGCTGCTATTAAGAACTGTTCACCAGCCCTCTCCCTGCTTTCTTCTGCTTCCTTTGTTTGCCTGCCAGTACCGGAGCTGAGCAGTCGGGACGAGGAGGAGCCAGAGGTCCGGGAGGATTGTCCTCCCAAAGCAGTGGTGAACCAGATCCTAGCCTCCACGCCGGAGGAGTCACCAGTGTCAATCATGACTACTGGGGAAAATAAGACTGCAGTGATCATCATGCCTGCAGCGGAGGCCGCTGCAGCAGTGTCAGCGCCCGAGCTGAACCTCTTGGAGGCCAAGCCTGCAGAGACATCGCCCAGATCGCCGGAGTCCTGGACGGTGGTAGAGCTTGAGCTAAGGCAAGTGGTCTCTTTTTTCTTTCTTCTTTCTATTATATAGCATTTTTGCCTAGCTTTAGGTGAGGAGAACCAGCTGCAGCCACACGCTGCACCTGAGCTCGCCTCACCGGACTCTACCACTGCCGGCGACTCTGACCCTTCCTCCTCTCTATCCGAGTCCTCTATCAGGGTTGCTGGAGAGAGTCCACCATCACCAGCCGAGTCCGTGGATCCAGGCTCGCGACTGGAGGTTACCGGGGTTCCTGCTGAGGTGGTCATCGGGGGTACTCAGTTCCAGTCTAGGGTGCCCATGATCGATCGCCTCCTTGCTCGGGTGCTTATGCGGGTCAGCTGGCCCATGGCCAAGAGGGCATTGGAGTCAGCAGTGAACCAGCCGGGTCCCACCGTGGGTGCAACCATGGCTTGGTCGGGGTCCATCGTGGGTGCAACACAGGCCCAGTCGGGGCTCACCACAGGAGTGATGAGGTCCCTGGAAGGGGCCACCGCTGGTGCGTTGAGGTCCTGGGAAGGGGCCACCGCTGGTGCAATGTTGTCCCAGGCTGGAACCACCGCAGATGTAGCCATGGCCCAGCCCAGGTCCACTGTGGGTACTACGGAGTTCCAGTCTCATGTTGGGAATACCACGGGTGCTACTGGACAGTCTGGGGATACCAGGGCCTTCCCTTCCCTCTTGGAGGCCCTGTGGGTGTTCCTCCTCTTTCTGCTGGGCACCGTCGTGGTCCCTTTTTCTCCGCCACCTGTGACTGCAGGGGTTTCCTTTCCTCTGCCTGGCCAACCATCTTTCAGTCTCCCGGTTGGGTAGGCTGCCGCTTCATTTGCCCTTCTGGTCCTGGTGGCTTAACCATGTTGGCAGGCCTCCCGAAAGACTGGGTTTCCTAACCGGGTGACCCATGTGCCCTGGCAGGCCACCTGACACTGTTCTACGGGCCGCCCGCTGGGCCTTGGACTCTGGTCAGCCCCCTGAACTGTGGGACTCTTGGGGTGAGGTGGGTTAATTCTAGTTTTGGTGTTGGGATTGTTGTGCTCTTTTGTCTTGTGCTGTTCTCCTTGGTTTATTCCTCCTAACCTATTTCCCCCCACCTCCCACCCTGGTTAGTTGGCCTTCTGGGTGGGTGGGGGGAGAAGCAGGTTTTTATCGCTTATGATTTGTGGCTGTAGCTTCTGATTTGTTGCTAATTGGTTCCAGCTGTCAATTAAGCCCTGAGCCTTGGGCCTAGCCAGTCTACAGCCACACTCCTCCCTCCGCCAGACACTCACCGGCTGTCAGTTGTTTACACACACACACACACACACACACACACACACACACACACACACACAGAGTGTGTGACCGTTCAGAGTGCTGGAAACAGGGGATAAGCATTTTTTGCTAGACTTGGGGGGTAGGAGGGAAAAAATTGGCATAGACAGACTCAAACCTGCTTTCGTTGTGGCGGATGAGCAAGTGCTGTTGGCTAGGGCCCCTCGGCGTGGAAGACCCCCACGGAGAGCTCCCCAGGGAAACGATTCGCCAGAGCAGCCACATGGACAGACTGAAGTGGCCCCCCTCCCAGCAACCTCCCACCGGCACAAGGAGGCAGTAAAACCCAGTTACAGCAGATACGGGATGAGACGGAAGCCCAAACAGCATGTGGACTGATGTTCTGTTGTTCTATCACTGCATGTGGACTGTTATTCTATTGTCCTATCTAAGATGCTGGGGGGGGGGGGGGTATTTGTAGCACCTTGGGAGAGCCAGATTTCTAGCATCTCAGACAAGAGACAGTGGATAAGCATGGGAGATCAAAGAGCAGGAGGCTCCTGGTGGGATAGCAGGAAGGAGTCAAGGATGTAGGGGGTTGAATGCAGTGTGATGCAAATGTCCTGTTGTGTGTGACGTAAGCCATGAAACTTAAGAGGAGAGTCTCTGATAAAAAGTTCATTCTGTTCTGTGCTCGTGAGATGTGAGTGTGCAATAAATCATTTGAAATGAATCTGCCTGTGATTTCACACACTCCACAGAATTATGTTTTGACCGGGTCGCGAGACCAGAACCACGAGTCCGTAATAAGCGGACCAGCTTCTTGTTCGTCTGACAATGAAGAAGAGAAGTTCGCCAGCTACGCTGCTGCTATGAACAGGTAAGTGTTATAAGCTAAATTATTCTTTATCCCTGAAAATTGTAATCACAAATGACTTTTGACCGATCGGTAAATTACAACTGTGCAGCCCATGAAGTCCGAAGTCCATGCGCTGCGGTACACGGTTCGTGCGCCGCGTCCGGACCGTGAACCCCCCCCCCTACTCTTCTGTAGCGAGGGGGGGGGGGGCGGTGACCGCGGTGACTGTGCGCCGTGGTCGCCACATCGCCACATGACTATTCCGTCATGTAGCGATGGCCGATGTCCGTCCTCTGTAGCGGGGGGGGGGGGGAGTTGTTATCTTCTACCTTACAAATATTTTAGAATAATTTTTAGTGCACTGTGGGTTATTTTTTCTTGTAAAAAATAGCCACACATTTTTTACATGGCATGCTTCTTTGTGTGTGGGGGCTTGTTTGTTCATTCATTCATGAATGAATGAATAAACAACCCCCCCCACACACACACACACAGCCCTGAGTGTCCCCTTTCATTAGAGCCCAAGATGAAGCTTCTATACTGAATCATTCAAAAGTTACAGATGTTTTTCCAAACTGTGCCATTTGGCACAATTTGGCACAGTTCAAAAATGCCTGGGAACTACTTGAGAACAAAGCTGTGTAATATATTCATTTTTTGTGGTATTGTTACAAAATTTTGACCTCAGCTGGATAACACGTGGTTCTACATTTCTGTTGCATTTTCCAGCCCGGATCTGAAGCTGTGTGTTGTTTTTTGTTCAAATCATCACTGATAGCGGATACTTCACACTGGACCTCCAGCAACTTGAATTCTATTCCTCTCCACTCTTCTCCCAGACTCTGAGCCCTTGATTTCCAAATGAAATGCAAAATTTGCTTTGCTTTAAAAAGAGATCGTCTGCTGGTATTGGCCCACTGTGTCTTTTCAAGCCCAAAGTCAGTGCAGTCATCTACTAGGAAATTTTAGAGCATTTCATGCTTCCCTTTGCTGACAACCTTCATGGAGATGCTGATTCCGTTTTCCAGCGGGACTTGACATCTCAACTCTGCTGTTTGCAGATGACATCATCCTGTTGGCTTCATCAAGCAATGACCTGCTGGTCTTACTGGGATGGTTTGCTGCTGAGTGTGAAGTGGCTGGGATGAGAATCAGCACCTCAAAGTCCGAGTCAATGGTTCTCAGCCAGAGAAGGGTGGACTGCCCTCTCTGGGTTGGGGATGAGCTCCTGCCCCAAGTGGAGGAGTTCAAGTATCTCAGGGTCTTATTCATGAGTAAGGGAAGAATGAAGTGGGAGATTGACGGACAGATTGGAGCAGCATCTGCAGTGATGTGGACATTGTACTGGTCTGTCGTGGTGAAGAAGGAGCTGAGTTTTAAGGCAAAGCTGTCAATTTACCAGTCAATCTACGTTCTGGTCAATCTACGTTTGGGTTAGAAAAAATGTCACAGACTGTATTGTCAGCTAAAAAGGTGACTTCTCTATTCTCACCAGGAAACTCCTACATGTACATAGCACATGTACGTGTTCTTGTGTGATTAAAAAAATACTTACTAAACTTATCTTATGCAAAATACTGATGGAACTACAAATTAGTTGTGTAGCATGGTTTGTGTAAAACGCCTGTATGTACAACTAAACAAATACTTACACTACCGTTCAAAAGTTTGGGATCACTTAGAAATGTCCTTATTTTTGAAAGAAAAGCACTGTTTTTTTCAATGAAGATAACTTTAAACTAATCAGAAATACACTCTAATATCTAATATACATTGCTAATGTGGTAAATGACTATTCTAGCTGCAAATGTCTGGTTTTTGGTGCAATATCTACATAGGTGTATAGAGGCCCATTTCCAGCAACTATCACTCCAGTGTTCTAATGGTACAATGTGTTTGCTCATTGCGTCAGAAGGCTAATGGATGATTAGAAAACCCTTGTGCAATCATGTTAGCACAGCTGAAAACAGTTTAGCTGGTTAGTTCAGTTCCTGCTCAAAGGAACTGACCTTCCTTTGAGCAGGTTGAGTATCTGGAAAAAATTATTATTTCAAATACAAATCATTATTTCTAACCTTGTCAATGTCTTGACTATATTTTCTAATCATTTTACAACTCATGGTGGTAAATAAGAGTGACTTTTCATGGAAAACACAAAATAATTGTCTGGGTGACCCCAAACTTTTGAACGGTAGTGTATTTCTTTTTTGTTGTTGTTTTGTTTTTCTAAAATACTTGCTTCAATGTTTAAATATTTCAAACTAATGAACACAAACTACGTTAAAGACAGTGTACCTGAAAACCATGCTTTCATTGATTGAATATAACTTCTAGTTTCATCTGATTCAGTTTTATCTTAATGTACCATTTTTAATGGTTAATGTGGACATACAAACTCTAAACAGAAAGTAAGGTAGGCTTATCATTGTTATTTCTGAAATATGTAAATAGTTTAAGTAAGAAAAGTATTTTGCGTGGTTGATACATTGCAAATCTAATCAACTTATATTTGTAATTGAAAAAGTTCATAGTTTGAATGGAGTTAATCTGTGTTTTTTATGTTTTCTGTGAATTAAAAAAATTGTTTTATATGTGGTATGATTAATACAATTCATATATACTACATATACAGTGCATCCGGAAAGTATTCACAGCGCTTCACTTTTTCTACATTTTGTTGTTACAGCCTTATTCCAAAATGGATTAAATTCATTTTTTTCCTCAAAATTCTACACACAATACCCCATAATGACAATATGAAGAAAAAGATTTTTTTTTTTAGTTTTTTGCAAATTTTTTAAAAATAAAAAACTAAGAAATCACATGTATATATGTATTCACAGCCTTTGCACAATACTTTGTTTATGCACCTTTGGCAGCAGTTACAGCCTCAAGTTTTTTTGAATATGATGCCACAAGCTTGGCACACCTACCTTTGAGCAGTTTCACCCATTCCTCTTTGCCGCACCTCTCAAGCTCCATTAGGTTGGATGGGAAGTATTGGTGCACATCCATTTTCAGATCTCTCCATAGATGTTCAATTAGATTCAAGTCTGGGCTCTGGTTGGACCACTCAAGGACAGTCACAGAATTGTCCTGAAGCCACTCCTTTGATACCTTGGCTGTGTGCTTAGGGTTATTGTCCTGCTGAAAGATGAACTGTCACCCCAGTCTAAGGTCAAGAGCGCCTTGGAGCAGGTTTTCATCCAGGATGTCTCTGTACGTTGCTGCAATCATCTTTCCCTCTATCCTGACTAGTCTCCCAGTTCCTGCCACTGAAAAACATCCCCACAGCATGATGCTGCCACCACCATTGGCATGGTTATGAACAATGCCTGGTTTCCTCCAAACATGACGCCTGGCATTCACGCCAAAGAGTTCAATCTTTGTCTCATCAAAGCAGAGAATTTTGTTTCTCATGGTCTGAGAGTCCTTCAGGTGCCTTTTAGCAAACTCCAGGTGGGCTGCCATGTGCCTTTTACTAAGGAGTGGCTTCGATCTGGCCACTCTACCATACAGGCCTTATTGGTGGATTGCTGCAAAGATGATTGTCCTTCTGGAAGGTTCTCCTCTCTTCACAGAGCAACGCTGGAGCTCTGACAGAGTGACCATTGGGTTTTTGGTCACCTTCCTGACTAAGGCCCTTCTCCCCCAATCACTGAGTTTAGATGGTCAGCCAGCTCTAGGAAGAGTCCTGGTGGTTCCGAACTTCTTCCATTTACGGATGATGGAGGCCACTGTGCTCATTGGGATATTCAAAGCAGCAGAAATTTTTGTGTACCTTTCCCAGATTTGTGCCTCGAGACCACCCTGTCTCGGAGGTCTACAGACAATTTCTTGACTTCATGCTTGGTTTGTGCTCTGACATGCACTGTCAACTGTGGGACCTTATATAGACAGGTGTGTGCCTTTCCCAATCATGTCCAGTCAACTGAATTTACCACAGGTGGACTCCAATTAAGCTGTAGAAACATCTCAGGGATGATCAGTGGAAACAGGATGCACCCAAGCTCCATTTTGAGCTTCATGGCAAAGGCTGTGAATACTTAGGTACATGTGATTTCTTAGTTTTTTTTATTTTTAATAAATTTGCAAAAATCTAAAAAAAAAAAAAACTTTTTTCACATTGTCATTAGGGGATATTGTGTGTAGAATTTTGAGGGAAAAATGAATTTAATCCCTTTTGGAATAAGGCTGTAACATAACAAAATCTGTAAAAAGGGAAACACTGTGAATACTTTCCAGATGCACTGTATACTCCACAGCATGCCAAACCTTAGTTGTATTTAGACATCCTGTCTCGCACATGTACAAGAAACAAGCTCCTGCTGCAATCTTAAAAAAAACAAACAAAAAAACAAAAACTTTATTGTCCCAGGGAAGAGGTGTCCAATCATGTGCCATGGACGGCCAAGACCCCATCGGTTTTCTATTCTACCCAGTCTCTTCAGCAGGTGTTTTCACTTATCAGCAATCACTGGCAAGAAATTCAGTGGAGTCTGCTGCTGAAGACACTGGTTGGAGGTAAAACCTGCAGGGTCTTGGCCCTCCATAGCACATGATTGGACACCCCCTTCCTCGGGTCCGTCCAAAGTAAGTGGAACTAGAAAAGCACTCGGAGAGCGCAGACCTCCGCCAAGCGCCACAGTTCCCCCATACAGTGTTTGTGTGTACGTTTTCAGATTCCTTGACCATGAAAACATATGACTAGCAATTGGATTGACAATGATAGGATTAGTGGTTCAGTAGTTATTCACGAAAATGACATTTTCCGCAATGGTGGCCACAGTTCCCCCCATACAGTGTTTGGGTGTACGTTTTCAGATTCCTTGACCATGAAAACATATGACTAGCAATTGGATTGACAATGATAGGATTAGTGGTTCCGTAGTTATTCACAAAAATGACATTTTCCGCAATGGTGGCCACAGTTCCCCCCATACAGTGTTTATGTGTACGTTTTCAGATTCCTTGACCATGAAAACATATGACTAGCAATTGGATTGACAATGATAGGATTAGTGGTTCAGTGGTTATTCACGAAAATGGCATTTTCCGTAATGGCGGCCACAGTTCCCCCATACAGTGTTTGTGTGTACGTTTTCAGATTCCTTGACCATGAAAACATATGACGAGCAATTGGATTGACAATGATAGGATTAGTGGTTCAGTAGTTATTCACGAAAATGACATTTTCCGCAATGGCGGCCACAGTTCCCCCCATACAGTGTTTATGTGTACGTTTTCAGATTCCTTGACCATGAAAACATATGACTAGCAATTGGATTGACAATGATAGGATTAGTGGTTCACTGGTTATTCACAAAAATGGCATTTTCCGTAATGGCGGCCACAGTTCCCCCATACAGTGTTTGTGTGTACGTTTTCAGATTCCTTGACCATAAAAACATATGACTAGCAATTGGATTGACAATGATAGGATTAGTGGTTCACTGGTTATTCACGAAAATGGCATTTTCCGTAATGGCGGCCACAGTTCCCCCATACAGTGTTTGTGTGTACGTTTTCAGATTCCTTGACCATAAAAACATATGACTAGCAATTGGATTGACAATGATAGGATTAGTGGTTCAGTAGTTATTGACGAAAATGGCATTTTCCGTAATGGCGGTTTTCTTCTGGACGGTGATCCGGATCACCACCAAAATGTAATCATCTGTAGGATACCCCATTTCTGACAATCTGTGAAAATTTCATGAAAATCCGTCCATAAGTTTTTGAGTTATCTTGCTAACAAACAAACAGACAAACAAACAAACAGACAGACAGACAAACCAACGCCGATGATCACATAACCTCCTTGGCGGAGGTAATAATATTTGCAAGCTTGAAAAAAGTGGTGAGCTGCAAAGTTGGGTTGGGTCTTAGTTTTATTTACAATAATGTCTGTATAACTTGAATTTAACAAATTCTAATCTATGTTGTGTCACTAATGATGAAATAACATAGGTGTAAATCATTTCGTTGAACTGTAGCTGTCTATCAACTATTCTCAATCATCTATCATCAACTCATACTTAAAGATTCTAATCAGCAGACAGGAAAATTTTGATTCTTTGACATTATTTAATATAAACTATTATGTTTTAAAACAGTGCTGTTGTTTTAAAAGTGTGAGGCAAACAACATTACCATGTTTAACCATTACATCCTGGCAGGACTGGAGTAGCATCAATTTTGAGCCCAGGAGTTTCATGCCCAAGTCTAGCCCCCACCCCCCTTTTTTTTTGCCAGGTGGAGGACATTGGAGCAAAAGTTCTATTCCTATCCAAAAGTTTTCATTGCAGACATGTTTTGACAAGAATATAGAACTTAAATAATAGTTTGCCTGATTAAACCATCTGTCAAATACAGTGGTGTGAAAAAGTGTTTGTCCCCTTAAATGTTTCAGATCATCAAACAAATTTAAATATTAGGCAAAGATAACACAAGTAAACACAAAATGCAGTTTTTAAATGAAGGTGTTTGTGATTAAGAGAAAAAAAATCCAAATCTACATGGCCCTGTGTGAAAAAGTGATTGCTCCCTAAACCAAATAACTGGTTGGGCCACCTTTAGCAGCAACAACTGCAATCAAGTGTTTGCAATAACTAGCAATGAGTCTTGTACAGCGCTGTGGAGGAATTTTGGCCCACTCATCATTGCAGAATTGATGTAATTCAGCCACATTGGAGGGTTTTCGAGCATGAACCGCCTTTTTAAGGTCATGCCACAGCATTTCAGTCAGATTCAGGTCACGACTTTTATTAGGCCACTCCAAAGTCTTCATTTTGTTTTTCTTAAGCCATTCAGAGATGGACTTGCTGGTTTGTTTTCAATCATTGTCCTGCTGCAGAACCCAAGCGCGCTTCAGCTTGAGGTCACAAACAGATGGCCAGACATTCTCCTTCAGCAATTTTTGGTAGAAAGCAGAATTGATGGTCCCATTTACCAGCAAGTCTTCCAGGTCCTGAAGCAGCAAAACAGCCCCAGACCATCACCACCATATTTTACTGTTGGTATGATGTTCCTTTTCTGAAATGCTGTGTTACTTTTACACCAGATATAATGGGACACACACCTTCCACAAAGTTCAACTTTCATCTCATCAGTCCACAGAGTTTTTTTTCCCCAAAATCTTGGGGATCATCAATACTTTTTCTGGCAAAACTGAGATGAACCTTTATGTTCTTTTTGCTCAGCAGTTGTTTTCGTCTTGGAACTCTGCTATGCTGGCCATTTTTGCCCAGTCTCTTTCTCATGGTGGAGTCTTGAACACTGACCTTAACAGAGGCAAGTGAGGCCTGCAGTTCTTTGGATGTTGTTGTGGGGTCTTTTGTGACCTCTTGAATGAGTCGTCGCTGCACTCTTGGGGTAATTTTGGTCAGCCAGCCACTCCTGGGAAGGTTCACCACTGTTCCATGTTTTTGCCATTTGTGGAAAATGGCTCTCACTGTGGTTCGCTGGAGTCCCAAAACTTTAGAAATGGCTAGAAAATTGATCTCAGCTTTCCAAAGATGTGATAAACCACAGTTAATTTATGTTTTAACAGGGGGGCAATCACTTTTTCACACAGGGCCATGTAGGTTTGGATTGTTTTTACCCTTAATAATAAACAACTTCAATTAAAAATTGCATTTTGTGTTAGTTGTTTTATTTTTGTCTAATATTTAAATTTGTTTGATGATCTGAAACGTTTAAGCGTGACAAACATACAAAAAATGAGAAATCAGGAAGGGGGCAAACACTTTTTCACACCACTGTAAATGAGAAATTGAAAGATTAATGAGAAATTGGAAAATCAATTCAGTGGTACAAAAAATTTACAGACACAAAACAGCTATTCATTAGACAACTTTAACCTAGCATTATATTAATAATTTTAGGTTTTTTAGGGTTAGGCTTTTATACAGCGGGGAAAATAAGTATTGAATGCATCAACATTTTTCTTATTAAATGATGGAGCCACTGACCTGGGATTTTCACCAGATACCAGCAACAACCCAAGTAATCCATACATACAAAGAAATCAAGGTGACTGTGTTCACAAAACAAGTTATATTTAATAAAGTGGAGTGACACAGGGAATAAGTATTGAGCATATGAAGAAAAAGAGGTGCAAAAGGCATTGAAAGCCAAGAAGCCAGCTGAAATCCATCAAAAATTAGGAAGCCATCACATTACCCATCAGTGCATATCAATTTTGGCTGGTTAAGTCCTGACTGATAGCTTTTAAAAAGGTCTGTGAATATCAGATTGTCACACCACAAAGCACTCATGATGAGTAGAAGCAAAGAGCCCTCTCTAGATTTTTGCAACCTTATTGCTGCAAAGCATAATGATGGCATTGGTTACACATGCATTTCTAAACTGCTGAATGTTGCAGTAAACACTGTTGGAGTCATTATTCTGAAATGGAAAGAACATCATTTTACCATAAACCGGCCATGACCAGGTGCTCCACATAAGATTTCCTTTTGGTTTTTTTAATTTATGAGACAGAAACTCTGAAATTGTGAAAAATTTACACAAAAGAAATTCTTTATTTACAGGATGCAAATTTAAAACACAATACTCACAAATGCATTAGGAAAAAAGCTCAAAATTCATGAAAACTTGCAATTTACAAAAGTTCTAAACACACAAGAGAAAGTGTTCATTTTTTTAATGACTTTTTTATTTAAGGGTAAATTTTCATATACAACAGAAAAAACAGAATGTTGACCTTGGGCATTTGTGCCCTGTGGGGGTTGGCGGTGCTGCCTTGCCTGCTCGGGGTTCCCGGGGGGGGAGGGGGGGGGGTTGCTGTGACTGGCCCCTCTCTTCGTATGTTTCCTGACAAGCCACTCACATGCACACACTTATTTTGTGTGCACTCTCATATATACATACACAGACGCACACACACAAATGTCCCTCCTTTAACAGGTGCGAATACCAGACTCGTGGTGAGACATCTTCGGTGGAAGAAGCAGTTTGTCTTCTGTTTGTTTTAGTTGTTGGTTTGTCTTTTTCTCTGTTCCTTTCCCTTTTCTTTCCCCCTCCACACACTTCTTTTCCCTATTCCCCATCCTGTCGGGTCCTCCACAGTTAAAATTATTTAAATAAAGTATTAAAAGTTATTACAGGAGGAGTTTAAAACAATATACAGTACATAGTTAGGTACTGTATAAAGCTCCTTTTAGCAAAGTAAATCTGTTTTCACACAATCAGGTTAACAGATCTCTGTTCCGCTTACCTAGCTGCCTGACAGGACAAGAAGAAAAAAAAAGAAACAAGAGAAAGAAATATATACATATGTATACACACATACACATATACATTTATAAACATCCCTATATATCAAAAATTAAAAAGGAGAAAAAATAAAAAAAATAAAAAAGATGGGGGCAACAACATTAAGGGGAAAGGGCACGGAGTTCATTCTATAATATTTAAAGAAGAATAAAAACAATCAGGTAATCAAGTACACTACCGTTCAAAAGTTTGGGGTCACCCAGACAATTATTTTCTGTTTTCCATGAAAAGTCACTCTTATTTACCACCATGAGTTGTAAAATGATTAGAAAATATAGTCAAGACATTGACAAGGTTAGAAATAATGATTTGTATTTGAAATAATATTTTTTTCCAGATACTCAACCTGCTCAAAGGAAGGTCAGTTTTATAGCTTCTCTAACCAGCTAAACTGTTTTCAGCTGTGCTAACATGATTGCACAAGGGTTTTCTAATCATCCATTAGCCTTCTGACGCAATGAGCAAACACATTGTACCATTAGAACACTGGAGTGATAGTTGCTGGAAATGGGCCTCTATACACCTATGTAGATATTACACCAAAAACCAGACATTTGCAGCTAGAATAGTCATTTACCACATTAGCAATGTATATTAGATATTAGAGTGTATTTCTGATTAGTTTAAAGTTATCTTCATTGAAAAAAACAGTGCTTTTCTTTCAAAAATAAGGAAATTTCTAAGTGACCCCAAACTTTTGAACGGTAGTGTATATATGTCATAAAAGAAAAAGCATCATCGAAGTTAATAATGAAGACCATTTATATGTATATATTTAAGTGGTCTATATATAATATGTCACGAGCTGAGTCTGCCGGACTCAGTCTCGTGGATCTTTTGTTATATTCTGATATATTTATCTGTTGTATTTTTGGTGCCTTTTTTGAGTTGTCACTGCTTTCTATTTGTCTGTTTATGCTTCAGTTTGTTTTGGCTTTGTGCTGCTTCATTTGTAATCATTCTCTAGTCTGTATGTGGTTTTGTTTATATTTATTCTATGGGTTGGCAGCTGTCAGGTGGTATTTCAAGGTTTGTGTTGGTGCCGCCTGTCAAGCTGTCAGCCACTCCTTCCTCACCTCTCATTTCTACCAGCTGGTCTCAATAACTGATTATTGTTCCCTTCTCCTGCTCAGGTGCACCCACACCTGTAATCACTCATGTTGTCATTTCAATTACTACTTAAGCTCAGTCTGTTCACTTTGTCTTCACCGCTACATTGTATTTTCATCCCTTGAGTACTCCTCAGGACATCTCTCCTGTTTCCTCATCTCCTCCTGAGCTAGACGGCTCAGGAGTGAAGCCTTCTGTAAGTTATTCTTGTTTTTGCATTTTTATGTTCTCTGCACTTTTGAACTTGTGTTATTTTTGCCAATAAATGCTAAATATCATCCAGCACTTGGGTTTGTCTCTCTGCCTCACAGAGGCAAACTTGACATAATATAGGCCATTTCTTCCATTTTGATATAAAATTTTCCCTCTTCAAGTACAAAGAAAAAGTTATCTTCTCCATCTTATATATTTCCATGACTACATCCATCCACTGTTTAAGTGTTGGAGCTTCAGGTTTATGCCAGTTTTTAGAAACTGCTTTTTTGGCTGCGATAAACTTTTACATAAATACAGTACCAGTCTTTTGTATCAATTACATTCTCATTCAACAAACCAAAATACATAACCTAAACATCTTTAGGAATTTCATATCCCAAAATTTCCTTTAACACCAAACCAATCCGATCCTAAAACACCTGAATTTTTCCACATAACCAAAAATACAGTGCATCTGGAAAGTATTCACAGCGCTTTACTTTTTACACATTTTATGTTACAGCCTTATTCCATCCATCCATCCATCCATCCATCTTCTTCCGCTTAATCCTTTTCGGGTCGCGGGGGGGGGGGGGGGCTGGAGCCTATCCCAGCATTCTTGGGTGAGAGGCAGGGTACACCCTGAACAGATCGCCAGTCTATCGCAGGGCCAACACAGAGAGACAGACAACCATTCACTCTCACAGTCATACCTAAGGACAATTTAGAATCCCCAGTTAATGCCAATTAACCTAACTTGCATGTTTTTGGCATGTGGAAGGAAAGCGGAGAAATCCTGGAGTAAACCCACGCAGAAACGGGGAGAACGTGCAAACTCCACACAGATCACTGTTGGTTGGGGAATGGGATTGAACCCACGATCCCCCGGCCAAGGGTGAGTTGCTGTGCTGCCACAGTGCTAACCACTCCGCCACCCCGCTGCCCAGCCCAAAGGGGATTAAATTATTTTTTTTTTCCTCAAAATTCTACACACAATACCACATAATGACAACATGAAAAAAGTTTTTTTTGTTTTTTTTTTAGATTTTTGCAAATTTATTAAAAATAAAAAAGCTCAGAAATCACATGTACATAAGTATTCACAGCCTTTGCCATGGAGCTCAAAATTGAGCTCAGGTACATCCTGTTTCTACTGATCATCCTTGAGATGTTTCTACACCTTAACTGGAGTTCACCTGTGGTCAATTCAGTTGATTGTACATGGTTTGGAAAGGCACACACCTGTCTATATAAGGCCTTATGGCGGCACATGAGGAGAGCATAATTGTGTACCATCTTAGATAAGAACAGAGAGCGGGGGTTCCCTGGTGAGAT
This sequence comes from Pholidichthys leucotaenia, assembly GCA_020510985.1. NCBI lineage: Eukaryota > Metazoa > Chordata > Actinopteri > Cichliformes > Pholidichthyidae > Pholidichthys > Pholidichthys leucotaenia. The sequence continues at coordinate 196,321,263 of CM035840.1, forward strand.
AACAGGGAGGTGTGAAGGATGAATGAAGTGAATGCAATGTGAAGCGAAGGTCACCTTTTGTGTGTTAGAAGCTTCTAGAGGAATGCCATGTTATTTAAGAGTCTCTGCTGAGATGTCATTCTGTCTATGCTTGTTGTGTGAGTTGTGTAATAAACCGTCTGAGCCAAATCCGCCTCTTCATTTACACGCTCCACACTGGTGACCCAAGACGAATCATGGAACACGAAGAAAGATCCCCGGAGCCAACCTCGACGGGAACCCCCAGCCACACACGTGCTGTTGCAATCAAGCTACCGGATTTTTGGCAGCACAACCTGCCAAAAATCCGGTCTTAAAAAAAATCTTGGTGTCATCCTGGTTCCACCTCATCGAGGTGCAGTTCGCCCTCCGGGGGATATCGGCGGATGACACCAAGTTCCACTATGTGGTCGCAACGCTCGACACCCCCACAGCTCAGCACGTAGAGCGCCTGCTCGATCAGCCACCAACTGACGGCAAGTACGACGCGCTGAAGGCTGCGCTCATCCAGCACTACACACTCTCGGATGGTGAGAGAGCAGAGAGACTCCTGACGTGGATCGAGTGGGGAGACGGGTCGGCCATAGACCTGATGGAGAAGATGCTGAGGTTAAAGGGCACAGACGACGACCATTTTATTTTTACCCACCTCTTCCTCCGGAACCTTCCGACAATGGCAAGAGCGACCCTGGCCAATTCGCCGTTGCTGGCCAAGCGGGACTATCGTGCGCTAACCCGGGAAGCAGACCGGATCATCGTCGCCACCAGGGCGTTCACGACCATTGCGGCAGCGACGGAGCTCGGCGCAACGACCGGAGGAGGCGAGGAGCCATCGACGGCAGCAGCAGAGCCACCGACGGCAGCAGCAGCGGGGGGCAAGGAACGAGGGGGAGACACGCTTTGTTTCTACCACCGCCACTTCGCAGAGAGGGCATGCAAATGTATACCACCATGCCAATTCAAGCGACTCAGGAAACGCCAAGACCGGGGGTCGGTAGCAGCCGCGACCCTCGGGGAGGAGAACAAGCTGCTCTACTTGACGGACGCACGCTCGGGGAGGCATTTCCTTGTGGACACCGGCGCCCAGAAGAGTTTCATCCGGCCGACCTACGCTGACCGGATGACAGGATCTAGCGGCCCCGAGATGGCGGCAGCAAACTGCTCGGAGATTAAGACCTTTGCTCGAGTGACCCAGCCAACAGCACAAACCAACGTCACAGCTACATGCGGTAAGTTCCACACACTGCTCACTCAGTTCCCAGCACTCAGAGTCCCGACGTTTTCGGCAACCATTGCTAAACACGGGGTGGAGCATTTTATCACCACCACCGGGCCGCCCGTTTTTGCAAGACCTCGGCGCTTGGACGCAGCTAAACTGGCCATAGCGCGCGAGGAGTTCGCCAACCTGGAGAGGTTGGGCATCATCAGGCGCTCAAACAGCCCATGGGCTTCCCCGCTACACATGGTCCCTAAAGCTGAGGGTTCGTGGCGACCTTGCGGGGATTTCCGCAGGTTGAACAATGCCACAGCGCACGACCGCTACCCAATTCCTCACATTCAGGATTTTTCCGTTCACCTTGCAGGAGCGCGCGTTTTTTCTAAAATAGACCTGGTCCATTTTATTTTTTTTTTTAAAATAGACCTGGTCCACTCCTCATGGATCGTCACCTTATCGTGGTGGGGGGGTTTGCGTGCCCCAGTGATCCCAGGAGCTATGTTGTCCGGGGGCAATTTGCCTCTGATAGGGTCTCCCAAGACAAACTGGTCCTGGGTGAAGGGCCAGACTAAGAATGATCCAACAGACTCTCATGATAAATTGTATATCAAGGATTCAGTGTACCCCGCTCAGTATGGGGTTACCGGGGCCCCACCCTGGAGCCAGGCCTGGGGGAGGGGCTCGAAGGCTAGCGTCTGGTGGCCGGGTTTCCACCCATGGGACCCGGCCGGGCTCAGCCTGAAGGAGTTACATGGGTCCGCCCTCCAGTGGGTTCACCACCTGCAGGAGGGATCATGGGGGTCCGGTGCTATGTGGATTAGGTGGCGGTCAAAGGCGGAGACCTTGGCGGACCGATCCCAAGCTTTCTAAACTGGCTTTTGGTACATGGAATGTCACCTCTCTGGCGGGGAAGGAGCCTGAGCTGGTGTACGAGGTTGAGCGATACCGGCTAGATATAGTCGGCCTCACCTCAACACACAGCTCCTCCTGGAGAGGGGCTGGAGCTTGGCCTTTTCTGGAGTTGCCCCGGGCGAGAGGCGACAAGCAGGGGTGGGTATTCTTGTATCGCCCCACCTTGCTGCCTCTATATTGGAGTTTTCCCCGGTGGACGAAAGGGTTGCTTCCCTGCGCCTTCGGGTTGAGAAACGGGTCCTGACCATCATTTGTGCCTATGCACCAAATGATGTTTCAGAGTACCCACCCTTTATGGAGTCTGTGACTGGGGTGCTGGAGGGTACTCCTCCTGGAGACTCCATTGTCCTACTGGGGGACTTCAATGTGCACGTGGGCAACGACAGTGAAACCTGGAGGGGGGTGATTGGGAGGAACGGCCTGCCCGATCTGAACCCGAGTGGTGTTCAGTTATTGGACTTCTGTGCTAACCACAGGCTGTCCATAACAAACACCATGTTCAAGCATAAGGGTGTCCATATGTGCACCTGGCACCAGGACACCCTAGGTCGCAGGTCGATGATTGATTTTGTTATCGTATCATCAGACCTGCGACCGTATGTCTTGGACACCCGAGTAAAGAGAGGTGCAGAGCTGTCAACTGATCACCACCTGGTGGTGAGTTGGATCCGATGGCAGGGGAGGAAGCCATTCAGACCTGGTAGACCCAAACGTATAGTGAGGGTGTGCTGGGAGCGTCTGGCTGAGGCCCCTGTCCGGGAGGTCTTCAACTCCCACCTCCGGAAGAACTTCAACCACATTCCGAGGGAGTCTGGAGACATGGAGTCTGAATGGGCCATGTTCTCCACCTCTGTTGTTGAAGCGGCGGCCCAGAGCTGCGGCCGCAAGGTGGTCGGTGCATCTCTTGGTGGCAACCCCCGAACCAAGTGGTGGACACCAGTGGTGAGGGGGGCCATTAAGCTGAAGAAGGAGTCCTATCAAGCTTGGTTGGCTTGTGGGACTCCCGAAGCAGCTGAGGTGTACCGGCAGGCCAAGCGGAGTGCAGCTCGGGTGGTTGCTGAAGCAAAAACCCGGGTATGGGAGGAGTTCGGTGAGGCCATGGAACAAGACTTTCGGCCGGCTTCAAAGAGATTCTGGCAAACTGTTCGGCGGCTCAGGAGGGGAAAGCAGCTCCCCGTCCACACTGTGTATGGTGCGGATGGGACACTGTTGACTTCAACTGGGGATATCGTCGGGCGGTGGAAGGAATACTTCGAGGATCTCCTCAATCCCACTGATACGCCTTCCACAGAGGAAGCAGGGTTTGTGGACGAGGGGGATGACTCGCCTATCACAGGGGCTGAGGTCGCCAAGGTGGTTAAAAATCTCCTTGGTGGCCGGACCCCGGGGGTGGACGAGATTCGCCCTGAGTACCTCAAGGCCCTGGATGTTGTCGGGTTGTCATGGCTGACACGCCTCTGCAACATTGCGTGGAGGTCGGGGGCAGTGCCTTTGGCATGGCAAACCGGGGTGGTGGTTCCTCTTCAAAAAAGGGGACCGGAGGGTGTGCTCCAACTTTAGAGGGATCACACTCCTCAGCCTCCCTGGGAAGGTCTATGCCAAGGTACTGGAGAGGAGAGTCCGGCCGTTGGTCGAACCTCAGATTCAGGAGGAGCAATGTGGTTTTCGTCCTGGCCGTGGCACATCGGACCAGCTCTTTACCCTCTCGAGAATTCTTGAGGGTTCGTGGGAGTTTGCCCAACCAGTTTACATGTGTTTCGTGGACTTGGAGAAGGCATTTGACCGTGTCCCTCGTGGATTTTTGTGGGGGGTGCTTCGGGAGTATGGGGTATCGGGCTTGTTGTTACGAGCTATTCGGTCTCTGTATGACCATTGTGAGAGTTTGGTTCGTATTGCCAACACTCGGTCGGAGTCATTCCCAGTGAGAGTTGGACTCCGCCAGGGCTGCCCTTTGTCACCGATCCTGTTCATAATTTTTATGGACAGGATTTCTAGGCGCAGCCAGGGAATGGAGGGTGTCATGCTTGGTGACCACAGGATCTCATCTCTGTTGTTTGCAGATGATGTTGTCCTGTTGGCGTCATCCAGCAATGACCTACAGCTCTTGCTGGGACGGTTTGCCGCTGAGTGTGAAGCGGCTGGGATGAGAATCAGCACCTCCAAGTCCGAGTCCATGGTCCTCAGCCGGAAAAAGGTGGATTGTCCTCTCCGGGTTGGGGACAGGCTCCTGCCCCAAGTGGAGGAGTTTAAGTATCTTGGGGTCTTGTTCACGAGTGAGGGGAAAATGGAGCGAGAGATCGACAGACGGATTGGAGCAGCATCTGCAGTGATGCGGACGTTGTACCGGTCTGTTGTGGTGAAGAGGGAGCTTAGTTCTAAGGCAAAGCTGTCGATTTACCAGTCAATCTACGTTCCTACTCTCACCTATGGTCACGAGCTTTGGGTAATGACCGAAAGAACGAGATCGCGGATACAAGCAGCTGAAATGAGCTTTCTCCGTAGGATTGCTGGACTCACCCTCAGAGATAGGGTGAGGAGCTGAGTCATCCGGGAGAGGCTCAGAGTAGAACCGCTGCTCCTCCACATTGAAAGGAGTCAGTTGAGGTGGTATGGGCATCTTATTAGGATGCCTCCTGGACGCCTCCCACTTGAGGTGTTTCAGGTACGTCCCACTGGGAGGAGACCCCGGGGCAGACCCAGGACTCGGTGGAGAGACTATGTCTCCCAGCTGGTCTGGGAACGCCTTGGTATCCCCTCTGAAGAGCTGGAGTAGGTGGCTGGGGAGAGGGAAGTCTGGGCTTCTCTGCTTGAACTGCTGCCTCCGCGACCCGGACCTCTGGAAAAGCGGTAGAAGATGGATGGATGGATGGAGACCTGGTCCACGGTTACCACCAAATCCCAGTGCGCACTGAGGACATACCCAAAACAGCGGTAATAACTCCGTTCGGTTTATTCGAGTTTTTGCGCATGACGTTCCAACGCATGATGGATGCAGTGCTGCACAATCTCCCTTTCGTGTTTGTCTACCTGGACGATATCTTAGTAGCCAGCGCGTCCGAAGACGAACACGAAACCCACCTCACGACGGTTTTCCGGAGGTTGGAAGAGCACAGGTTAATAATCAACCCAGCGAAATGTCAGTTCGGGGTGACAGGGATTGATTTTTTGGGGCACCGCGTCTCTCCCGAAGGAGCGATCCCGCTGCCTGACAAAGTGCGCGCAGTGGCAGATTTTCCCCGGCCGCAAATGGTCAGGGCGCTACAAGAATTTTTGGGAATGGTGAACTTTTATAACTGTTTCCTTCCCTGCGCAGTGCAGCTCATGCAACCATTGTACGCTGCGCTCAAAAAACAGAAACCCGCGGATAGGGTCGAATGGACCCCGGAGCGAGAGCAGGCGTTCTTGGAAGTCAAAGCAGCCCTTGCAAACGCCGCATTGCTGGCACATCCAGACCCAACGGCCTGCATAGCGCTCACCACTGATGCTTCAGATGTGGCCATAGGGGCTGTCATGGAGCAGCGCGTTGCCGGGGCTTGGCAGCCGCTCGCCTTTTTCAGCAGGACTTTGCGCGACAGTGAACGTAAATACAGCGCGTTCGACAGAGAGTTGCTGGCTCTCCACCTGGCCATTCGCCACTTCCAGTTCTGGCTGGAAGGGCGCAGTTTCACTGCGTTCGTTGACCACAAGCCGCTAACATTCGCGATGGCCAAGGTTTCAGAACCGTGGTTGGGCCGGCAGCAGAGACAGCTGGCCGCGATCTCAGAGTTTACTACCGATATTCAGCATATGTTGGGCAAACTGAATGTAGTGGCAGACTGCCTCTCGCGTGCCGTGGTGGCCCCGGTCTACGTGGGGATTACGCAGCCATGGCCGCGGAGCAGGTTAGTGATGCAGATGTGCATGCTCTAGTCTGGACCAACAGGGTTAAGGCTGGAGAGCAGGGTGCTGCAGGATGGCGTGCCCCCTCTAATCTGCGATGTCTCCACGGGTCGCCCACGTCCCGTGGTCCCGGCCGCGTGGCGTCGCCGCATGTTTGAGTCGGTTCACTCTTTGGCGCACCCAGGAGTGCGCGCGTCGGTCAAAATGGTAGAAGAGAAATTTGTGTGGCCGAGCCTTCGCAAACAAGTAAAAGAGTGGGCGGCAGCCTGCATGGTGTGCCAACGAGCCAAAATACACAGACACACGAAGGCTCCCTTGGAGCCGTTTCGCATTCCGGCTAAGAGGTTCGACCATGTCCACGTGGACCTCGTGGGCCCCCTCCCGCCATCACAGGGGTACATGCACCTCCTGACAATGGTGGACCGCACCACGTGCTGGCCAGAAGCGGTTCCGCTGGCGGCAACCACGGCCAAGGAGGTGGCGCGCGCATTTTTAACAGCATGGGTGGCGCGTTTTGGAGTCCCGTCGGACATTACGTCCGACAGAGGCCCTCAATTTGTTTCTGAACTCTGGTCAACAATGGCCCGCAGCCTGGGTATCACAATTCACCGCACAACCGCGTACAATCCACAGGCTAATGGGTTATGCGAACGTTTTCATAGATCATTGAAAGCGGCTCTCAGGGCTTCACTGACGGATGCAAATTGGGTAGACAAGCTACCGTGGGTTTTATTGGGTTTACGTTCTGCGCCTAAAGAGGATCTGGAAGCTTCCCCGGCAGAACTCGTTTTTGTGCAACCACTCCGGCTTCCCGGGGAGTTTCTGCCAGATAATCCCGCTCCGGGCAGCTCCCCGTCTCAGCTGTTGCAGCGTAGCATAGACACAAGCACGCTGCCGGGCCCTGCCCACCACAGTTTTCCACGCGTTTTTGTGCCTAAAACTTTGAAAAACGCGGAGTTCGTGTTTGTCAGACACGACGCCCACCGCCCTCCATTGCGCCCACCCTATGATGGACCGTTCAGAGTGCTGGAAACAGGGGATAAGCATTTTTTGCTAGACTTGGGGGGTAGGAGGGAATAGATTGGCATAGACAGACTCAAACCCGCTTTCGTGGTGGCAGACGAGCAGGTGCTGTTGGCGAGGGCCCCTCGGCGTGGAAGACCTCCACGGGGAGTCCCCAGAGAAAAGATTCCCCAGAGCACCCACACGGACAGACAAAAAGTTTTCCCCCCCAAACATCAACCCCCCAGCATGACAGCGCCGCGGAGGCGGTGAATCCTGGTTACAGCAGATACGGGAGAAGACTGAAGCCCAAGCAGCATGTGGACCGATATTTAATGGTTCTATCACAGCATACGGACTGTTATTCTATTGTTCTATCCAAAATGCTCGGGGGGGTGGTATGGCGGCACATGGGGAGAGCATAATTGTGTACCATCTTAGACAAGAACAAAGAGCAGGGGTTCCCTGGTGAGATAACAGGGAGGTGTGAAGGATGAATGAAGTGAATGCAATGTGACGCGAAGGTCACCTTTTGTGTGTTAGAAGCTTCTAGAGGAATGCCATGTTATTTAAGAGAAGAGTCTCTGCTGAGATATCATTCTGTCCATGCTTGTTGTGTGAGTTGTGTAATAAACCGTCTGAGCCAAATCCGCCTCTTCATTTACACGCTCCACAGTCTCACAGTTGACAGTGCATGTCAGAGCACAAACCAAACATGAAGTCAAAGGAATTGTCTATAGAGCTTTAAGACAGGATTCTCTCGAGGCACAAATCTGGGGAAGGGTACAAAAAAATTTCTGCTGCTTTGAACGTCCCAATGAGCACAGTGGCCTTCATCATTCATAAATGGAAGAAGTTCGGAACCACCAGGACTCTTCCTAGAGCTGGCTGGCCGTCTAAACTGAGCGATCGGGGGAGAAGGGCCTTAGTCAGGGAGGAGACCAAGAACCCCGATGGTCACTCTGTCAGAGCTCCAGCGTTCTTCTGTGGAGAGAGGAGAACCTTCCAGAAGGACAACCATCTCTGCAGCAAACCACCAATAAGGCCTGTGGCAGCCCACCTGGAGTTTGTTAAAAGGCACCTGAAGGACTGTCAGACCATGAGAAACAAAATTCTCTAGTCTGATGAGACAAAGACTGAACTCTTTGCCGTGATTCCAGGTGTCATATTTGGAGGAAACCAGGCACCGCTCATAACCTGTCATGAGCTGGGTCCGATGTTCTGCCAGACTCAGTCTCGTGGCTCTTTTATTGTATTTTGATACATGTATCTGTTGTAGTTTTGGTGCCTTATTTTGAGTTGTTGCTAGGTTCTATTTTGTCTGTATTTCTGATTGTGTTGGCTTTACCTTGCTTCATTTGTAATTATGTTCTAGTCTGTATTTGGATTTGTTTATATTCATTCTGTGGGTTGACACACATCAGGGATCATTTCCGGGTTTGTGTTGATGCTGCCTGTCAAGCTGCCAGCCGCTCCTCCCTCACCCTGCATTATTATCAGCTGATTCCAATAACTGATTATTGTTCCCTTCTCCTGCTGAGGTCAATCCACACCTGTTATTGCTCTTATTGTTATTTCACCTATTACTTAAGCTCAGTCTGTTCACGTAGTCCTCACTGTTGCATTGTGTGGTCATCCCCTTAGTGCTTCTCAGGACTATTCTCCTGTAATCCTGCTTCCTCCTTTCCTCCTGAGCTTGACGGCTGAGGAGAACATTCCTCTGTAAGTTATCCTTGTTTTTGCATGAGAAGCACTGACTAAACTGACTGAACAGGGACTACAGGAGATACAGGAGAAATGAAATGGTGTTTCTCTCTCTTTTCAGTGGTGTGCACAATATAAAACAAAAAAAAGGAAAAGGAATAAGGATAGAAAAACAACAGCAGTCTATGTACAGTAATGCAACCCGCAGAGCAAATGCCGACAAAAGATAGACCCAGACCTCCCATGGTGCAAATAAAGATAAATGATAAACGATCAAACCCAGCAATCGTATATACAGAAAAGTAGAGCAATAATACTTGTAGTTGCAGTTCAATGCAGTGGTGTAGGTGCAGACAGTGACAGATAGGACTGCACATGATCAGTATTGCAATGACAGACAGCAGCAAATATGGCATTTGTGCAAATGGTTGCAGTTAAAGTGCAGAGACACACAGTAGCAAATGTATTACTTTTGGTGTGCAAGTCTCAATGTGCCATCCGCTGAGGTAGTTATTGTGCGGGTGAGTGCGGTACGGTCTGGGACGGTGCGGGAGTGGACAAAGTTCAGAGTCCTGATGGCCTGATGAGCAAAGCTGTTTAGCAGTCTTATGGAGCAACTCAGAAGCTCCGGTGCCTTTTCCCCGAGGGCAGGGGGCAGAAGAGTAAGTGTGAGTGGTGGGAGGTGTCGCCTGCAGTGTTGATGGCTCTGTTGGTGAGGCGGGTGAGGTAAATGTCCAAGAGGTGGGCAGAGGGGCAGGGATGATCTTGCTGGCTGCTTTCATTGTGTGTTGTAAAGCTTTTCGGCAGGACGCAGTGCAGCTTCCATACCACACCATGATGCAGCTAATGAAGATGCTCTCAATGGTGCCTGGGTAGAATGAGAACATAATGGGGGAGGGACTCATGCCCTCCTCAGTTTGTGGAGGAAATGGAGACGAGTTTGACCCTTCTTGGCCATTCATGTGGTGTTGTTGGACCAGGACAGGTCCTCTGAGATGTGCACCCCAAGGAACTTGGTGCTGCTCACCCTCTCCACAGCTGCACCATCGATGATCAGAGGGGTGTGCTTTCTGTGTCCCCTCCTGAAGTCGATCACAATCTCTTTGGTTTTTTCCACGTTTAGAAAGAGGTTATTGTCTTTGCACCACTGGACCAGTTGGCCCACCTCATTTCTGTAGCTGGTCTACTCATTGTTGGGGATGAGGCCCACCACCGTTGAATCATCCACAAACTTTATGATATGGTTGGTTTTGTAGGCAGGTAAACAGTCATGGGTCAGCAGGGTGGAGAGCAGCGAGTTGAGCATGCACCCTTGTGGGGTCCCTGTGCTCAGTGTGATGGTCTGGAAGGTGTTGCTGCCAACCTACACTGTGAGAAAGTCCAGCACCCAGTTACAGAGAAGGATTTTGAGTCCCAAGTGTCTTAGTTTTTGTATTAGGTGCTGGGGGGTTATTGTGTTGAATGCTGCACTGAAATCCAAGAACAGCATTCACATATAGGAGTTCTTTGAGTCCCCATGGGTGACAGATGGATGGAGAGCAGCAGTGATGGGATCTTCTGTTGATCTGTTTGACCTGTATGCAAACTGAGGTGGGTCATGGGAGGGAGGGAGGATGAACTTGATGTTCTGCATGACTAGCTGCTCGAAGCACTTCATTATGATAGGTGCTAGTACTACGGACCGATAACCATTGTATCTGGTTGGGATGGGCTTCTTTGGGACTGGTATTATGATGGCAGTTTTGAAATATGGGGACAACAGCTTGAGTCAGGGAGATGTTGAAGATGTTGGCCAGGACATTCTTGAGCTCCTCTGCACAGTCCTTCAGAACGTGACCTGGAATGTTGTCTTGTCCAGCTGCCTTGTGTCGGTTGATCCTGCAGAGGGTCCTCTTCATGCTAGCCGGATCCAGACTTATGTCCTGCTCGTCTGGAGGAGGAGTGGTCTTCTGTGCTGATGTGCTGTTTTGTGCGTCAAAGTGGCCCAAGAAGTCATAGATTGTTGAACAGTGTGATGTCACTTACACAGGTCTGAGGTAGAGGTTTGTAGTTGGTGAGGGTCTGTATGCCACGCCAGAGGGAATGTGAATCTCTGGTGTTGCTGAAGTGGCCGGATATTTTCTTGCTATGTTGTAGTTTTGCCTCCTTGATGCCACTTGACAGGTTGGCCCTAGCTGTTGTTAGTCCTGCAGTGTCGCCGGCCCTGAAGGCTGTGTCCCGAGCCCTCAGGAGCCTGTGGACCTCTGCTGTCATCCATGGCTTTTGGTTGGCACGAACAGTGATGGTTTTGCAGTGAGTGACATCATCAATGCATTTACTCTATGTATGCTACAACAAACTTGGTGTACTCCTGTAGGTCTATGTGTCCATTGTGAGTGGCTGCATGCTTGGAAGTGTCCCAGTCTGTAGATCTGAAGAAGTCTTTCAGAGCCTCAGAGGCTCCCTCTTGCCGCACATGTACCTGCTTTTTTGTTGGTCTGATTTTTTTCACTCTGGGTTTGTATGTCGGCCTTAACAAGATGGTGATGTGATCGGAGAGACCCAGGTGGGGAGGGGGAGCTCTGTATGCTTTCTTGTGAGTTGTGTACACCAGGTCCAGCAAATTGTCTCCACTTGTTGGAAAGTCTCCATGTTGGTGTAGATTTGGTAGGAGGGCCTTTAAATCTGCATGGTTGAAGTCTTCTGCTGTGATGAGGAATCCGTCTGGATGTGCTGTTTGTGTATCACTGACGGCCTGATCGAGTTCTTTTTGTGCTTTCCTCCTCTTGGCCATGGCGGTGGGTGGGGCATACATGGCGATTAGTAGCACAGATGAAAATTCCGAATATAAAAGGGTCGGCACTTGATGATCATAAACTCCACCAATGGAGAACGGTGTTTATGCACAACAGTTAGATCTCGGCACCAAGCATCACTGATGTAGACACAGATTCCTCTACAGAGTCCTTCACCTCCTATTTTCCCTTTTTCCATGAACATTCTATCACCACAAAAACATGTTACCCCTGCTAACTGAATGGCAGAGTCTGGTAAATTGTCATTTAACCACTTTTCCGTAAAGATAAAAACACACCAGTTCCGTGCATCATGTTGCGTACTTCTCAGGAGCTGTATGTGGTCTATTTTGTTGTCTAGTGAGCGTACGTTGGTCAGAATGAGGGAAGGAATCGGCAGTCTGTGTGGGCTAGTGGTTAGCTTTGTTTGGATATCTCCCCGTTTACCTCTCTTTTGTTGCCACTCACGCCGTCAACGACGTCTCCATTTGGAATGAGACACAGCAGTCGAGTCCGGGGGTGTGGAGGTCTGGTGGAGGAGACCTCAGTCATGGAGTTCCTCTGTAACACTCTGATCCAGGACATAATGTTTGGTCATATTCCTTGTCTCCAGAAGGCTAAGGTAGCATTATATACAGGCATTAAGCACATGAATATACACTTAGGCGTAATTTAAACAACACTAAGTGGCACAAAACACAAAAAGAGAAGAGAGGCCGCTGCATATCCACGCGCCACCTAGCGTGAGATATAAAGACCAAAGAGTTTTGGATTTGCTTTCCATTTACTTAGTTAATAACAGCAGAGTTTCTCGGTAAGAAGAAAGGGATTACATTGTTGAACCTATAATTCATTAAGATAAGAAGACCATGAACCATATGTAGGCATATGGTGTGGTGGCCGGAGTGACCAGAGCGGTGGTCTAGTTGATAGAGCATTCACCCAGGTTGGTGGTTCAAATCCCGGCCAGGTCATACCAAAGACCATATAAAAAAGGTACTTCCCACCTTCTAGCTGTCATAAATCTCCCTTTTCAAGGGCTACTGAAGGACATCAAATGCACACTGTGGTTTCTGCACATTTATTAACATAAAGACAGATGGGAACGCTACACATACAAATACAAAATAATAAAGTGCTGGAGGAGAGTGGGTTCGACGTCACGGGGGAACGGAAGCCAGGGGACGTAGGGCCAGGGGCAGAATCCAGCCGGAGCACTCTTGAAAGCAGTGGGGCTCACAGCTGGAAATAAAAGGGAAAGACTAACCCTGACAGAGCTCTCCTCTCTCCTTAACAGCGATACCCAAAACACACTCAGTGACAGTTCAGCTCCTGAGGATGGGTAACAGCGATAGAATGACACGACAACCCACAGAGGTTTGTCATGCCCTTATATGCCATTCCTAATGAATGACAGGTGTGGGTACATGAATGAAGAAAATAATAGAATTAATGGCAGCTGCGGAGCCCGGGCCAGTTTGACAGCCAGGAGCTGCGAAGGGCCGTCAAAATAAAACACAAACCCCAAAATGTAAATAATAATGCCACAAGAACAGAATGACACAATTAAACAGGATAAACAAGGAAACAAACAGACCGAGAAGACTAAAACTAAACAGGAGACTGGGCACAGTGCCCACCCATGCCCCGGATCATGACACTAGCTTGGTGCTCAGCGTAATGGAATGGGGGAAGGAGAAATTGCTTGTGGCAGCGCCTTGCATGGCAGCAACCCCTTTGATTCTACATGTGATTAACATTGTAGATAGGAGAAACATAAGTTCGTTCTACTGTACTTGATTGGCTGCATGGACCAATGACCAGTGAATGACAACAGAGATGGCTTCTTCCTCTTTATGTTTTTATATCTACTGAAAATATCTCAGGAATGGAGCAATTACTCCTCAGCTGCCACATTTAATATACTTCAGAGCTCTATCTGAAATACTGAATACTGTATGCAGCTCATGTAGATGCTTGGCAGCTCTACTGAAACATAACAAGCCTTTGTACTCCTCCCAATATACAGCTATAGTCAACCCATACTTTTTTGGCAATTTCACTGTTTATCTGTAATAAGACAATGCATTTAATCTGCACTACCCACTAGATGATATTTTTATCTTTTAATGTATTCTGACATATAGCAGCACAAGCAGTAAAATATGTTATTGACAGAGAATGTCGCAACTCTTTGAAATAAATCACAAAAAAGGACAAGGGGAGAGCTTACATTTTGCATTCGGCACTCCCTTGCTCTCTCAATGCTGTAAACAGGAAAATTACGTTTTATGCATCATGTACCAAATGAAACTGGACAAGGAAATTTATATTAACTGTTAGAACACTGCCAATTTGTGACTAAATTAATTCAACCATATTATGTGAAAGGTTGTGATGCTGCACTGGGACATTAGGACAGCTGTGATGTGTGTAAGCACAAGGTGAAGTTGATTGCTAAAGACATCACTGAGGATGCTGATGTTACGGTACAATATCATGACCTCAACTCTGATATTGGTTTTATAGCACTAGCCAGCAAGCATGACTTATTAACCTCAAATCATTACAAAAATGTGTTCTTTTTAAATGAGTTATATTGCTCCACTGAGAAAAATCGGCCTTGCTAACTACCAGTATGAGCATAATAGCGATACAGTGGTGTGAAAAAGTGTTTGCCCCTTCCTGATTTCTCATTTTTTGGTATGTTTGTCACACTTAAATGTTTCAGATCATAAAACAAATTTAAATATTAGAGAAAGATAACACAAGTAAACACAAAATGCAGTTTTTAAATGATGGTGTTTATTATTAAGGGTAAAAAAAAAAAATCCAAACCTACATGACCCTGTGTGAAAAAGTGATTGCCCCCCCCAATAAAAAATAAATGAACTGTGGTTTATCACATCTTTGGAAAGCTGAGTTCAATTTCTCTAGCCACACCCAGGCCTGATTACTGCCACACCTGTTCTCAATCAAGAAATCACTTAACCCCTTGAACTCTGTGAATTCCGTGGGCAGTCACATCTCTGCATCTTAGTGTGTCTCAGTGCGCACTGAAAAAAAAAAAAAGCTGTATTTCCGGTCTTCCAGTACAGACACAGCCTTGTTACAACCTGAGAAAAAAGCAGTGTAATATATTCATTTTTTGTGGTATTTTTACAAAATTTTGACCTGAGCTTGAAAACACTTGGTTCTACATTTCTGTTGTGTTTTCCAGCCAGTATCTGACAGCTGTATGTTATTTGCAAGCATTTGTATCTAAAAAAACACCCAGGCAAACTTTCTTGTTACTCAGTGGCAGGAGCACTTAGAGAGACTATGACTGTTTTGCCAAAAAATTCAGAGTGTTTTCTTTTAAATGAGACTAACCCCATGAAGATGCTGCAAAGGGTTGAAGAACAGCTTTTGATTTACTTTGGGCATGTTATTTTTAGGCGTTTTTAGAGAAGTTGAACAGAGTTCAACAGGTTAACTAGGACCTGCCTGACAAAGTGAAGTAGACCAAAATATTTTCAAAAGCTAGACATCATGCTGTGATCCAAAGAAATTCAGGAACAAATAAGAAACAAAGCAAGTGAGATCTATCAGTCTGAAAAAGGTTATAAAGCAATTTCTACAGCTTTGGGACTCCAGTGAACCACAGTGAGAGCAATTATCCACAAATGGCGAAAACATAGAACAGTGGTGAACCTTCCCAGGAGCGGCCGGCCGACCAAAATTACCTCAAGACCGCAGTGACGACTCATCCAAGAGGTCACAAAAGACCTCACAATAACATCCAAAGAACTGCAAGCCTGCAAGTTAAGGTCAGTGTTCATGACTCCACCATAAAATAGAGATGGCCTCCATGGAAGAGTTCCAAAACAAAGACCACTGCTGAGCAAAAAGAACATAAAGGCTCATCTCAGTTTTGCCAGAAAACATTTTGATGATCCCCAAGACTTTTGGGAAAAATACTCTGTGGACTGATGAGACAAAAGTGGACCTTTGTGGAATGTGTCTGTCCCATTACTGTTATGAATTGCCCGTCGGGGAAGAGAGACGAGGGTCAGGCGCTGAACTGCCATTCGTGAGGTTTATTTAAGTGAGGACAAAAACAGACTTCCACAAAAGATCTCAAAAAAGGCAAACGAAGAGGAGAGTACTTACAATAATATGCACCAGAGCAAAGCAGAAACGAGGAAACAGCAACCAAAGCGACGACAAAGAAAAATGAAAAACTGTGTACTTAAATATGATCCAAAACCCAAACTATAACAAGTAACAGGTGTGAGTTCACCTGTGCAAGCTAAAGGAAATCATGAGTAATCAAGAGAACAGCTGAGATGTGAGGGATGATCGGCTGGATGGCAAATGACAGGTGAGGGAGGGGCAGCTGGCAGCTTGACAGGCGGTAGGGCACACCCATGTGAGATTGACAACCCTGACAGCTGCCAAGAAAGAGAGGGAGAACAAGAAAAACAAAATAAAATAACATCCTAAATAATGCATATCAACAAACTACAGAAATCAAACACAACAGGAAAATGGCAAAATAGAACCTAAATACAGGGAACAAATAATGGTCAATACAAGAATAACGGAAGGTGGTATGGCCTAACATGAAATGACAATAAGGTAGATAAATATGAATGAACAGGACAATCATGAAACTGAGTTTGGGGGGAACTCCAAACTCAGTACATGACAATTACATATGGCATAAAAGTAACACAGCATCTCAGAAAAAGAACTTCATTTCAACAGTAAAATATGGTGGTGGTAGTGTGATGATCTGGGGCTGTTTTGCTGCTTCAGGACTTGGAAGACTTGCTGTGGTAAATGGAACCATGAATTCTGCTTTCTACCAAAAAATCCTGAAGGAGAATGTCCAGCCATCTGTTCGTGATGTCAAGCTGAAGCACATTTGGGTTCGGCGGCAGGACAATGATCAAAACACACCAACAAGTCCACCTCTGAAAGGCTTAAGAAAAACGAAATGAAGACTTTGGAGTGGCCTAATCAGAGTCCTGACCTGAATCTGATTGAGATGCTGTGGCATGACCTTAAAATGGCAGTTCATGCTCGAAAACCCTCCAATGTGGCTGAATTACAACAATTTGGAAAAAAGATGAGTGGGCCAAAATTCCTTCACAGCGCTGTAAAAGACTTATTGCCAGTTATTGCAAACGCTTGATTGCAGTTGTTGCTGCTAAGGGTGGCCCAACCAGTTATTAGATTGGGGGGTAATCACTTTTTCCATACAGGGCCATGTTGGTTTGGATTTTTTCCCCGTAATAATAAACACCTTCATTTAAAAATTGCATTTTATGTTTACTTGTGTTATCTTTGTCTAATATTTAAATTTGTCTGATGATGAAAATTTAAGTGTGACAAACATACAAAAAAAAATGAGAAATCTTCAGATGAAATAAAGTCTATCAGTGTATTACTAGTGGCTAATTGGGATGATAAATACAACTTCAGGTTGTCCATTTTATTGCAAACAGTCATGGTGTAATCCAAAACATAAGTGATAAATTATTAATTTACAGTTTTCCTTTGTGTCAGATGAGATGGGAAAGAATTGTTTGTTTTACTTTGACATGTTTCGATTGACGTCTGCAGTCTTCCTCTGAAGCTGTGCCATGTCATTTATCATCTGTTTTTCCTAGATATGGCCAGCCTGGTGGACTTGACAGATTGGCAGAACTGGGCACGCCCCCATCATCAGATGGTCTCTGGAGTATTGACTCCCAGGTGTGTGAGAGCATAAATGCTCCCTTATCCCCGTTCATGCTTTCTTTGGCCTTACTAATTTGTATGGCCTCCTTAACCCAGCGTTTTTTTCTGTTGTTCTCCAATCCAATGATTTTTGCATGATCCCAGCCCATGATATGATTGTTTCTTTTGCAGTGATCCGAAATCGCTGATTTCAGGGTTTCTTTTTCTGACTTTTCTTTGTGTGATCTTGTGAGTTATCCTTTTGTTTCCAGGAATTAATAATTGGAAAAGAAGACAAAATGAACTCACTTGAGCTAAGTGCTAAATGCTAAGTGTTCCATGCACTAAAGACTAAGAAGTGCACATTTTGCTCTGAGGCTTTAATAAAAAAATATAAGCTGTGACACTTTAACAGATATTGTACAGCAAATCAATTTAGAGCAGACTAGAAGGAAACACCAAGAAACCGGCTAACTGCCATGTAGTAAAAACATCTGGATCTAGACCGTCACATCCCTGTTGAGAGGACTGTTTCTTGTCAAACAGGTCCCTGCTGTGGAAAAAAGAGCAGTTTACACTGTGGTGTGTGTTATGTCTGTAAATGGGCTGGTATTACCAAGATGGGGGCCGGGTTGGTTATGGGATAGTCCAAAGTGGCTACTACCGGTTTCTGGTGGTGACGCCGCCCAGGGTATAAAAGAGTGGGCGGAAGAGGCTCTGTCTTTTTCGTTGTGAAGCCACCTGGCCAGCAGGAGGGTGCCGTAAGCCGTTGTACATAGTTACAGTTTTATTCTCAATAAACCCCTGTTAACCAAGGTGAGACTTACTCGTCATTCCTATATTATGGACACAACATTTGGCGACAACGTAAAAGTGGTAATGCAATGCTCTGTTGCTAGCTCTCAGCCATTTCTCTAGGCCCTGGGCGAGCCCTTCGTGCCGTGGCCTCGTTGGTTTGCTGCCTTCACCAACTATCTTGTTGTCCTGAACCTGGGTGAGATGGAGAAGCTCCATGCACGAGCTGTGTTGGTGCATAATTTAGGAATGGAAGGGCAGAGGAATCTAGAGAACCTTGGAGGTGCTGACAGTTTCGATGAAGTGGTGCAGCTAATGGCGCAGTAGTTTAAGGCGCCGAAGAACGTCACCGTGAGGCGCATTCAGTTTCGTGGTGGACCTCCACAAGCTGGCGAGGGAATGCAGATTTGGGACCCTGGAGGACGAGATCATTCGGGACCAGCTGGCAGAGCATGTCTATTGCATGGCGGCCCGTTCCAGGTTGTTGACACACCCAGGGGAGATGACGTTAGCTGAGGCTGTCCAGCTTGCCCAACAGTGCGAGGCAGCAGAGACCATCGCAAGGGGCCTTACTGAAGGGGCCTCTCTGGAGAAGAATGAGTCTTGCGCTAAGGCATTGAGCTTGGACCCTTGTGATGGCAAATGCGGAGAG
Source organism: Pholidichthys leucotaenia (assembly GCA_020510985.1). Taxonomy (NCBI): domain Eukaryota; kingdom Metazoa; phylum Chordata; class Actinopteri; order Cichliformes; family Pholidichthyidae; genus Pholidichthys; species Pholidichthys leucotaenia. The sequence continues at coordinate 196,339,921 of CM035840.1, forward strand.
GATGATTTTGCCTCCGTGGTCAGGATAAGGTCTGCCCCTGGTACGCCAAAATGTTATGGATGTGGGTCCACTAAACACCGCTATAAGTCCAGAGTGTGCCCGGTGAAAGGAAAGCGTTGTGGCAAATGGGGGATTTTAAACCATTTTGCCAGGGTGTGCGAAAACTTTGTACGCAGGAGCTGTGGGAGAGACCAAGGTGCTGCACAGAAGACTCCAACGGTTGTGCATACCATCTCCCCAGAGACGACAGGGAGGATCGGCTGCACCGTCACTTTAGATGGCGTCGAGATTCCGCTCCTAGTGGACACAGGAGCGGTGATTTCCGTCCTGAATCTGGAAACCATGGACAGACTGTTTCCCCACCGACAGATAAGAAGGCAACAGGTAGAATTTTATGGTTATGGGCGGAACAGGTTGGCTATTTTGGGCTATGTAGAGATGGAGGCCCAGTATAAGAACAGTGTAGCGCCCAGTGTTTGCATTAACGTTTCTGCATCTTGTGGTAACGTTATGGGTTGCAACCTATTTTACAGCCTTGGGTTCTCCAGTATGAACGTTTCGGGTGAAGAATGGTCTGTATGTGGACTGTGGGGCTGACCTGTTCCTGCCGTGGAGGGTGCTGAGGTGTGGGATTCAGACTGGATGGACAATGTGACTTTGGGAGTGCACACACTGCGCCATGTGGAGCCATTTCGGGATGGACCCGATGCTGTCACGCAGGCTGCCCTGGACGAGGGTGCCGAACGACATGGCAGGACCCCCAATGAGGCTCATCAGGATGAGTTGCAAACGCCAGGAGAAAACGGGGCTAGACCGCTTAGTGTGGTTATCGTAAAGCGCTCCCAGCAACGACCTGCCAAGAGGAGACCCAGGAGGGCCCGCGAGATGGAGCAACTGGAATCGGGGGCCTGTCGCAGGATTGGTGATCTGAATAAAAGGAAGTGGGCTCCCTCGAAGGCCAAGGTTGAGGCTCAAGTATGTCTAGATCACAGTTCACGTGAGCAGTGGGACGACCAGAGGTGGTTCCAGGTGAAGCCCAGTTGGATGGAGGCAGTTGGGCGCAGGTCTATTCATGTCTGGAGACACCCAAGGGATCTACGGCTGCTGGAGGTGGAGAGGAGACGGCGCAGCAGGAGCCCTGAAGTGAAGAGACGGAGACGCCTTGAGAGGGATCCATCCAGGGACTGAGGGTTTTATTTTGCATGTGTGTTATGTCCTCTTCAGTCCTGTTTTGTATTAGTTTCTATTTGGTGCCCCGGTAAATTGTGTTAAAAAAAAAAAAAAAAGAAAGAAAGAAAAAAAAAAGGGGAAAAGGGAAAAAGTGTGTACTGGTAAGCACAGCATGTTGTGTGGTTGCGAACCTGTGTTTATGTGTTCGCATATGGAAATTGATAGCCTGGGTGGTGTGACGCCTGTTTTCCCCTGTGTTTGTGAAGAATTTGAATATTTGAACTTTATGTGGTAAATTTTATGGCTAAATTAGTGGTGTCTCTGTATATTTTGATTTGGTAGATTAATTTGAGCCTGCCTGATTTGATCGGATTGTTTTATTTGAGTACCCTTTTGTTTGTTATACTCTGTGTACCCATGGTGGGGTGGGAGTTGGGGTGGGGGGGCGCCAATAGAGTGTGTCTTGTGTTTTATTCTGTGTGTGTATATTTTTGACATTGTTAAGGGATTATTTTTAGTTAGAAACACGGCTTTGTTGTGTTGTTTGTGTGTTCCCCTTTTTCCAGTGGCAGAATAACCCGCTCAGCCGTGTGGGGATGCTGGTGGTCTACCCTGCCCCTCAGCCTTAGTTGTGTGATTGGATAGGTGTTTTGTTTATTTTTGTACATATTTTGATTAGTGCGTGTCTCGGGTGATAAATTTGGGTGGGTTATTTGTGAGCTTGGCATTTTTTTTGAGGGGGGGGGGGGTTGTTATGTCTGTAAATGGGCTGGTATTACCAAGATGGCGGCCGGGTTGGTTATGGGATAGACCGGGGTGGCTACTACCGGTTTCTGGTGGTGACACCGCCCAGGGTATAAAACAGTGGGTGGAAGAGGCTCCGCCTCTTTTGTTGTGAAGCCACCTGGCCAGCAGGAGAGGTTCGGTAAGCCTTTATACATAGTTACAGTTTTATCCTGAATAAACCCCTGTTAACCGAGGAGAAACTTACTCGTCTTTCCTATATTATGGACACAACAGTGTGTACATTCTCACATTTTAATAAATAAATAACAGTTAGGCTAATTAATTATCTATGAAGTGGGGTGATATGGGCGTTGGTACATAATGTTGGTACGTTATGTTTCAACATCAATGCTATGAGTACAGGAGAACAAGTACTGGCCCTAACCACCTTCATCGAAAATGGCTTCGAGAGCAGACTGAAGACAGGGGCTGTGTTTCTCGACCTTACAGCCGCCTATGATACGGTCTGGCACAAAGGCCTCCTCCTGAAACTTATAAAGGCGATCCCTGCTTGGGCAACAGCAATTATAAAAACCCTGCTGACCAACCGAAGGTTCAGAGTCCACCTCAGTCAGAAGACAAGTGCATGGAGAATGCAGAAAAACGGACTCCCACAAGGCTCAGTTCTAGCTCCAACTCTGTTCAACCTCTACATAAACGACCTGCCTACTACAAAATCCCGCAAATTCACCTATGCAGACGACATCTGTTTGGCATTCCAAGCACCAGACTTTGAACCACTGGAACGGGTGCTCACGGAAGATCTTGCCAAACTGGACCAGTTCTGCAAAATCTGGCGCCTAAAACCAAGCCCAGCAAAAACCGTCTCCAGTGTATTCCATCTCCACAATGCAAAAGCTGCTAGAGGACTAAACATCCACCTGAGCGGACTCAAGCTTAAGCATGCCCCAAATCCAACTTATCTTGGAGTGACCCTTGATAGGACCTTATCCTTCAAGGAACATCTAAAGGGGACGGCTGCTAAGGTGAAAGTACGAAACAACCTGCTCTGCAAGCTCGCTGGTGCAAAATGGGGGGCGGCAGTCTCCACCCTGCGCACCTCAGCACTGGCCCTTTCATACTCTGTAGCAGAATATTGTGCCCCTGTCTGGTCCAGGTCATCTTACACACACCATGTAGACACCCAGCTCAACACAACCATGAGAACTATAACTGGAACAATCCGCTCAACACCACTCCCCTGGCTCTCTGTACTGTCAAACATAGCCCCTCCACACATCCGGCGAGCAGCATTAACTCAAAGGATGCTCCAAAAAGTTAAAGATTCTCCTCACTTACCAATCCATGCAGATATCTACACTCCACCCACTGCCCGACTTTCATCCAGACAGCCGATTTGGAAAAACCCTCCCCCAGCTGACTTTACCATCCAGACAGCTTGGCAAGAGGAATGGGAGACCAAGGAGGTCCCAAACAAACAGGTGGTGATAAACCCCAACCAACAGGTCCCGGGCACCAACCTCCCAAGGAGACAGTGGTCTACACTCAATCGCTTCAGGACTGGACATGGCCCCTGCTTGGCCAGCCTTTACAGATGGGGCAGTAGCCCTAGCCCACTGTGCGCATGTGGAGAGGAGCAAACAATGGAACACATCATAGAGGCTTGCCCGCTCCAAAGACTGGAAGGAGGATTACACACCCTCCATACAGCAAACCAGGAGGCAACTGCTTGGCTTAAGGACTTTGCATTCGCTAAATAAATAAATGCTATGAGAAGGCCTGCTGTAAAATATAACTGCTCAGCCAACTAACTGTTGCATAATTAAAATTATTTGACATTTATTCATTATTCATTTGAACCACACTCTGTAAGGCTCCACCTAGCTGAATTTCAGGAGACGCCCATTCGGGAAAACAACCAAGAAAAAGGTGTAAACCTCCAGGACTAGAAAATAAAGTAGAAGAAACCGCTTGGGGCTTCCTCCAAAAGTGAATGAATCCCTGTTAGCTCTCTAGACTATCCAAGTTTTGCTGTTTACTAGGTTTTAGCATTGTGTTTTTAAATCAAAAGTCAAAGTCAAAGTCAAAGTGCCTTTATTGTCATTCCATTGTTAATGAACAATGCAACGAAATTGAGATGCTGTTCCCTAAAAACAAACTATAAACAAACTATCACACTCATAGTTCACTCATGCATTTAACATGCTTATAATTACAACAATAAATAATGCTTGAAACAAAATTACCTAAAAGTTGAATACAATATGTACGTAGCAATAATGAAAAACATACTGAGCGATAAATACAAATGACAGCTTATGCACACAGGGTTGTTGCTACAAAATAACCTAAAATAACAAAAAATATCAGCAGTCTGTGCGTGTTACATAAATCCGTTCAAAATACGTACTGCTGCTGGGGAAAAAAACTATGATTAAACCTGGTAGTCCGGGTTTTATGGGATCTGTACTGCTTTCCCGAGGGGAGCAAGTGAAAGAAGTCATGGCCTGGATGAGCACAGTCTTTAATGATGGCAGTAGCTCTGTTGAGGTACCGAGACCTGGAAATCTCTTCCAGAGAAGGGAGAGAACAGCCAGTGATTTTTTGTGCAGTCTCGATCACTCTCTGGAAGGCTTTGCGGTCTGCGGCTGAACAGCCCTCATACCAAACTGTGATGCCATATGACAGAATGCTCTCAATAGCAGAGCGATAAAATAAAACCAGCAACTGTGCATTCAGGCCATTCTTCTTGAGGAGCCTCAGAAAGTGTAGAGGTTGTTGAGCCTTTTTTATCGTAGCTATGGTGTTAACTGCCCAGGTAAGGTTGTGAGAAATATGAACACCCAAAAACTTAAAAGCCTCCACCCTCTCCACAAGCTCCTTGCCTATGTATAGAGGAGGCGGTTCACTGCTATGCTTCCTAAAATCAGTAATGAGTTCTTTTGGGGGGGTTTTGTATTCAGTAGCAGATTATTATCTGAGCACCATCTCACCAGTTTCTGGACCTCACCTCTGTATGCGGACTCATCTCCTCCTGATATGAGCCCCACTACTGTTGTGCCATCTGCAAACTTCACTATAATGTTTGTGGGATGAACAGGTATGCAGTCATATGTGTACAATTCAATTCAATTCAATTCAACTTTATTTATATAGCGCCATTTCACAACAACAGTCATCTCATAGCACTATCAACTGTAGGGGGGACCCCCACAGTTGCAGAAAGACCCCAGCAATCAGGCGATCCCCTGTGAGCAAGCACTTGGCGACGGTGGAGAGGAAAAACTCCCTTTTAACAGGAAGAAACCTCCAGCAGAACCAGGCTCAGGGAGGGGCCGTCATCTGCTGCGACTGGCTGGGGGGTGAGGGGATAGAGAAGAAGAAAAGAACAGACATGTAGAGAGCAAACAGCATGATGGGGACTCAATCTATGGGAGAGAACAAACAAATGTTAATGACCAGCAAAAAAAAAAAATATTTCATAGAGAGTGAGGAAAGGAGTGAGACCCAGTGCATTACTGGAGGTCCCCCGGCTGACTAAACCTATTAGCAGCATAATACAATGAATACAAAGTGGGGCTCAACACACAGCCCTGTGGCGAGCCTGTGTTAAGCATGACTGTAGAGGAGGAATGGGGTCTGAGTCTAACAGTCTGTGTTCTGTTTGTTAGGAAGTCCTTAATCCAGCTGTAAGTGTGAGTAGGCAGACCAAGCTGAAGCAATTTGGTGATGAGAATGTTGGGAATAATTGTATTAAATGCCGAGCTATAGTCGACAAACAACATTCTTACATAGCTCTCCTTGTCTTCTAAATGGCTGAATGCCGAGTGGAGAGCTATAGCAATAGCATCTTCAGTGGATCTGCCCCACCTGTAGGCAAACTGGTACCGATCGAAGTCTGGGGGGAGACTAGGCAAAAGATGTTTCAATACCATTTTCTCAAAGCACTTCATAACAATGGGTGTTAATGCTACTGGTCGATAGTCATTCAGACTGCTAATAGTATGGGTTTTTTTTTGGTACAGGAGTAATGACTGCAGATTTTAAACACTGTGGAACAACGGCTGCCTTGAGAGACAAGTTAAAAATGTCAGTCAAAACAGAGCATAGCTGATCTGCACATGCTCTGAGCACCTTTCCTGGCACTCCATCGGGACCAGTAGCCTTTCTCGGGTGAACTGCTCTCAGTGTCTGTCTCACCTCATGATCCTGCAGGATAAACACCTGAGAGCTGGCATTCAATAACATCTGTGGCTCCGGGCGAGGTGTATTTGCCTCAAACCGTGCGAAAAAGCAGTTCAGTTCTTCTGCCAGTGAGGCGCTGATGTCACTGGAAATGATGCTCCTGCCCTTATAGTTTGTGATATGGTTAAAGCCTTGCCATACTCGTCTCGAATCATTATCAGAAAAATGGTCCTCGACTTTCTTCTTATAGGTCTGTTTAGCCTCCTTAATGCCTTTCTTCAGATTAGCCCGGGCAGTGCTATACAGATCTGTATCCCCTGACCTGAAGGCTGTATCATGAGCTCTGAGGAGTGCCTGGACTTCTTTTGTCATCCAAGGCTTCTAGTTAGGAAAAACCCTGATGCGTTTTTCCACAGTCACCTGACTGATACAGAAGGTAATGTAGTGTAATACAGTCTGTGTGTACATTTCCAGATCCTCATTCTTGAATAAATCCCATAGAGTGTTTGAAAAACAGTCCTGCAGCTGAGAAAGAGCTCCCTCAGGCCATGTTGTGATGTTCTTTATAGTAGGTCTAGCAGTTCTCCTGAGGGGGCTGTATGCTGGGATGAGGAGCAATGATAGGTGGTCTGACAGGCCAAGATGTGGACACGGCACAGCTCTGTAAGCATGCTCCAGGTTCAAATACACCCGATCAAGACAATTCTTTCCCCTAGTGGCACATTTCACATACTGTGTGAAATTAGGCAGCACAGTTTTCAAGCATGCTTGATTAAAATCACTAGCTATAATGTGAACACCCTTGGAATAGGCCTGCTGCTGTTTATTTATTACACTGTACAAATGACTAAGGGCCGCTTTAGTATTTGCATCAGGGGGAATATAGACGGTTGTTATAATGATCATGCTCAGCTCTCTAGGAAGATAAAAAGGCTGACATAAGACTGACATTGTCTCTAGATCAGGAGAACAGTAAGTGTTAATAATACTGCTGTGATTAGTCCAAGTGTTGTGAAGAAAAATGCAGAGGCCGCCTCCTCTTTTTTTTACCGGATTCTGCTGTTTGGTCCAATCGGTGAAGTGTGCGCCCTGGCAGCTGTATTGCAGTATCGGTGATCAGCGGGTGGAGCCAGCTTTCCGTTAACAACAGCACACAGCAGTCTCTCACAGTTTTATTAGTTGCCAGCTGTAGCTCTAGATCATCTATCTTGCGGACGATGCTTCTGGCGTTGGAGAGAAAAATGCTCGGTAGCTGCGGTCTATGCGGTTGTCTCTTTAGCCTCGCTAGCAGGCCCAACCGGCATCCCCGCTTTTCTTTCTCTCCCTCCTCCGTCTGCGTCGCTTCCCAGGACCGACAACAATCCATGGTGATCCCGCTGGTCTACAGATAGCCTCCGGTATGTCTTGTGTATTCTCGAAAACTGCTGTAACAGCAGACTTTTGTTGAAGTCCATTGTTTATCAGCTCAGTACGACACAAATCCAGCTTCACACGGTCCAATATCCAAAAACAGCATATATACACACAAAAATAGGGAGCAAAGAGCCACTGCACAACCGTGCGCCGCCATCTCAAAGTCATCATCAAAGTGTTAGGTTTCCTTGCGCTGCTGTCTGTGTCTCGCAACAAAATTCCAATGAATAGACAAGACACTTGTCAAGAAGAGGTTTTCTAATTTTGAGATGGTAGTAGCTATTAAGTGGCATTTGGGTTTATTTTAAGAAGTCACATATAAATATTAGCTGTATTGTTTTTTTTTTTATGTTTTTTTTAGTTGAGGTTTTTTTTTTTTAAACAGCTAAAAGTTCAACAAATTGAAGCGGAAGAAGATGAATGAATGAATGTATGCTATCTAGGGCCAACTGACACATGGTCATTTCAGGCTTTGCCACACAAGGAGAATTTTAGAATTTTCACATCTTAACCATTTTTTAAAATGTGGAAGACAGAGTTTTGCCTCCACCAAGGACGTAACGCGATCGGGGTGGTTTGTTTGTATACATGTCTGTTTATCTGTAAGCATGATTATGCAAAAAACACTTAAAGGATTTTGATGACATTTACAGTGGAGTGAGGTATAAAGATGTACCCATTAGATTCTGGAGGCGATCCATAAACACATACTTCCACCAAGACCCTATCTGTCCACATGGCCCAATCTTCTTGCAATGTTTTAGCAGGATTACGCAAAAAATACTGGACAGATTATGATGAAATTTTCACCAGAGATAGCCCTTGGGGTATGGATAAACCTATTAGATTTTAGAGGTGATCCATAACATATGTCTCCACCAAGGAACTATCTTGCAATGTACAGGCGGATGGAGGGAGGGAGGGACAGAGTCAAGGAGGAGGTATGAACTCTCTGAGTGTCCTCCAGTTATGATGAGTCATGATTGCTCAAACACACACAGTGAATGATTCAATGAGATGACGGTAGAAGGTTATGCTGTTTATTCCATCTCGCTACAATGCTCCGCACTTTGTATATATACTTATATATTGATGTGTATGTATATACACTACCGTTCAAAAGTTTGGGGTCACCCAGACAATTATTTTCTGTTTTCCATGAAAAGTCACTCTTATTTACCACCATGAGTTGTAAAATGATTAGAAAATATAGTCAAGACATTGACAAGGTTAGAAATAATGATTTGTATTTGAAATAATAATTTTTTCCAGATACTCAACCTGCTCAAAGGAAGGTCAGTTTTATAGCTTCTCTAACCAGCTAAACTGTTTTCAGCTGTGCTAACATGATTGCACAAGGGTTTTCTAATCATCCATTAGCCTTCTGACGCAATGAGCAAACACATTGTACCATTAGAACACTGGAGTGATAGTTGCTGGAAATGGGCCTCTATACACCTATGTAGATATTGCACCAAAAACCAGACATTTGCAGCTAGAATAGTCATTTACCACATTAGCAATGTATATTAGATATTAGAGTGTATTTCTGATTAGTTTAAAGTTATCTTCATTGAAAAAAACAGTGCTTTTCTTTCAAAAATAAGGAAATTTCTAAGTGACCCCAAACTTTTGAACGGTAGTGTATATCCACTGCTCTTATTTATATCTTCGGTATCTTCTTAATTATTGCTCTGAGTGTTGCTATCCCTGTGCTGTTGCAATCCTGGAATTTCCCCATTGTGGGACTAATAAAGGCTTATCTTATCTTATCTTATCTTAGATGGACAGACTGCACACCTGTCATTTGTATGAATGATTTCACAAAGTGATTTCACTGACACGAGATCTCACAGAACCTAGTGTAACCCTTACTAACACTTACTCACTTTAGGTGTAGTACCCTTTTTGGTTCTACCTGGGCAAAGGGGATAATTGGGCCAGGCCAGGTAGACCCTAGATTTGTAGGAGCCTGAAGGGCGTAACAACAGATAACACTTTCACACGGTGTATGAACTTGCAACTATATATATTTCAAAAATATGTACATATAAACAACCACAGCATCTGTAACAATAATAAAAAAATAAAAATAAAATACTCCAAATATATTTATAATATATACAGTTCTCTAGTGTCCGTTCCAGGTGACTAGTGGAATCACTTCTAGCAGTTCATAGGGTTCGGACTTCGGCTCGCCATCCAGATTTGCAGAATCCACTTCTGGTCCAACCAGTCCAAACAAAAAAAACCCTGACCTATAGGATAGGTCAGAACACAAAATATAAGCTATTGCTCTATAACTTTTTACAAAATATTTCCAGGTTGTACAACGAATATTTTTTTAAACACCTTTAAATCACTGGTTCAACATTCACCATTAAGATAAGATAAGATAAGATAAGATAAGATAAGATAAGCCTTTATTAGTCCCACAACGGGGAAATTCCAGGATTGCAACAACACAGGGATAGCAACACTCAGAGCAACAATCAGAAGGCAAGAAAAAAAACAAACAAGCAAGAGCAGCTAATATACATATGTACATATTACTATAAAATATATATATACACACACACACACAGACACACAGTGCAGAGCATTGTAGCTGGATGGAATAAATATATGAATATATGAACACACAGTGCAGAGCATTGTAGCTAGATGGAATAAATATGTGAATATATAAACACCCACAGTACGGAGCATTGCAGCTAGGTGGAATAAATATGCAAGTATATAAACACACACAGTGCAGAGCATTGTAGCTAGATGGAATAAATATGTGAATATATAAACACCCACAGTACGGAGCATTGCAGCTAGGTGGAATAAATATGCAAGTATATAAACACACACAGTGCGGAGCAATGTAGCTAGATGGAATAATATGTAGATATATAAAAACACAGTGCGGAGCATTGTAGCTAGATGGAATAAATATATAGATATATAAATATAAACACACCCAGTGCTGAGCATTGTAGCTAGATGGAATAAATATGTAAATATATAAACACACACAGTGCAGAGCATTGTTGCTAGGTGGGATGAAACAGCATAACCGTCTATTTAGTTATCCTACATGGTATGATTATGTGCCCATACATATTCTCACCCTCCATAGCGACTGGTATGTTCCTAGTTGTATGTCGGAGAGGACCATTGTGTAAGTCTATTGCATCTTTTGCATTCAAAAAAACTATTAGTTTGTTACGTCTTTTTGCTATCTCTGCGAGCAGCCCTGCTTAGGTTGTACAGTCTGACAGCCGTTGGTAGGAAGGACCTACGAAACCTCTCGGTTGTGCACCTGGGATGATGTAGTCTGCTGCTAAATGAGCTCCTCAGTGCATCCAGTATGTCCTGCATAGGGTGGAACTCGGACTCCAGCAGAGATGACAGTTTAGCCACCGTCCTTCTCTCTCCTATCTCCTCCATCGGATAAATTAAATACATTCAGTGGCAAGGGAGTTGGGACCCCCGCCAACCGCTACAGCTAAACTGACTTTTTCTGATGAAAAACTAGCCGAAAATTAGCATCGGCGGTTAGCCTAACGATTAGCATTCCCATACACAATAATGGCACTTACCAAGCTAAGTGACATGTGCGTCAATGGAATTCCCGCGCTCAACGGCGTCGACAGCCTTTGGATCCCAATCTTAAAATTTAATAAACGGGCATTAGAATTTGCTAGTACAGCAATGTCTCATTTAGGCTTACCAATCTCAAATTTTATCCAAGCAAAGGCTGCTATTAGCACATCAGCGTCTCCATCTCAGCGAGTGATCGTCTCTCTCGGTCGTGTCTCGGCAGTGTCTAAGAGCGTTCTGTGGATTACGTATAGACCAAGGGAGAGAGTGCATGACCCCGCTGGCTGGCGGGACCCCATTGGCTGTTGCTGCCAAACTAACAACGCAGCCATTGGTCGCTTAAAATGCCAAATAAAAACGTTTGGGAATTTTATCAGAACTTTCTAGAAAATGTTCCCAACTATTTATGAACATATTTTATGAACTTATATTGTAGTTATATACCCATCTTCAAAGTATCCATTTCCATTGTGAAATGAGTGTCCCCCCTCCTTCTTAAAGCGGTATCGACATTCATATTTCTATTCGCGTTTTTAACACTGGGTTACACTAGCGTGATCAAATGTGATCCTGTGAGATTCAAATGTGACTTCACAACATAAACAAATATGGAGGACAATCAATTTTTTTTTTATGGTGAAAAACAAAAATAGAAAAAGAATCTCACTGCAACTCTGGCTGAGAAGACATTATTGGTTTGACTTTTACACTTTGTCACACAAGCTGGAGGTGAGAATGTTACATTGGGCTGGTGATACTTCCGTATTGGCTCACTTTCATTGGTTGTGAAGGTATTCCATCAGAGGGATCATAAATGTCAAGCATGTTTGATATTTATTATTTGAGACCACACATTTATTGACAAATAATCACAGTGAATCAGATTCTGTGGGGGCAGGTCAGGCCAAAGATTCAAGCATAAAATCCCCATGTGTGGCCAACCTTAGAGGATTTTGCACTTCAATTCAATTCAATTCAACTTTATTTATATAGCGCCATTTCACAACAACAGTCATCTCATAGCACTATCAACTGTAGGGAGGACCCCCACAGTTGCAGAAAGACCCCAGCAATCAGGCGATCCCCTGTGAGCAAGCACTTGGCGACGGTGGAGAGGAAAAACTCCCTTTTAACAGGAAGAAACCTCCAGCAGAACCAGGCTCAGGGAGGGGCAGTCATCTGCTGCGACTGGCTGGGGGGTGAGGGGATAGAGAAGAAGAAAAGAACAGACATGTAGAGAGCAAACAGCACGATGGGGACTCAATCTATGGGAGAGAACAAACAAATGTTAATGACCAGCAAAAAAAAAAATATTTCATAGAGAGTGAGGAAAGGAGTGAGGCCCAGTGCATTACTGGAGGTCCCCCGGCTGACTAAACCTATTAGCAGCATAACTAAGGGAGGGTTCAGAAAACACATGATCCCTCCCTAATTGTAGGCTATATCAAAAAGGTAGGTTTTAGCCCTATTCTTAAAAACAGAGATCGAGTCTGACTCCCGAATCCAGATTGGCAGCTGATTCCACAGGAGAGGAGCTTGATAACTGAAGGCTCTGCCTCCCATTGTACTTTTGGAGATTCTAGGTATTACAAGTAAACCTGCATTTTGGGAGCGTAGTGCTCTGTTAGGATGATACGGTAGTATCAGATCTTTTAAATAAAAAGGAGCCTGATTGTTTAGAGCTTTGTAAGTAAGAAGAAGGATTTTAAACTTAATTCTAAACTCTATGGGAAGCCAATGAAGGGAGGCCAGAACCGGAGAGATATGATCTCTCTTTCTAGTACCTGTTAAAACTCTTGCTGCAGCATTTTGGATCAGCTGAAGACTTTTTAAAGATGTTTTAGGACAACCTGATAATAAAGAATTACAATAATCTAATCTCGAGCTAACAAAAGCGTGGATCAGCTTCTCAGCATCACTCTGAGACAAGATGCTCCTAATCTTGGCAATATTACGCAAATGATAGAAGGCAGTCTTAGAAACAAATTTAATATGTGAATTGAAGGACAAATCCTGATCAAAAATAACTCCAAGGTTCCTCACAGAGCTATTAAGAGAAAGAGTAACTGCATCCAAACTGAAAGTTTGATTTGGAAAGGAATTTCTAAGGTTTTTTGGACCAACAAGAATGACTTCAGTCTTATCTGAATTTAATAGCAGGAAATTACAAGTCATCCAAACTTTGATTTCCTTAAGACAGGCTTCTAACTTGGCTAATTGATTAGTATCATCTGGCTTCATTGACAGGTATAATTGTGTGTCATCTGCATAACAGTGAAAATGTATACAGTGCTTTCTAATAATGTTGCCTAACGGAAGCATATATAAACTAAAAAGAGTAGGGCCAAGCACAGATCCCTGTGGAACTCCATGACTAAGCTTTGAGCTGAGAGAAAACTCATCATTTACATGAACAAACTGGAACCTATCAGATAAATAAGATCTAAACCACTGCAACGAAGTTCCATTAAGTCCAACATAGTGTTCTAATCTATCAAGTAGAATATTATGATCAATAGTATCAAAAGCTGCACTAAGATCTAAAAGGACAAGTACAGAAACTAGTCCATTATCAGATGCAATGAGGAGGTCGTTAGTGACCTTCGCTAAGGCTGTTTCAGTGCTATGATGGATTCTAAACCCAGATGGAAACTCCTCAAATAAACCATTTCCCTGCAGGTGGTCAAATAATTGCATAGCAACAACTCTTTCTAAGATTTTTGAAATGAAAGGGAGATTAGAGATTGGTCTATAGTTAGCTAAAGCTCCTGGATCTAGCGTTGGCTTTTTGAGTAAGGGTTTAATTACAGCCGTTTTAAAAGCCTGCGGTACATGGCCTAAAGTTAATGAAGAATTGATTATATGAAGAATAAAGCTACCAATAAGTGGGAAGACTTCTTTAAATAACCTGGTAGGAATAGGGTCTAAAAGACAAGTTGAAGGTTTGGATGAGGAAACTATTTTGTCTAACTCACAAAGGTCGATTGGAGTAAACTCATCAAGACAGACATCAATAGAAGGAGTTGTAGTAGTTACAGTATTTAAGTTAACTGTGGGAAGAATCTGATTGATTTTATCTCTGATGGATGAAATTTTATTATTGAAAAAGTTCATAAAGTCCTGACTAGTAAGCTCTAAGGGGATGCTAGGATTGACAGAGTCCTGACTCTTTGTCAACCTGGCTACAGTACTGAAAAGAAACCTGGGATTATTCTTGTTCTCTTCTATTAATGCAGAGTAATAACTCGTTCTAGCTTTTCTAAGAGATTTTTTATAAATTAAAAGATGATTTCTCCAAGCTAAATAGATTTCATCTAAATTAGTAGAGCACCATTTTCTTTCTAATTGACGAGTCTTCTGTTTTAAGCTACGAGTTTCTGTGTTGAACCAAGGAGTTAAAAATCTCTGATTAGACTTTTTCTTTTTTAAGGGGGCCACCAAGTCTAGAGCCTGATGTAGAGAAGCTGAAACACTATCCACCATGTTATCAATTACAGAAGGAGCAAGCTGTCTATAGCTTATTTCCGTTGTGTTGACACATGGCATAGAGGAAACAATCTGCATAAATTTGGAAACAGCATCATCTGAGAGGCATCTACTGTGATAATATTTTTCTTTAGGAGCCAAATAGTCAGAAATAGTAAAATCAAAGGTTAACAGACAATGGTCTGACAGTACAGGGTTATGAGGAGACACTACCAGATTTTCTATTTCTATGCCATATGTCAGAACAAGGTCCAATGTATGGTGGAGGTAATGAGTAGAATTTCCTACTTTCTGAGAAAACCCAATCGAGTCTAATATTGAATTAAAAGCCACATTAAGGCAGTCACTATCTACATCCACATGTATATTAAAGTCCCCTACTATAATTATTCTATCAGATTTCAGCACTAAATCAGCTAAGAAATCAGCAAATTCGGATAAAAATTCTGAATAGGTTGATGGGGGACGATAAACTATGGCAAATAAAATTGGGTTTAACCTGGAATTGCTAAAGTGCCCAATACTGAGGACCAGGCCCTCAAAGGAATTATAACATGTTTTTTGCTTTACATTAACTAATAATTTGGAATGG
Source organism: Pholidichthys leucotaenia (assembly GCA_020510985.1). Lineage (NCBI taxonomy): Eukaryota > Metazoa > Chordata > Actinopteri > Cichliformes > Pholidichthyidae > Pholidichthys > Pholidichthys leucotaenia. Next base: position 196,355,105 of record CM035840.1, read on the forward strand.
TAAATTGCTGCTACTCCTCCTCCACGACCAGAACTTCTGGGATTTTGACAGTTTAAATAACCAGAGGGGGTTGATTCATTTAAACCAACATAATCCTCTTGTCCTAACCAAGTCTCTGTAAGGGAAATTAAATCAATCTGATGATCAATTAACAGATCATGGACTAACAGAGACTTGGGAGTTAGAGACCTAATATTTAATAAACCACATTTAATTTTTAAATTATGAGGAGGAACAGAGGCCAAATCATTCAATTTAGAGGCTTTATGTTTAATTTGAGTTTTACCAATATTTTGCTTTATCACTTTGGGATGCTTATACATTATATTTTTATTTACTTTGGAGGGAGCAGACAACGATTCTCTGATGGGGAAGTCAGGGGCTAAGCTGAGGGGTGGCGGATGAAGAGGAGCTGCAGAGAGGCGTGTAAGACTGCGACTCTGCTTCCTGGTCCCAACTCTGAGTAGTCATGGTTTTGGAAATTTGGATAAAAAAGATGCCAGATTGTTAGATAAATGAGAAGCACCATCCAAAGTGGGATGAATGCTGTCTCGTCTCATAAGACCAGGTTTTCCCCAAAAAGAGCTCCAATTGTCAATGTAGCCCACGTCATTTTTAGGACACCACACAGACAGCCAGCGGTTCAAGGATGACGAGCGACTAAACATGTCATCACTGGTCAGACTGGGGAGGGGCCCAGAGAATACTACAGTGGCAGACATCGTTTTTGCAAAGTCACACACCGATTCTACATTAAGTTTCGTGACTTCCGACTGCCGGAGACGGATGTCATTAATGCCGGCGTGAATAACAATTGTGGAATATTTACAGTTACTTTTAGCCAGCATTTTCAAATTTGACTCGATGTCGCCTGCTCTGGCCCCAGGAATGCATGTGACTATGGCCGCTGGAGTCTCTAGGTTCACGTTTCTGACTACAGAGTCGCCAATGATCAGAGTTTTTTCCTCAGCGGGTGTGTCGCTGAGCGGGGAAAAACGATTAGAAACGTGAACAGGTTGGTGGTGAACCGGGGCTTTGCGACTAGGCTTCCTTCTCACCGTCACCCACCCAGTCTCCTCGCTGCTGAGGAGAGCCGGGGAACCGCTGACAGGGGGACCTAAGCTAGCTAGCTCCGCTGCAGCTAATGGGCGTCCGTCAAGATTAACTGGCGCAGACGGTGTTTCAATGCAGCGGAGCCGGGATTCCAAATCAGACAACCTCGCCTTGAGCGCCTCAAAAAGACAACATTTATTACATTTACCGTTATCACTAAAAGAGGCAGAGGTGTAGCTAAACATCTGACAGAGAGAGCACACCAGAGGAGAGGAAAGAGAGCTAGTAGCCATAGCTAGTGGCTCGAGAGCTGGAGAGCAAACCACACAGGCAGACAGCAAAACAGGAAGTGACGATACGTTACCACAAGGAAGTGACGATCTCGAAAACCTCCAATTTTAGAACACAAATGTGCAGAAATAAGTGATGAAAAGAAGAAGAATCTGATGTGCATTTTCTTAAGAAAAACTTAATTTTGATTTTAGAAAATACTTGGTGAATGAGGCCCATCCATCCATCCATCCATCCATCTTCTACCGCTTTTCCGGAGGTCCGGGTCGCGGAGGCAGCAGTTCAAGCAGAGAAGCCCAGACTTCCCTCTCCCCAGCCACCTGCTCCAGCTCTTCAGAGGGGATACCAAGGCGTTCCCAGACTAGCTGGGAGACATAGTCTCTCCACCGAGTCCTGGGTCTGCCCCGGGGTCTCCTCCCAGTGGGACGTGCCTGAAACACCTCAAGTGGGAGGCGTCCAGGAGGCATCCTAATCAGATGCCCATACCACCTCAACTGACTCCTTTCAATGTGGAGGAGCAGCGGTTCTACTCTGAGCCTCTCCCGGATGACTGAGCTCCTCACCCTATCTCTGAGGGTGAGTCCAGCAATCCTACGGAGAAAGCTCATTTCAGCCGCTTGTATCCGCGATCTCGTTCTTTCGGTCATTACCCAAAGCTCGTGACCATAGGTGAGAGTAGGAACGTAGATTGACTGGTAAATCGACAGCTTTGCCTTAGAACTAAGCTCCCTCTTCACCACAACAGACCGGTACAACGTCCGCATCACTGCAGATGCTGCTCCAATCCGTCTGTCGATCTCTCGCTCCATTTTCCCCTCACTCGTGAACAAGACCCCAAGATACTTAAACTCCTCCACTTGGGGCAGGAGCCTGTCCCCAACCCGGAGAGGACAATCCACCTTTTTCCGGCTGAGGACCATGGACTCGGACTTGGAGGTGCTGATTCTCATCCCAGCCGCTTCACACTCAGCGGCAAACCGTCCCAGCAAGAGCTGTAGGTCATTGCTGGATGAAGCCAACAGGACAACATCATCTGCAAACAACAGAGATGAGATCCTGTGGTCACCAAGCATGACACCCTCCATTCCCTGGCTGCGCCTAGAAATCCTGTCCATAAAAATTATGAACAGGACCGGTGACAAAGGGCAGCCCTGGCGGAGTCCAACTCTCACTGGGAATGACTCCGACCGAGTGTTGGCAATGCGAACTAAACTCTCACAACGGTCGTACAGAGACCGAATAGCTCGTAACAACAAGCCCGATACCCCATACTCCCGAAGCACCCCCCACAAAAATCCACGAGGGACGCGGTCAAATGCCTTCTCCAAGTCCACAAAACACATGTAAACTGGTTGGGCAAACTCCCACGAACCCTCAAGAATTCTCGAGAGGGTAAAGAGCTGGTCCGATGTGCCACGGCCAGGACGAAAACCACATTGCTCCTCCTGAATCCGAGGTTCGACCAACGGCCGGACTCTCCTCTCCAATACCTTGGCATAGACCTTCCCAGGGAGGCTGAGGAGTGTGATCCCTCTAAAGTTGGAGCACACCCTCCGGTCCCCTTTTTTGAAGAGAGGAACCACCACCCCGGTTTGCCATGCCAAAGGCACTGCCCCCGACCTCCACGCAATGTTGCAGAGGCGTGTCAACCATGACAACCCAACAACATCCAGGGCCTTGAGGTACTCGGGGCGAATCTCGTCCACCCCCGGGGCCCGGCCACCAAGGAGATTTTTAACCACCTTGGCGACCTCAGCCCCTGTGATAGGCGAGTCATCCCCCTCGTCCCCAAACCCTGCTTCCTCTGTGGAAGGCGTATCAGTGGGATTGAGGAGATCCTCGAAGTATTCCTTCCACCGCCCGACGATATCCCCAGTTGAAGTCAACAGTGTCCCATCCGCACCATACACAGTGTGGACGGGGAGCTGCTTTCCCCTCCTGAGCCGCCGAACAGTTTGCCAGAATCTCTTTGAAGCCGACCGAAAGTCTTGTTCCATGGCCTCACCGAACTCCTCCCATACCCGGGTTTTTGCTTCAGCAACCACCCGAGCTGCACTCCGCTTGGCCTGCCGGTACACCTCAGCTGCTTCGGGAGTCCCACAAGCCAACCAAGCTTGATAGGACTCCTTCTTCAGCTTAATGGCCCCCCTCACCACTGGTGTCCACCACTTGGTTCGGGGGTTGCCACCACGAGATGCACCGACCACCTTGCGGCCGCAGCTCTGGGCTGCCGCTTCAACAACAGAGGTGGAGAACATGGCCCATTCAGACTCCATGTCTCCAGACTCCCTCGGAATGTGGTTGAAGTTCTTCCGGAGGTGGGAGTTGAAGACCTCCCGGACAGGGGCCTCAGCCAGACGCTCCCAGCACACCCTCACTATACGTTTGGGTCTACCAGGTCTGAATGGCTTCCTCCCCTGCCATCGGATCCAACTCACCACCAGGTGGTGATCAGTTGACAGCTCTGCACCTCTCTTTACTCGGGTGTCCAAGACATACGGTCGCAGGTCTGATGATACGATAACAAAATCGATCATCGACCTGCGGCCTAGGGTGTCCTGGTGCCAGGTGCACATATGGACACCCTTATGCTTGAACATGGTGTTCGTTATAGACAGACTGTGGTTAGCACAGAAGTCCAATAACTGAACACCACTCGGGTTCAGATCGGGCAGGCCGTTCCTCCCAATCACCCCCCTCCAGGTTTCACTGTCGTTGCCCACGTGCGCATTGAAGTCCCCCAGTAGGACAATGGAGTCTCCAGGAGGAGCACCCTCCAGCACCCCCAGTCACAGACTCCAAAAAGGGTGGGTACTCTGAAACATCATTTGGTGCATAGGCACAAATGATGGTCAGGACCCGTTTCCCAACCCGAAGGCGCAGGGAAGCAACCCTTTCGTCCACCGGGGAAAACTCCAATATAGAGGCAGCAAGGTGGGGCGATACAAGAATACCTACCCCTGCTCGTCGCCTCTCGCCCGGGGCAACTCCAGAAAAGGCCAAGCTCCAGCCCCTCTCCAGGAGACTGGTTCCGGAACCGGAGCTGTGTGTTGAGGTGAGGCCAACTATATCTAGCCGGTATCGCTCAATCTCGTACACCAGCTCAGGCTCCTTCCCCACCAGAGAGGTGACATTCCACGTACCAAAAGCCAGTTTAGAAAGCTTGGGATCAGTCCGCCAAGGTCTCCGCCTTTGACTGCCACCTAATCCACATAGCACCGGACTTCCATGATCCCTCCTGCAGGTGGTGAACCTACTGGAGGGCGGACCCATGTAACTCCTTCGGGCTGAGCCCGGCCGGGTCCCATGGGTGGAAACCCGGCCACCAGACGCTAGCCTTCGAGCCCCTCCCCCAGGCCTGGCTCCAGGGTGGGGCCCCGGTAACCCCATACCGGGCGGGGTACACTGAATCCTTGATATACAATTTATCATGAGAGTCTGTTGGATCGTTCTTCGTCTGGCCCTTCACCCAGGACCAGTTTGTCTTGGGAGACCCTATCAGAGGCAAATTGCCCCGGACAACATAGCTCCTGGGATCACTGGGGCACGCAAACCCCCCCACCACGATAAGGTGACGATCCATGAGGGTGTGAATGAGGCCCAAGATGTTAATATGATTGGAGGGGTTTATCTGTCTGTTTAGTCCCTGTCACACCTTGACGATTTAGGCAGTATTTGTTGATGTTTAAAAAATGTGGCGAACACGCAGGCATATGTTGAATAAGTTATGGATAAGGTTTGTATAAGTTAAGAGCATGCTGAAGCACACTGGTATATGTCGTAGTACTGTGAGGTCATCGAAAAATATGGTGCATGCACAAACTTTTTCGACATACAGTATCTAGCATATGGCTCATACGTCCGGCATACGTGGGCTGTTTTATCCTTTCCATAGGTGCAACGACCAAGATGATAGCGCCTTCATGCTCTCGCACACCTAGGATTCATGGACGGCGATGGCAGTTTGGCATGACTGTGCTATGCATAAATTAGACCAGAGGTGTCCAAACATGTGCCATGGAGGGCCAAGACCCTGCAGGCTTTACCTCCAACCAGTGTCTTCAGCCACAGATTTCACTGAATTTCTTCCCACTTATTGCTGATAAGTAAAAACACCTGCTGAAGAGACTGGGTAGAAGAGAAAACCTGCAGGGTCTTGGTCCTCCATGGTACATGATTGGACACCCCTGAGTTAGACTATCGTTGAGCATAAGTTGTGAATGCCGGCAACACACTAAGCTTTCGTTGGTATAAGTTATCTAAAAGTTCTCAAAACGTTCTATATAAGTTACTGATACATTATGTATACATCCAACTCATTATGGATATGTGATGCATATGCTCAAAACTGAAAATTTTGGCCGTATGCCAGCATTTTAGAGAAATTTTGAGATGTTGGCATATGCAGTCTAAATCGTAAAGGTGTGACAGGGTCTTCAGCAGGATTGCACAAAAATTACTCTAAGGATTTGAATGAAATTTTCACCAGAGGTGGCCCTTTGCCTAAGGATAAACATTTTGGAAGTGATCCAGCAGTGCATACCTTCACAGAGAACCTTGTTTTTTGTGTGCAGAAGCATTATACAAAATCTACTAGATGGATTATGCTGAATTTTTCACCAGAGGTGGTTCTTGGGCTATGGATGAACCCATTAGATTTTGAAGGTTATCTGAGAGTCCATACCTCCACCAAGGCCCATTTTGTATTGTTTTAGCAATATTATGCAAAAATAACTGGATATATTTTGATGAAATTTACGCCCAAGTTGGTTCTTGGATGGTTGATGAACTCATTAGATTTTGCAGGTGATCTATGAGCATATACATTAACCAAGGCCATATCTCACAAACAAACAGAGGGACAGAGGGAGCAACAGTCAGATGGAGCCTTGGTGGAGGTATGCGGTCTCTTAGTGCCCTCTAGTTGCCTTTTGCACCCAGTTTTTTAGAAAAAAGCATCCTTCCTTGTAGCTCTATATTGCTCTTTGGTATATACAGTGGATATAAAAAGTCTACACACCCCTGTTCAAATGCCAGGTTTTTGTCATAAACTGCCCTCCAGGGCAGGAAGAAGACCCAAACACTGAACTGTGAGGTGCTGACATTTAATAACAAAAATAGAAACATAATACAAAAAACACAAAACTTACGAGGCAGGAATTAACAAGGATAAACAGCCCGGAGGCTGGGCATGTGGGAACGCCAGGAGAAGTGGGACAGCAGCCTGGACGGAACCATGGTGAGGCGTACAGGAAGGCTGGGATTACAGGGACTGAAATAAAGAATCTTAAAAGCTAGACGGAGAACTCCTGTCTAGACAGTGAGAAGGTCCCTTCGCTGAGAAGCAGAGCAGTGGTCCTTAAATAGGCAAAAAGGAAATAATCACAATGATAAAAAGGTGTGGGCCACATGAGTGAGGATAATCAGACCAAACTACTAACAGCTGTGACAGCCCGCGAACTTGAGCTACAGAGAAAATAGCACATGCAACTGTCACAATAAAAGCACAAACCGGAAATTACTGCTACATACTAATGCAAAGGATATACAAAGAATGTTGACTCAATAATACATTACTGACATATTGTCAGACCCAGGGAACACAGACACACAGGCTCAAGTGCAATTCTGTTATCTTTATTGATCCAACAGTGGGTATGTGGGTGCGTGTATGCAGTATGTGAATGTATTGCGGATGAACGAGCTGCAGCCGGGGACGAGACAGAGCGCCCTACAGCCTGGCAACCCTAGGAACAGAGCCAAACACAGACGTTAGTTTCAGCCTTGTCACAGTGAATTGTATAATTGACTGGGGCTTACTTGCAGGTGTTCTGATGCTGGCACCGGTTTAGGCTTTGGTCCTCCTACCAGGGAGACAGCGACTGTGGAGCACACTCGGCGATGAGCTGTGATGTGCGGCGTGGAGAAGGAAGCGATTCCACCGCCACGGAGAAGGGAATCCGCTGCCAAAGGGATCCACCTGTGCACAGGAGAGAGCCTGGGAGAAAAGGTAAGTTGCAATGAGCTTATGTGCAAAGGAGAGTCCTTTAGACGATGCGCAAGGCTGTGTGGGAACAGACGTGCGGCGGACGAAGGTCGTAGCAAGACAGACGGCTCCGTGCCAAAGCTCCAGGCAGAGCGGGCTATATAGCCCGAGACTGATTAACTGCAGGTGTGCGCGCAGCTGAGGCAGATGACGGTTCAGAGTGGGTCATGACAATTACACAAAGAGGGCAGAGGGAGAAGGTGAGGCTAGGCTCATGTCAGACAGGCAGATAATACTAATAGTACAAAACTAGTTGATCAAAGACAATAAGAAAATAGACGGGATTAGAAACAAACAAAGAAACAGGAATTATATTAACAAACAGAAAGAAAAGGCAACTCAATATCATAAATATAACTAGAAAAGCACTCGGAGAGCACAGACCTCCGCCAAGTGCCACAGTTCCCCCCATACAGTATTTGTGTGTACGTTTTCAGATTCTTTGACCATGAAAACATATGACTAGCAATTTGATTGACAATGATATGAGTAGTGGTTCAGTAGTTATTCACGAAAATGACATTTTCCGTAATGGTGGCCACAGTTCCCCCCATACAGTGTTTGTGTGTACGTTTTCAGATTCCTTGACCATGAAAACATATGACTAGCAATTTGATTGACAATGATATGATTAGTGGTTCAGTAGTCATTCACGAAAATGACATTTTCCGTAATGGCGGCCACAGTTCCCCCCATACAGTGTTTGTGTGTACATTTTCAGATTCCTTGACCATGAAAACATATGACTAGCAATTGGATTGACAATGATAGGATTAATGTTTCAATAGTTATTATTCAGGAAAATGGCATTTTCCGTAATGGCGGCCACAGTTCCCCCCATACAGTGTCTGTGTGTATGTTTTCAGATTCCTTGACCATGAAAACATATGACTAGCAATTGGATTGACAATGATAGGATTAGTGGTTCAGTAGTTATTCACGAAAATGGCATTTTCCGTAATGGCGGTTTTCTTCTGGACGGTGATCTGGATCACCACCAAAATTTAATCATTTCTTCCTTGTACCATTTCCAACAATGCCTGAAAGTTTCATCGAAATCCGTCTAAAACTTTTTGAGTTATCTTGCTAACCAACAGACAGACAGACAAACAGACAGACAAACAGACAGACAAACCCCGGCAAAAACATTACCTCCTTGGCGGAGGTAAATACAAAAACAGAAATGGGGAAATTACAGAAAATAATCAAACAAACTGAAAGCATGAGCACGGTGACCCCCCCCCCCCCTCCCCATGCTCAGCATCATGACAGAGGCCCTCCCTCAAGGGGTGGATCCAGACAACGTAAGGTAACATCAACAAGAAAAAAGAAACACCAACAAAAAACAAAAAAAACCCCCACCAGAAATAGAATAATAACCCAGCTCAGAAGGGCGGTGGGAGAAATCAGGCTAGGGGGGACAAAACAAAAGGCTCACTCAAGACCCACCAAACAGAACAGAACAGATGGTTACAGCACTCCTAAGACCACCAGGTGAAAAAATAAGGCAGTTCAAGTAGCCTACAAGAAGCCCAGGACCACTGGGTCACGCGGTGGAATAAGTCGGGTCATTTACCAGTATCCCTGCACCAATGGGCCATGAGGCACGATGTGCCCCATCCTGGAGGCGGCAGCGGGAATTCATGCCTTTCGTGGATCGCAGGGCCTGAGGCGCAGAACCCAGATGACGAAGATGATTGGCCAGCGAGGGAACCAGATGAAGAAGATGATGGATCAGCAGGGACCCCAGACAAAGAGGATGGCTGACCAGTGGGAAAACCAGGCGAAGAAGATGACTGATCAGCAGAGAAATCAGATGAGGAGGACTGATGATCACTGACAAGCTCAGGTGAAGGATGCTGACCAACAGCGACCTCAGGCGAAGACTGTTGACCCATGGCAACCACAGGCAATGACAGATGACCTTCGGTGACCTCAGGTGAAGATGGATGACCTTTGGCAACCTCAGGCGGAGACGAATGACCTTTGGTGACCTCAGGCAAAGGTGGAGCACCCTTGGCGACCTCAGACGAAGGCAGAGGACCGTCGCTGACCTCAGGTGAAGGCGGAGGTTGATGACCGTCAGCGGAACTAAACACAGTGGACTGATGGCCATCGGTGGAACCAGACAAGCACTCAGACAAAGAAGAAGAAACAAATACCGGATCAGTATCACCGGCAGCAGTGGAGCCCGGCAAGGAAAACTCAGGAGCAGCTGACTGCTTCAACTGGTTCTCCCCACCAATAGCAAAGCAAGATCTCTCTAATACTGACATTGTGGAGACAGAAAAGAGGACTTGCCTTAACTCGAGCTCCACCGCCATCCAGGACTCCAGCAATTCAGACAGGGGCTTCTCGAGTCCATCCATCTGGGAATCCATCCCTGACGCGGCCACCTCAGATGGGAAGGAGGAGATAAACACCAGATCACTGTTACTGGCAGAAGTGGAGCCCAGCGAGAAAAGCTCAGAAGCAGATGGCAGCTGCAACTGGTTCTCCCTGCCATGGACAAGACAAGATTTCTCGGAACTGATAAAGTAGAGATAGGAAAGAGAACTTGCCTTGACTCGAGCTCCACCACCATCCAGGACTCCAGCAACTCTGCTGTGGCGACCCAAGCAGCATGCATGATGCCAGATAAATCTGGTGGAATCCCAGTCATGGCAGCTGATGCTGGTGGTACTCCAGGCATGACGACTGACGCTGGCAGAACCCCAGATGAGACGACTGATGCTGGTGGAACTCCAGACGTAGTGACTGAAGCTGGGGAACGTCTCACTGATGGCACCGGGTGCTGCGATGCCGAAACTGGGGGACACTCTCTTGTCAGCTAAGGCTTAGAGACACGAGGGGCGCTTCTCTCCCGTCCAGGATGTGACTTTGGGACCGGAACAGGACTCTCCGGAACCACAGGCCTCTCCATCATTCGGCGGCACCCTCCAGGACTGGCGAACACACAGAAAAAACAGAAAGGGACATGGGAGATTCAGTTGAGGATTAGGAAGTGGATGTAGCAGCAGGTGGTGAGGGTTCAGCCAAAGTGGATGGCCCCTGCTAATCCCCTCCACCGGGAGGGAATAAGGCAAGACAATTAATTTTTAGGTGTTAGAGAATGAAAAGATACTTGCCTTAAATCCAGAGGCTTAATGATGGCTGCTGCTGCGGGTCCAGATGAGGTCCCTCCGGGGACTGCAAGAGTTGTCTGGGGAGGTGGGTGAAATGCCGGAGTCAGGGGACGCTCAATCATTGGCTCAGACTCCGGACCACCCGGTGACCCTCCCTCCAGCTGGGCAGCATAGTCTGGAAGGAGCCATGTCTTGTAATCCAGCAACAATTCTGTTTCAGATTGCAACACCCGCCAGTGCTCCTCCAGCTCCTTGGCAGTGGGACAGTCAGGGGGCACGGAGGCTGCGTACCTAATACCTCAAACTGCGGGCTCCTCCAGGGCCAGAGTGATGGCAGGTGGTGTGACCCACTGCTTAGGAGAAGGTGGGGTTGCAGCTGGATTACAGAGAGAGGCTGAAGACTTCTGTACCTGGGGACGCTTCTTTGTCGGCACAGGTACAGACGGGGGAGAGCTCTTCCCAAGCCCACGGAGCATATGTTGTGGATCAGCGATGGAGACAAGGAGACCCATAAGCTCTGGATGGCTCCACAGGCTAAGGTATGCTTCAAGTACCTGTGCCACTCCATCCAGACTTTCCTGGGCTGCTTCGGGAGTGCAAGAGGCACGAGCCTCCGATATGATGCTCTCTAACACTCCCACAGTCCAACACTCCACCTTGCTCAGTCCACAAACACTGCTATAGTCCTTGTGGGCTGACATTCCAGCAAAAGAAAAAATGACTTTAACAAAATATAGACGAGTGGGGAAAAGAAAAAAGGCAAACTCACAGTCCGCTGGGTCCACACTAGCAGCGTCCTTCTGTCATAATTGCCCACCAGGGCAGGACAAAGGCCCAGATGCTGAACTGTGAGGTGCTAACATTTAATAACAAAAATCACAAAATAACAAAAAGACAAAAACTTACACAAAACATAGGCTGAAGTAGATACAGGCAGGCATGTGGGAACGCCAGGATAACCAGAGACCGGGAGAACAGCCTGGACAGAACCAGGCTGAGGCGTATGGGAATGCTGGGATAACAAGAAATGAAAAAGGCTTAAGGCTAAGGCGGAGAACTCCCATGTAGACACTAATGCCTCATTTCCACCAAAATAAGAACCAGTGCTAGTTTGCTTCTGGGGCTTGTGCCAGTGCTTAATCAGTTCAACTGTAGTGCCTCATAAGAACCAGTTGGTTTCCCACCAATATGGAGCTAGTTGGGGATTATGTCAGGGCTACATCATTACATAGTGTGAAGCGCCTTTATGCAACCCCGCAGAACACCACAGAAGAAGAAGTAGCAGCGCTAGCTTGTCAACAGCTTGTCAACATGAGGAGTTAGTTGTCTCTTTGGGAGCACTGCTTTTATTATTCCAAACCTGTATTACCATCCAAAAACAGTTTTATTCTTAATCGCAGAGAATGGCGGCTACATTTAAGGAGACCGGTAATTATCAATATTTCAGTTATCAGCCGTTGTTAGCTGAAGTCTGTAGCTCAACTACCAAGCATTGACTACACTTTTAAACGTAATATTTATGTCAATTCTATAATAGGTCGTGTTACGGCGCATTACGAGACAGAGGTCACCTGTTATGTCATGCCAAAAAGTGATCAGCTGGCCAAAAAATGATTGCCAGGGGCCATACTGTTATGGGTTTATATTAGCTGTTTTATATATATATATATATATATACGTATATATATATATATATATATATATATATATATATATATATATATATATATATATATATATAAACAGTACTTAGTTAGGTATAATAACATATATTTAACACTTATGATGCATTTTGAACCTGAAACAAGCTTGATCTAGGATTAAAAACAATTAAAATAATGCAGTCACAAGGTTACATGGAAAAATGCATAGATTTACTGTATATATACATGAAGACACTGTATCAATATATATTCTGAGTACTTCCAAACAATGTTTTTGCACATAAATATTGCAATCTGATAAAATCTATATGTTGTTTTCCAAACTGCAACATTTTGGCCAACACTATAATTTTTCAGATATGATAAAACCTCAAAACATTTGGACACATTGTACAGTGGGGCAAAAAAGTATTTAGTCAGCCACCAATTGTGCACGTTCTCCCACTTAAAAGATGAGAGAGGTCTCCAATTTTCATCATAGGTATACCTCAACTATGAGAGACAAAATGAGGGAAAAAAAATCAAGAAAATCACATTGTCTGATTTTTAAAGAATTTATTTCCAAATTATGGTGGAAAATAAGTATTTGGTCACCTACAAACAAGCAAGATTTCTGGCTCTCACAGACCTGTAACTTCTTCTTTAAGAGGCTCCTCTGTCCTCCACTCATTACCTGTATTAATGGCACCTGTTTGAACTCATCAGTATAAAAGACACCTGTCCACAACCTCAAACAGTCAGACTCCAAACTCCACTATGGTCAAGACCAAAGAGCTGTCAAAGGACACCAGAAACAAAATTGTAGACCTGCATCAGGCTGGGAAGACTGAATCTGCAATAGGTAAGCAGCTTGGTGTGAAGAAATCAACTGTGGGAGCAATTATTAGAAAATGGAAGACATACAAGACCATTGATAATCTCCCTCGATCTGGGGCTCCACGCAAGATCTCACCCCGTGGGGTCAAAATGATTACGAGAACGGTGGGCAAAAATCCCAGAACCACATGGGGGGACCTAGTGAATGACCTGCAGAGAGCTGGGACCAAAGTAACAAAGGCTACCATCAGTAACACACTACACCGCCAGGGACTCAAATCCTGCAGTGTCAAACGTGTCCCCCTGCTTAAGCCAGTACATGTCCAGGTCCATCTGAAGTTTGCTAGAGAGCATTTGGATGATCCAGAAGAGGATTGGGAGAATGTCATATGGTCAGATGAAACCAAAATAGAACTTTTTTGGTAAAAACTCATCTTATCGTGTTTGGAGGAGAAAGAATGCTGAGTTGCATCCAAAGAACACCATACCTACTGTGAAGCATGGGGGTGGAAACATCATGCTTTGGGGCTGTTTTTTCTGCAAAGGGACCAGGACGACTGATCCATGTAAAGGAAAGAATGAATGGGGCCATGTATCGTGAGATTTTGAGTGAAAACCTCCTTCCATCAGCAAGGGCATTGAAGATGAAACATGGCTGGGTCTTTCAGCATGACAATGATCCCAAACACACCGCCCGGGCAACGAAGGAGTGGCTTCGTAAGAAGCATTTCAAGGTCCTGGAGTGGCCTAGCCAGTCTCCAGATCTCAACCCCATAGAAAATCTTTGGAGGGAGTTGAAAGTCTGTGTTGCCCAGCGACAGCCCCAAAGCATCACTGCTGTAGAGGAGATTTGCATGGAGGGATGGGCCAAAATACCAGCAACAGTGTGTGAAAACCTTGTGAAGACTTACAGAAAAGGTCTGACCTCTGTCACTGCCAACAAAGGGTATATAACAAAGTATTGAGATGAACTTTTGTTACTGACCAAATACTTATTTTACTGAGGAATTTACCAATTAATTCATTAAAAATCCTTCAATGTGATTTTCTGGATTTTTTTTTCTCATTTTGTCTCTCATAGTTGAGGTATACCTATGATGAAAATTGGAGACCTCTCTCATCTTTTAAGTGGGAGAACTTGCACAATTGGTGGCTGACTAAATACTCACCCTGGCCAGCTCACAGCTGCTCAACGACTGCGACTACCACGGGCTGGGCCAGGAGGCGCAGCGGCTCGTCGACGCCCATAAACGACACGCAGCCACGACGGCGGCAACGGAGCTGAACGCACCCCCGCGAGACGAGGGGAGACCAGAGGCCGCAGCACCGGACCCACTGACGTCAGCAGGGGCAGACACCAGGAGAAGCGGAGCGGACGGCACCCTCTGCTTTTACCATCGACGTTTCGCCGACAGGGCGCGCAGATGCATCCCACCGTGCCGATACAAGCGCCAGGGAAACGTCAAGACCGAGAGTCGGTAGCAGCTGCTGCTCTCGCCGCGAAGAACAAGCTGCTTTTCGTGACGGGCGCGAATTCAGGGAAGGATTTCCTGGTGGACACAGGCTCCCAGCTGAGTTTTGTCAAACCTTCCTACGCAGACCTGCTGGTGCCTTCCAGCGGACCCCTGGTGCTAGCGGCAAATGTCTCGACGATCAAAACCTATGGGGAGAAGACGCTCCTTCTATCCTTCCACGGGCGCACCTTCGAGTGGACTTTCATCGTAGCTGCAGTTAGCAACAACATGTTAGGTGCTGATTTTTTTATGCTCAAACAGTTTATTAGTTGATCTTACTAATAGACGTATGGTAAATGCACTGTCTTTCCACTCTATCTCCTGTACAGCTCGGGTGGCCCCGCCTTCTGCACATCCTAATGTCACAGCTGCGGGTGGTAAGTTTCATGTACTACTCAATCAGTTCCCAGCACTCACGGTCCCAACATTTTCAGCGTCAATAGCTAAACACGGGGTCGAGCATTTCATAACTACCTCCGGCCCCCCTGTTTTTGCAAAAGCTCGGCGCTTGGACCCAGCTAAACTGGCCATCGCGCGCGAGGAATTCGCCAACTTGGAAAAACTGGGCATTGTTAGAAGCTCTAACAGCCCTTGGTCATCACCCCTGCATATGGTCCCCAAGGCTGACGGCTCGTGGCACAGGTAGCACACGACCGCTACCTGATTCCGCACATCCAGGATTTTTCGGCACATTTGGCGGGGGTGCGCATCTTTTCCAAAATAGATTTGGTGCGCGGTTATCACCAAGTCCCAGTCCGTGCTCAAGACATTCCCAAAACGGCAGTAATAACCCCCTTTGGGCTTTTCAAGTTTTTGCGCATGCCTTTTGGCCTCAAAGGCGCCGCACAGACGTTCCAACGCATGATGGATGCGGTGTTGCATGGCCTCCCTTTCGTGTTTGCCTATTTGGATGATATTTTGGTAGCCAGTGCATCCGAGGTCGAACACGAACGCCACCTCACAGCGGTTTTTCAGAGGCTGACAGAGCATGGGCTGATAATTAACCCAGCGAAATGTCAATTCGGGGTAACGCAAATCGATTTTTTTGGCCACCGTGTTTCTCCAGAAGGAGCGGTCCCGCTGCCCGATAAAGTATGCGCGATAACGGAGTTTCCCCAGCCGCAGACAATTAAAGCATTGCAAGAATTTTTGGGGATGGTCAATTTTTATAACCGTTTCCTTCCCAGCGCGGCACAGCTCATGCACCCACTGTACGCGGCACTAAAGAAACAAAAACCTGCAAATAAGGTCGAGTGGTCCCCGGAACGGGAGCGCGCTTTCTCCCAGGTCAAGTCGGCCCTGGCGAACGCTGTGCTGTTGGCACACCCCGTGCCAGCAGCTCGCATGGCACTAACCACGGATGCTTCTGACGTAGCAGTGGGGGCGGTTGTCGACCAACTGGTAGCAGGGAGCTGGCAACCGCTTGCGTTTTTCAGCAAAACATTGCGCGATAATGAGCGGAAATACAGCGCGTTCGATAGGGAGCTTTTAGCCCTGCATCTGGCCATCCGCCACTTCCAGTTCTGGCTGGAAGGGCCCCGTTTCACCGCGTTTGTAGACCACAAACCATTAACATTTGCAATGGCCAAGATTTCAGAGCCGTGGTCGGGCCGACAGCAGAGACAGCTGGCCGCGATTTCAGAGTTTACCACCGACATTCAACATGTGGCGGGCAAACACAATGTGGTGGCAGATTGCCTCTCGCGCGCAGTTGCAACGCCAGGCCCCCAGGGGGCAGACGCGGTGGCCGTGGATGCGGGCCAGGCTTGCGGCGTGGAAGCGCTCGCAGCCCCGGTCTGCGTAGGCTTAGATTATGCAGCCATGGCCACCGAGCAGGTTAACGATGCGGATGTGCGCACGCTCCAGTCTGGGCCAACAGGGCTAAGGCTGGAGCACAGGGTGCATCAGACCGGTATGCCTCCTCTAATCTGCGATATCTCGCCCCGTGGTCCCAGCTGCATGGCGCCGCCGCGTTTTTGATTTAATCCATTCGTTGGCACATCCGGGAATTCGCGCATCGATCAAAATGGTGGGAGAAAAATTTGTTTGGCCGGGGCTGCGTAAACAGGTCAAAGAGTGGGCCGCAGCCTGCGCAACGTGTCAAAGAGCAAAGATACACAAGCACATGTGGGCCCCCTTAGAACCTTTTCACATCCCGGCCAAACGCTTCGACCACGTGCATATCGACTTGGTGGGACCCCTCCCGCTGTCGCAGGGTTTCACACACATTCTAACCATGGTGGACTGCACAACACGCTGGCCAGAAGCGGTCCCCCTGGCATCAACTACAGCAGCAGACGTGGCGCGCGCGTTTTTAACGGCTTGGGTCGTGCGTTTTGGAGTCCCGTCAGACATAACGTCTGACAGGGGTCCCCAATTCGTTTCCGAGCTCTGGTCATCCATGGCCCTCAGTCTGGGGGTGAAAATTCACCGCACTACCGCTTATAACCCTCAGGCCAACGGTTTGTGCAAACGCTTTCACCGGTCATTGAAAGCAGCCCTCAGAGCGGCTCTTACGGACACAAATTGGGTTGATAAACTTCCATGGGTTTTATTAGGGTTGCGTTCAGCACCTAAGGAAGATTTACAAGCCTCTCCGGCTGAGCTAGTTTTTGCCCAACCCCTCCGGTTACCGGGCGAATTCCTTCCAGAGAACCCCGCACCAAATCGCCCACCCGCTCAGCTGCTGCAGAGCGACACGGGATCAAACACCCTCCCCGGCCCAGTTCATCACAGTTTCCCACGCGTTTTTGTGCCTAAAGCCTTAAAGAATGCAGAATTTGTCTTTGTCAGACATGACGCTTAGAGGCCAGGTTTAAGACCGCCTTATGATGGACCGTTCAGAGTGTTAGAAACTGGGGAAAAACATGTTTTGCTCGATTTGGGTGACAGGAGAGAATTAGTCTGCATTAACAGACTCAAACCCGCTTTTGTGTTGGCTGATGAACAACTGCAGTTAGCCAGGGCCCCCCGCCGCGGCAGGCCACCGGGGAGACACTCTTCTAAGCTTTCACAAGAATGTGCTAATGACTCTGATCCACAGATGCAAGAAACAGCTACAGGCAGATCGAAGCCTGCTTACAGCAGTTATGGCAGGAGGTTGAAGCCCAAGCAGTTGGAAGTGTGATATGTTGTGCCATTTGGCTGTTCTGTGTGATATGATATGTTTCTATGCATTTTGGGGTGTACTTTGTCCTTATTTAGACGTTTGGGGGGTGGTTATATGAGGCATATTTAGAGCGCATATATGGCATTCATATTCACCCACATATACCTAGTAGGCATGACGGTGCATATTCTGGAAGCTTCACGTCTCAATGGCCAAAGAGGACCTGACCCTGCAGAGACCTACGAGAGGTGTGAAGTTGGTTGCTTAGGAGACGAGAAGTGGGAGAGAATGTCCCAGCAGGAGCCCCGGAGGCTAGAAGGATGAGAGAGACAATGGAGACGCCAAGGAGCCTCGGGGGCTATATGTTTGCTCAAGGACTGTGGGTTGGGGGGGGGTGTTATTTGATGTTGGGGGTTTTGTGTCTTTGGAGGGTATAAGAACTGTGAAGGATGATTGTTGTACCTCTTTTCTGGGATTCTGTTCTTGTTGGAGGATATGACCTCACAATAAACCAACCCTGAGAAATAAACTCAGTCTCGTTTGTGAAAGGCATCCTCTACAAGTAAATTGTTTACTTGGGGTCTTAAAGGTGGTAATTTGTATATAATTCACATGGGTGTATTTATGGAAAAGAGGAGATGGAATTAATAAGTGTTCAATTCTTCCTTCTCCCTTTCGAACACTGTATACTGTTACTTTATTGCATTTGTCATTTGTTTTGTTTTTGTTATACTTTTTTGTTCGAAATAAAGTATCTATCTATCTATCTATCTATCTATCTATCTATCTATCTATCTATCTATCTAATGTGGTAAATGACTATTCTAGCTGCAAATGTCTGGTTTTTGGTGCAATATCTACATAGGTGTATAGAGGCCCATTTCCAGCAACTATCACTCCAGTGTTCTAATGGTACAATGTGTTTGCTCATTGCGTCAGAAGGCTAATGGATGATTAGAAAACCCTTGTGCAATCATGTTAGCACAGCTGAAAACAGTTTAGCTGGTTAGAGAAGCTATAAAACTGACCTTCCTTTGAGCAGGTTGAGTATCTGGAAAAAAATATTATTTCAAATACAAATCATTATTTCTAACCTTGTCAATGTCTTGACTATATTTTCTAATCATTTTACAACTCATGGTGGTAAATAAGTGTGATTTTTCATGGAAAACAGAAAATAATTGTCTGGGTGACCCCAAACTTTTGAACGGTAGTGTATATACAGTATATTCATTAACTTTTGGCATTTTAAAGACAATACACTTACCAGCGTGTTTTGAGCAGTTTGTTGTATGGACTAATCCACAGCAGTGACGATGGTCTGGCTGGCTGGCCTATCCCCCAAAACAGTTCATCAGATGAGTGGCCCCCTCAAGCTTATCTTGTACTTCTGCTCATATCCACAGAGCCAGGAAATGTGTCTCCTCTTTACTCCAAATCTGTTTGGTTTTGGAATCCATTGATTGCTCTGCTGTTTGAAAAGCAACATGGCGGTCAGTAATGTTTTGAAGCTGGTCGGTTAACCACGCCTATGGCTGTGGACGTAACCAACGTAAACTGGTGCTGCCGCTGGCCCAGGTAGGAGTTCAGATAGCCCCACTTTTGAGAGCCTGGGAGTGGTGCTTCAGGTGGTGGAAAACCAAAGAACTGGTGCCAATCAGGCTCTGTGTCCAGTTAAGCATTGGAACGTCTTGGTGGAAAAGGACTATAAGAAGGACACTGTGCCGAGAAACAGACCAACGGTCCTTAAATAGGCAAAAAGGAAATAATCACAATGATGAACAGGTGTGGGTGACATGGGCGAGGGTAATCAGACCAAAGTAATAACAACTGTGACAGCCGCAAACTTGAGCTACAGAGGAAATAACAGTAAAAGCACAAACCGGAAATGACTGCTACATACTAATGCAAAGGATATACATAGAATGTTGACTCAATAATACATTACAAAAAGAGGACAGAAGGAGAAGGTGAGGCTAGGCTCATGTCAGACAGGCAGGTAATACTAACAGTGCAAAACTAGATGATCAAAGACATAATAAGAAACTAGACAGGACTAGGAACAATTAAATTAAGAAAGGAATTGTAATAACAAACAGAAACAAAAAGCAGCTCAATATCATCACACATATTAATACAAAAGAGAAATGGGGAAATTACAGAAAATAATCAAACACAAACTGAAAGCATGAGCATGGTGACACCCCCCTCCCATGCTCAGCATCATGACAGTTTTTGTGATGTAAAAAATGAGACCAAGATACATCATTTCAAAACTTTTTCCACCTTTAATGTGACCTATAACTTGTACAACCCAATTGAAAAACAAACTGAAATTTTTTAAGGGGAAAATAAAAAATAAAAAAACTTACACTAACCTGGTTGCATAAATATGCACACCCTTAAACTAATACTTTGTTGCAGCACCTTTGGCTTTTATTACTGCACTCATTCTTTTTGGGTAGGAGTCTATCAGCATGGCACATCTTGATATGGCAATATTTGCCCACTCTTCTTTGAAAAAATGCTCCAAATCTGTCAGATTGTGAGGGCATCTCCTGTGCACAGCTCTTATCAGATCACCCCACAGATGTTCGATCAGATTCAGGTCTGGACTCTGGCTGGTCCGTTCCAAATCCTTAATCTTTTTCTGGTGAAGCCATTCGCTTGTTGATTTGGATGTGTGCTTTGGGTCATTGTCGTGCTGAAAGATGAAGTTCCTCTTCATCTTGATCTTTCTAGCAGAAGCCTGAAGGTTTTGTGCCAACACTGACTGGTATTTGGAACTGTTCATAATTCCCTCCACCTTGACTAAGGCCCCAGTTCCAGCTGAAGAAAAACAGCCCCAAAGTATGATGCTGCCTCCACCATGCTTCACTGTAGGTATAGTGTTCTTTTGGTGATGAGCAGTCCTGTGTTTGCGCCAAATATCATCATCATCATAGCAGTCTGTCGGGGGTGACAATGACTGTTTTATTTAGGTCTGATCAGATTCCTCCATGCAGCTCTGTCCTTCGCCTTCCGCTGCCAGGAACTCCTGACCTTGTTAACCCAGGCGATGTCCGAGCCAGAATGAGTTGCTTTCTGACTGACCATTTCATGAAACTGCTTGCAAAGTATTTGAGTACCGCTAGCTTTTGCTGGACTAGCAGCAAACTCTTACCTTTTGGAATTATGGCCAAAACATTCAACCTTGGTTTCATCAGACCACAACACATTTTCCTTCATGCATTTTGTATATTTCAAATGTGCTTTTGTAAAATGTAGCCGGGCTTGGATATTTTTCTTTGTAAGATATGGCTTCCATCTTGACCCCCTAGACTTAACAGCCAGTACTTGCCAGAAATTCCTGCAGCTCCCTCAATGTTGCTGTCAGCCTCTTGGCAGCCTCCATGACCAGTTTTCTTCTTGTCTTTTCATTAGTTTTGGAGGGATGTTCAGTTCTTGGTTATGTCACTGTTGTGCCATATTTTCTCCACTTGATAATGACTGTCTTCACTGTGTTCCATGGTATATTTATTGCCTTGGAAATTCTTTTGTACCCTTCTCCTGACTGATACCTTTAAACAATGAGATCCCTTTTATGCTTTGGAAGCTCTCTGTGGACCATGGCTTGGTCTGTAAGATGTGACTACAAAAATGTCAGGAAAAGCCTGCTAGAACAGCTAAACTTTATTTGGGGTTAATCAGAGGCACTTTCAATGGTGGCATGTGTGTGCTGACTCCCATTTAACCCGCAAATATCCAAAAGTTGTTCCAAATAAGGGAGAATCAATACCATTTTAGAGGAACATGTATATTTCAAAAACCTTCAGTGAGAACTACCACCAAGCAACACTGTGTTTCAGTGCAAGGAGTCAGATTATGGAACGATTTTGGACCTGAATTAAAATCATGTACAACGCTTGGACAATTTAAACAAAAACTAAAGGAAGAAATACTCCAAACATATATACAAGATGACATGTAAAATCACATAAGGATTGTCATATCCAGCCTGTGTTGTGTTGTAGCTTAGTTTTTTTTTTTTTTTTTTTTTCTGTCACATTTTGTCTTAGCTTTGTTTTTGAATTGTAATCGCTTAGCTAATCGCTTAGCTTAGCTTAGCTTAGTTTTTTCTTTTTTTCTGTCACATTTTGTCTTAGCTTTGGTTTTTGAATTGTAATCGCTCTTGTCTTGTTTCTTTTTCTCTTCTCCTTTTTCTCATTTGAATTCTTGGATGGAATATGGGTGGGCAATATAAGCTGCGGCTTCAGCCATCACCCATTTCGGATAACTTACGTTGAATTGTATAATCAGAGGAGTTATTGTCTAATTTGACCTTGTTGGATTTTCTTTCCCCCTTTGTTATATTATTCAGTTTCTTTTAACCTGTACTATCCGAAATAGATTCATTCATTCATTCATTCATTCATTCATTCATTCAGTTTGAATGTGATTGGTTAATTATGAACACAGCCACATCCCCAGTTATAACAGGGTGTGCACATTTATGCAACCAGGTTGTTCTAAGTTTTTTTTATTATTTTTTTTTTTATTTTTCCCTTTAAAAGATTTCAGTTCATTTTTCAGTTGGGTTGTACAGGATATAGGTCACATTAATGGCTGAAAAAAGTTTTGAAATGATTTATCTTGTTCTCATTTTTTTTTACATCACAAAAACCTGGCATTTGAACAGGGGTGTGTAGACTTTTTACATCCACTGCACACACAAGTTGTCCAGTCTGATAAGTGATGACAATGCAGTATTTCTGAAGAAATACCCTGCAGAACACACCACTATATAACATTGTGAAAGCTTTCCAGCCACTGCTGCAACCAACCTCTGACATTGAACAGAGTGTTTATTCTTCATATATCACATTTTATTTCATCCTCACACATTGTTTATGGGACACTTCTTATTTTGAAGCAATGCTTCAACACACACAAGTGAGAAAAGTTTGAGAGCTTCTTGCTTTTTCTGCACACATTGCCAGTCTCTGTGTTAATTACTGTGCTGCATAGCAGGGATTTATAATTTCATCCTGACTCAGAGTTGCTGAATGCAGGGGAAGAAAAAGGAAAGGAGGTGACACTCCATCTGAATCTATCCAGATTTGGAGTATGTCCAGGTGTTGCATTGAAGAAATGTGTTTAAAAAGAGTAGGGGACTGTGGAGCCTTGTTGCCTAGGACAGGTGCAATGTTCTGCAGAATAAATGAAAAAAGATAACATTGCCCTAAGTTAAAGCTCAATTGTGCTTTTGCTCAGCACGGTACCTGGAGGTTTTCAGGAATTTTGGGGCATGCAATTAACCTTAAGATCAAACTGTTGCAAAGTGCAGTCTCCTTGCACTGTTATTGTTTTCCATTTATCCTTCGGCTGTAGTTCAGCCTCATGTCGATAAAGTCTGAATGTGTATTGATGCTGGTGTAGATGGTGAATGCTCACAGAACCCTTGGAAATTTTCTATGATAAAATGAGGGAAAGAGTTCTCTTTGCAAGTAGTGAGATAAATAGAGCGATCAGAGTAATATATAGAAATTATTTATATTAAAATTATTAGTCTTTAATCTTTAATTGGTGTCTTGCACAATTAGTGTTACAATTTTTGGGTTTATTGTTCCCTTGGAACAAAATCAAGGTACTTAGAATTTTCTGTTTAAACCCTGTTAAAAACAAGTTAATCTATTCTATCAGATAATGCATGGGTTATTGTTGAAATTTATATGTATTCTTTTCATCCAAACATGACACTCTCTAAACAGAAAAAGCTAGTGTTAATAATAGCTTCTAGTGCAGGGGTCACCAGCCCCCGGTCCCCGGACCAGTACTGGTCCATGGATCATTTGGTACTGGGCCGCAAAGAAAAAAAAAAATGTGGTTGATATTAAAGCTATTTTTTGCCATTAGTCTTGCGGAGATTTTATTTTGAAAAATAACTGCTTCCGCCCTCGCCTCACAACCGCTCTTGACTCTGGCACGATGTTTCACGCATCAGTGAAACAAGCTAACACTTGAAAAAATGAGCCAAAAACAAAATTCTAGTTGCAGGGAAACAAGCCCAGAGTTCCCACTGCTTATGGTGAGTTGATATTATGCTGTAGAATCATTGTAGTTGCCTACAAGTGTAATTGTTTCAGATTACATGCTCTGAACTGACAAAGGTTTTTGTTATAGGAATCCTCGCACCTCTACCCGGTCCGCGGAAAATTTTCATGCATGAAACTGGTCCCTAGTATAAAAAAGGTTGGGGACCGCTGTTCTAGTGGACTGTTTTTTGGCAGCACTTGGGTGAAATGGTTAGCACTGTTGCCTCATAGCAAGAAGGTTGTAGTTTCAGATCCACCAACCATGTCCTTGCGGGTTCCTTCTTTTCACTCCAGCTTTGTCTGACAGTCCAAAGACAAGCATGTTAGTTTCACTTGGTATTCCAAATTGCAAGTAGGGGTGAATGGTTGTCCATGTGTTTACAAGATGACAAATAAGAAACTAGCAAATTCAGAAGCCAGATCACCATCAGTTTTGCATCTCTTTATCTCTTTTAGTTCTCATTGGTCCAGCAGTCACTCTTGTCCAGGCTCTTTCTTGGTGTTTCTCTGACTTTCTTTTCATTTCATTGGAAAAGATACTCTTAAATTTCCTCACTGGCTCTGCCACAACATCTGTTTTTAAAATACCAAGTCAGACACTCATCTTATGGTTAGTAGCCAACTAACATTGTGCCCTGTGATTGGATCACTGCTCAGGCTATGGTGCAAGTGACATTCACCCAGTGAGAGGTTATTGTACCTTAAAATGATTTTGAGAACATTAATTTAAGATTTAAAAAATTGCTTTAAGAAGGGTCTGATTAGCTGAACCAGCTTATTCTATTGTTTACTTTATTTCTTTGCCAATTCATTTACAGTTTAGGCTGCACGGTGGCGCAGTGGTTAGCACTGCGGCAGCACAGTTTACCCTTGGCCGGGGGATTGTGGGGATCGTGGGATCGTGGGTTCGATCCCAGCCCCCGACCAACAGTGATCTGTGTGGAGTTTGCATGTTCTCCCCGTGTTGCGTGGGTTTACTCCGGGATTTCTCCGGTTTCCTCCCACATGCCAAAAACATGCATGTTAGGTTAATTGGCTGTTCTAAAATGTCCCTAGATATCTGTTTCCTATAGGCCCTTAGAATAGAGGGTTAGTATTAATGAAAGCGCTTTGAGTGGTCTTTGTGACTAGAAAAGCGCTATATAAGTGCAGGTTAGTTAGTTAGTTTGGTCTGATATCTGTTACACATATAGGGCCATATTCTATTTATTTGTCAGTTGTCAAATGCTAGGCATGGGCCAGTCCATTTTATCATAGACATTAGTGAAAATGGTCTGTGCACTGGTGAAAAGTGCAAGGAGGCCAGTTTAATTATTCAGAGGTATGTTTTGGAGAATCCAATCCAAAGCACTCCTGCCCATCCCTTTAATGCACAGAAGAGCATTATCTAAAGTGAACTCTGATCATGATGGCTTGTTTAAGATGGGTTTTGTGCTGGCCAAAAGGCATATGCCTGAGCAAAAATGCACCTAATAGGAATGTTGCTTGACATTAAGAATGCATTAATAGCAGTTGATGCCGTTAGTTATTTTAGAGAGTACAAATGGGGAAGAGATGATGTTGGACTGATCAACTGAGCTGAATGGTTTAGCGTAGTGTACCCGAATACAACACGCAGACATGGAAGATGATACCAGTGTAATTTTTCAGAAACTCATACACCGTTTTTCTCTGTGAAATGAAAAATTCTTCTGTTTCTTTAAATGATCTGAAATAGTCTATGTTACAGGGTGTAGGTGGATAGTTTGAATTTAACTGACCTTGGATTAATACATTTAACAGAAAAACATCAGCTGAATCTGCATTTTTTATTACCGTGGACAGGATGTGCACGGGAATGGACCAAAGGTCTGTCGATGGAGATGACTGAGGGGGCACAGACATAGATTAGAAGTGGACAGCATAATAATTCATTATAGAGAGGATCATCGATGGTGCAGC
The DNA here is from genome assembly GCA_020510985.1 of Pholidichthys leucotaenia. Taxonomy (NCBI): domain Eukaryota; kingdom Metazoa; phylum Chordata; class Actinopteri; order Cichliformes; family Pholidichthyidae; genus Pholidichthys; species Pholidichthys leucotaenia. The sequence continues at coordinate 196,380,738 of CM035840.1, forward strand.
TGTGTAGAGGGTAAGCATCAACAAGTTCCTGGGGGTGCACATCTCTGAGGACTTCTCCTGGTCCAACAACACCAAATCACTGGCCAATAATAATAATAATAATAATAATAATAATAATAATAATAATAATGCATCAGATTTATATAGCGCTTTATCATAGACACTCAAAGACGCTTTACAAGTAGATACATTATTCATTCACTCCTGACAGACAATGGTAGTGGCAAGCTACTACAGTAGCCACAGCTGCCCTGGGGCAGGCGGAAACGTGGCTGCCAATCCGCGCCAACGGCCTCTCCGGCCACCACCAAACATTTATACACATTCATACCCAGTGTTATGGGCACTAGAGGCAATGCGGGTGAAGTGTATTGCCCAGGGACACAACGGCAGGATATCTGGGGAGAGCGGGATTCGCCAACCATCGGGTTATTAGATGACCTGCTCTACCTCCTGAGCCACTGCCGCCCCCGAAGGCTCAAACTTGCCCCCATTTCATCCACAAACTGAGGGGAGCACGAGTCCCACCCCTCATCATGTGCTCATTCTACCAGGGCACCATTGAGGGCATCCTCACTAGCTGCATCACAGTGTGGTATGGAAGCTGCACCACCTCCTGCCAGAAGACACGACAACGCACAGTGAAAGCAGCAAGCAAGATCATCAGTGCCCCTCTGCCCCTCCCTCCCGGACAGCTACCTCACCCGTCTCACCAGTAGAGCCATTAACATTGCAGGTGACACCTCCCACCCCTCACACTCCCTCTTCAGCCCCCTGCCTTCGGGAAAAAGTACCGGAGCCTCCGGGCCCACTCCACAAGAATGCTAAATAGCTTTGTTCATCAGACCATCAGGACCACCCGGACCATAACGCACTCACCCACACAATAACTACCTGAGCTGTCAGAACAGAAAGCCTGGCACACCAACAGTAATACATCTGTTGCTGTATGTTTCTGAACTTTACTGCAAAATTTTGCACAAATGTCATATCTGCTGTTTACTTATTGCAATACTGATCATGTGCAATTCTATCTGTCACTGTCTGCACCAACACTACCACAGTGAACTGGCAACTATGAGTATTACTCCTCTACTTTTCCTGTATATAGGATCGCTGGGTTTCATCGTTTATCTTTATTTGCACTATGGGATGTCTGGGTCTATATTTTTTTGCCATTTGCACTACTAGTAGCATTACTGTAAACAGACTGCCGTTGTTGTTTTTCCAGCCTTATTCCTTTTTCTTTTTTATATTGTGCACACCACTGAAGAGAGAGAGAGAAACACCATTTCAATTCCCCTGTATGTCCTGTACGTATAGTAGTATTGACAAATAAAATCTTTGAATCTTGAATCTTGTTTGTAGGCGAAAAACTTCAGACTGACATCCTACCACTTCAAGGCACCACCTCTCCCCTCTCTCTTTTCCATCTGGAACGATAACTCTGACGAGCCACATTCTCAAAGACTTTTACATCAATTAATTTAAATTTTGCTCATTTTATTCTTACCATTTTAAATCCTGGATATTGTTAACTTTATTTTTATCTTTTAAACTAGAGCTGGGATCTTAATAGATCCTAAATTCCACGAGTTTTTACATCTGTCATGGCCACTTACCCTTTCAGCTGGCTGTCAGAACTGTGCCGCCTTAGCCAAGAAGATTGCTGAACTCGAGCAGCATGTCTCCAATCTATACAAAAGTGAGGAAGTGGAGAGACATCTGGACACTATAATTCTTGGCCGAGACAAGGGTCAAGCCTCCAGTATGGATTTCAACGATATCATCCCTTACCAGCCTACTGTCTCCCTTCCAGCTAAGAACTCTTATCTGATGATCTGGGTTCTGGGTTAATTGACCCCACTGTCTCTGGCCCTGGATCATCTTCACTTGCCACTGTGATCGCTACTGCGATCGCCCCAGCTACCAGCCAGACGTTATTTTCCAGTGTCGCTCTAGTTACTGCACACTTTCCAGGTGCTTCTCAAGAGAACCTCTGGGTCCAGCCAGGAGCTGAACCAGAGGCACCGTTCAGCTCTACACCATTCCATCCAGAGCCATGGGCTGTTGCCGGTGACCATCAGAGAAAGAGGAAGAGCTCATCCCGCTTGTGCTGCGAGCACTGAGAGCCCCAACTTCCAGCTCAAGAACCATTTTAATATCCTGGATCTACATGAGTTTCCTTCACTGCCTGGGAACTTGGAGCCTCCACTTTCACTTTTCACTTCACTGAGGGTACCTCGGGGAGTTCGGCTCTCAGTACCCTCGACAAGTGAACCGGAGAGGCTCCCTTGTCCAAGAACCTGCCATCGGGTAAAGCAAAATCTGACACTGGCTCCGCGGCGCTCATCTGATGTACAGTACGTCACCCACCTCCAATCGCCACCTAGAATGTATCCTCTCAATCACCATCAGCTCCTTCTCCTACACCCTGATCATCAGAGACTTTATGGTGAGATATGTTTGGAGAGGAGCTACAGAGACCCACTTCCCGTTCAGATTGCTGGAAACAGGGGACAAGCATTTTTTGCTAGATTTGGGGGAGCGTCGGGAGAAAATAGGCATAGACGGACTTAAGCCCGCCTTTGTAGTGGCGGACGAGCAAGTGCTGCTGGCCCGGGCCCCTCAGCGTGGAAGACCCCCACTGAGAGCTCCCCAGGCAAATGATTCACCAGGACAGCCACACGGGCAAAGCGGTTTTCCTCCCCCCCCTCGCCATGGCCCACCCGCAGTCAGACACACGTCCAGCAGCCCCCCGCTGGCACAGAGACCCCCGTTACAGCAGATATGGTAGGAGACTGAAGCCCAAAAGATGTTGTGACTGAAACTCTGTTGGGGGGGGGGGGTAGCAGACACAAAATGCATATTGTAGACTTGTAGAGGCTTGGTGGAGTCAGACAGCGTCTCAGTCAGGAAGCAGAGAGTAAACAGTAGACGGGGGGTTTAAGGTGAATGTATTGTGATGTTGGATGTCATGCAGTGTGATGTGGAATGTCACGCAGATGTGAGATGAGCGGTGGGGATATAAAGGAGAACCATGCTTGAATGCTTTCATGCTTTTTTGTGTATGAGTGAAGAGAGAGTGTTAATAAATTTCGTCTGTTCGTAAACTGGCCTCATCATTTCCCACACTCTCCACACTGGTGTGGAGAGTGTGGGAAATGATGAAATCGGCCTCCTCATTTCCAACACTCTCTCACCAGTGTGGAGAGTGTTGGAAATGAAGAGGCCGGTTTACAAGCAGACGAAATTTATTACCACTCTGTCATCAGACATACACATAAAAAGCAGTGACACAGCCAAGCAGGTTTCTCCTTATAAACTGAACAGATCATCTCACATCTGCGTGACATTTCACATCACACTGCATGACATCTAACCCCACAATACATTTCCTTTAAACCCCAAGCACCCTCTTCCTGCCAACTCCCCATGACGTTCCTGTCTATTATTCTCTTATGTTTAATCACTGCCTCCTGACTGAGACGCTGTTTGCTGACTCCTCTACAATATGGTGTGGAGAGTGTTGGAAATGAGGAGGCCGGTTTATGAGCAGATGAAATTTATAAATAAAGGGCACATGCGCACGCAGGGACCTGCAGCTGGTGAAAAAAAGTCCGTCGTCTGTGTCTCTGTTTTTATGCACTTTAATGTGTTTAAACGAAATTCTCTGTGTCGTTTTTGTCCTTGAATGCTTGTGGACTGTATAACGAAGAGCTCCCTGGTTTTATCAATATGGATTTCCTCCTTATTTTTGCACTGCTGCTTCTTTCATACCGGCTCTTTGTCTCTGAGGTAAGCGCAATCATGATCATGCCGGGGAGAATACAATATTCCAGAGACATGTTACTGCATTTAAACACGGATAATGCAGCGTCTGTGTTTGAGTCTGTGCCGCGACTGTCAGACTTTATTTTAAGAGACTTTCATGGACACAGTGATGAAAAGAGGAGGAAACGCGTAAAGCGTGGTGGCGTAAAATTAAATCTGAGGAGGGGTCAGTTTAACAGCATTCCTCTTCCTTCCATGATTTTGGGGAACGTACAATCCCTGAGAAATAAAGTAGATGAAATTCAAGGAAATGTACACTACCAGAAGGACTTCAAGAACTGCTGTGTCATGGCTTACATGGAGACGTGGCTTACGGTGCAACACCCGGATGTGGACCTGTGGATTGACGGCTTTGGAGCCCCATTTCGCTCGGATCGGCAGGAAGAGGTAATGGGGAAACGTCGGGGGGGGGGCGTATGTTTATATATTAATAAACAGTACTGCACATCTGTCACGGTCAGAGAGCGCATCTGTACACCCGATGTGGAGCTTCTGTCCGTATCACTACACCCCTTTTATCTGCTCCACGAGTTCCCCCAACTTTTCATCACAACTGTGTACATTAACCCGAGGGCAGACGCTGACTCCGCCTCCAGCACCGTCTTTGATGCGGTACAGCGGCTGCAATCAATTTCTCCAGAGGCTCCAAACTTTATTCTTGGGGATTTTAACCATGTTTCTTTAAAGAAGACACTTAAAAACTTTTACCAGCATGTCTCCTGCCCAACCATGCAAAAAAAGACATTGGACCTGTGCTATGGATCCATTGAGAGGGTCTATAAATCATTCCCCCTTCCTCCTTTAAGATCCTCAGATCACAACTGCGTACATTTGCTGCCCACGTATAAAACTGCTCTCAGAAGAGGCAAGGTGAAGACCAGAGACATAGATGTGTGGACAGAGGATTCACTGCACTGCCTCCAGGAATGCTTTAACTGTACGGACTGGGAGGTTTTCACACTGTCCTGCGGGGGTGATGGACATCACATGCTCATACATGGCTTTCTGTAAAAATATGATCGTTCCACGTAAACGTGTCAAAATATATCGCAACAATAAGCCATGGGTTACAAAATCAGTTAAATCCTGCTTACAGAGTAAAACACTTGCCTTTAAACAGGGGTCTGTTTCTGAGCTACAGATTGCCACAAAACAGCTGAAGTCCGAAATTTTAAGAGCAAAACAGAATTATAAATCAGAATTGGAAAGCAAGATGGCAACAAAGAAACTTGGTTCAGCCTGGGCCAGTATGAAAACTATTGCAGACCTTCAGAGCACAGAGCGCAGTAATCGTGTGTTTTTAGATGGTTTTAATTCAGACACAGAGCTGGCTAATGCTCTTAATTGTTTTTATGGTCGTTCTGATTCCTCTGATTTTAGCACAGAAACCCAAGATTTGAAACGGAAACTCAAAGACAATCAGCACTTTAATATTGAGGTGCAGGATATTAAAAGGGAGTTCTGTGCTGTAAAAGTGAACAAAAGTCAGGGCCCTGATAATATATGTGGGCAATTGGTAAAGTCCTGTGCACATGAACTGAGTCCTGCATTTCATTACATTTTCAATAAGTCCTTACAGACACAACATGTGCCTAAGATCTGGAAAGAAGCCGTGGTTGTTCCCGTTCCAAAATCCAGCTGTCCTAAAACGGTAAACGACTTTAGACCAGTTGCTTTGACTTCAATTTTAATGAAAATTTTTGAAAAACTGGTCAGATCTGAGGTCCTAAAGCAGACTGAACATGCATTGGATCCTTTGCAGTTTGCATATAGGCCTCACAAAGGAGTGTCACTCTGTTTAACATGCTTTTTAAACATCTGGATTTTTATGGGACACACGCCAGGCTTTTATTTGTGGATTTTTCCTCCGCCTTTAATACAATCCAACCTCATGTTTTAGTTGGAAGGCTCCTGCAACAATTTGATTTGAGCAATAATCTGGTGGGTTGGATTCTGGATTTCTTAACCAACAGGACAAAGAGAGTAAGGGTCAATGGTACATTGTCTGACCAAAAGTGCTCTTCTACTGGCTCTCCTCAGGGGTGTGTGTTGTCACCACTACTCTTCATCCTGTACACAAACGTGTCGGAGCAGACATGACAACAGACACATTATAAAGTATGCTGATGATTCAGTTACTGTCAGTCTCCTCCAGGATGGTGAGAGTGGCCACGGCCCAGTAGTTGATGATTTTGTTCACTGGTGTGAGGATTCCTACCTGCAGCTGAATACGACAAAAACTAAAGATATGATTATTGACTTTAGGAGGAAAACTCCCAGGCCCAAAGTCACCGTACTAAAAGGCCAGACCACTGAATGTGTACAGTCCTACAGATATCTTGGGACAATTATTGATAGTAATTTAAACTTTGAAGAGAAATGTGAAAGGGTGTGCAAAAAGGGTCAGCAACATTTGCATTGTTTAAGGAAACTTGCACGCTTCCAAATTGACCGAACCATAATGACAATGTTTTATCAGGCTTTTATAGAATCTGTTTTATCCTTTTCTTTAGTGTCATGGTTTGGTCAGATAAAACTGAAACAGAGGAAATCCTTGGATCAGGTAATTAGATGGTCCAGTCGTTTGCTTGGTGAGTCACAGCTGAGCCTGACATCCTTGTACACCAGACAGGTATAGAGGATTGCTACCTCCATTTTAAATGATGACTCCCACCCTTTGCACTGCCACTTTCAGCTTCTTCCCTCAAGACGGAGGTTTGCTGTCCCAAAAAGTAAAACCCAGCGCTACAAAAACAGCTTTGTTCCTGCTGCTGTCAAAGAGTTGAACAAGTTATAACAATATATTGCACATAATTTAGTTGCCTATTTATTAACTCCATATATTTACTTATTTTTGTAGGATTTTTATTTGGGTTCTAAATCTTTTATTGGGTTTTAGACCTTTGAATCTTTAACCTCTTTGACTAGTCTTTAACTTTTTAATATGACCCTTCTCTCTTATCTCTGGTTTTTCTCTCATCTCTTTGTCTTTATATGCTGATTGATGGAGCCTTGAGTATTTTTATCATGTTTATAGTCAGCTTCATGTGTGCCTGTGTTTGTGTTTATGTTGAATGTAATTGCGGTTTGTAAATATGGATGTCACCAGACTGCAAAACAAATCTACCTACGGGTACAAATAAAGTAACCTGAACCTGAACCTTCATTCCTGGTGCCAGAGTGATGGACCTCCTGGATAAGATTCCTGGCATCCTGGCACAGCATCCCTCCACTAGGAATGTTGTGATCCACGTTGGTTGCAACAGTGTCACCAGCCAGGCCTCCGAGGTCCTGAAGCAGGACTTCACCAGTCTCCTCCAAGGCTCCAGTAAGTGCATATTTATCTCTGGACTGTAGCCTCCACTAGGCCAAGGCATTGGTCACTTTAGCCTGACTCTGAGCCTTCATGCATGGCTTCAGTCTGCTTCTGTCGTGTGTGGTTTTACTTTTATTGACAACCTGTTCCGGAACCGTACGTCATTTTATTGGAGAGACGGTGTACATCCAAGCAGGCTGGGTGCTCACATTTTAACTCTTTAAGAATTACATTTGATTACATGATCTACCTATTATGTGGCTGGTGTCACAGATCTGCAGCGCCTGTCACGTGATTGGTCAAAAAGTATGGAGGAAACTCAAAATAAACACAGATGTACAAAGCATTTCACATCACTAGATGGCAGACATACAGTATATAGCTTACTGGTCTGCACTAGAGGACTGAGTTCAGCAAAACCAGAACAACATCAAATCTGATATCACTTCCTGGGCACAGAAGAAGAGATGTATAAACAATTGCACAACATATATTCCACAGGGAGGAAGCATTTACTCCAAATTTTGCCAACTATGATTCTAAAAGGGATTATTTAGCTTCTGAAAGGAAATATTTACCTTCTGGACAGCACAAGATGGACCAGAGTGGAACACTTTTCATCCGCCATTGACACTGCACGTGAGGGGGAGAGGACAATACTGCCAGTTCTGCGGGGTAAACTAACTGGAATTGAGATGGAATAAATCAAAAGATAAATGTGATTGTTTCTGGATGTGGGAGAGAAAGCGAATATGACCGACAGAAGACAAATAAGGACCGACGTGAGTACGTGGGCGAGCACATGGACGCATGGTGACACATGATGAGGTCTGATCATGTTTTTATCAGTTTGTTTACATTGTACTGATTTTCTGGTTCATATTTTTTGAAGATAAGATAGCAAAAAACAAAGACAAACAAACAAAACCATCCTTTGTGTAAATATGTCCAAAGTCCACTCAAAAGTTGTGTATTCTGGTGTGGCTGCTGTCACATTATGCAAATTAGATGCATAAATTTACTCCTAAATCATCATAAACTTTTGATCATATTCTACCTCTTTCTCATTGACAGTAAGCCATTATCTCTTACCACTTTAAAGTTACAGCCTTTGGAATTTGTGATATCTAAACTGAATATTTTCTTGAAAAAAATCTTTGCCACCAGAGGGTGCATGCAGATGGTGAGGATCTGCAACCGAAAACCTCAAGTAGTTAGACAATATGTTTTATTCAGTTTTAACTGCTCCATGAGCCTGTTTCCCATTGTAGGTGCAGTTTACCCACAAGCTGCGCCCCCCTCCCCACCAGACTCCACCACCCCCCGTACCAGTCGTCCTTCATCATCCACTTACCCTATTTCCCCGATTATCTCCAACAACAGACCACGCCGGATTCGGACTGGTGGAGTAAACCATAAGAACCATGTCAAAATTAACTCAAATATCCAACAAACCACCTCACACACAAACCCATCATTAATCACTATGGCACTTTTAAATGTTTGCTCCCTTTTAAATAAATCTTTTATTATTTATAATTTGATTTTAGATTATAAAGTGGACTGTCTGTTTTTAATTGATACGTGGCTTGGTACCGACGCATCAGTTGTTCTCACCAAGGCCTATCCACCCAATTTTAGCTTTTTATTTTCTACATGGAGGCATCAGAAAGTTGGTGGAACTGCATCAACAATCTCTAGTGACTTTGAACTATAAAGAAATAACACTTAACACTATAAAGTAACACTTTGAAACTATAAAGAAATAACACTTAATGAGTACACTGTAGAGGATGCCTTTTCACAGACGAGACTGAGTTTATTTCTCAGAAAAGGTTTATTGTGAGGCTACATCCTCTATCAAGCAAAGTATCTCAGCAAAGAGACAGAACAATCATTCTTCACAGCTCTTATACTCTCCAGAGACACAAACCCCCCAACATCAAATATCACACCCTCAACCCACAGTCCTTCAGTAAACATATAGCCTCCGAGGCTCCTTGGCGTCTCCATTGTCTCTCAACTCTTCAGCCTCGGGGGCTCCTGCTGGGACATTCTCTCTGACTTCCCGTCTCTCAAGAAACCACTTCACACCTCCCGAGGTCTCTGCCGGGTCAGGTCCTCTTGGCCGTTTAGACGTGAAGCCTCCAGAGTATGCACCATCATGCCTACTAAGTATATGTGAGGGAACATGCATACCATACATGCATACCATATATGCGCCCTAAACCTGCGCCATAACACCACCTTTGAATACCATGCCTTGGTTTTTAACAAGATTCAAAGATTTTATTTGTCAATACTACTATACATAGAGGACATACAGGAGAAATTAAATGGTGTTTCTCTCTCTCTCTTCAGTGGTGTGCACAATATAAAAAAGAAAAACAGAATAAGGCTGGAAAAACAACAACAGCAGTCTATGTACAGTAATGCTACCCATAATGCAAATGCGACAAAAGATATACCAAAACCTGCCATAGTGCAAATAAAGATAAGCAATTAATGATGAGGCCCAGCAATCTTATATACAGAAAAGTGTAGCAGTAATGCTTGTAGTACCAAGTTCAATGCAGTAGTGTAGGTACAGACAGTGACAGATAGGACTGCACATGGTCAATATTGCAATGACAGACAGCAGCAGATATGGCATTTGTGCAAATGGTTACACTAAAGTGCAGAGATATACAGCAGTGAATGTATACCATTGGTGTGCCAGTCTTTCTGTGCCAACAGCTCAGGTAATTATTGTGTGGGTGAAAGCATTACGGTCTGGGCGGTGGGGGGGGGGCATTACGGAAGCGGACAGAGTTCAGGGTCTTGATGGCCTGATGAACAAAGCTGTTTAGCAGTCTTGTGGAGTGGGCCCGGAGGCTCCGGTACCTTTTCCCCAAGTGCAGGGGGCTGGAGAGGGAGTGTGAGGGGTAGGAGGTGTCACCTGGAATATTGATGGTTCTACGTGTGAGGCGGGGGAGGTAGATGTCCGAGAGAGGGGGCAGAGGGGCACCGATAATTTTGCTGGCTGCTTTCACTGTGTGTTGCAGTGTCTTCCAGCAGGAGGCGGTGCAGCTTCCATACCACACCGTGTTGCAGCTGGTGAGGATGCTCTCAATGGTGCCCTGGTAGAATGAGCACAAGATGGGGGGGGGGGGACTTGTGGCCTCTTCAGTTTGCGGAGGAAATAGAGGCGAGATTGAGTCTTCTTGACCAGTTATGTGATGTGAACAGCCCCACAATTTTATGCATTACAGTTTATAGACCACTGAAACCATGTGCAGCATTTATCAATGAATTCTCTGACATGCTGTCAGTCATTCATGTAAAATATAACAAGGTAGTCATAGCTGGTGAATTTAATCTTCACATAGATGATGCTTTTAATTTTTTTCCAATAAATTTTTAAACCTTCTTAACTGTATGGACTTTAGACAACACACAACACAGTGGACTCACAACAGAGGACACATCTTAAACGTTTTCATCACCTTCAGTATCTCACAAAAGTGATAACACCCCTCACATTTTTGTAAATATTTTATTTATTATATCTTTTCATGGGACAACACTGAAGATATGACACTCTGATACAAAGTAAAGTAGTAAGTGTACAGCTTCTATAACAGTGTAAATTTGCTGTCCCCTCAAATTAACTCACACAGTTAGTGTGAGGGTTTTTTGTTGCCAACCTAAACTGTTGGCAACAAAAATGAGTACACCCCAGGTGAAAATGTCCAAATCGGGCCCAATTAGCCATTTTCCCTCCCCGGTGTCATGTGACTTATTAGTGTTACAAGGTCTCAGGTGTGAATGGGGAGCAGGTGTGTTAAATTTGGTGTTATCGCTCTCACACTCTCTCATACTGGTCACTGGAAGTTCAACATGGCACCTCATGGCAAAGAACTCTCTGAGGATATGAAAAAAAAAATTGTTGCTCTACACAAAGATGGCCTAGGCTATAAGAAGATTGCCAACACCCTGAAACTGAGCTGCAGCACTGTGGCCAAGACCATACAGCAGTTTAACAGGTCAGGTTCCACTGAGAACAGGCCTCACCATGGTCAACCAAAGAAGTGTAGTGCACATGCTCAGCGTCATATCTAGAGGTTGTCTTTTGAAAATAGACGAATGAGTGCCGTCAGCATTGCTGCAGAGGTTGAAGGGGTGGAGGGGGTCATCCTGTCAGTGCTCAGACCATACGCTGCACACTGCATCAAATTGGTCTGCATGGCCGTCATTCCAGAAAGGAAGCCCCTTTTAAAGATGGAGCACAAGAAAGCTGGCAAACAGTTTGCTGAAGACAAGCAGACTAAGGACATGGATTACTGGAACCATGTCCTGTGGTCTGACGAGACCAAGATAAACTTATTTGGTTTAGATGGTGTCAAGCGTGTGTGGTTGCAACCAGATGAGGAGTACACAAAAGTGTGTCTTGCCTACAGTCAAGCATGGTGGTGGAGGTGTCATGGTTTTGGGCTGCATGAGTGCTGGTGGCACTGGGGAGCTACAGTTCATTGAGGGAACCATGAATGCCAACATGTACTGTGACATTCTGAAGCACAGCACGATCTCCTCTCTTCAGAAATTGGGCCATAGGGCAGTTTTCTAACATGATAACGACCCCAAACACACCTCCAAGATGACTACTGCCTTGCTAAATAAACTGAGGGTAAAGGTGCTGGACTGGCCAAGCAAGTCTCCAGACATAAACCCTATTGAGCATCTGTGGGACATCCTCAAACCAAAGGTGGAGAAGTGCAAGGTCTCTAACATCCACCAGCTCCATAATGTCGTCATGGAAGAGTGGAAGAGGATTCCAGTGGCAACCTGAGACGTTCTAGTGAACTCCATGCCCAAGAGAGTTAAGGCAGTGCTGGAAAATAATGGTGGCTATGGCTGTGTTGTGAGACATGTATATGTTGGACACTGCATATGTGATTTAACCACGATGAAGGAGAGCCAGCCCCCTGCGGTGCGGAGCCACAGAGCCTGGACCCCCTGCGGAGGACAGGGGACAGAAGACTTCCTGACCACTGAGGCTCGGGAAGAGAGAAGGGGGAGTTATGTAAATAAAAGGCTAATGAATGTGAATAAAGAGATTTTGAGAGAGATGTGTGATTTCCCCCGCGAGGGAAATGGTTTGAGGTCAGAATGTTTAAATGAGAGAACTTTGGTGTGTTCACTCTCTTTGTTCGCTGCTCAAGAATGAGAGCAGATTGTGGAATGATTTCTTGAATAAACTGGAATGAAAGACAATTCGGTTTCGTTATTCAAGTCTCCCCACATTGGTGACTGACGACGTTGAGAATGAACGAAGAAATTCTCAGGGTCCCGGACTCACAGCGCTCAGAGCTGGCGAGCGCAGTGGCCGTTAAGCTGCCTGATTTCTGGCAGGATAACCCACGGTCGTGGTTTCTGCAAGCAGAGTCGCAGTTCGCGCTCGCAGGAGTAACGGTGGATGACACTAAGTTCCACCATGTCATCGCTAAACTGGACAACAGCACAGCTCGGTGCGTGCAAAGCTTGGTGGAGCAGCCACCCGCGACCGACAGGTACAGCAAGCTGAAATCCACCCTCATCAAGTTTTTCACCCCCTCGGCTGAAGTGAGGGCGAGGAGGATCCTGTCTTTGCTAGACCAAGGTGGACACAGGCCGAGCGCCCTGATGGAGGAGATGATACAGCTGAGAGGGTTGGACAACGATGATTTCATTTTTCAGTTCATCTTCCTCTCCAACCTCCCGGCGCATGCGAGAAGCACGCTGGCCAGCAAAAAGTGTCACACCCTGGAGGAGTTCCGGGAGCTGGCCCAGGAGGCAGATGGGATCCTGGACGCCTGCGGCGGGCAAGCAACCACAGCAGCGACCCGAGACAGTGGGGAGCCAGAGGCGGCAGAACCAGACTGGCCGACGACGGCTGCAACACGGCCGCAACGAGGGGGAGCCAATAGCCCGGCGGCAGAGGCGCAGGCACGACACAGCGGAGGAGAAGATCTCTGCTTTTACCATCGGAGGTTCGCAGAGAAGGCACGCAGGTGTGTGCCGCCCTGCATCTTCAGGAGTTCGGGAAACGGCAAGACCGGGGGTCGCTAGCAGCTTCGACCCTCGGAGAACGCAACAAGCTGCTCTACATCACGGATGCGCGCTCCGGACGAGAGTTCCTCATCGACACCGGAGCACAAGTGAGCTTCATCACCCCAACATACGCGGACCGGGTGGCTGGACCCCACGGTAGCGGAGCTACAGCGGCAAATGGCTTGAACATCAACACCTACGGGAGAAGGACCTTGCCTTTATGCTTACATGGCCGCACATATGAATGGACTTTTGTGATAGCGGCGGTGAGTTTCAACATGTTGGGCGCGGATTTTTTGTGTTCACACAATCTGTTAGTTGATCTTGCTAATAGACGGCTGGTAAATGCACTCTCTTTTTACTCTCTCCCCTGTTCAGCTCGAGTGTCCCCGCCACCAGTACAGACCCACGTCGCTACAGCAGGTGGTAAGTTTCACACACTCCTCACCCAATTTCCAGCGCTCACTGTGCCCACTTTTTCAGCGACGGTCGCGAAGCACGGGGTGAAACACTTTATCCCCACTTCTGGTCCTCCCGTGTTTGCAAAAGCTCGGCGCTTGGATGCAGTTAAGCTCGCCATTGCGCGCGAGGAGTTCGCCAGCCTGGAGAGGCTGGGCATCGTTCGTAGGTCGAAGAGCCCGTGGGCTTCGCCGCTGCACATGGTACCGAAAGCCGATGGCTCCTGGAGACCATGCGGGGATTACCGCAGGCTAAACAACGCTACGGCGCACGATCGTTATCCCATCCCGCACATTCAGGATTTTTCGGTGCACCTGGCGGGGGCGCGCATTTTTTCAAAGATTGATCTAGTTCGCGGCTATCACCAAGTCCCGGTCCAACCGGAGGACATTCCTAAAACAGCGGTAATAACCCCGTTCGGACTTTTCGAATTTTTACGCATGCCGTTTGGTCTCAAAGGGGCGACGCAAACATTTCAGCGGATGATGGATGCCGTGTTACGCGATCTCCCTTTCGTGTTTGTGTACCTCAACGACATTTTGGTCGCGAGTACTTCAGAGGACGAACACGAAACGCACCTCACAGCAGTTTTTAGGAGGCTGGGAGAGCACGGCTTAATAGTTAACCCAGCCAAGTGCCAGTTCGGCGTCGAGCGGATCGATTTTTTGGGTCACCGCGTCTCCCCGGAGGGAGCGGTTCCGTTACCAGAGAAAGTACGCGCGGTAGCGGATTTTCCCCGTCCACAAACGGTCAAATCACTACAGGAATTCTTGGGGATGGTGAATTTTTATAACCGATTCCTGCCCCACGCAGCTCAAATCATGCAACTGTTATATGCCGCGCTCAAAAAACAAAAACCGACCCAGGCGGTCGAATGGTCCCCGGAGCAGGAGCGCGCGTTCACAGAGGTTAAAAAAGCCTTGGCTGACGCTGCGCTCCTGGCCCACCCAGACCCTGCAGCACGTATCGCGCTGACGACAGACGCTTCAGATTTAGCCATAGGGGCCGTTATTGAGCAACAGGTAGCCGGAGTTTGGCAGCCTTTGGCTTTCTTTAGCAAATCTTTAAGCGCGGCTGAACGAAAATACAGCGCGTTTGACAGAGAACTGTTGGCGCTGCATTTGGCTATTCGTCATTTCCAGTTCTGGCTGGAAGGACGGTGCTTCACCGCTTATGTGGACCACAAGCCGCTCACATACGCCATGGCCAAAATTTCAGACCCGTGGTCCGGCAGGCAGCAGAGGCAGCTGGCCGCAATCTCGGAATTTACCACTGACATTAGGCACGTCGCGGGCAAATTCAATGTAGTAGCGGATTGTCTCTCACGCGCGTTCACGACCCCAACACGCGCAGAGGCAGAACGGGCCACCGTGACCGCGCCACAGGAGAGCGGCACGGTGGCGCGCGCAGCCCCGGTGCACATGGGTATAGATTACGCAGCCATGGCAGCGGACCAGGGGGCGGACGCAGACGTGCGCGCGCTCCAGTCTGGACCAACAGGGTTGAGGCTGGAGAGCAAGTGTTTACAAACCGGTATGCCCCCCCTGATCTGCGACATGTCGACGGGGCGCCCGCGTCCGGTGGTTCCGGTCACGTGGCGCCGCCGTGTTTTTGACTCGGTCCACTCACTGGCGCACCCGGGGGTGCGCGCATCGGTGAAACTAGTGGCGGAAAAGTTTGTTTGGCCGTGCCTGCGCAAGCACGTGAAGGAATGGGCAAAAACCTGCATTTCCTGTCAACGGGCCAAAATTCACAGGCACACAAGAGCCCCGTTAGAACCGTTCCGCATTCCGGTCAGAAGGTTCGACCATGTGCACGTCGACCTTGTGGGCCCCCTACCGGCATCACAGGGGTTCACGTATCTTTTGACAATGGTGGACCGCACCACACGTTGGCCGGAAGTGGTCCCACTTGCGACGACCACGGCCGCGGAGGTGGCTCGCGTTTTTTTAACGGCTTGGGTGGCGCGTTTCGGGGTTCCGTCGGACATTACGTCCGATAGAGGACCGCAATTCATCTCTGAGCTGTGGTCAGCGATGGCCAACGGCTTAGGAGCCAAAATTCACCGCACTACGGCTTACCACCCTCAGGCCAATGGTTTATGCGAGCGTTTTCATAGGTCTTTGAAGGCAGCACTCAGAGCGTCGCTCACGGATGCAGATTGGGTGAATAAACTTCCATGGGTTTTATTAGGGTTGCGTTCTGCGCCTAAAGAGGACTTAGACGCCTCCCCAGCGGAGCTGGTATTCGCACAAACTCTGAGGCTGCCGGGCGAGTTTTTACCAGAGCACCCAGAGCCCCCACCTCTCTCGGCTCTGGGACCGTTAGTCGGCACGGGGGCAGACACGCTCCCGGGTCCGGTTCATCACGCTTTTCCACGAGTTTTCGTCCCCAAGGCTTTGAAAAATGCCGATTTCGTTTTTGTCAGGCGCGAAGCCCTAAAAGCAACGCTCAAACCACCTTACGAAGGGCCATTTCGAGTACTGGATGCAGGTGATAAGCAATTTGTGCTAGATTTTGGAGACAGAAAAGAGACAGTCAGTATTGACAGACTAAAACCTGCTTTTGTCATGAAGGACGTTTCTGTACCGGTCGCGGTGGCGCCTCGACGAGGCAGGCCCCCGCAGAGGGCAATTAACCACTCTCTCCCTCAGTCAACAGAGCCGAAGCAGAAACGCACCGCAGGCAAGGCGGGGCCAACGCACAGCAGATTCGGCAGACGGCTGAAGCCCAAGCGGCGCACAGACTGAATGTTGGTGTTGATTATTCAGTAGTGAGTAAGGTGCTATTTAATTTTAGGAATTAGTCTGTTCTTCATCGTTTGGGGGGGGGTTATATGGCTGTGTTGTGAGACATGTATATGTTGGACACTGCATATGTGATTTAACCACGATGAAGGAGAGCCAGCCCCCTGCGGTGCGGAGCCACAGAGCCTGGACCCCCTGCGGAGGACAGGGGACAGAAGACTTCCTGACCACTGAGGCTCGGGAAGAGAGAAGGGGGAGTTATGTAAATAAAAGGCTAATGAATGTGAATAAAGAGATTTTGAGAGAGATGTGTGATTTCCCCCGCGAGGGAAATGGTTTGAGGTCAGAATGTTTAAATGAGAGAACTTTGGTGTGTTCACTCTCTTTGTTCGCTGCTCAAGAATGAGAGCAGATTGTGGAATGATTTCTTGAATAAACTGGAATGAAAGACAATTCGGTTTCGTTATTCAAGTCTCCCCACAGTGGCCACACAAAATATTGACACTTGGGCACAATTTGGACATTTTCACTTAGGGGTGTACTCACTTTTGTTGCCAGCAGTTTCAACATTAATGGCTGTGTGTTGAGTTATTTTGAGAGGACAGCAAATTTACACTGTTATACAAGCTGTACACTGACTACTTTACATTGTATCAAAGTGTCATATCTTCAGTGTTGTCTCATGAAAAGATATAATAAAATATTTACACAAATGTGAGGTGTGTACTCACTTTTGTGAGATACTGCATGGCCTGTCCACTAGTGTGTCCTCTGTTGTAGACTTGGCTGTTTCAGATCACTTGTGTGTTTTTTTAACATCACCAGTTTTATTCAGTGAGAGACCCTCATGAGAACTGTGAGGAAGTGCCATCGGACTTCTGAAGTGGATGCACGGTTGATCAGGGTTTTACGTAAGTGACACTTCTACTGAGGTTTTACCTGCATCATCTGATTTTATTACTGATAGTTTTATCTATAAATTAAAATCAGCACTAGACTTGGTTGCGCCTTTGAAGATGAAAAACACAAGAATTAAACCTGTCCCGCCCTAATGGAATGACGAGGTAAGACAGCAGAAAAGAAAATGCAGAGCAGCAGAGAAAAGGGGGAGAAAAACAAAATTAACTGTTCATTATCAAACTCTACAAGAACAATTAAAACTATATAATAATACTATGAAGCAAGCCAGAAACTCCTACTTCTCCAAAATAATAATCACAAAACCAATCCTAGAATCCTTTTCTCCACTATTGATCACTTGATCAACCCTGATGTTAACAAGTCCAGCATGATGCCAACAGACTCACTATGTGAGGACTTTGCAGAGCACTTCAGAAGCAAAATAGAGGTTATTAGATCCAATCTTTTATTACAAGATTCTGTTTTTAGTACTGTGGAACCTTTGCTTTTATTTGAGGAAACGCTGGAGAATTTTGCTCCGGTTGATGCTGAAACTCTTGGTCGAGTTTTCTCCCTAGTCAAGCCAACAACTTGTCTTTTAGATCCCATTCCCACATCACTTTTAAAAACATTGTGTGGATTTTTCAAGGAGGAACTTTTAAACATAATGAATTACTCTCTTGAGATGGGTGCTTTCCCTACTGCTTTTAAAACTGCAGTGGTAAGACCCCTTCTAAAGAGTAATTTATATCCTGATAACCTTAACAATTAGTGTCATGATCCTGGGGCACGGGGTTGGGGGGGGGGGCATGCCCAGTTTCCTGTGTAGTTTGGTGTTTTCTGTCTGCTTGTTTCATTGTTTTCTTGTCTGCTATATTTGGTTCCTTTTTTATTCGTGTCATTTGGTATCTGTAGTATTATTATGTTCATTTTGGGATTCTGTTGTGTTTCTATCATTATGGTTTCCAGTTTGTTTTATTTTGGCAGGGCTGTGCAGCTTCCGGTTGTCAAACTGTCAGGAGCTGCACAGCTGCTATTCCTTCAGTTATTTTCTCCACTCATGTATCCATACCAGTTAACTATCATGTGAAGGGTATTTTAGGGGCACGACAACCTTCCCTGTTGTCGTGCCCTACTGTGACATCCTCAGATGTCAAAGTGTCTGAGTGAATTGTCTTCTGCAGCTGCCGAGGAGAGTGCGTTGAGTTCTGACCAGGTACCATCCTTTCCCCAATTCCCTCAGCCATAAGCCCCGCTGCTTCCTGGGTGTGCTCCAGCCGAAACTGTCTCAGGTTCCCTGGCGTCTCCAAGTGCCTCAGCGGCGGTGTTTCCGGGCTGTTCTGTCTCCCCTGGTCGTGAGCTCAGCCCTCCTCCAGTACGTGTATTTTCCTGTTTTATCAGTTTCTGTTTCTTGTTAATGTGTTTTTACTTTAACAAATGTGCAGACTCACAGGGAGCATTTGGTGTCCCTGTTTACACCCTTGAAAAGGGTGTTTTGTGACATACAGACCAGTATCCAACTTACCATTTTTAAGCAAAATTTTAGAAAAAACTTGTTTTTATTCAGGTAATAAGGCACTGTCATTGCTGCACGGTGGCGCAGTGGTTAGCACTGCGGCAGCACAGTTTACCCTTGGCCGGGGGATTGTGGGGATCGTGGGATCGTGGGTTCAATCCCAGCCCCCGACCAACAGTGATCTGTGTGGAGTTTGCATGTTCTCCCCGTGTTGCGTGGGTTTACTCCGGGATTTCTCCGGTTTCCTCCCACATGCCAAAAACATGCATGTTAGGTTAATTGGCTGTTCTAAATTGTCCCTAGATATCTGTTTCCTATAGGCCCTTAGAATAGAGGGTTAGTATTAATGAAAGCGCTTTGAGTGGTCTTTGTGACTAGAAAAGCGCTATATAAGTGCAGGTTAGTTAGTTAGTAAATAATTTTTTAGTATCAAATAACATACAGTGGGACAAAAAAGTATTTAGTCAGCCACCAGTTGTGCAAGTTCTCCCACTTAAAAGATGAGAGAGGTCTCCAATTTTCATCATAGGTATACCTCAACTATGAGAGACAAAATGAGAAAAAAAAAATCCAGAAAATCACATTGAAGGATTTTTAATCAATTAATTAGTAAATTCCTCGGTAAAATAAGTATTTGGTCAATAACAAAAGTTTATCTCAATACTTTGTTATATACCCTTTGTTGGCAATGACAGAGGTCAAACGTTTTCTGTAAGTCTTCACAAGGTTTTCACACACTGTTGCTGGTATTTTGGCCCATTCCTCCATGCAGATCTCCTCTAGAGCAGTGATGTTTTGGGGCTGTTGTTGGGCAACACGGACTTTCAGCTCCCTCCAAAGATTTTCTATGGAATTGAGATCTGGAGACTGGCTAGGCCACTCCAGGACCTTGAAATGCTTCTTACGAAGCCACTCCTTCATTGCCCAGGCGGTGTGTTTGGGATCATTGTCATGCTGCAAGACCCAGCCACGTTTCATCTTCAATGCCCTTGCTGATGGAAGGAGGTTTTCACTCAAAATCTCATGATACATGGCCCCATTCATTCTTTCCTTTACACCGATCAGTTGTCCTGGTCCCTTTGCAGAAAAACAGCCCCAAAGCATGATGTTTTCACCCTCATGCTTCACAGTAGGTATGATGTTCTTTCTCCTCCAAACACGACAAGTTGAGTTTTTACCAAAAAGTTCTATTTTGGTTTCATCTGACCATATGACATTCTCCCAATCCTCTTCTGGATCATCCAAATGCTCTCTAGCAAACTTCAGACGGGCCCGGAAGTGTACTGGCTTAAGCAGGGGGACACGTCTAGCACTGCAGGATTTGAGTCCCTGGCGGTGTAGTGTGTTACTGATGGTAGCCTTTGTTACTTTGGTCCCAGCTCTCTGCAGGTCATTCTCTAGGTCCCCCCGTGTGGTTCTGGGATTTTTGCTCACCGGTCTCGTGATCATTTTGACCCTACAGGGTGAGATCTTGCGTGGAGCCCCAGATGGAGGGAGATTATCACTGGTCTTGTATGTCTTCCATTTTCTAATAATTGCTCCCACAGTTGATTTCTTCACACCAAGCTGCTTACCTATTGCAGATTCAGTCTTCCCAGCCTGGTGTAGGTCTACAATTTTGTTTCTGGTGTCCTTTGACAGCTCTTTGGTCTTGGCCATAGTGGAGTTTGGAGTCTGACTGTTTGAGGTTGTGGACAGGTGTCTTTTATACTGATAACGAGTTCAAACAGGTGCCATTAATACAGGTAACGAGTGGAGGACAGAGGAGCCTCTTAAAGAAGAAGTTACAGGTCTGTGAGAGCCAGAAATCTTGCTTGTTTGTAGGTGACCAAATACTTATTTTACCGAGGAATTTACCAATTAATTCATTAAAAATCCTTCAATGTGATTTTCTGGATTTTTTTTTCTCATTTTGTCTCTCATAGTTGAGGTATACCTATGATGAAAATTGGAGACCTCTCTCATCTTTTAAGTGGGAGAACTTGCACAACTGGTGGCTGACTAAATACTTTTTTGCCCCACTGTATTTAATCAAAAACCAGTCTGGTTTTAGGACGAACCACAGTACTGAGACAGCCCTGGTCAGGATTGTTAATGACCTAAGGCACAACATGGACACATGCAGAATTTCAGTCCTGGTTCTACTGAATCTAAGTGCTGCCTTTGTTACAGTAGACCACCATATTCTTTTAACCAAACTAAAGGATCTGGTTGGCCTCTCTGGTACTGTTCTTAATTGGTTCAAGTCCTACCTCACAGACAGGAACTTTTTGGTAAGCATGGATACATGTTCTCTCAAAGTCTACAAAATAAATTGTGGTGTGCCCCAAGATTCAATTTTAGATCCAATACTTTTTAATCTGTACATGCTACCCCTTGGGGATGTTATCGGGAGACATGGCGTCAATTACCATAGTTATGCTGATGATACACAACTGCATGCCGCTGTGTCTCCTGATGACGTGGAATCAGTTAACACCCTTTTTAACTGTATTTTAGACATTAAGTCACAGATGGCAGCAAACTTTCTTCAGCTCAACCAGAACAAAAATGAAGTTTTAGTTATTTGTCCTGAAGCTCAGAAAGAGAAAATTTTACCAAAATTACATGGTTTGTCCTTTACTCCATCCCAACATGTTAAGAATTTGGGCATTATATTAGACTCTGAGCTTGGTTTTACTGCACATATTAAAAATATAACACAAACAGGATTCTACCACAAAAAGAATATAGCCAGAGTCCACCCACTTCTCTCTCGAGCAAACACGGAGATACTGAGGTATGTTTTTATCACCAACTGTATTGATTACTGTATAGCTCTGCTCTCTGGTCTTCCCCAAAAGACAATTTTAAATCTGCAGTTATTACAGAATTCAGTTGCACCTGTTCTGATGAGGACCAGACAGCAGGCTCACATCACACCGGTCTTAAAATCAGTCCATTGGCTTCCCATGTCCTGCAGGATCAATTTTATTTTATTTTTTTTATTTATTTATTTATTTTTTTTTACTGGCTTTTAAATGTCTGCATGGTCTTGGGCCTTCTTATTTATCAGAACTACTTTTAACATATGAGCCCCATAGCCCCTGAGGTCCTCTAGCACTGGTCTTCTAATTATCCCTACTGTCAGAACACGCACCCAGGGTGAAGCTGCTTTTAGTTACTATGGCCCACAACTGTGGAACAACCCGCCGGAGAACATCAGGGCTGCTGAGAGTGTTCATGCTTTTAAAAACAGGCTCAAGACCTACTATTTTAACTTAGCTTTTGCTTAGTTTCCTATTTTTATTTTCTTAATTTCTGATTTTAAACTTATTTTATGTTGATCTTGTTATAATTATTCACTTTGTTATTAAATACTATTACATTTTAAACTTTGAGTTTAAAATTGGTGTGTGTTTATGATTATCTTTTTATTAATAAATATTATTATGATTATTATTATTTATCATTGATGGTTTAATTTCTTATTATCCTGTCCTAACTCCAGTGTTTCTTTATGGGGAGCCCTCCCACAGGGGGGTTGCCTGGTTCTGGCTGCAGGGAGCTGGCCTGTGACTGCCCTGGCCCCACCCAATGCCTGGTCTTGGGTGGTGGCAGAGGTGGTGCCCCTCTAGCTGCGGACGTGGCGCTTCCCTTGTGTTAATGGCTCCCTAAGATGGTAATTCTACACCTGGATCCTCGGTGCTCAGCCATGTCTCACAATGATGAGTGTGTGAGCATGTATGTGTGTCTGTTTGTACGAGGTTGGGTGGGTGAAGGGGTGGGGTGGAAAGGGGTGGAATTGTGTTTTTTAGTTTGTAAAGCACTTTGTGCTACAATTTTTTGTATGAAAAGTGCTATATAAATAAAGTTTTGATTGATTGATTTAGAGGAGAAAGAGGGTAAATGCCAGCAGGTGCAGGCACCAAACCATCAGTCTGTCCTGACTCGATCACAGCCTGTACCAGCCAAGGCAATGTAACTTCCATCTCTCCTGGAAGTTACAGTGAAAAGTAAAATGCACACACTCCCCGTTCATTCATTCATTCCTTCATTTCTCTAAAAATAAACACATTAAGTCCGTGATTAAAACAAAAATGGCTGGAATAAAAAACTATTAATTGTATCCAGTGTTGGGCAAGTTACTAAAAAATAGTGACTAATTACAGTTACTAGTTACTTCTTTTAAAAAGTAACTGTCAGGGCATGGGTTGGAGCCATGTCTTTGGCTCATGTTATAGTTTATATTTCTAGTAGCCAGGATATGGTCTCCAACCTACATCTTCAGTTTAAGTTTATTGTATGATTCTCTAATCCTTGTGATCTTGGCTCTATTTTTGGTTATTATTATCATCCTTGCCATACCTTAGTTTACTCTTAGTCATTCTGTGTATTTTTATTATGGTTATCATAATATTGTTTCATATTTATTCTTGCTTGGTCCTCAGCTTATCATGAATGCCCCTATGGGGCAGAGAGAGACAGATCCAAGCCCTGAACTGTTTAGTAGTGATGGCAAAGTCGAAACTGTGTTTTAGTATGTAGCGAGACCTAGGTGGAACTTCTGAATCGAACCACTTTTCCGAGGTCTGTATCAGAAAGAGGATATCACGTGACTGTTCCATGTCGCGTTCCATTACATCACCGACTGTTTTGAAACGTCACTGTTGTTTTATGTGGTAATTTTGTTATCCCATTTCTAAAATGGAATAATAAATAAAATACTACCATTACACAATGTGAAAATGCCTATTCTATGCACAATATATGTATTATATATATATATATATATATATATATATATATATATATATATATATATATATATATATATATCTTCTCAGGGATCGTCACTTCCTTGTGGTAACGTATCGTCACTTCCTGTTTTGCTGTCTGCCTGTGTGGTTTGCTCTCCAGCTCTCGAGCCACTTGCTATGGCTACTACCTCTCCTTCCTCTCCTCCTCTGGTGTGCTCTCTCTGTCAGATGTTTAGCTACACCTCTGCCTCTTTTAGTGATAACGGTAAATGTAATAAATGTTGTCTTTTTGAGGCGCTCGAGGCGAGGTTGTCTGATTTGGAATCCCGGCTCCGCTGCATTGAAACACCGTCTGCGCCAGTTAATCTCGACGGACGCCCATTAGCTGCAGCGGAGCTAGCTAGCTTAGCCCCCCCTGTCACCGGTTCCCCGGCTCTCCTCTGCAGCGAGGAGACTGGGTGGGTGACGGTGAGAAGGAAGCCTAGTCGCAAAGCCCCGGTTCACCATCAACCTGTTCACGTTTCTAATCGTTTTTCCCCGCTCAGCGACACACCCGCTGAGGAAAAAACTCTGATCATTGGCGACTCTGTAGTCAGAAACGTGAACCTAGAGACTCCAGCGGCCATAGTCACATGCATTCCTGGGGCCAGAGCAGGCGACATCGAGTCAAATTTGAAAATGCTGGCTAAAAGTAACTGTAAATACTCCACAATTGTTATTCACGCCGGCATTAATGACATCCGTCTCCGGCAGTCGGAAGTCACGAAACTTAATGTAGAATCGGTGTGTGACTTTGCAAAAACGATGTCTGCCACTGTAGTATTCTCTGGGCCCCTCCCCAATTTGACCAGTGATGACATGTTTAGTCGCTGGTCATCCTTGAACCGCTGGCTGTCTGTGTGGTGTCCTAAAAATGACGTGGGCTACATTGACAATTGGAGCTCTTTTTGGGGAAAACCTGGTCTTATGAGACGAGACAGCATTCATCCCACTTTGGATGGTGCTTCTCATTTATCTAACAATCTGGCATCTTTTTTATCCAAATTTCCAAAACCCTGACTACTCAGAGTTGGGACCAGGAAGAAGAGTCGCAGTCTTACACGCCTCTCTGCAGCTCCTCTTCATCCGCCACCCCTCAACTTAGCCCCTGTCTTCCCCATCAGAGAATCGTTGTCTGCTCCCTCCAAAGTAAATAAAAATATAATGTATAAGCATCCCAAAGTGATAAAGCAAAATATTGGTAAAACTCAAATTAAACATAAAGCCTCTAAATTGAATGATTTGGCCTCTGTTCCTCCTCATAATTTAAAAATTAAATGTGGTTTATTAAATATTAGGTCTCTAACTCCCAAGTCTCTGTTAGTCCATGATCTGTTAATTGATCATCAGATTGATTTAATTTCCCTTACAGAGACTTGGTTAGGGCAAGAGGATTATGTTGGTTTAAATGAATCAACTCCCTCTGGTTATTTAAACTGTCAAAATCCCAGAAGTTCTGGTCATGGAGGAGGAGTAGCATCAATTTACCATTCCAAATTACTAGTTAATGTAAAGCAAAAAACATATTATAATTCCTTTGAGGGCCTGGTCCTCAGTATTGGGCACTTTAGCAATTCCAGGTTAAACCCAATTTTATTTGCCATAGTTTATCGTCCCCCATCAACCTATTCAGAATTTTTATCCGAATTTGCTGATTTCTTAGCTGATTTAGTGCTGAAATCTGATAGAATAATTATAGTAGGGGACTTTAATATACATGTGGATGTAGATAGTGACTGCCTTAATGTGGCTTTTAATTCAATATTAGACTCGATTGGGTTTTCTCAGAAAGTAGGAAATTCTACTCATTACCTCCACCATACATTGGACCTTGTTCTGACATATGGCATAGAAATAGAAAATCTTGCAGTGTCTCCTCATAACCCTGTACTGTCAGACCATTGTCTGTTAACCTTTGATTTTACTATTTCTGACTATTTGGCTCCTAAAGAAAAATATTATCACAGTAGATGCCTCTCAGATGATGCTGTTTCCAAATTTACGCAGATTGTTTCCTCTATGCCATGTGTCAACACAACGGAAATAAGCTATAGACAGCTTGCTCCTTCTGTAATTGATAACATGGTGGATAGTGTTTCAGCTTCTCTGCATCAGGCTCTAGACTTGGTGGCCCCCTTAAAAAAGAAAAAGTCTAATCAGAGATTTTTAACTCCTTGGTTCAACACAGAAACTCGTAGCTTAAAACAGAAGACTCGTCAATTAGAAAGAAAATGGCGCTCTACTAATTTAGATGAAATCTATTTAGCTTGGAGAAATCATCTTTTAATTTATAAAAAATCTCTTAGAAAAGCTAGAACGAGTTATTACTCTGCATTAATAGAAGAGAACAAGAATAATCCCAGGTTTCTTTTCAGTACTGTAGCCAGGTTGACAAAGAGTCAGGACTCTGTCAATCCTAGCATCCCCTTAGAGCTTACTAGTCAGAACTTTATGAACTTTTTCAATAATAAAATTTCATCCATCAGAGATAAAATCAATCAGATTCTTCCCACAGTTAACTTAAATACTGTAACTACTACAACTCCTTCTATTGATGTCTGTCTTGATGAGTTTACTCCAATCGACCTTTGTGAGTTAGACAAAATAGTTTCCTCATCCAAACCTTCAACTTGTCTTTTAGACCCTATTCCTACCAGGTTATTTAAAGAAGTCTTCCCACTTATTGGTAGCTTTATTCTTCATATAATCAATTCTTCATTAACTTTAGGCCATGTACCGCAGGCTTTTAAAACGGCTGTAATTAAACCCTTACTCAAAAAGCCAACGTTAGATCCAGGAGCTTTAGCTAACTATAGACCAATCTCTAATCTCCCTTTCATTTCAAAAATCTTAGAAAGAGTTGTTGCTACGCAATTATTTGACCACCTGCAGGGAAATGGTTTACTTGAGGAGTTTCAATCTGGGTTTAGAATCCATCATAGTACTGAAACAGCCTTAGCGAAGGTCACTAACGACCTCCTCATAGCATCTGATAATGGACTGGTTTCTGTACTTGTCCTTTTAGACCTTAGTGCAGCTTTTGATACTATCGATCATAATATTCTACTTGATAGATTAGAACACTATGTTGGACTTAATGGAACTTCGTTGCAGTGGTTTAGATCTTATTTATCTGATAGGTTCCAGTTTGTTCATGTAAATGATGAGTTTTCTCTCAGCTCAAAGCTTAGTCATGGAGTTCCACAGGGATCTGTGCTTGGCCCTACTCTTTTTAGTTTATATATGCTTCCATTAGGCAACATTATTAGAAAGCACTGTATACATTTTCACTGTTATGCAGATGACACACAATTATACCTGTCAATGAAGCCAGATGATACTAATCAATTAGCCAAGTTAGAAGCCTGTCTTAAGGAAATCAAAGCTTGGATGACTTGTAATTTCCTGCTATTAAATTCAGATAAGACTGAAGTCATTCTTGTTGGTCCAAAAAACCTTAGAAATTCCTTTCCAAATCAAACTTTCAGTTTGGATGCAGTTACTCTTTCTCTTAATAGCTCTGTGAGGAACCTTGGAGTTATTTTTGATCAGGATTTGTCCTTCAATTCACATATTAAATTTGTTTCTAAGACTGCCTTCTATCATTTGCGTAATATTGCCAAGATTAGGAGCATCTTGTCTCAGAGTGATGCTGAGAAGCTGATCCACGCTTTTGTTAGCTCGAGATTAGATTATTGTAATTCTTTATTATCAAGCTGTCCTAAAACATCTTTAAAAAGTCTTCAGCTGATCCAAAATGCTGCAGCAAGAGTTTTAACAGGTACTAGAAAGAGAGATCATATCTCTCCGGTTCTGGCCTCCCTTCATTGGCTTCCCATAGAGTTTAGAATTAAGTTTAAAATCCTTCTTCTTACTTACAAAGCTCTAAACAATCAGGCTCCTTTTTATTTAAAAGATCTGATACTACCGTATCATCCTAACAGAGCACTACGCTCCCAAAATGCAGGTTTACTTGTAATACCTAGAATCTCCAAAAGTACAATGGGAGGCAGAGCCTTCAGTTATCAAGCTCCTCTCCTGTGGAATCAGCTGCCAATCTGGATTCGGGAGTCAGACTCGATCTCTGTTTTTAAGAATAGGGCTAAAACCTACCTTTTTGATATAGCCTACAATTAGGGAGGGATCATGTGTTTCTGAACCCTCCCTTAGTTATGCTGCTAATAGGTTTAGTCAGCCGGGGGACCTCCAGTAATGCACTGGGCCTCACTCCTTTCCTCACTCTCTATGAAATATTTTTTTTTTGCTGGTCATTAACATTTGTTTGTTCTCTCCCATAGATTGAGTCCCCATCGTGCTGTTTGCTCTCTACATGTCTGTTCTTTTCTTCTTCTCTGTCCCCTCACCCCCCAGCCAGTCGCAGCAGATGACTGCCCCTCCCTGAGCCTGGTTCTGCTGGAGGTTTCTTTCTGTTAAAAGGGAGTTTTTCCTCTCCACCGTCGCCAAGTGCTTGCTCACAGGGGATCGCCTGATTGCTGGGGTCTTTCTGCAACTGTGGGGGTCTTCCCTACAGTTGATAGTGCTATGAGATGACTGTTGTTGTGAAATGGCGCTATATAAATAAAGTTGAATTGAATTGAATTGAATATATATATATATATACGTATATATACTTTATATGTAAAATACTAATTTCTCATGTCCTTGCCTGACTGGCTGCTGATTCATCACCCCACATGCCTAAAACATTTAAAAGCCCCTCTAAAGTGCAGTTTGTTTGTGAAGTCTTGCCTCTCTGAGTGTCTTGTATTGAGCGTGCTTTTGGATTTACACTATTTGGAAATGGATGGCGGTAGAAAGCGTCCCAGGTCAGCTGTCTGGGATCACTTCGACCTTCTTAAGGGTAAAAAAGTTAAATGTATGCATTGTATGCAACATCTTACATTTTGTAATAATACAAGAAGTATGTGGAGACACCTATGGACAAAATATCCTGATGCCTGCATTCCCAGCACAACGCAACCTGAATCAAGCCATGACCAGCATAGTGTTTATAGTATGTATTCATGGTCTTTTAATACACATACAAGTATACATTTATTATTTATACACCTTTATTGTTATTTACAAAAAATATAATTATGCGTCTGATCACTAAAAGAAGCCATAGGTAGGCAACCCCCAGACACCCACGATGCTCAGAATGATTGAGTGAGGTTGTAATTGTGTTTGATTTTCATTTATTGTTATGTAACTTGTCTGTCCATCTGTTTATCTATCAATCGAGGTTCAGCGCTACCTCTCAGCCCCATACTTGCCCAGACGAGATGACCCTCAAGATTACTGGGAACAACATGCCGCTATATTCCCTCACCTGTTCCAGCTGGGCA
Organism: Pholidichthys leucotaenia; assembly: GCA_020510985.1. Lineage (NCBI taxonomy): Eukaryota > Metazoa > Chordata > Actinopteri > Cichliformes > Pholidichthyidae > Pholidichthys > Pholidichthys leucotaenia. The sequence goes on from CM035840.1 coordinate 196,409,705, forward strand.
GTGAGGAGTGATGACCCCTGCCCTGTATTAGCTTTGTAAAGCGACCGAGATGTGGTCACTTGCCTCATAGGTGACCAAATAATAATAATGTTCCAGCGGGCCAAGACATATCTCTCCATTCCAGCCACATCAGTCCCTTGCGAGAGAATATTCTCAAAAGCAGGAGAGATTTTAAACAAGTGGAGAAACCGTCTAAGTCCAAGCACTGTTGAAAAGATTGGTTTTTCTGAATAAAAATACTTGAATGTACACAAGCACCCTCTACAAATACTAATTAATTAATACAAATAAAACAATAATCCCAAACACAAAATGTCAAGAGATTAAAACACACACGAAAACACTCGACTGTTTGAGTGTAGTATTATAACATTTGGCCACCAGATGTCATTGTGGGGAGATGTTTCTAATGTTCCGAAAGATCGATTCTTTTTCTGAATCAATTGTTCCAAATGATTCAATCTCTTGAACGTTCCATTTCTGCCATCACTACTTTAGTGCCATTTATTAACGGAAAAAACACAAAACAACCTTTGCATGATAGAAAACTGCAAGCTTGAAGTAACTTACAGGAATAGGATCAGTCCAAACGAGTCCTGAGAGGATGAGATGACTGAGACTAGACATTTGACATGAGTCATCAGGCAGAAGGGAATTGATAATGCTGCTGCACTGAGGGAATGTGCAGCCAGCCTTAAATAACAGGCAGTAGATGAGCGAAGGCGCGTGCCACTGAGTGAGCTGGTGACCTAATTACAACTGCTCACAGCTGAGATGGAAAAGGAGCAGGCAGAGAGCAGCTAGTAGAGAGTGTCTGGAGAAAGAGGAAAAGCTCTGTCACAAAACCAGAAAATATACAAAAACTGACAACATAATAATAATAACAGACATATAAAACTTAGAAATAACGTGAGAGTCTGAGCTCTGTGGACACATGCTCAGACACATGACACAGCTCTGTTTAGGTGTTGTTTTAGCAGTGTCTTTTTTTTTGGGGGGGGGGGGGTGTTTTTTCCACCGTAGTCTGGTTTGTTACGCCATTGTTAATTTCTTAACTATTCATGGCTGTTTTGTGTTTCGGTTAATTAGTGTCTGTCTTATTTAAGAGACGCAGCCCCTCACCTGAGTGCTGTGTCATTTGTCATTTTTGGTGTTTCACACACACTCCTGCCTGCCTAGCCTGTGTATTCTTGTCTGTGTCACAGTACTGAGCATGGGTTCTACCGGGCTCAGTCTCTCAATTTATTGATGTATTTTCATTGTCTTTTCTCCTAGCTTTGTGGTGTCTTTTTGTGTTTTGTTTCTTGATGATTTATCGTTCTATTTATTATTTGTGTTTTAGTATTGTTATTATGTTTGGCTATTCATGTATTTTGAGACCATTTCGCCTTTTTCTGTGACAGGGCCATTATTTCTCCTGTTCCCAGACGCACCCACCTTCCTCTCACTGCTTGTTTCCCCAGTTCCCCTCAGCTGTGAGAGATGTTGGAATTAGGTCATTGCCCGCTCCTGGGCACACCTGCTGCTCATTATTCCCCATTCACCTCCCTGTATTTAAGCCTTTGACTCTGACTGTTCTTTGCGGCTAAATTACATTGTCTACTTTGTCTTCAATTGTCTCCTCGCTACACTTGAGCATCCTCTGAAGCATTACCTTCTCCAGAACGCATGTTGCTCTGAGGCTTCAGTGTACATGATTCCTGTTTGCATTTTTTGTATTGTGGGCACCTTTTGACATTTACACTACCGTTCAAAAGTTTGGGGTCACTTAGAAATTTCCTTATTTTTCAAAGAAAAGCACTTTTTTTCAATGAAGATAACTTTAAACTAATCAGAAATACACTCTATACATTGCTAATGTGGTAAATGACTATTCTAGCTGCAAATGTCTGGTTTTTGGTGCAATATCTATATAGGTGTATAGAGGCCCATTTCCAGCAACTATCACTCCAGTGTTCTAATGGGACAATGTATTTGCTCATTGCGTCAGAAGGCTAATGGATGATTAGAAAACCCTTGTGCAATCATGTTAGGTCTGCAATGCTGTAATTGCTGCAAATGGAGGATTCTTTGACGGAAGCAAAGTTTGAAGGAAAAAATGATTATTTCAAATACAAATCATTATTTCTAACCTTGTCAATGTCTTGACTATATTTTCTATTCATTTTACAACTCATGGTGGTAAATAAATGTAACTTTTCATGGAAAACACAAAATAATTGTCTGGGTGACCCCAAACTTTTGAACGGTAGTGTATGTTGCCTTTGTTAATAAATGTCTTTAACACAACCTGCGTGTGTATCTGTCTTCTCTAGCCTCATAGAGGCGCACATGACAGTCTGCTGTTTTTTTGCCTGCCAAGGCGTGGCTTAGTTTTTTGTTTCAGCTTCTGAACTGCCTTATTTTATGTTAATAAATCATGATAAATGCTCGTCTTGCATCTGAGTCCTGCTCTCTGCCCAGCTCGGGGACACATCTTGACAGTACCTGAGTTACTTTACCAATTACTGCATGATTGAAGTAATTAGTTTCTTGGAAAAGTAACTTTCACGTTACTTTTAAATGCATTCTTAACCTATTAGCATTCCTGACAATTTCCATCCAATGTGAAACGTTCTGTGGGTGGAAACTAGAATTTTAAGGGGCTAAGAAAGAAGATCTTTCATTATGCACAATTAGACATTGTTGTCTGTCACACAAATAAGATGAAAACATTGCATGGCCAGAGTAGAAAAAATTGATCTAAATATTTTTTGTATCTAAAATGTAATGATTCACTGCATCCAAAGTTTTGTTTTGTTTTTCTTTTAGGTCCAGTAAAACAGCTCCCACAACCTGACCTTGATCTATCGATTTTTTGTTTTTAATGTGTTCAGTCAAGTAGGAGTTAACACTTTCACCTGAATATTTTGGTCAGAGGTCATAGAGAGGATGTAAGTAATTTTTAGATTCCATATACTCAAATAATTGTGTAGCAACAGTTTGTTTGTTTTTTTTAATTTTGGAGAAAATTGGTAAAATACTAACATACACATATCTGATTTACAGCTCTAGATTTAAATCCCTTTCCATTTTAGCCAGTGTCCAGCCAATGTAAAATGTTCCACAGGTAGGACATCTTGCACACATACTGACATATTATTCGGCCCAGGAAACACGCACGCAGGCTCAGGCAGATTTGAAAGCTTTATTATTTAACCAGTGTAACGTGTATGGATGCGTGTGTGAGGAATAAGAGTGTATTGTGGGTGAAGGATGCAGGCCAGGACAGAGCAGCACGCCGTACAGCTAGGCAACCCTACGAGCGAGAAGAGAACAGGGGTTAGCTGGGCAAACCACATGGGAGAGTGATGAGGTTATGTGCTTACTTGCAGTAACTGTGGTGGCTGGCGTTGGCAAGATCCCGAGCCTGGAAGACAGCGTCCTGCTGTGCGTCCAAGGAGGAACGGCGAGGCGAGGAGGAGAGTGTCTGCCGCCGGGAGATCCACCTGTGCACAGGGGAAGGCTGACAGGAACAGGTGAGACAATAAATGACAGCTTACGTGTCCAGAAGACGGTCAGCAGGCCTGGAGGAAAGGAATCTGCTGAAGGTTTGAGTATGCAGGGAGACAGACAGCTCCAGGCCGAAGCTCAGGGCGAGGTGGAATAAGTAGCTGCGCACTAACGAGGTGCAGGTGTGCGCGCAGCTGAGGTGGATGCCCGTGAGCGGCGAGTGGTGACAGTACTCCCCCCCCCCCACCAGCGCCTCCTGGCGCTGGCTTACCTGGGTGCTTCCGGTGAAACTCCGCGATGAGGTCCTGATCCAACACCCACGAAGAGCGCACCCAGGATCTCCACTCCGGTCCATAACCTTCCCAATCCACCAGGTATTGTAGCCCACGACCTCGGCGCCGGGAGTCTAAGATGGAAGTAACACCCCACGCTGGGTCACCATCGATCACCAGAGGAGTTGGAATTAATAAGTGTTCACTTCTTCCTTCTCCCTTTCGAACAGTGTATACTGTAATGTTATTGCATTTGCTATTTGCTTGTTTTTTGTTATATTTTTTGTGTTTGAAATAAACTATCTATCTATCTATCTATCTATCTATCTATCTATCTATCTATCTATCTATCTATCTATCTATCTATCTATCTATCTACCTATCTATCTATCTATCTATCTATCATCCTAGGAGCGGGAGGCGACCTAGGAGGGGGGCAGAGTGGATTGGAAAGAACAGGTTTGATCTTAGATACGTGGAAGGTGGGACACACACGTAGGGAGGGGGGGAAGGCCAAACACACAGCCAAAGGGTTGACAATCTTAGAAATCACAAAGGGACCTAGAAATTGTGGCGCCAGTTTCCTCTTCTCGGCCTTGAGGTTAATATCCTGGAGGAGAGCCAAACCCGTTGACCCACCTGGTAGTCAGGAGCTGGCCTTCTGTGGCGATTGGCGGTGGGACTGTTGCGTGCCGCTGTGCGTAAAAGCACATTCCTAGTCTTGGTCCATACACTCTGGCAGTGCCTCATGTGCACCTGGACCGATGGGACAGCCAACTCATCCTCCTGCTCGGGAAACAAGGGGGGGGGGGGGGGTCATACCCCAAGGACGCTTCGAAGGGCGACACACCAGTGGCAGAAGATCGTGCAGAGTTGTGGGCATATTCCACCCAGGTCAAGTAGGAGCTCCAGGACGATGGATTGGAGGAGGTCACGCAGCGCGGCCTCCAACTCCTGATTCGTGCGCTCGCATTGCCCATTAGACTGGGGATGGTGACCAGAAGAGAGACTAACCGTGGCCCCCAAAGCGTTGCAGAAGCACCTCCAAACCTGGGAGACAAACTGGGGGCCCCGGTCCGATACCACGTCCAGCGGGATCCCGTGCAGCCTGACAACATGTTGGACCAGGAGGTCAGCCGTCTCACTTGCCGAAGGGAGACCCTGAAGAGGCACAAAATGGGCGGCCTTAGAAAATCTATACACAATAGTCAGGACCATGTCAAAGGTGTTGGAGACAGGGAGACCGGTGACGAAGTCTAGGGCGATGTGTGACCAGGGCCTGCCCGGGACTGGCAGGGGCTGGAGTAGACCCACAGGCGGAGAGTTTAGGGACTTGCCAGTAGCACACTGGGGGCAAGCCCGGACATAATTGGTGATGTCTTTTTGGAGACCCAGCCACCAAAACGAACGTTGCAGCAGACTCACCAGACGGGTGTGTGCCAGGGTGGCAGGCGAGCTTGGAGGTATGGGCCCAGTGGATCACTTCTCCTCTAACCGCCGAAGGAACGAAGAGCCTCCCCTCTGGCCCCCCGCCAGGATCCAGCTCCGTCTCCTGAGCCCTTAGAATCTTGTCCTTGATGGACCAGGAAACCGCCCCCACGACGCACGAGCTGGGAAGGATGGTGTGTTCAGACTCCTCCGGATCCTCAGGGGCGAACTGCCTGGATAGGGCGTCGGGCAACCCATTCTTCAAGCCTGGACGGTAAGTGATGGTAAATTGAAAGCGAGCAAAAAATAGAGACCAGCGCGCCTGGCGGGCATTCAGGCACCTTGCTGACCTCAAATACTCGAGGTTCTTATGGCCCGTCCAGACCACAAAAGGCTGGGCTGCCCCCTCCAACCAGTGACGCCACTCCTGCAGCGCGAGCTTGACAGCGAGGAGCTCCCTGTCGCCGACGTCGTAGTTGCGCTCCGCTGCCGATAACCGCCGGGAGAAGAAGGTGCAGGGCCGCTTGATTCCATCCACCGGCGAGCGCTGAGAGAGCACCGCCCCCACCCCCGTGTCGGACGCGTCGACCTCCACTAGACACTGCAGCGCGTGGTCGACCTGGGTCAGGACCTGAGAGGACAAGAATTCCGCCTGGAGAGTCTTGAAGGCAGTGGCCGCTTCATCGGACCACTGGAAGGGCACCTTCGATGATGTGAGGCGGGTCAGGGGGGTGACAATGGCGCCGAAGTTCGGGATGAAGCGCCGGTAGAAGTTAGTGAATCCAATAAACTGCTACACCTGCTTCCTGGAGGTAGGTGTGGGCCACTCGACCACCGCTTTGACCTTAGCGGGGTCAGGGAGAATCTGGTTGTGTGAGATAACGAACCCCAGGAAGGAGGTGGTCCGGGTGTAGAACTCGCACTTCTCCGCTTTGATGTACAGGTGATTCTCCAGCAGCCGTTGCAGAACCCGCCTCACATGGACTTGGTGCTCCTCCCGTGATTTGGAGAAGATGAGTATGGCGTCCAGATACACAAAGACGAAGACTCCCAGGAAGTCCCGCAGAATGTCATTGATGAGACGCTGGAAAACGGCAGGTGCGTTGGTGAGTCCGAACAGCATTACCAGATACTCGAAATGGCCGCTGGGCATCCTAAAGGCCATCTTCCATTTGTCTCCCTCCCGGATCCTAACGAGATGGTAAGCGCTGCGGAGGTCTAGCTTGGTGAACCAGGTCGCCCCCTGGAGGGAGTGGAAGGCGGTGTCCATGAGCAGCAAGGTGTAGCGATCCTTGATGGTGATGTCATTCAGCGCTCTGAAGTCAATGCAGGGGCGCAGGGACCCATCCTTCTTTGACACGAAGAAAAATCCCGCGCCGAGCAGAGACCAGGAGGGGCGGATGATCCCAGCGCTGAACGACTCCTTGATATATGTATCCATTGCCTCGCGTTCCGGTGCTGAGAGACTGTACACGCGGCCAGATGGCAAGGGAGCCCCTGGGCGAAGGTTTATCGCGCAGTCATATGGCCGGTGAGGGGGAAGGGACAAGGCTTTGGACTTACTGAACGCTATTCCCAGGTCGTGGAACTCCTGCGGCACCAGGGTCAGGTCCGGGGGCTCGGAGACCGGCGCTGGCGGAGGGGAGGACGGAGCACAGGCCACCGACTGGAGGCAGGTGCCCAGGCAGAAGGTGCTCCAGGAAAGGACGCTGCCGGTTCTCCAATCCAGGACAGGGTTATGCAGACGCAGCCAAGGGTAACCCAGGATGACACGGTCCGACGAGGAGGGCAAGACATAAAGGGTCAGATCCTCCCGGTGGTTGCCCGAGATGATGATGGGGACTGGCTTAGTGCGATGCGTCACTGTTCCCAGAGGAGAGTGAAACAGAGTGACCAAGTTAAGGGGGGTTGACAGTGGTTGGCACGGTATGCCCAAACGGGTCGCCAGGCTTTTAGAGATGAAACTCTGCTCTGCCCCAGAATCCACCAGTGCTTGTGTGAAATGCCTGGTGGGGTTGTGGCAGAAACGTATGGGCAGTGTGCATGATGATAGGGGATTTGGCCGGTTAGAGTCCGCGAGACCCCCTACAGTGACTAGCGGACCCCCTCGTCTGGGTCTAACTGGGCACTGCTCCACGGCTTGCTGGTTGCCTCCACAATACATGCAGAGACCCCGCTTCTGTCGGTGTTGTCTCTCCGCTAGAGGGATCCTGGTGCGCCCGATTACCATAGGCTCTGGTTCCTCGGCGGACCCCGAAGCGGGTAACGCCAGGGGGCGGAACTGAGGAGCGCGGAAGGAGAATCCGCACGAGTGGCGGACAGACTTCCGCCCGGCGGTCCGCTCCCGCAACCTGTTGTCCAAGCTAATTGTCAAAGAGATTAGCTCGGACAGCCGCCCAGGGAGGTCCCAGCTGGCCAATTCGTCCCGCAGACCAGAGCTGAGGCTATGGAGGAAAATGCTGCAGAGAGCTGCCTCTCCCCAGCCAACCTCCTCCACTGCCACCCGGAAGTCAACAGCGTGGTCCGCCGCCGATCGGCCTCCCTGTTGAAGACTAAGGAGCCGGTCGGCGAGGACGCTGTCACAACGCAAGTGGTCAAAAACCTCGAGGAAATTCAGCACGAACTGGCTATAGGAGAGGTTTGCGTAGTTGGGCTTCGACATGACGGCGTAAGCCCAAGCTAACGCTCACCCCTCCAAGAGGTTAGCCATGTAGCCAATTCGGCTGTGGTCTGAGGGAAAATCCCCGGGAACGCGCAAGAACACCGACTCACACTGCAGAATAAACCCCTGTGCCCCACCGAGCTTCCCATTGAAGCAAGCGGGGGTCGGGATAGGTGTGAGCCGGGTCGGCGTTCCCGAGCTAGGCTGGCCAGCCGTGGAAGGAACCCGATCCGAGGCGCCTTGAGGGACCGGGGGAAACGCCTGCTGGGGATCCAGGCGGTCTAACCGGTGAGTAATCTTGGTTAATTGATTGAAAATGATTTGTTGTTGGTAAGCAATCATATCCACCCGAGCCTCGAGGGTGGAAAAACGGCGTGCGAGCCCGCTGTCCGCTGGGCCGCTTTGCTGGAGCCATACTGACATATTATTCGGCCCACGAAACACGCACGCAGGCTCAGGCAGATTTGAAAGCTTTATTATTTAACCAGTGTAATGTGTATGGATGCGTGTGTGAGGAATAAGAGTGTATTGTGGGTGAAGGATGCAGGCCAGGACAGAGCAGCACGCCGTACAGCCAGGCAACCCTACGAGCGAGAAGAGAACAGGGGTTAGCTGGGCAAACCACACGGGAGAGTAATGAGGTTATGTGCTTACTTGCAGTAACTGTGGTGGCTGGCGTTGGCAAGATCCTGAGCCTGGAAGACAGCGTCCTGCTGTGCGTCCGAGGAGGAACAGCGAGGCGAGGAGGAGAGTGTCCGCCGCCGGGAGATCCACCTGTGCACAGGGGAAGGCTGACAGGAACAGGTGAGACAATAAATGACAGCTTACGTGTCCAGAAGACGGTCAGCAGGCCTGGAGGAAAGGAATCTGCTGAAGGTTTGAGTACGCAGGGAGACAGACGGCTCCAGGCCGAAGCTCAGGGCAAGGTGGAATAAGTAGCTGCGCGCTAACGAGGTGCAGGTGTGCGCGCAGCTGAGGTGGATGCCCATGAGTGGCGAGTGGTGACACATACTGTAGAAAGATAATTTAATTAATGGATTACATTACGGGCTTATTAATGTCAGGATGAAAACAGACTGTTTCAGAGCTTTTAGAATATGTTCAGTCTGCTTTATCGAGCCCAGTCCCAGCAAAAAAAATGCCTTACCGTAGCCTCAAAGAAACCTTTGATTAGTGGAGTGAAAAACAAAGTAAGGGGAAAAAAAAAACATAAGGAAAAAAATGAACAAAAAGGTCAGTGACAGACAAGAGTGGGAGTTGAACTGGTGCGTTTTTGCTGCAACAGCTGTGTAAGTAACCATCCACCATCCCACCAACCAAATGAGCATTGGGAAAGCAAAGTAAAAGATGCGTTGTTGTGTGCAGGCGCGGTGAGGACTGCGCAGTGAGTGAATTTGTTAAAACATAGCAAGGCACCTTTTTTTTAATTTAACGTGGAAATGTGGGCTGCACGCTGCACGGCCACTGCACGGTGGCGCAGTGGTTAGCACTGCGGCAGCACAGTTTACCCTTGGCTGGGGGATCGTGGGTTCGATCCCAGCCCCCGACCAACAGTGATCTGTGTGGAGTTTGCATGTTCTCCCCGTGTATGCGTGGGTTTACCCCAGGATTTCTCCGGTTTCCTTCCACATGCCAAAAAAAAACATGCAGGTTAGGTTAATTGGAGACTCTAAAGTGGCCCTAGGTGTGAATGTGTGTGTGAATGGTTAAGGGATAGCGCTGTATCGTGGCTGCTTCATCCATCCAGGTGGTGGATGACCCTCAATTTCCCCTCTGGGTATCAATAAAGTATACTAAATCTAAAAAAAAAAAAAAATGTATGTTTTTAGAGAGGTGGGAAAATATTTATTAGATATGTTTTTTACTGAGACCGGTTTGGCTTTATTCTGTCTTGAGAGCTCTTATTGTGGGAAAAATCTGAAGACAATCAACATGATATTGTCAGTAATTTCCTTATTTTGGAATGAGAGTTGGCAACACTGCATAAAGCTGTCCATGTTTATCTTACCTTTATAATATGGATTTAATCCGATTTGCAGTGATCTAAAGAAAATGTCTATTATCCACAGTCCAAATGTCTGCTGTGACAGACATGATCCAGGCCCTCAAATTCCTTTTTTGAATAAATAATCTTTATCCTGGTAGCAAGTAAATGCATTTTAATTTCAGTGGATCACAGTCCAGCTGTCTGATGGAATCAGACAGCTGTCTTCAATCTTTAATTACGTATCTGGCAATCAGGTTTAATTCTTGCTGAGTCACAAACTGTCCAGATGCATAACTGTGCTTGAAATCCAGCTGTCGCTGTTGAGACAAGAGTATTTCCACTTTACATCCAGCTGTGGCTGTTCAGAATACAGTAGATGCACTTCACGGTGTTGTTAGCATGGCATAGCACTAGCTTTGTTGGAGCTGAAGATTGTCGTAAGTCTCAACCGCGCTTTACTTTGCAACCCACTAATATGCTTTTGTCTTTAACTGCAACAAAGAAAAATAATTTGTCTGTTTCCACAAAAACAAAGTAGTTTCATCTTTTCCTCCGCTCAGTAATTAAGACTCAGGCTCTTTGCAACAGGTCACGTCGACTGACAGCTGCATCAGCTACGGTGGGGTCAGTTTGTATATTCATTTATTTATGCTAAAAATGTCTATCCATATTAATGAATTGAGTAACGGGTAACGCATCTGAAGCATCTAAGCGGGGGGAAAAAACGAGAAAAGCCCAAGGCGCTGTCAGGTGACACTGACGAGTGGGGGGAAACAGTACTCACATTGTATGACAGGGCAATCCGAGGAGGGTGACAATCCAATAATCCGGCAAATGACAAGTGAGCAAACAGAGCTTAAATAATACTGGACATAATCAGCTGAATGAACCCAGGTGTTGAGAGTGTGTGTGAATGTGCATGAGCTAAGTGCTAACAGGTGGAGTGTGAGTGTGTGCGTATGTGTGTGGGCTGACCTGAGCAGAGAGGGTGACGCAAAGACAGATTGGAATCACCTGTCAGGCACTGACAGGAGAGGGGGGAGTGGCTGCCTGTCACAAAATAAATAAAAACACAACCAAAAGTAGACTAAGGAATAATTACAAATAACTCAAAAGATAACCAAATGACCAAGAGCAAAAAACAGACAAATAAAAAGACACCAACCTACAAGAGAGCATGGAAAAACAATGAAACACAATATGGAACTCAAAAGGCATCATAAAACACAGATAAGGATGAAACAGGAAAAAAGCCATGAAGCTGTGCTCGGAAGAAGCCCAAGCCCAGTTCATGACAAGCACATCCTTGGTTTCCTCGTGAGCTCCTGTCAGTAGGACCACGATTTTAAAACATGCCACTAAAACAGCATTAAGCAATGTGATTCTGATCACAGCCCTCGCTTTTCTGATCAGAAGTGTATTGTCAGAAAATGCATGATAATACCAATCGGCATGAGATTGTGTGCTGCCACACCTCTTTGAAATGAGCCTCCTCCTCCCAGTGCAAAGCCTGCGCACTGTCTACAGGTAATTAGATGGCGTGATACAAAGCGTAAAAAGTTGAAATGTGCTGACAGAAACTAACAAAAGCACTGGCATAAGGTGGGAAGCACACTGCAAAAACACACTGTTGATCCTCATGATAGGGCCCACAGTCTTACAGAGAAATGGTGCCTTTTACAGCCTATAGATTTACGCTTTGATTTCTGCAATTATTATGAGGAAATGTTTCTTGTCTTGGTGAGGTTTAACCGTAATGCTACAGAAACTACTGGATATGTGGAACAGTTTGTCTATACTGAAGAAGTTTCATTTTTTGTGTGTTATCTTGCTATTTTTATATGTAAAAGTAATGATTTTTCTTTAACACACTGCACAGACTTATGAGAAAAAGAGTACTTTATTCAAGGTCATAGCCCTTATACTTGACTGCATGTCAAATGCTGTAAGCCGACGAGTCACACACTGGACAGCGATAAAGAAGTTTGCACCTGGGTCTAGTTCAAAAGGACTTGAGCCAACTTCATTCAGTACAGAAACTGAGAGTGAGCAGAAATTATTCAAGCTTGTAGTTAGCTCATTTGGAAACAAGAAAAGACTGCACTCTGCCATGCTGCTATGCTGTAGTTCTTGGTGCAGCATGATACATACAGTGGTATGAAAAAGTGTTTGCCCCCTTCCTGATTTCTCATTTTTTTTGTATGTTTGTCACATTTAAATGTTTCAGATCATCAAACAAATTTAAATATTAGACAAAGATAACACAAGTAAACACAAAATGCAGTTTTGAAATGAAGAATACTGAGTACTAATACTGAATAGTAATACTGAATACTGTGGGTGTTTATATATTTACATATTTTTTCCATCTAGCTACAATGCTCTGCACTGTGTGTTCATATATTCATATATTTATTCCATCCAGCTACAATGCTCTGCACTGTGTGTCTGTGTGTGTGTGTATATATATATATTTTATAGTAATACGTACATATGTACAGTATATTAGCTGCTCTTGCTTGCTTGTTTTTTTCTTGCCTTCTGATTGTTGCTCTGAGTGTTGCTATCCCTGTGCTGTTGCAATCCTGGAATTTCCCCGTCGTGGGACTAATAAAGGCTTATCTTATCTTATCTTATCTTATCTTAAGATGTTTATTATTAAGGGAAACAAAACAAAACCTACATGGCCCTGTGTGAAAAAGTGACCCCCCCCCCCGTCCCCCCGCTAAAACATAAATTAACTGTGGATTATCACATCTCTGGAAAGCTGAGTTCATTTCTCTAGCCACACCCAGGCGTGATTACTGCCACACCTGTTCTCAACCAAGAAATCACTTAAATAGGACCTGCCTGACAAAGTGAAGTAGACCAGAAGGTCCTCATCAGCATAATGAGATCCAAAGAAATTCAGGAACAAATGAGAAACAAAGGAATTGAGATCTATCAGTCTCGAAAAGGTGATAAAGCTATTTCTAAAGCTTTGGGACTTCAACGAACCACAGTGAGAGCAATTATCCACAAATGGTGAAAAGATGGAACAGTGGTGAACTTTCCCAGGAGCGGCCGGCCAATCAAAATTACTCCAAGAGCGCAGCAGCAACTCATCTTAGAAGTCACAAAGACATCACAACAACATCCAAAGGACTGCAGGCCTCATTTGCCTCAGTTAAGGTCAGTGTGCATGACTCCACCATAACAAAGAGACTGGGCAATAATGGCCTGCATGGCAGAGTTCCAAGACAAAAACCACTGCTGAGCAAAAAGAACATAAAGGCTCTTCTCAGTTTTGCCAGAAAACATCTTGATGATCCCCAAGACTTTTGGGAAAAATACTCTGTGGACTGATGAGACAAACGTAGAACTTTTTGGAATGTGTGTATCCCATTATATACAGTGTAAAAGTAACACAGTATTTCAGAAAAGGAACATCATACTAAGAGTAAAATATGGTGGTGATAGTGTGATGGTCTGGGGCTGTTTTGCTGCTTCAGGACCTAGAAGACTTGCTGTGGTAAATGGAACCATGAATTCTGCTGTCTACCAAAAAATCAAGCAGGAGAATGTCCAACGATCTGTTTGTGACCTCAAGCTGAAGCACACTTGGGTTCTGCAACAAGACAATGATCAAGAACACACCATCAAGTCCACCTCTGAATGGCTTAAGAAAAACAACATGAAGACTTTGGACTGGCCTAGTGAAAGTCCTGACCTGAATCTGATTGAGATGCTGTGGCATGACCTTAAAAAGGCAGTTCATTCTCAAAAACCCTCCAATGTGGATGAATTACAACAATTCTGCAAAGATGAGTGGGCCAAAATTCCTCCACAGCACTGTAAAAGACTCACTGCCAGTTATCGCAAATGCTTGATTGCAGTTGTACTACTAAGGGTGGCCCAACCACTAGTTAGGTTTAGGGGGCAATCACTTTTTCACACAGGGCCATGTAGGTTTGGATTTTATTTTCCCTTGATAATAAACACCTTCATTTAAAAACTGCATTTTGTGTTTACTTGTGTTATCTTTGTCTAATATTTAAATTTGTTTGATGATCTGAAACATTTACTGTAAGTGTGAAAAACATACAAAAAATGAGAAACCTGGAAGGGGCAAAAACTTTTTCACACCACTGTATATAAGGGGTCAGAATGTCAGCACTTTCAACATTTCTCATTGAAGAACTGGCAGCAAGTGTTAAATTAGGCAAAATTAATGGTGCAGAAAACTGAGATTATACTGTTGTTCCTAGACCACCTATAGAGTATTCTTGATACAAATGCAATGTCCACTAATAGACTCATATTTCTATCTATCTATCTATCTATCTATCTATCTATCTATCTATCTATCTATCTATCTATCTATCTATAGTTAGTTTTAACTAACTATAGTTAGTTATCTAGCTAGTTATCTAAGTTAGTTTTCTTTTCTTTATTTATTTTATTTAATATGGACATAACAAATTACATTAGTGTAATCACAAGGAGAGACCAGATGTTTTGCATAGGTGTATATAGCACAAGTGCTAATTCTCAACACCAGTCCATAGGTGGCTTATATAGGTCATAAATTAGGCTGTACAAACAAAATTTACAAGTTAATTAAAAATACAAATTATAAATAGAGCAAGAGATCCATGATCACAACAAACACAATTCAGACTAGACATGCACACATTGCTGGTGGGATTTTAGCCAATCTTTAGCACCTCTGTTGAAGAGGTTGGCATTTGTCTCCAATTTTAAGTGAGTTGGCAGCGAGTTCCATAAGTTTGCCCCTTTTTATGGAGAAAGCAGACTGACCAAATGAAGTTCTAGACATGGTGACAATACAGCCACCGTTGATGGAAGCTCGTGTGCATGCTCTGCTAGAGCTCGAGCGTCTAGCCACCAAACCAGAGAAAGGAGGTGAAACAAGATTCTATAGACATTTAAAAACCAGTCTGATATTACAGAAGATAATAAAATTTTCAAAAGTAAGAAGATTGTGCTTGACTAAAATACCACAGTGATGCCACCGCATTGGTTTGCGGTCCAAGATTTTTATAGCCTGTTTATATATTGCAGTTATGGGTTTTAGTGTAATTTGAGATGTTTGTGACCAAGATGTGATACAGTATGACAGATGTGAAAGAATCATCGCGTGCATATATGTATGAGCAGTTCTGAATGACAAATCCCTTCTAATGAGACGGAAGCAATTTAAATTGGGTTTGACCTTCTTACAAATGTAATGCACCTGCTTGTCGAATCGCAGGTTCCTGTCTAGAATGATCCCTAAATACTTGACCTCATTCACTTCAGTAAGCACCTCATTTCCAATTTTAACATCAAAAACATCATTCATGGGCCTGTTTCTAATAGCGATACACATAGCAACAGTTTTTTTTGACATTCAAGGTTAAATGCGACAACACAAGCCATTTAGAGATGTTCTGTAAAACCTGGGTCAGGTGCTCAGCTGCCATGCTAGCCGTTTTGACAGACAGATAGATTACGGTGTCATCAGCATACATCTGGCAGTTGGCACCTGAGCAACTATCGGGCAAGTTGTTGATGTATATTGTGAACAGCAATGGCCCTAGTATAGATCCTTGTGATACTCCCATGTTATTTGTGAGCAGCCCAGATTTCTCCCCATTGACCTTGACACATTGTTCTCTCCCCTCCAGGTATGACCTAAACCACTGTATTGCCTCAGTTGAAATCTTGAGGTCTTTTGTGGCCCTAACATGTCCAGTTTTAGCTCCTGCTCCACAAAACTGAATTCCAAGTTCTGTATTTTAAGAAATCCAAACAATAAACATTGTATCAATTAAGTGTATTTTGTGTACGTAAAATAATAAATAAAATGATAAAATGGATAAAGATAAAATAAAAAGCAATATATGTTTTATTATTTATGATAAAACATTATTTGAACTACAAGACAAAGTTGGCACATCGTTTTTCATTTTGAATTCTAAACATATAGAACTCAAATTTACATTGATACAACTGTGGGTGATTTTCTTCAGTTTGAGTTGGCCACAAAATTCAGACATGTAAAGTGGGACGTTTTCTTAACCTTTTTACATGTAGCAACCCGAGACTGTAGCACCTCATATGGACTTCATGTTGCCATAGCTAAGATCGTCACAGTTTATCAGAAGCCAGTAAAAGCAAGACTCAAAATGCTTTAAACCACAATAATATGCAGCATAATCTGTTGTAACTCTATTCTGTAAAAAGTTTTTTTTTTTATGCCCTAATATAAATCTTTTGAAATTGTTTTAAATACAGTAAAGTCTTTGGTGAGGAATGATTTTAGCAAGTGTACATTGCCTCAAGTCCTGAAAATTTTCTAGGGTGGAAAAATAACCATGGGGCACTGGCATAACAGCAGAGGGAGTAAAGGACTCCTTTGTTAGGTCAGGAATCGACTGTGTCGCTGTCACATCCAATAATTTGCTCCTGAGGCTCATGAACTTGGCAGCATTCCTATTCCAGTCTGTTTGGTAATTAATAAATGGCCTCTTAGTCCCACAGGGCTATATTTACATAACCACACAGACTATCCTTGGACTCTAGTGGGACAGGATCAGCAATTACAGCATTCTGATGGCACACTGATTTGGGGAGGTGAGATGTGCTATGTGCTGCTTTCCTTAGAATTCAAGTGGTTAAAATGGTGTGTCCCAGGGAGAAAACTTTATTTGCAGAGTAGCTGATTTCATCTGTAACCACTGAACCATGCAAGATGCCACGAGTTTGAAAAGACAATACTTGGACAAAACTTCTTCTTTTCCCTTCATATTCTTTAATTGACAGGTGGGTCAAGAGGGGTTTGCCATTTTCTGCAGCTGAGAAACTGTCAGAATGAAGGCACTTCAGCTGTTTCGCTGATCTGGAGAAGGTCATGTGGATTTGATGTCCTCAACAGTTTCTATTCCTGTCTCAGTCAAAAGTGCCTCAGACAACTCTGGCGTTTTCTAAATTCACCGGCTAATGTGAAATTTTAAGAGATGTTAAATGCAGAGAAAGCCTCATTCCATGTTAGCATTTCCACCCTGGTGACCTGGTAGCTGTAGAATTCAGTTTCATATTGCATTGATCTTCTTCAAAGCAATGCTATTTCTGGCTTCATTTATACTTGATTCTGCTGAAGGCAGTCAGGATGTGTCTTTTACAATTTACAGTATAGTCTGCTGTAAAATCTATCTAGTTTGTTGGTATATTATAAAGCCAATTATTTACTGTTATCATATCCTGTTCAGTTGTGGCCTAATTGATAAAGCATCCACCCCACAACCAGGAGGTTGGGAGTTCAACCCCCGACCAGGTCATACTAAAGATCATATAAAAATTGTACTTCCTGCCTTCTAGCTTGGTGCTCAGCATAATAGAATGGGAGAAGGAGAAGTTGTTTGTGGCAGCGACCCCTCTGATTCTAGATGTGATTAACATTGTAGATAGGAGAAACATAATCTCGTTCTACTGTAGGCCTACATGATTGGCTGTATGGACTGAATGATGATAAACAGGGCTTCTTCTTCTATCAGCCCTAAACATCAGTTTAAAATGAGTTACATCTGAGACTTATTTCTTTGGTTCATAACAGACAAGATTAGTTACCTATAAGTGCCACTAGCAGTAGTAAAATGCTGAATGCTACCATTTAAAGTCCTATTCATTTTTGGGGATGTTCACCCCTTTACTTTTTGGGACTGGAGGGTGGGCTAATGTGCCTTGTTGTGTGCACTGGGTTGTTGTTCTAACTTCTGTTTTGACTTTTTGATGGGCATCTGCTGGACTGCTTTTGGTCTAGCCCTTCACTCAGGACGTGTTTGCCATGGGAAACTCTACCAGGGGCAAGCTGCTGCCGACATATACAGATCTGGAAAAAAAATAACACATCACTGCAAAATCTTTCCTAAATTAGCAACTCATGTATGGCAGTCATTCAGTTTGAGTATCTGTTTAATTCCAGCACAATGGCACTTGAATCTACCCAAAGATATACTGATTAGATGATCATCTAAGCATGGTAAGACACATAAATGTCACGAACTGAGTCTGATCAGCTCGCCTAGTTACGGCGCCTAGTTACGGCTGCCGTGTCATTGTGATACCCTTACATAGCGTGCCAATGTCAAGTCAAATTCCTCGTGTGTTTTTTACATGCTTGGCAATAAAGCTTTTTCTGATTCTGATTCTGATTCTGATGTTCTGCCGGACTCAGTCTTGTGGCTCTTTCCCTGCATTCGTATATATTTATCTGTTGTATTTCTTGTGCCTTTTTGAGTTGTTACACTGCTTCCTTTTTTCTGTTTATGTTTCAGTTTGTATTTACTATGTACTGCTTTATTTGTGTCTCTTATCTAATCAGTATTTGGTTGTGTTTGTATTTATCTGGGGGGCTGACAGCTGTCAGTCATTATTTCCGGGTTTTGTGCTCTGTGGGGCCGCTGTCAGCCTGCCCGCTCCTCCCTCATTTCTCATCACTATCAGCTGGTCCCAATTACTTGTTATTGTCCGCTTCTCCTGCTCAGGTGAACCCACACCTGTGATTACTCATGTCATTATTCCATTCACTATTTAAGCTCTGTTCACCTTATCACTGCGGCTAGATTGAATGTACTAATCCTGGTGATTCTCTGAATTACCCTCCCTCTTATGATCACTCCGATCAGCTCCTCATCTCCTCCTGAGACAAGCGGGCTCAGGAGTGCATCCCTGTGTAAGTTATCCTTGCTTTGCATTTTGTGTTTTTGCGCTATTTTGGACTCCTATGTTCTTTTCTTTAATAAACTGCACAAACACCATTCAGCGCCTGGGTTTGTCTCTCTGCCCCGAAGGGGTACTCATGACAGAATCTAGCCACCAGTAAAAAAAAAAAAAAAAAAAAAAAAAAAAAACAGCTCTGGTGTTTGTGTTTTTTCACTTTTTTGTGTTTTTTCACCCACCTGTTTTTTGGAGCTCATTATGTTTCTGGCTCGTCGGCCTCATCCAATCAAAGGAGGATTGGCACCAGGGGCTCCAAGCCTGGAAGAGGAGTGGGCGAAGCTCTCGAAACCCGAGGACCCAAGAAGGTATGGGAATGTTTGTACGGAGCAGTGAGAATCCTGGAAGCACACCCTGGCCTGTGGAGATATTCTGAGTTCTCAGAGCTGTTATCCACAGTGTCTGCACTCCTGCAATCATTTCCTGAGAATAAGATCGTTTTCGGCAGAGCCGAAGTGGAGGCACTCCACACTGCAGAAGCCCATCCTCTCTCCCGGTCCAACAGCTCCAGCTCCTAAGAAACAGCATCATCCTGCATCAGACCGCCAGAGGAAGCCCTCCTCCTCTTCAGCAGCCATTCCCCGGATGTCAAGCCTGATAATTCCCGTGGCAGAGCCTCTCTCCCCTCTCTCTTCTCTGGCTGTCTTGTCAGAGACAAGACAGCCATGCTCTCTCTGCTTCTGCCACAACTCCCGTCACCTCAATGCTCCCTCTGCTGCTAAGAGGTCCTCCAGGGTTTCTCCGGTTACACCCACTTCTGTGTCCACAGGAGTGGCAACCCCAAAATCCACTGAGGGGCCCAGGGTTACCACCACTACAACACCACAATCTGGGACTGCAGACAAGTGCTATTCCATTCTATTCCATCCTATAATTATATGCCTTGTCTGTCTTCTGGGAAAGAGACTCAGGTTAAGCAGTCCCCTGAGCTCTCTCCTCCTGCTGCAATTGTTCAGACCCCACCTATCCTCTCCGTGTCTCCCCCATCTATCCCTGAGTGTCCATCAGTTCCAGAACTGAGCCGTCGGATGATGGAAGAGCCGGTGGCCCTGGAGGACCCGACCTCAGAACCAACACAGAGCTGACCCCCAACTTCCATGTCTGAGGAGCCTCCAGCATGGGTCATGGCAGCTGGTGCGACAAAGACTGTGAGTACCATCATGTCTGCTGTGAAGGCCTCCACAGCAGAGTCAGCAACTGAGCTGGACCTCCAGAGGACCGAGCCCGAGGAAACGCCATTGCCTGGATTGTCGGCGTCCTGGATGGCGGTGGAGCTCGAGCTTAAGCAAGTGCTCTCCTTTGTCTTCCTGTTGTCTGTTTTAGAGCAATCTTGCCTGGCTCTTGGTGAGGAGAGCCAGTTGCATCCACCTGCTGCACCTGAGCTTGCCTCACCAGGCTCTGCTGCTGCCGGTGACCCTGAACCCTCTTCTCTATGTGTGTCTGAGCTTTCTCCCAGGGTCACTGGAGGCGAACCAACACTGCCAGAAGTCTCCTTGGGTCCGGTCTCGCTGCTGGAGGTCACCCTGGATCCATATCCCCCTGTTGAGGTCGTCGTGGGTGTTTCGTCCCAACCAGGGACCTCCGTGGGTGCAGCTCTGACCTAGGCCGAGTGTCCGTAGATTCAGCTTCCCCTCTGCCTGAAGCTGTCATCTGGGTTCCACCTACTTGGTCTGAGTCCTCGTGGTTGCTGAGTCCCGGTCGAGGATCCTCGTGGGTGCTGCACCCCAGCATTAATCTGACGTGGGTGCTGCGCTCCAGTATGGGCCTGCCATGGGCGCTACTAAAAAAGCCCAGGGCCCACTGTGGGTGCAGCATTGGCCCAGTCCGGGTCCACCGAGGGTGCAGCGTTGGCCCAGGCAGGGCCCACCGAGGGTGCTGCAATGCTCCAGCCCGGAGCCACCTGAGGGTGCTGCAGTGCTCCAGCCCAGAGCCACCACGGGTGCTGCAAAGCTCCAGCCGGGAGCCACTGCAGGTGCTGCTAGGCTCTAGCCCGGAGCCAATGCGGGTGCTGGAATGCTCCAGCCTGGAGCCACCGCGGGTGCTGCCATGCTCTAGCCCGGAGCCACTGCGGGTGCTGCAATGTTCCAGTCCAGAGCCACCATGGGTGCAACAATTCTCCAGTCCAAGACCACCGTCATGGTCCTTCTCTCTCCTCAGCCAGACGCCATTGTGGTCCCTCTTCCTCCTCAGCAAGGCGCCATCGGGCTTCCTCTTCATTCTCAGCCAGACAATGTCATGATTCCCCCTCCTCGGCTCTCCTCTCCATTATTGGGTCTCCCAGTGGGGAAGTCGCCTTCCGGGCCACCTCTCATTTGCAGGTGGCTAAAGAACTCAGACCGGCCACCTGAAAGACTGAGCCGTCATGTCGGGTGGTCCATATTCTCCTGTAGGCCACCCGACTCGTACCCGATTCGTACTCGACTGAATTATCCGCCTTCTGATGATAACTCGGATCAGCTCCTCATCTCCTCCTGAGTCAAGCGGGCTCAGGAGTGCATCCCTGTGTAATTATCCTTGCTTTGCATTTTGTGTTTTTGCGCTATTTTGGACTCCTATGTTCTTTTCTTTAATAAACTGCATAAACACCATTCAGCATGTGGGTCTGTCTCTCTGCCCCGTAGGGGCACACATGACAATAAAAGCTGTGAATAAAAATCAGAGTTATTACACAAATACAGATTTATATATATATATATATATATATATATATATATATATATATATATATATATATATATATATATATATATATATATATATATATATAATTTAAAACATAAGTATTTTAAGGTTTAAGAATTAACATGAATTTGTTTTCTTTGCATTATTTGATCTAAAAGCAGCATTTTTTTGTTGTTATTTTGGCCAGTTGTCATTTTCTGTAAATAAATGTTCAAAATGATGATATTTTGACTTGGAATTAAGGTGAGTTGTTTTCAGTAGGCTAGAGAGTAAAACAAAATTGCTGATTGTATCCAAACACATAAGCATAAATAGTAAAATGGGATAAGATGATCTTTTTGCAGTGATGTCTTAAATGTTTCCAGAGCTGTAGCTCCTGGGATCATGAGGGCACACAACCCCCTCCACCACAATAAGGTGGTGATCCAAAGAGGAGGTTCTCAAATTTTGTCGAATATTAATTGTTTTAATGGCCGTAGATGGAAAATTTGAAACATTACAACTACACATTTTTGCAAAATCATTAAATTGCAAAGTTCTGTGTATTGATAATGTGTGTACCTGCACTCATTTATTCAAGATTCAAGATTCAGAGATTAATTTGTGAATACTACTATACATACAGGACATACAGGAGAACTGAAATGACATTTCTCTCTCTCTTCAGTGGTGTCCACAATATAAAAAAGAAAAAGGAATAAGGCTGGAAAAAACAACACCAGTCTATGTACAGTAATGCAACCCTTAGTGCAAATGGTGACAAAAGATAGACCCAGACCTCCCATAGTGAAAATAAAGATAAACGACTAACGATGATGAATCCCAGCAATCTTATATAAACAAAACTAGAGAAGTAATACCCATAGTTGCAGATCAATCTGGTAGTGTAGGTGCAGATAGTAACAAATAGGACTGCACATGATCATTATTGCAGTGACAGACAAACAGCAGCAGATATGGCATTTGCGCAAATGGTTGCAGTTAAAATGCAGAGAAATACAGCAGCAAATGTATTATTGTTGGTGTGCCAGTCTTTCTGTGAGGTAGCTGAGGTAGTTATTGTGTGGGTGGGTGTGTTACGTTCTGGGGGGGGGGGGGGACAGAGTTCAGGGTCCTGATGGCCTGATAAACGAAGCTGTTTAGCAGTCTGGTGGAGCGGGCCCTGAGGCTCCGGTACCTTTTCCCCAAGAGCAGGGGGTTGAAGAGGTAGTGTGAGGGGTGGGAGGTGTGACACCTCGCAGGTGAGGTGGGTGCGGGTGAGGTGGGTGAGGTAAATGTCTGAAAGGGGGACAGAGGGACCACCTCCTCTGTGGGTGAGGTGGGTGAGGTAGATGTCTCAAAGGGGGGCAGAGGGACATGGATGATCTTGTTGGCTGCTTTCACTGTGCGTTGTAGTGCCTTCTGGTAGGAGGTGGTGCAGCTTCCATACCATACCGTGATGCAGCTTGTGAGGATGCTCTCTATGGTGCCCCGGTAAAAAGAGCACATGATGGTGGGTGGGACTCGTGTTCTCTTCAGTTTGCAGAGGAAATAGAGGCAAGTTTGAGCCTTTTTGGCCAGTGATGAGGTGTTGTTGGACCAGGAGAGGTCCTCAGAGATGTGCACCACCAGGAACTTGGTTCTGCCCACCCTCTCCACAGCTGCACCATCGATGATCAGAGGGGGGTGCTGTGTGTGACCCCTCCCGAAGTCGACCACAATCTCCTTGTTTTTTCCATGTTCAGGAAGAGGTTATTGTCTTTACACCACTGGAACAGTTGGCTCACCTCATTTCTGGAGTTGGCCTCCTCGTTGTTAGTGATGATGCCCACCACCGACGTGTGATCTGCAAACTTGATGATATGGTTGGTGTTGTAGGCTTGTACGCAGTCATGGGTCAGCATGGTGAAGAGCAGCAGGATGAGCACGCACCCTTGTGGGGCCCCTGTTCTCAGTGTGATGCTCTTGGAGGCGTTGCTGCCGAACCACACGTTCTGTGGCTCCCCTGTGAGAAAGTCCAGCACCCGGTTACAGAGAGGTTTTAAATCCCAAGTGTCTGAGTTTTTGCATCAGGTGCTGGGGGATGATTGTGTTGAATGCTGAACAGAAGTCCAAGCACAGCATTTGCATGTAGGAGTTCTTTGAGTCCAGGTGGGTGAGGGCTGGATTGAGAGCAGCAGTGATGGCATCTTCTGTGGATCTGTTTGACCTGTATGCAAACTGAGATTGGTCGTGGGAGGGAGGTAGGATGGACTTGGTGTTCTGCATGACCAGTCGCTTGAAGCACTTCATTATGATGGGGCTCAGTGTTACGGACCGGTAATCATTGTATCTGGATGGGATGGGCTTGTTTGGGACTGGTATTATGGTGGCAATTTTGAAACATGTGGGGACAACAGCTTGAGTCAGGGAGATGTTGAAGATGTCGGCCAGGACATTCTTGAGCTCCTCTGCACACTCCTTCAGGATGCTACCCAGGATGTTGTCTGGACCAGTTGCCTTGCGTGGGTTGAAGCAGTCTTTCAGAGCATCAGAGGCTTCCTCTGACCACACACGTACCTGCTTAGTTAGTCAGTTAGTCTTATTGTTTTCACTCTGGGTTTGTATGCCGTCCTTAACAGAATGGTGATGTGATCAGAGAGACCCGGGGGGAAAGGGAGGTGGCTCTGGATGCTTTCTTGTGAGTCATGTACACCAGGTCCAGCAAATTGTCTTCTCTTGTTGGAAAGTCTATATGTTGGTGTAGGTTTGGTAGGAGGGCATTTAAATCTGCATGGTTGAAGTCTCCTGCTGGGATGAGGAATCTGTCTGGATGTGCTGTTTGTGTCTCACTGATGGCCTGATAGAGTTCTTTTAGTGCTTTTCTCCTCTCACAGGTGCCAGTGGGCGGGGGCGTACACGGTGGCTAGTAGGACAGAAGAAAATTCTCTCAGAATGTAAAAGGGTCAGCACTTGATGATCATAAACTCCACCAATGGAGAAAAGTGTTTCTGTACAACAGTTACATCTCTGCACCAGGTGTTGCTGATGTAAACACGCATGCCTCCAATCCTCCGGGTTTTCCCTCCTTCTGTGAGCACTCTGTCCCTGCGGTCGCATTTTAGCCCAGCTAACTGAATGGCAGAGTCTGTTATATGGTCAATTAAACTAAATTGTACTTGCTGTATCGGTGATGGCCAGCCATTGGGAAATCTTCCACCCAGAGTGGCCTTGCTTGGCATCTGTATTTGATTTGGTCTCATTGTGAGTGGCTATGATCCTCACTCAAGAATTTAAAATGCAGGTAGCAAATTGCTCTATGGATTAAAAATAGAGCAGATTTAGAGGCCACTCATAGATAATATTTTTCTGCTGAGCCATACTGATATTCAAAGATAATTGTTCAGAGTTGAAAAATGTTGATTGGAAAGGTTTTTTTAGACTCCTCATTCTGTAGATTTGATATGGGTCTGGGACTGGTGATGGTGATGAGTAAGTGCCAGCTCATATGGTCTCCCAACACACTGTGTGTCTTTGCGGTCATCATCATCAGAGTTAATACTGACAGTTCTACTGTCACTTACCACATTTCTTCATTAGTAGACTGACAAAATGTCACTGGCAGTGCTAAGACTGGAAGCATGTATCACCAGACTTAATATAACACTGCATACTCAAGCTGAAATGCAAAATAATAAGTGATGATTCTGCCACTTGTCAGTTTTATGGGAAATTATTTCATGCAGAAACAGTGGTCTGTTGGAGGTTTCAATCAGATCACCAATTACAAGTTTTAACATTGAAGGGCTGTCTAGCATGCTAAACTGTCTGGTCTATCTGTAATGCTGAGTACTGAAAAGCTCAAGTAGTTTCATGGCAGCAGATGTCTTGATGGCTGAAAGATTTGTAAAATGTCAAAACACACTTGCAAATACTCAGCCCAGACATGCATTATGATTATCAAGGCATTTTAAGGTCAATGTAAAGTAATGTAAAGAAGAGATAAAAACATCCCTGATAGAAAAAAATCATTTGACCTAGATCCAGCACAGTTCTGAAATGGGCTTGGGCCAAGATCTGGTTCAAAACTATATCTTGGAGATGTTGGGTCAAGTCCAAATGCAAGCAGTTAAACAGGTGTGACAGTAACATGAATATATCAGTTTAGAGTCAGATCGATCCCAGAGTCAGCTGCTATCTGGACTGAGTAATATATTTCACCAATTTAATATTAACATTTCTCTTTTGATTTGCCCTATTGATCTAATAGAAAGGGAGATAGGCGACGCCCCATACACCAAATGGTGTTCCACATGCTGTAGAAGGGAATTAACTAACTAACATTGATCTAATAACTTCTGAAATAGTGTTGAGGACTTTCCTTTGTCGAGTTGTGTTCATCTACAGTTTATTAGCAAGAATAAATCACACAGAAACCGAAGCATCATGGGGCCAAAGAAGGCACTGACAGCTGAGGAAGGCAATGGCATGCAAAAGTGAGATTCTTACCACCAGAACATCAAACTTGTATAAGAGCTAAATTTCGCAAGTTTAACCATCCAGACATTTGGTATTAAGCAACAAAGTGTAAATTTCGACATGAAGCAGCCAACACATTTCAGCACTAACCGGCTGATAAACAACAGGCTGAAGGTTCGATGCTTGGTGGCTGGAGTCATCAGTGCTCTTAATGATTGCTGACACTGACTTGATACTTGAGGCCTGCTGAAACAGACCTTTCCATGTTATCCAACAAATGTAATGTTCCTGGATGTTTTATGGTTTATTCCAGCTTCCTATGGAAGCAAGCACAAAAAAAGCACAGAAAATGCCTCTAACAACAGAGGATTAGAAGATATTGCAAATCGCTCAGTGAGAAGGGAAAGGGTATTTTAGAGACAGAAGATTTTCTTGCTCAGGATGATGATTGACTTGTCAGACGATTTAAGTTTCCATAGACAGTCCTTGTGGAACGTATTTTGGACATAAAATATGTACTTGTCGAGTCTAATAAAAAAAAAAAATCTTCCGGCGCCACACGGGTCGGCCGCCCTTTGCAACAGCGGCTCAATTCTGAGTCTTTTTTCCCTCCCTCTCTCTTTTTGATCCGTTTTTTTTTTCACTCCATTCATATCACGGACACACAGATCGTCCCAAATGTCTCCTGAGCCGGTGGACGGAGCGACTGTTTATAGCAGGAGATGATACAGCAGGGAGGAGCTGCTAGCACTCAACCGCCACCCAGTGCTAACGGAAAAACTCGACATACCGAGAGAACTGAGGCCGTGGCTGCCGGGCTGGAGTAAGGCGGAGGACAAAAAATATAAGGTACAGACCCTCGCTTCCATCTATTGTCATGGGGAATGTACGGTCGTTACTGGGAAAGGTAGATGAGCCAGCGGCTATCTCCCGCTACGATAGCATATACCGGGAATGCTCTCTCCTTTTGTTTTCTGAGACATGGCTAACTGAACTAGCAGCAGATGCTAACATTGAGCTGGAGGGTTTCCACATGATATGGGCAGACCGAACACCAGACAGTGGCAAAGCAAGGGGCGGTGGAGTGATAATGTATGTTAACAACAACTGGTGCAGACCGGGACATATCACTGTTTAACGACACTGCAGCAAAGACATTGAGTTGCTAGCTGTTAGCATGCGGCCTACATATCTCCCGAGAGAATACTCACACGTGATCTGCATTGTTGTTTATGCAAATCCGACGGCGAACGCTGGGACAGCACGTGACGTCATCCATTCAGTAACCAACAGGCTGCAGACAGAACACCCAGATGCTCTTCTCCTCATCTCAGGCGATTTCAACCATGTTTCACTATCTCCCATTCTACCCACGTTTACCCAGTATGTCACATGCCACACTAAAGACAATAAAACACTGGACTTATTCTACGCAAACACTAAGGAGGCGTACACCTCATCACAACTCCCCCCACTCGGGAGATCGGATCACAACTTGGTTCATCTCTGGCCGGTGTACAAACCCCTAGTGCACAGACAACCTCCGGCCTTGCGCACAGTGAAGTTATGGTCTGAGGAGGCAATGGACACTCTAAAGGGCTGTTTTGAAGCCACCGCCTGGAAGCAGCTCTGCGATCCACATGGTGAGGACATCGATGGCCTCACTCACACCTCCACGGACTACCTCAGCTTCTGTGTGGACAAATCCGTTCCCACCAAGACCATACGGTGTTGCTCAAACAACAAACCCTGGATCAACCCTGAGATAAAAACACTTTTGAGAGAGAAGAAGAGGATCTTAAGGTCGGGGAACAGGGAGATGCTGAAGTCCGTACAGAGGGAGCTGAGGCGAAAGATCAGAGAAGGCAAGGACAGCTTCAGGAAGAAGATGGAGGACAAGCTGCAACAGACCGACATCAGCGAGGTTTGGAGAAACCTCAAAACCATCTCTGGGCTCCAGAATACCTCCCACCAGGCCACGGGGGGCAGGGAGTGGGCGAACAATCTGAATCTATTTTTCAATAGGTTTGACCAACCGCCCTCCCCCCTGACTGCACAACAACCACTGCTGCCTGTAAAGACATCAAGTCCTGCTGCCCACTCCCCACTCCACCAACAACCCCCCACTCCCAACACACAACCCCCCATCCTGACCCTAACCAAGACCCAGGTGAGGACGGAGCTGAGGAAGTCAAGGCGAGGAAGGCGTCGGGACCGAACGGCATCAGCACAAAGCTCCTCAAGTCCTGTGCAGACCAGCTGTGTGGGATTGTGGCATACATCTTCAACCTGAGCCTGAAGCTGGGGAGGGTCCCACAGCTGTGGAAAACATCTTGTGTGGTACCTGTACCAAAAACTTCCCACCCCAAAGACCTGAACAGCTACAGACCGGTGGCCTTGACGTCCCAATTGATGAAGACCCTGGAGAGACTGCTCCTTGCTCACCTCCGCCCCCTGGTGGAACCAGCGATGGATCCACTCCAGTTCGCCTACCAGCATGGCATTGGGGTGGAGGATGCGGTGATCTTCCTCCTTCACCGTCCTCTGTCCCACCTGGAGAAGCCCGGGAATGTGGTGAGGATCATGTTCTTTGACTTCTCCAGTGCTTTCAACACCATCCAACTGATGATCCTGAAGGACAAGCTGCTGCGCGCAGGGGTGGACCAGCACCTGTCATCATGGATCCTGGACTACCTCACAAACCGGCCTCAGTTTGTGAGAACCCGGGACTGTGTGTCCGACACGATCATCGGTAGCACGGGGGCCCCCCAGGGAACGGTGTTGGCTCCCTTCCTGTTCACTCTTTATACTGCGGACTTCTCACACAACGCAACACACTGCCATCTACAGAAGTTCTCTGATGACTCTGCGATCGTTGGCCTCATCTCCAATGGAGATGAAGCTGAGTACGGAGGGCTTATCCAGGACTTCATGGACTGGTGCCATCGGAACTGCCTCTAGATCAACGCGAGGAAAACTAAGGAGCTGGTGGTGGACTGCCGCAGGCATGGACAACCCCTCACAGCACCAGTAAATATACAGGGAACAGACATCGAGATGGTAACATCCTACAAGTACCTGGGTGTTCATCTGAACAATAAACTAGACTGGTCACACAATACTGACGCACTCTACAAGAAGGGACAGCGCAGGCTGTTCCTACTGAGGAGACTCAGGTCTTTTGGTGTACAAGGGGCGCTGCTGAAGACATTCTATGACACGGTGGTGGCATCAGCCATCACTTTTGGAGTGGTCTGCTGGGGCAGTGGCATTACTGCAGCCGATAGGAAGAGACTGAACAAACTGATCAAGAAAGCTAGCTCCGTCCTGGGGCAGTGCCTTGACCCAGTGGAGGAGATAGGAGAGAGAAGGACGGTGGCTAAACTGTCATCTCTGCTGGAGTCCGAGTTCCACCCTATGCAGGACATACTGAATGCACTGAGGAGCTCATTTAGCAGCAGACTACATCATCCCAGGTGCACAACCGAGAGGTTTCGCAGGTCCTTCCTACCAATGGCTGTCAGACTGTATAACCTAAGCAGGGCTGCTCGCAGAGATAGCAAAAAGATGTAACAACCTAATAGTTTTGAATGCAAAAG
The DNA here is from genome assembly GCA_020510985.1 of Pholidichthys leucotaenia. NCBI lineage: Eukaryota > Metazoa > Chordata > Actinopteri > Cichliformes > Pholidichthyidae > Pholidichthys > Pholidichthys leucotaenia. The sequence continues at coordinate 196,439,024 of CM035840.1, forward strand.
ATGCAATAGACTTACACAATGGTCCCCTCCGGCATACAACTAGGAAAATACCGGTCGCTATGGAGGGTGAGAATATGTATGGGCACATAATTATACCATGTAGGATAACTAAGTAGACGGTTGTGCTGTTTCATCCCATCTAGCAACAATGCTCTGCACTGTGTGTGTTTATATATTTACATATTTATTCCATCTAGCTACAATGCTCCGCACTGGGTGTGTTTATATTTATATATCTATATATTTATTCCATCTAGCTACAATGCTCCGCACTGTATGTTTATATATCTACATATTATTCCATCTAGCTACATTGCTCCGCACTGTGTGTGTTTATATATTTACATATTTATTCCACCTAGCAACAATGCTCCGCACTGTGTTTATATACTCATATATTTATTCCATCCAGCTACAATGCTCTGAACTGTGTGTCTGTATATATATATATATATATATATATATATATATATATATATATATATATATATATATATATATATATATATATATATACATACGTATATATATATTTATAGTAATATGTACATATGTATATTAGCTGCTCTTGCTTTTTTTTCTTGCCTTCTGATTGTTGCTCTGAGTGTTGCTATCCCTGTGCTGTTGCAATCCTGGAATTTCCCCATTGTGGGACTAATAAAGGCTTATCTTATCTTATCTTAATATGATCCGCTTTCAACTGACAGGTGACCGTGGCAACCCACTAAATAGGTTCATATTGTCTTCTTTTTCGTGACTGTTTGCCTTTATTCAACCAGCTGATCCACCCGGCGGGTCACAAATTGATTGATTGATTTATTCATTGTTTAAAATAACATTGTATAAAAGATTCCACATATGTAAAAATAATGGGATGGCACAAGAAAGTGTGCAGACTTATTTCCATTGTGTGGTCCCTTTAAAAAAGATGGCAGCTGGTCTTGTACCTGCAACCTTTTAGCTTTGAAATCTGGTTGTTTAACCACTGAGCTATATATAGTAACAGTCATAGCACTCAGCTGACGCTTCTGAGGAAGACTGCAGACGTCAATCTAAATATGTCAAAGTTAGATAAACTTCTCTTTCTTATCCCTGTCTAAATAAAGGAAACAGTAATCTAATCATCTATGGCTGTGAGCAGGCTATTGAATTTCCTGTATCCAGTGTTAATGCCGGAGGAAAGCATACCAAACAAAATGTTTTTACGAGCCTCTGCCTTATTCAGAAGCACCTCCAACTCACATTCCTTGAAATTCCATTAAATCCATTATTTTTGATCGTGGATAAAGGAGAATAAAATGTGCTGGGCTTGTATTTATCGATTTGCATACCTATTTGGATCTAACTGCATATTCACATGGAAGCGTGTCAAGGGAGGAGTCCGGTATTTCCTCACGTGTGTTCAATTTCAAGCAGATCAGAATGTACAAAGGATATGTGCTTGGATTCCTGCCTACGGATGGTTTTATACATCTGGATTTTTTTTTGCTTACCGCGTTTTCTTGATTTAAATATACGCCATCTTTCAGTAGGAAATCAACGCTAGTCTTTGTACAGAATGCCCCACGTGTACACAACTCACAAGAGAGCAAACAACCCCCCCCTTTGCCACATGGGTCTCTCTGATCACATCACTATCTTGCTAAGGCCTGCATATAGACCCTGAATGAAAGCCATCAGACCAACAAAAAAGCAAGTACGTGTGTGGCCAGAGGGGGCCTCTGATGCTCTGAAATAGTGATGGGAATTCCGGCTCTTTTTAGAGAATCGGCTCACTAAAAAGAGCCGACTCTTTCGGCTCCCAAGCGGCTCTTCAGGTTGTTTTGTTGCTTTAATTTATTAATTTAATTTATTATCAACAACAATATAAAACTAGAAAAGCACTCAGAGAGCGCAGACCTCCGCCAAGAGCCACGATTCCCCCCATACAGTGTTTGTGTGTACGTTTTCAGATTCCTTGAGCATGTAAACATATGAGTAGCAATTGGATTCACAATGATTATTTGTTTATTTGACAGGGACAGTGCAATAAACACACAATTAATCAATGACAATCAATGTGATAGTGATAGGATTAGTGTTTCAGTAGTAAAAGCATTGCCTCCTTGGCGGAGGTAATAAACTGAAGTGTTGCTGTTGTGTCCATCTCCTCCACTGACGGATGCAAATTGGGTAGACAGGTTGCCCTGGGTTTTATATTATATTATTTTGGGGTTGCGCTCCGCGGCAAACGAGAATTTAGAAGCTTCGCCGGCAGAGAGCTCGTTTTTGCGCAGCGCCTATGGCTGGCCGGTGAATTTCAGCCAAATGCGCAGCTCCTATGGCTGGCCGGGGAATTTCTGCCAAAGAATCCGTCGGCGGACAGCTGCCCGTGTGAGGTTTTGCAGTTGCGCGCAAACACAGGCACGCTGGCGGGCCCAGGCCAGCAGTGTTTTCCGCGTGCTTTTGTGCCTAAAACGTTGAAGAACGCAGAGTTTGTGTTGCAGACACGACGACCAGCGCCCTCCATTGCGCCTGCGTGCATGTTGAAAATGGCCCTATGTCACAGTGTTGAAAAATGCTTTAAAAAATTCCTGTATCCAGACGGTGAACCAGATCACCCCCAAAATTTAATCAGTTCTTCCTTGTACCATTTCCAACAATGCCTGAAAGTTTCATGGAAATCCGTCCAAGACTTTTTGAGTTATCTTGCTAACCAACAGACAAACAGACAGACAGACAGACAGACAGACCCCGGCAAAAACATAACCTCCTCCTGGCCTTTTCGGCCTGGCGGAGGTAATTATGCACAAAATGAATTACTAATGTAAAAATGTGTTTTTTATTTATATATGTTATTATATAAATATGCTTTTATTTATTCACTCCACATAAAATGTAAAAAGTAAATTATAAAATACAAAAAACAACTATTTACAATTCAACATTTAGCTTTATAAATTTTCAGCTTTTTCCTTTTAAACAAATTTAAAGTGAAACAACACAAAACACTGCATACCACAACACAATAAAATATAAATTAAAATATGCAAAACCAAAAGAAAAAAATGAACACCCAGATCTTTAATTAAGGTAAATGTTGGCATTTAGAAATACCAAGGGCCTCAGCTTTGAGGAGCTGATCCGGTTTCTTCTTTCAGTAATTATCTGCCCTGTTTTGGAGAAGATTCTCTCAGAGGGGACTGATGTTGCCACAATGCACAGTCTCCGTGTCATCACCTGGGTAAGATGTGGATAAATTGAAGCCTTGGTCTCCCACCAGCTCAGTGGGTCTGCACTTCTCTGGCAAAGGGGCTCATCAATGTAAGATCTCACTTCCAGTATTGCATCTGCTGAGGGATTTTCTGGCAGACTCTGCCTTTGTATTGTCAATAAAATTGAAATGGTTCCAGATTTTGCTTCTTTTCCTGGTGTCACTCATTTACTTTACTATACCTTTCTAATGTGTCGATGTCGTCTCTTCTTGTTCCCCCTGGCTCTCTTTCTCTCTCTCCCTCCTGCTCTGTTCATGTGCTACTGCTACTGTCAGTGTAACTACCGCCCCTCCACCCTCAGCGCAAACACAAGGCAGGCACAAACACATATTGACCAATCACGTGCGGCTTGAAGAGAAAAAAAAGTGAGAGAGAGAGGGTGAGAGAAAGGAAAGAAAAAAACAAAACACGGCCCCCAATACGGAGCCGGCTCCCGTCGTTCACTTCAAAGAGCCGGTTCTAAGAGCCATTTCATTCGTGACCGACACATGACTACTCTGAAAGACTGCTTCAGCTTGACAGACTGGGACACTTTCAAGTGTGTTGCCACTCACAATGGACATACAAAAATAGAGTACACTGAGGTTGTTGTAGCATACATAGGTACAGTAAATGCATTGATGATGTCACTCACTGCAAAACTGTCACTGTTCATGCCAATCAGAAGCCATGGATGACTGCAGAAGTCCACAGGCTCCTGAGGTCTCGGGACACAGCCTTCAGGGACGGTGACACTGCAGGACTAATAACAGCTAGGGCCAACCTGTCCCATGGTATTAAGGAGGAAAAACAACAGTACAGCAAGAAAATATCTGGCCACTTCAGCAACACCAGAGAGGCACGGTCTCTCTGGCATGGCATAGAGACTTTCACCAACTGCAAACCTCCACCTCAGACCTTTGCGAGTGACATCACACTGCTTAACAACTTAAATGACTTCTTTGGCCGCTTTGAAGCACAAAACAGCACATCAGCACTAAAGACCTTTCCTATCCCAGACGAGCAGGCTACAAGTCTGGATCCGACTAGCATGAAGAGGACCCTCTCCAGGATCAACACACACAAGGCAGCTGCACCAAACAACATACCAGGTTGCGTTCTGAAGAACTGTGCAGAGGAGCTCAAGGATGTGCTGGCCGCCATCTTCAATATCTCCATGAGTCAAGCTGTTGTTCCCAGGTGTTATATAATACCAGTCCCAAAGAAGCATGTCCCATCCAGCTACAATGATTAATTCAATTCAATTTTATTCAACTTTATTTATATAGCACCATTTCACAACAGTCATCGTATAGCACTTTAAACTGTAGGGGAAATCCCCACAACTGCAGGAAGACCCCAGCAATCAGGTGATACCCAGTTAGCAAGCACTTGGTGATGGTGGAGAGGAAAAACTCCCTTTAGAAGGAATAAACCGCCAGCAGAACCAGGCTCAGGGAGGGGCAGTCCTCTGCTGCGAATGGCTGGGAGGTGAGGGGATAGAGAAGATGAAGAAAAGAACAGACATGTAGAGAGCAACCAACACAACTGGGACTAAATCTATGGGAGAGAACAAACATGTTAATGACCAGCAAAAATATTTTGTTGAGAGTGAAGAAAGGAGTGAAGCCCAGTGCGTTGTTGGAGGTCCCCCGGCTCTCTAAACCTATTAGCAGCATAACTAAGGGTCTAAATTACCTTCAGAATTATTATTTTGGCACTCTAACTTTCCATCAACCCTTTCATGAGGAAGATTCCTGGATGTGTGGTCCTGGTTGGTGTGGATTCGATTGAAGAAAACAAGGACAAGGCCTGGAGTGTGGCAGGGAGCCTCTGGGACAGGTTAAAAACTGTTTTAATGACTTTTGTCTTTTTAAAGGCTGTTGTATTTTTAAGGTTACACTGGCAACATTTGTGACTTTTATCTGATTTTACCATTTGTAATAAATGTTTGTGCTTGAAACCTTGGTGTTGGATGCTTACTAAGTACTGCTCACCCTCGTACTGGGAACCTAAAAGGGGTTTGTTTTATTGGAGGTTAATGAAAGAGTTAATTGGTTCAGTTCCATTATTTGGGTAACCTCCTTCACCATATTTCCCCTTCCACATAAGCATGACAACCATTCAAAAAAATGAGAAATCAGGAAGGGGAAAACACTTTTTCACACCTATCTAGACAGGAGGGATAATTACGGCAACAAGGAATAGGTGGGCACAATTAAGGGCATCAGGGAAATGACTGCAAGTGAGGGAGACTGGACGCACAGCCAATCACAGACAGGGAAAACACATCAAACGTGACAATGAACACCCAGGGCAACAATGTAGGAGAAATACAGAGAGGGCTGTAGCTATGGGTACAGAAAACATGAGTTGAAACATTAGGTAAACAGATATACTGTACAGACCCAGGACAAAACACGAGATGACATAGAAGACAATAACTAAGACTCAGGGAAATGCAGAGGGCAATAAATATGGATCATAAATCATAAATGATTACAATAACCAAATTAGGGGAGCACCCAGAAAACACAAATGAGCATCAAGTGTGGGTATAATCATACCCGATTCATGACAGTGTGGTGTCTCTCTTGTCAATACTCCATAGATTCTCTATGGGATTTAGGTCAGGAGAGTTTGATGGCCCATTAAGCACAGTGATACCATGGTCATTAAACCAGGTTTTGGTACTTTTGGCAGTGTGGGCAGGTGCCAAGTCCTGTTGGAAAATGAAATCAGCATCTCCATAAAGCTTGTCAGCAGAGGTAAGCATAAATTGCTCTAAAATTTCCTGGTTGACAACTGCGCTGACTTTGGTCTTGATAACATACATCTTTTTTTCTTTTAATTTTGTGTACTTTATTGATCACCAGAGGGGAAATTCAGGGCAGCCATGCCACGGCACTATCATGGTGGTACAGTGGATAGCACTGTTGCCTAACAGCTAGAAGGTTCCAGGTTTGAATCCCTTGGCTGGCAGGGGTAGGAACCTTTCTGTGTGGAGTTTGCATGTTCTCCCTGTGCTGTGTGACTTTGCTCTGTTTCCCTCCCACAAACCAAAGACATGCATGTTAGGTTAATTGGTTGTTCTAAATTGTCCCTAGATATCTGTCTCCTATAGGCCCTTAGAATAGAGGGTTAGTACTAGTGAAGTGCTTTGAGTGGTTATTTGTGACTAGAAAAAGCGCTATATAAGTACCATTCACACCTAGGGCCATTTTAGAGTCTCCAATTAACCTAACTTGCATGTTTTTGGCCTGTGGGAGGAAACTGGAGTAACCGGGGCAAACCCATGCAGACTCCACACAAAACAGTCACTGATGGTTAATGGGTGGAATTGATCCTATGATCTTTTAACTGTGCTGACCACTGCACCACCATGCTGCCCTAACATGGCTTCCCAAATCATCACTGACTGTGGAAACTTCATACTGTAACTCAAGTATCTTGGATTCTGTGCCTCTCTACTTTTTCTCCAGACTCTGGGACCTTGATTTGAAAAAATAATTGTTAGTCAACTAATAAAAAATTAATCGTAGTCCAGGAAGGATAGTTGTAAGGTGCAGTTCTACTTTAAATTGTGCAGACTTAAAGTTATAGTTATTTTTTTTACCATGTCTGTAACATGTTTTTTTATGACTTAAAAGACACACCATGGGCAAAATCGCTCAAATGTCTCTTGTCTCTGTTTTGTTGCTGTGAAGTTTCACTTAAGCCCTGCCCCCTGCAAAAAGGCGTGTTTCAACAAAACGTTTTTGAGGATGTAACTTTTCGTGGTGCTGGCATGTGGGTTGTATTGAGCCAGTCAGGACTCTCTGGCCTAACTGACATTATCCTCCAGGCTAGTTAGCATTTTTTAACAAACTGCTTTGAAAACTTGACTCAGATTAAGATGGGTTTTACCATTAAACTGCTTTTAAGGACCTATGCAGTTTCAATCATTATCCTGGGCCACCATGCACACAAGTGGGCATGTCCTTCAACCAGTAAGACTTGATATCACATGATTATTCTGATAATGTAGCGCTAGCCACTATCAGCCTTGTGTTTTGTGGTTACGCCTAGTAATCACTGATTCTGGTGTTTGAAGAGGGGTGAAAAGATTTTGACATGAAACTATAACACAATGAAAATGAAAAAAGGACATAAAATACAATTTTAGACAATGTAGATTTGTTTTTATAGCAGATTTGTATCCACCAGAGTGTGTCTTTAAATGAGGCCATTCTCTCAAAGACACTTGTTGGCCTTACATGTGACATTGCAGCTATGGTACTGTAATGTTTGAATGGAATAGCAGCAGCACCTTTTAGATAAGTAGGGCCTGAAGTTAAGGCATAACAGAAACCAATAAGATTTGGCTAAATGCAACAATAGTATCTCTAACCTAGGACTGTAATAAATGAAACAAAACGTATCAGTAAAGAAAAGTAGACTTTTGAAAATGAGGTAGAATACTGAGGACCAAAAGAGCATCATAGATTTCAGTAATGCTATGACACAATGACAGTGACCTAGAACCACTTTAACAAAATCAAGAGACAGCAATCAGGGGCAGCATCTAAAATTTCTCAGGGATAAAATTACAAGAATTGTACAATAAACTTTCAAACTGTATAGATGGGAAGCACAGGATTCAAAAGCCAATTATAAATGTCTGCTTTTCCAGGCAGTGTTGGAGATCATATCTTGCACCCAGTTGCCCTGAACCAGGTAATCCTTCCTGCTTTGTAGAAATCTGTGGACCATCTCTGTTAAGCTTTCTGCTGCAGTTGTGTGTGCACAACGCATTCCTTCAGCTTCACACTGAAAATACATCTGGAGAGAAAGCTTTGTGGAATGAAAATCGTGTGTGTTCTATTATCATTTAAAAAAAAAAACAACAACAAATACATCCACCAAGTTTAAATCCAGGTACCATCTACAGGAAATTTCAGGGCAGCAGTTGCAAGTTTTTAGAGCAGGAGCTGAATCTGCTGGTGAAGATTGCCTGTGACAAGCTGAATAAGTTCACAGAGAGAAGGGAAAGTAGTGAGTGTGCATTCCTCTGGTGTAGCTGCAATATCCGGATACAGTATGTATAAGACATGCCCCTAATAGGTGAAATGTGCATAAATTTTCAGAAGGATAGCATAATGAGGAAATCTTCATGGCATGCTGTCATCATGGCAGGACAGAAGGTGATATTAGTTGTATTCGACCAGACAATTGTTGACACATTGCTGTTACAGCATTTTTTTTTTTTTTTTTTACATACAGTCTGCTTCAAGCCTGAGAAAACAGATAAACATTTTATGAAAACTTACCTTTCTAATGCTTTCACTTTAACTGGCATTTTAAATAGCATTATGAGACATAATTCACAATGAAACAATATAAAGTGCATCACTTTGCAAGAAATAAGTGTTGTCACTAAAATGTTTTAGACTTTCATGATAAAAAATTATAATATAAAAACTCTAACGTTCCAGTATTACTGTAAAATCATGAGCAAAACGTTTGGCATTTACAGAAATATCCCTGGCTTTATGATGAGTTTAATTCTTTTCATTCATTCATTCATGATGAGTTTAATTCTTATGATGATCAAATTATTTAATATTTATCTACAGGTGCATCTACATAAATTAGAATTTCATCAAAAAGTTGATTTATTTCAGTAATTCAATTCAGTGGCTTATAGTAATCCAAAAGAGCTCATACTGTCATCTAAAAAAATTATAAAAAAAATATTTTCTTTTCTATCAGACAGTGATAGAAACCTGCATAAAACTGTCACAACAATGTCACGTGACCCTTCTGATGTTGGCTGCAAGAAGTGGCCAAAACATGTTAAGGTAAAAACAACCTTTTTTACTGTCTGATAGAAAAGATTTTTTTTTTTTTTTTTTTTTTTTATAATCAGTGGCTTATAGCTAATAAAAAAACATATTCAGTTTCACAGAAAATTAAAATGTTACATGAGATAAATTGAGAAAAATAGATTTTAATAGAAATGCTGGCCTACTGAAAAGCATTATCCCTGCACACATTCAGTGCTTGGTCAGGGCTCCCTCTGTATAAATTACTGCATCAATGTGGCGCGGCATGGAGGCTAACAGCCTGTGGTATTTCCGAGGTGTTATTGAAGCCCAGGTTGGTTTGATAGTGGCCTTTTGCTCGTCTGCATTGTTGAGTCTGGTTTCTTTCATCTTCCTCTTGACAATACTACACAGATTCTCTACAGGGTGTAGGACAGGCGAGTTTGGGGATCAGTCAAGCACAGTGATATCATGGTCATTAAACCATGTTTTGGTATTTTTGGCAGTGTGGGCAGATGCCAAATTCTCATCATCATAGCAATCTGTCGGGGGCGACAATGACTGTTTCATTTAGGTCTAATCAGATTCCTCCACACAGCTCTGTCGTTCACCTTCCGCTGCCAGGAACTCCTGACCTTGTTAACCCGGGCGATGTCCGAGCTGGTATGAGTTACTTTCTGACTGACCATTTCATGAAACTGCTTGCAAAGCATTTGAGTACTGCTAGCTTTTGCTGGACTAGCGGCACATTCTTGGCAGATAGAGGTATTATCAGTGGCAAGGACAGGCCAAGACAAACTGACTCCAATATCTGTTGCAGTGACTGACCAGATGATAGGTTTGTTTATCTCTGCTTTTCATGTAGTGCATGTCACGATGCACCGACTGGCAAAAATCCACTACAGACCTTGGGACAGATGTGCTTATCTGCCAGGATGTCAAGTCTCACCCCGTGTAACTGGGAGTGGTCCACCACAGACCTGTGGCAGATATTGTTTTTAGTTCTGCCAGGATGCCCTTTTTCACCCTCCCCGCCCTCGGAAGGGCGGGGTTGCCGGTTGAGTCACCGACGGCCCAACCTACGAGACTGGTAGTATCGGTTTTCACGGTTATCCGGTAGCAAGCAAACCAGTGCGGGACCTGACATGAATATCCTAGTTTCCTCTGTACAATCACATGATTGTACAGAGGCAACGTTACCTTTTCCATGAGGGCAGGGGGCTGAAGAGGGAGTGTAATCAGAATCAGAAAAGATTTATTGCCAAGTACATTAACAGATCACTGATAACATACGAGAGAATTTGACTTGACACAGAAAATGAACCTGCATTTCCAGTGACACGGCTGCATCAGAGACGCGCCTGCCAACAGGATAGTGGGTACAAGTAGCATAAGAATAAGAACAATACGAGGAACAATAGGAAGGAGCAAAAAAATCATTGATTCAAAATACTGGTTACATAATTAATCAATATTAAGATTTCAAGGGAAAAAAAAGCTCTCGATGCACATTCGCTACACAGGATTCACAAGACACAAGAGAGCAGTGTGTGTATCTTTATTCAGTTCATGGATCAATGTGTGTGCGGTGTTGAAGCAGTGTTGATGATAATAAGAGAGACAACAAGGACACTTGGCAGGAGATGTTTTGTCTGGCTGCCGCCGAGTCCTTATCTTGGCAGGCTGTCCAGATGGCTGTCCAAGGCCTTATGCTCGATGATTTTGAAAACACAGACTGCAGACAGCCAGGAGGAATTTTCATGGGGAAATTGAGCCAAATCGGACTGATCACAGAGAAGGCTTTTTATTTCTTCTGTAGATTCAGTACTTAATCCTTCATTGCGGGGCTTTAAATCCATCGTGGAAAGACCTAAGCGAGACCATGATGTAATCCACCTTCCGAGACAGTTCTCCATTTGTCGCTATCAGGGTCTTCTCCAATTTTTCAATTTGACAGATGCACCTCGCCTGGCCAGCATTTTGATAGGTTGTATCCATCTTCAGCAATTTGCGGTACACCAGGACAATCCCAGTTCCAATCAGAAAGATCCCGATCACCATTACCACGAAGACATACAAATCTTCAATATCTTCGATAGAGAGATTAGTGAGACACAAGATTTTCCAATTACTTGTGTCACGTAAATAGCCCGCTGGAGCCGTACCTGCGGGGCAGACAGCTTACCCCGGAGCACTTTTCCTTGTTGAAAAAATAGTGTCAATTGTGTTCAAAGCCCAGCTTATTAACTCCATAATTTCTTTCTTTCGACGGTCGCAGTTAGACGCAGACAGACAACAGCAAGCTGGGATCCAGTAGTTGGGGGGGAAGGAAAAAAAGTCAGAGCAGGAGAGGAGGAAAAAGCGTCTACTCTCTTGGGAGGGCGGAAGTAGGGGATGGGAGGTGTCGTCTGTGATGTTGGTGGCTCTGCGGGTGAGCTGAGAGGGGTAGATGTCCAAGAGGGAGGGGCACCGATGATCTTGATGGCTGCATCCACTATGTGTTGTAGTGTCTTCCGGCAGGCAGCAGTGCAGCTTCCATACCACACCGTGATGCAGTTGGTGAGGATGCTCTCAGTGGTGCCCTGGTAGAAAGATTGCATGATGGGGTGTGGGACTCATGCTCTTCTCAGTCTGCAGAGGAAATGGAGGTGAGTTTGGGCCTTCTTGGCCAGTGATGTAGTGTTGTTTGTCCAGGTGAGGTCCTCAGAGATGTGCACCCCCAGGAGCTTGGTGCTGATCACCGTCTCCACAGCTGCACCATCGTTGATTAGAGGGGGGTGCTGTGTGTGACCCCTCCTGAAGTCGACCACAATCTCCTTGGTTTTTTTGTATGTTCAGGAAGAGATCGTTGTCTTTAAGCCACTGGACCAGTTGGCTCACCTCGTTTCTGTAGTTGGCCTCGTCGTTGTTGGTGATGAGGCCCACTACCGTCGTGTCGTCTGCAAACTTGACGATGTGGTTTGTGTTGTAGGCTGGCACGCAGTCATGGGTCAGCAGGGTGAAGAGCAGCGGGCTGAGCATGCACCCTTATGGGGCCCTTGTGCACAGTGTGATGGTCTGGGAGGTGTTGCTGCCAACCTGCACGTTCTGTGGCCTCCCTGTGAGAAAGTCCAACACCCAGTTACAGAGAGAGGTTTTGAGTCCTAAGTGTCTTAGTTTGTGTATTAGGTGCTGGGGTATACTTGTGTTGAATGCTGAGCTGAAGTCCAAGTTTTTTGAATCTCGGTGGGTGAGGGCTGAATGGAAAGCAGCAGCGATGGCATCTTCTGTGGAGATGTTCGACCTGTATGCAAACCGGAATGGGTCATGAGAGGGAGGCAGGATGGACATGATGTGCTGCATGACTAGCCACTCAAAGCACTTCATTATAGTGGGGGTCAGTGCTACTGACCGGTAATCTTTGTAGATGGATGGAACAGGCTTCTTCGGGACTGGTATTATGGTGGCAGTCTTAAGATAAGATAAAATAAGATAAGCCTTTATTAGTGCCACAATGGGGAAATTCCAGGATTGCAACAGCACAGGGATAGCAACACTCAGAGCAACAATCAGAAGACAAGAAAAAAACAAGAGCAGCGAGTATACATATGTACATATAAACATATAAATATATAAACACACAGTGTGGAGCATTGTAGCTAGTTGTAATAAATATATAACTAACTAACTAACTAACTAACCTGCACTTATATAGCGCTTTTCTAGTCACAAAGACCACTCAAAGCGCTTTCATTAATACTAACCCTCTATTCTAAGGGCCTATAGGAAACAAATATCTAGGGACAATTTAGAACAGCCAATTAACCTAACATGCATGTTTTTGGCATGTGGGAGGAAACCGGAGAAATCCCGGAGTAAACCCACGCAACACGGGGAGAACATGCAAACTCCACACAGATCACTGTTGGTCGGGGGCTGGGATCGAACCCACGATCCCAGGATCCCCACAATCCCCCAGCCAAGGGTAAACTGTGCTGCCGCAGTGCTAACCACTGCGCCACCGTGCAGCCCACTGTGCTGTGTGTTTATATAACTATATAAACACACAGTGCGGAGCATTGTAGCTAGTTGGAATAAATATATAAATATATAAACACACAGTGCGGAGCATTGTAGCTAGATGGAATGAAACAGCATAACCGTCTACTTAGTTATCCTACATGGTATGATTATGTACCCATACATATTGTCGCCCTCCGTAGCAACCGGTATTTTCCTAGCTGTATACCGGAGGGGACCATTGTATAAGTCTATTGTGTCTTTTGCATTCAATACTATTAGGTTGTCACGTCTTTTTGCTATCTCTGCGAGCAGCCCTGCTTAGGTTGTACAGTCTGACAGCCGTTGGTAGGAAGGACCTGCGAAACCTCTCGGTTGTGCACCTAGGATGATGTAGTCTGCTGCTAAATGAGCTCCTCAGTGCATTCAGTATGTCCTGCATAGGGTGGAACTCAGACTCCAGCAGAGATGACAGTTTAGCCACCATCCTTCTCTCTCCCATCTCCTCCACTGGGTCAAGGCGTTGCCCCAGGACAGAGCTGGCTTTCTTGATCAGTTTGTTCAGTCTCTTCCTATCGGCTGCTGTAACACCACTGCCCCAGCAGACCACTCCAAAAGTGATGGCTGATGCCACCACCATGTCGTAGAATGTCTTCAGCAATATGGGGACAACAGCTTGAGACAGGGAGATGTTGAAAATGTTGGCCAGGACATTCTTAAACTCCTCTGCGCAGTCCTTCAGGACCCAACCCAGTATGTTGTCTGGGCCAGCGTCCCGTATTGCGTGGAAACCCTCCAGTTCGATGTTAGCATCTGTTGCTAGTTCTGTTAGCCATGTCTCAGTAAACAACACAATGCTAATCTTTCTGAAGACACAGAACAAAAACAAGAAAGTGTAAAAAAGTTATAAATTTGTCAGAATAAAACAAATATGTAAAAAAAACAGTAGCAAAGTTATTAGCGGGGGAAAGTCAGGGGAAAAGGTTAGACATCTTTAAAATTGTTTATATTTTTAAGGAAAAAACAAAAATTGAAAGAAAAATAAATTTACAGTTGACAACCCTTAGCCGCAGACACATCAACTTGTCCAGTCATGTCCTTAACTTATTCACCATAAAAGAACACAGTGTTATATCCATTTAAAATACTTATCTCTATTCCTTTATTTAACAGGTGGGTTTTATGTCCACCTGTTAAATGTAATTATAAATTTCATTTTTTCCTCATGGCTGGAGTCCCATTCTCAAAAAATGACTGGGAAACACCCTTACTTGCAGTGTTTCAGGTTAGTGCACTCACTGCCACCTCAGATTAACTTGACCTGCTCTGATTACTCTGCCTGTGGCTTGTTAATGCAGCCTTTATTAAAAGACTCCTTGTGACTCCTCTTTTTCATAGGCATGTCAGACCTCCAAGTCTACAATTATGTTTGAGCTCTCCACCCGTGCACACCACAATGCTCTCATGCCCTCCTCCAATGTGGGACCATTCTAAGCCTTATCCTCTCTAATCTTCTCCTCTACCCTAAACTGTTTTCCAGGACCTATCCTTCTCAGCACCAGAGTGGTGGCCTCGTTGGTAAAGCATCCACCCCACAACCAGGAGGTCAAGGGTTCAAATCCCAGCTTGGTCATAAAAGACCATATAAAAATGGTGCTTTCTAGCTTGGTGCTCAGCATAGTAGGAAAGTTAATGCACAGAAGGACCAACCCCCCCTTATCTTTGCCTTTGAGATAGGAGTCACTCATATGCTACAAGTTGTGGCATGGGATCAATTTAACTTATCCTTCTCGGCAGAGTGGACTCTCTTCCTGGTGAAGCTGGAGCCTGTACAACTAATTGTAAGTGCTCTTGCAATATCAAAACTAATTCTTTAAGTCCCCAGCGCTGTCAGTTCACCATGCTTTCCACACCAGCAAGGTATGGGGGAAAGCAGGGAGAAGGGGGAAATTTTTTGTTGAATGCTGTCTAGTTTTCCAACACACTCCTGACCATTTTCCCTTCAATCATAGTAAGATCTCCTATGTTATCAACCTGCTGGACTATCGCGCTTTCACCTGGGCTTGCAAAATTATAAATAGCCCCGATTGTAACTCATGTATTTTTACCTACATATGTATAAGCACTATGGGATGCTTGTGATTGTATGTGTGGAAAGACCTCACGTCTTAGAGGGGACAATATGTCTGGACCGCCTGTGGGTAACAACAAGAAGACGGAGGTACGGCGATAAGGAGCTGAAAGGACTGTCTGACCTCCTGGAGCCCAGGCGGAGGACTGAAGGGTGCGGGGGGAGAGTTATTGGCAGCACGGGCAGCACGGTGGTGCAGTGGTTAGCACTGTTGCCTTACAGCTAGAAGGTTCCTGGTTCAAATCCCCAGGTTGGCAGGGGTTGGAACCTTTCTGTGTGGAGTTTGCATGTTCTCCCTGTGCTGCGTGGGTTTACTCCGGGGGCTCCGGTTTCCTCCCACAATCCAAAGACATGCATGTTAGGTTAATTGGCTGTTCTAAATTGTCCCTAGATATCTGTTTCCTATAGGCCCTTAGAGTAGAGGGTTAGTATTAGCGAAAGCGCTTTGAGTGGTCTTTGTGACTAGAAAAGCGCTATATAAGTGCAGGTTAGTTAGTTATTGTCAATAGGGAGTTTTGACGGTGATATGTGATTCTTCCTTTGTCCTTGACTGTATAAAAGAGAAGGTTTTGACTCAGCTCTCTCTCTTGTGTTCTTGAGAGATAGCTGGGGATGTGAACACAACATTAAAACCTGAACTGAGAAATGATTCAGTCTTGTTATTTCACGCTCCCCACACCGATTATGATTCTTACACATTTCCTCAGTTCGTGAGTGAATTTGAGAGGGTCTCTTGTCACTTTAGTATAGAGGGTAATGTGTCGATTAGGCCAATGTATCTCCGGCACGGCTCCAAGACTGTCACTGAACTTTCAGTAGACTTCTGGGTTTTGGCGAGGGAGGCCGGTTGGGGTGAGATGGCGTTACATATAGTTTATCTCCACAGTTTGTCTGCTCCAATTTGGGATGAGTTAGTTAGCAGGGACTAACTGACCACCCTGAACAAACTCATTTCTCTCTCTATCAAACTTAACAATAGGATACATGAACGGTTCCATGAATTCCAGCACTCTAGCTGCACTATACAACCAGGCCAATCTCCTCCTAAGCCCCTGTTCCTTGCTTTACCTCCATCCGGGTCCTCAACCCGATGGTGCCAAGCCCACGATGATGGGCTGATTCCGGCTCACGCATATACTGCACGGGCAGTGAACATGACATCTCCGCATGCCCCACAAGGCCAAAAGACAATGCCCGCCAGTCGCAGTAGGGGGACTGGCAGGCAATAAGGCCTAAGTCACTTCCGGAGCAACACGAGTTGGCTGCCTTTTGCATACGACGGCTGAATTCTGAGTTTTCTTCTCGTTTTTATTTACTATCTGTCTTTTTTTCTGGTCACAGCTTTCTGATCCTGCGACCACTTATCCACCATGGACACACGGGTCGCCACACTGGTGCTGATATTAGTCAGCTTTTGGTTCATATCGCAAATGTCTCCCGACCCGGCAGATGGAGGAGCCATTGTTTACAGTAAGAGACAGCATTAAACCGCCGCACAATGCTAACGCAAAAACTCAACATACCAAGAGAAATCAGGCAAAAACGATGCGGGTGTTGGGCTGGAGTAAAGCGACAAGCGAGGAAATCAAGGTACACTCCTTCCATCCATTATTATGGGGAATGTGCGATCACTGCTTAACAAGATAGACAAAATGGCGGCTATATCCCAGTATGAGAGTGTCTTATTAGCATCATGTTGTTTACTGAGACGTGGCTAACAGAACTAGCAACAGATAATAACATCGAACTGGAGGGTTTCCACGTAATACGGGCAAATCGGACACCAGACAGCGGTAAGACAAGGGGCGGAGGGCTGATAATGTATGTGAACAAAAGATGGTGTAATCCTGGGCACATCACGATTAAAGAACAACGCTACAGCAAAGACATTGAGTTGCTAGCTGTTAGCATGCTGCCGGTTTATCTCCCTAGGGAATATTCACGTGTGGTCTGCATCGTTATTTATGTAAATCCGTATGTGAGCTCTGGGGCAGCGCATGACGTGATCCACTCAGTCACTAGCAGACTGCAAATGCAGCACCCAAATCCTCTCCTCCTCATCTCGGGTGATTTTAACCATACTTCACTGTCCTCCATTCTGCCCACATTCACCCAGTACGTCACGTGCCACACCAGAGACAATAAAACACTGGACTTATTTTAGGCAAATGCTAAGGAGGCGTACACCTCATCGCCACTGCCCCCACTTGGGAGATCGGATCACAACCTGGTTCACCTCCTGCCTGTGTATAAACCCCTAGTACACAGACAATCTCCTGCTACCCGCACAGTGAAAGTATGGTCTGAGGAGGCGACGGATGCGCTAAAGGACTGTTTTGAATCAATTGCATGGGAGCAGCTCTGCGATCCACAAGGTGAGGACATCAACAGCCTCACACACACCATCACAGACTACATCAACTTCTGTGTGGAAAACTCTGTACCACCAAGACAATACTGTGTTTCTCAAATAACAAACCCTGGATCAACCCTGAGATAAAGTCTCTACTGAAAGAAAAGAAAAGGATCTTCAGGTGTGGGAACAGGGAGAAGCTGAAGTCCGTACATAAGGAGCTAAGGAGGAAGATTAGAGAAGGTAATGACAGCTACAGGAAGAAGATAGAGGACAAGCTGCAACAGAGTGACATCAGCGGGGTCTGGAGAAGCCTCAAAGCCATCTCTGGGCTCCAGAATACCTCCTCCCAGGCCACAGGGGACAGGAAGTTGGTGAACAACCTAAACCTGTTTTTTTAACAGGTTTGACCAACCGCCCTCCTCTCCGCCTGCCCACCAACCACTACTGCCTCTACCGTCATCTACTCCTGCTGTCCATGGCCTCCCTCCATCATCCCCCCACTCCCAGCACACAGCCCCCCCTGCCCCAAGCTGACCTTCGCTAAGACCCAGGTGAGGACGGAGCTGAGGAAGATCAAGGCGAGGAAGGCCTTGGGTCCGGACTGCATCAGCTCGAAGCTCCTCAAGTCCTGCGCAGACCAGCTGTGTGGGATTGTGGAGCACATCTTCAACCCGAGCCTGAAGCTGGGGAGGGTACCACAGCTGTGAAAAACATCCTGTGTGGTACCTGTCCCAAAGACCTCCCACCCAAAGGACCTGAACAGCTACAGACCAGTGGCCCTCACGTCACACCTGGTGAAAACCCTGGAGAGGCTGCTCCTTGCTCACCTCTGCCCCCTGGTGGGAGCAGCAATGGATCCACTCCATTTTGCCTACCAGCATGGCATTGGGGTGGAGAATGCAGTGAACTTCCTCCTACACCATTCCCTGTCCCACCTTCAGAAGCCCACGAGCACTGTGAGGCTCATGTTCTTTGATTTCTCCAGTGACCACCATCCAACACCATCCAACCGGTGATCCTGAAGGACAAGCTACTGTGTGCAGGGGTGGACCAGCACCTGTCATTGTGGATCCTGGACTACCTCTCAAACCGGCCACAGTTTGTGAGAATCCAGGATTGTGTGTCTGACACTGTCATCTGCAGTACCACCCCCCCCCCCCCCAGGGAACAGTTCTTGCTCCCTTCCTGATCACTCTTTATACTGTGGACTTTTCACAAAACACACCACACTGCAACCTACAGAAGTTCTCTGATGACTCTGGAATTGTCTGCCTCATCGCTGATGGAGATGATGCAGAGTAGAGAGGACTTATCCAGGACTTCGTGGACTGGTGCCGTCAGAACTGCCTCCAGATCAATGCGAGGAAAACTAAGGAACTGGTGGTGGATTGCCACAGGTGAGGACAATCCCCCACAGCACCAGTAAACATGCAGGGAATAGACATTGAGATGGTAACATCCTACAAGTACCTGGGTGTTCACCTGAACAATAAACTGGACTGGTCACACAACACCAACACGCTCTACAAGAAGGGACCATGTAGGCTGTTCCTCCTGAGGAGGCTCAGGTCTTTTGGAGTACAAGGGGCACTCTTGAAGACCTTCTACGATTCAGTGGTGGCATCAGCCATCATGTTTGGAGTGGTCTGCTGGGCCAATGGTATCACGACAGCCAACAGGAAGAGACTGAACAGACTGATCAAAAAAGCTAGCTCCGTCCTGGGGTGGGTGCCTCAACCCAGTGGAAGAGATAGGAGAGAGGAGGATTTTTTATTTTTTTTTTGTTACTTATTTGCACCCGTAGGTAGACTTGGTTTGCAGTCTGGTGACAAGCCACCGGCTGCTGGTCGCTGCGTGCGCGAGCGCCCTAAACCTACATGTTTTTGGTGTGCGGGAGGAAACCGGAGAAATCCCAGAGTAAACCCGCGCAACACGGGGGAGAACGTGCAAACTCCACACAGCTCACTGTTGGTCGGGGGCTGGGATCAAACCCACGATCTCATGATCCCCGCAATCCCCCGGCCGAGGGTAAAACTGTGCTGCCACAGTGCTAAACCACTGCGCCACCGTGTAGCCCAGGATAGTGACTAAGCTGTCATCTCTGCTGGAATCTGAGTCCCACCCCATGCAGGACATGCTGAAGGCACTGAAGAGCTCATTCAGCAGTAGGCTGTACCATCCTAGGTGCGTGACCGAGAGGTTCCGCAGGTCCTTCCTACCTACGTTGTTCAGACTTTATAACCTAAACAGGGCTGCTCGTAGAGGTCGTATTGAATGCACAAAACATAACAACATTGCACAATAAATGGCTCCCTCCATTATACAACTAGGCAATATCAATCATTACCGAGGGTGACATCACGGCTGATTCAAATACGAAATACAGTGATCCCTCGCTACTTCGCGCCTCACCTTTCGCGCCCTCAGTGCATCGCGGATTTTTCAAAAATATTCATCAAAAATTCAAAATTGAGAAAAAAGTTGCCCGGGCACTAGCAGAAGGCAGGGAGACTACACGGAGAGCCGGCACAACTCAAAATCCACCTCTCTGATTTGCTGGCGAGCATCCCCCCCCCTAAGAGATTTTGTTCTCGTGTTGGCTCGGCTCGGGAATCTCGCAAGCTGATTGGCCGAGACGTCGCTGCTGCCTTTACGCCTCCTCCTGCTGCCTCTACGCCTTCCCGTCGAGAGAGAGAGTGAGAGAATGAACGTACGTATTATTTATATTATTTATACATTATTTTATGTATATTATTTATATTATTAATATTTTATTTACATGTTTCAAACTATTCTTTAATGTTCTAATGATAACATATGCATTTATAGGGTTAATATACACTTATTGATATTATATTGTGACGTATGCAGGGTTCACACAAAGAAAATGGAGCAAGATGGTTGTGATCAACGGGATTTATTTTACACACACCCTGAGCACAGGCAGGAGGGGAGGTCATTCTCCCAGACCTCTGTTTAAATCACGGTTACACACACATAATAAATCTTGCCTATGAAATACTGTTGGGTAATTATAACGCAGTTATAATTACACAGCAGTAGAATAGCTCAGTAATAACATTTACTACACACACACAGTAACGTTTCAATTGTCAAAGCATGCTGGGAGACCCCTGCCCCCCTTAACATGGCCCCGACGTTACACTGCCCCCCCCCAGACTGGTTTCTGTCCCCAGAAAAATTAAAGTCCAATTTAAAAGTCCAATATAAACTCATCCAGGTGTCGGGGCGGTCTTCGGCGCCGGCGGCCAACACGTACAGGCCCCCTAGTGTCCATCTGGGTCTCGGTCGGGGTATCGGGCCGGGATGGAAGCTCCGGTTCGTCCACCAGCGGTGCAGATGGCCGATACGGGGCGAGACGGTCACGATGAAGGACCACAACCCGGTCCCTTTTTCTAAGCCTCACCCTGTACACCACATCTGACAGTCTCTCCAGAACCACGCATGGCCCCGACCACTGGCTCGCCAGCTTCGGTGATGGTCCTCTCTTCCTCTCAGGGCAGAAAACCCAGACTCGATCTCCCGGTGCAAAGTCCCTCCCCTGGCAGCGGGAGTCATACGCTCACTTCTGCCGGCCCCCCGCCGCTGCCAGGGCCTCTCGAGCCAGCTCGTGCACCGTGTGGAGACGTTCTTTCAAACAAAAAAAATAATCCAATCCGGGTTTTCCCTCCACCTCCGGCTCAGGGGGGGAACCGAATATCAAATCCACCGGTGTGCGCAGCTCGCGTCCAAACATGAGCACCGCAGGGGTGCATCGAGTAGATTCCTGAGCTGCCGTCCGGTACGCCCACAAAACAAAAGGCAGATGCAGGTCCCAGTCTCGCTGTCGCTGGTCCACTAGGATAGCGAGCTGGGTGGTGAGGGTCCGGTTGAATCGTTCGACCAGGCCGTCGCTCTGTGGATGCAGCGGGGTGGTCCGGGTCTTCCGGATGCCCAGCCTCTTGCAGACCTCCCCGAAGACCTCCGCCTCGAAGTTCCGACCCTGATCGCTGTGCAGCTCCTCCGGTGCGCCAAACCGACAAAACATTTCATCCACCAGCTTTGATGCCGTCGTCGTGGCGCTTTGGTCCGGGACCGCATACGCCTCTGGCCACTTAGTGAAATAATCCATCGTGACCAGCACGTAGCGGTTCCCCCGGTCCGTGGTCAGGAAAGGGCCCAGGATGTCCACTCCCACT
Source organism: Pholidichthys leucotaenia (assembly GCA_020510985.1). Lineage (NCBI taxonomy): Eukaryota > Metazoa > Chordata > Actinopteri > Cichliformes > Pholidichthyidae > Pholidichthys > Pholidichthys leucotaenia. Next base: position 196,460,746 of record CM035840.1, read on the forward strand.
CGCTCCATCGGCGCTCCCACCCGGTACTGCTGCAGGGGAGCGTGGGATTGCTGAGTTGGTCCCTTCTGAGCTGTGCATGTGTCGCAGCGGTGAAAGTGGAGCTCCACGTCCTGATGACAACTGGGCCAGTAGAACCGGGCCCGAAGGCGCTGCAGCGTCTTTGTCATTCCGAAGTGGCCCGCTCCTACCGCCCCATGAACCAGCTGGAGTACTTTGGGCCGGAGTCGACGAGGAACCAGCAGCTGCCAGACGTGCCGCTGCCCAGCTGGAGTCTACCACTGTCGATACACCACGCCCTCGTGGCAGCGGAGGTTGGCCCACTGGGACTGCAGGGCCTTAGTCTCTGGGTCCAGTGGTGACACAACCTCCCAGGCGGGCCACTGTCCTGCGTTCAGCCACTGCCGAACCCGCGAAATGACCGGGTCTCTGTCCTGCTCGCTCTGCAGCTGCTGCGTGCCAAGAACCTCTGTGACGTCATCGCTGGGGAGAGCTGCCTGATCATCTGAGGGGCTGCGCGTCGCTGCGTGATTCCTGCTCGCAGCGGCTTGGAGAGCGGCAGCCCGTGGGGCGGTTTGGTCCCGATCTTCAGCCCGTTGGCAGTGCCGACACTCCTCTGTCGCACAGGGGCGCCGAGACAGCGCGTCAGCGTTGGCATGGAGGCGGCCTGCCCGATGCACAATCTGGAAATTATAATCCTGCAGTGCCTCCAGCCATCTTGCCAACTGTCCATCCGGTTCTTTGAAGTTTAACAACCAGGTCAGGGAAGCGTGGTCCGTCCTGAGCTGGAACCTCCCCCCGTACACATACGGGCGGAAATGACGCAGTCCTTGAATGACAGCCAGCAGCTCTCTGCGAGTCACACAGTAGTTTCTCTCGGCTCTGCTGAGAGTGCGGCTGAAGAAAGCGACTGCCTGCTCTCCCTGCTCTCCCTCCTGGGATAGCACCGCGCCGATGCCCTGGTTGCTGGCATCCGTGTCCACGATGAAAGGGCGGTTCGGGTCGGGATATTGCAGGACGGGGGCTCCGATGAGCGCTGCGCAAAGCTGGGAGAAAGCAGCAGCACAGCTGTCACTCCACTGGAACGTGCGTCCTTTCTGCGTCAGCTGATGCAGCGGGCTGGTGATGGTGGCGAAGTCTTTCACAAACCTCCTATAATAGGAGGCCAATCCAAGAAAACTCCTCAGTTCTCCCACGTTCCGCGGCACTGGCCAGTCTCTCACTGTTGCCACTTTTTCCGGGTCGGTGGCGACCCCCGCTGCGCTGACGACGTGGCCCAAAAAGGTGGTCTCCCGCCGGAACAGGTGGTATTTCTTAGGGTGTAACCGTAGCCCCGCCTGCTGGATGGCTCCCAGCACCTCTCGGAGATTTGACAGGGCGCTGTCAAAATCAGCTGCATGCACCAGCAGGTCATCCAGGTAAACAACGCAGCGACTCCGGGGCACGTGAGCCAGCACTCGCTCCATCAAGCGCTCAAAGGTGGCCGGGGCGTTGCAAAGTCCAAACGGTATCACTTTAAACTGGTACAGTCCCTGCCCGATGGAGAAGGCTGTTTTTTGGCGGGCCTCGGGTGACAGCTCTACCTGCCAATAGCCGCTGCGTAGATCCAGCGAGCTGAACCAGCTGGAGCCGGCGATGTGGTCCAGTGCATCATCGATGCGGGGCAGGGGGTAGGAATCTTTCCTGGTGGCGTCGTTCAGGCGTCGGTAATCCACACAGAACCGCCACGACCCGTCCTTCTTCTTGACCAGCACCACAGGAGCCGCCCAGGGGCTGCTGGAGGGCTCAATAACATCTGCCTCCAGCATTTCTCGCACTTTTTGTTCCGCCGCTGCCCGCCTTGAAAAGGGCAGCCGGTGTGGGTGGAGTCGAATCGGCCTGGCCTCACCGGTGTCGATCTCGTGCTGCACCAAACCGGTCCGGCCGCATTCCTCATCGTTCGCGGTGAAAACACCCATGTAATAGTCCAATAGCTCCTGCAGCTGGCATCCCTGTTCCGGGTCCAGCCCGCTGCAGCTCCGTTGAAATAATTCCTCCACCGCCTGCTGCGTCTCTGCTGACACGCTGACTCCTCCCCTTGCTGACCTTGTGTGCGTTCGTGCTCCCTCTGTCCGCGCTGGTGACGTCATCGTGTCCAGTCCTCGCGGTGGCCTGCCTGGTCCGGTCTGTCTTGGCGATCCCTCGATTGCACGGGCCCCCGTGTTCCTTCCCTGGGTTCTGCTGTGGAGCGTGATGGTCCAGTTTCCCAGCTGGAGGGACGGTCCCGCGGTGTCGATCTTGGCATTCCAGGCTGTGAGCAGGTCTAGTCCAATAATACAGGGGTCTTGGATGTCAGCCAGCCAGAACGGGTGTCTTATGTTCTGACCGGCCACCCCCACCACCAGAACTCTCCGCCCCTTCAGTCTGGCGCGCTCACCGGTAGCCGTGGTGACGCAGCGCTTGGTGGGTTCCCACCCCCGTGGGGCCGTCTTGTTCGTGCCCGGCAGCACACCGGGTCGAAACAGGGAGATTGTAGAGCCGGTGTCAATCAGGGCCCGGATCGACGGCTTCCCCAAGCTGCACTGTAGATACATCCCTGGAGAGTGTCCAATTCGGCCCACGCGTGGTGCCGGCTCCTCGGGGGAAACATCTGCGGGAGGCGGCCTGTCCCCGTTCACGCCACCTCGCTCTAGTTTAACGCCTGCGAGGGGCGTTCTTCTCCGGGGACGCGCCGCCGTGGTCTGCCGTAATTCCTCCTCTTCCTCCTCACTCTCCATCGTGGCCTGGAAGGTTCTTTGACTGTACGTTGACGCTTCAACTGTGCGATTCATCGGCGGCTCCACCCGCTCTGCTTCTGCCACTGCAGTCTCCCAGTTGCTCGCGGCGTGGATCCGTACGTGGCTCTGGAGCTGGGCCGGGCGGAGACCTTGGATGAAGCTCCAGAGGGCGAGCTTCTCTACCGCCTCCGGTGCGAAATCTGGGTAGCTGCGCCGGGTTAGCAGCCGTATGTCTGCAGCATAGGCTCCTAGGCTTTCCTGGTTGCTTCTACGGCGGCGAGTCAGCTGTTCCTGGGCGTGCTCAGCGTCCGCCGTTCTCCCAAATCGTCTCTGGAGCGCCCCTTGTAGCGCTGGCCAGCTGTAGCGCTCCTCAGGCAGGAGATCAGAGAGCGTGCAGAGAGCTCTCCCTTCCAAGGCCAGCGCAACTTGCACGGCGGTTTCCTCTGGTGACCAGCCGTTCAGCACAGCGGCCAGCTCGACCTGGGTCAGGTAGTCATCCAACGTGGCCTCGCCGTTGAAGTGGGGAATCTTGGCCCGCTGCCTAACAGATGGGATGGCCGCCTCCTGATCGATCGTCACTCTTGATCGCCGTGGGATCGCCAGCCCGTCCTGTCCTGAAAAGAGCGGAATGCGGGGCTGGTTTGCTCTGCTCTGCCCGCTCTGTCTTGAAAAAGACAGGAGGCGGGGTGCGCTGGCCCCGTCAGGTCCGCCGCTTCGTTCGTCCCGGCTCCTGGCTCCCGGGGGTGGTGTCTCGGTCCCATCGTCCATCATCAGCTGAGCAATGAACTGCTCCAGCTGCTGGATCTCCATTCTGATCCTGGCTTCCATTTGCTCCATCCCACTTCTGACACCAGTGTGACGTATGCAGGGTTCACACAAAGAAAATGGAGCAAGATGGTTGTGATCAACGGGATTTATTTTACACACACCCTGAGCACAGGCAGGAGGGGAGGTCATTCTCCCAGACCTCCGTTTAAATCACGGTTACACACACATAATAAATCTTGCCTATGAAATACTGTTGGGTAATTATAACGCAGTTATAATTACACAGCAGTAGAATAGCTCAGTAATAACATTTACTACACACACACAGTAATGTTTCAATTGTCAAAGCATGCTGGGAGACCCCTGACCCCCTTAACATGGCCCCGATGTTACAATATATACGCAAAAAAAATGTATGTAAAAAATGGGGGGGGGGGGTGACGCTACATTGCGTTTTTTCACTTTTCGCGGTCGGTTCTGGACCCCATTAACCGCGATAAGTGAGGGATCACTGTATACTGTGTGGGTACATATTCATATTCTGCGGGGTAAATTAATAAACCGTTATTCTGTTTATTCCATCTAGCTACAATGATCCCGCACTGTGTATATATCTGTGTACATACTGTATGTATATTCACTTGTTCTTATTATCTTATCAAGAAAGCTAGCTCCGTCCTGGGGCAGCGCCTTGATCCGGTGGAGGAGATGGGAGAGAGAAGGACGGTGGCTAAACTGTCATCTCTGCTGGAGCCCGAGTTCCACCCTATGCAGGACATACTGAATGCACTGAGGAGCTCATTTAGCAGCAGACTACATCATCCCAGGTGCACAACCGAGAGGTTTTGCAGGTCCTTCCTACCAATGGCTGTCAGACTGTACAACCTAAGCAGTGCTGCTCGCAGAGATAGCAAAAAGACGTAACAACCTAATAGTTTTTTGAATGCAAAAGATGCAGTAGACTTACACAATGGTCCCCTCCGGCATACAACTAGGAAAATACCGGTAGCTACAGAGGGTGAGAATATGTATGGGCACATAATCATACCATGTAGGATAACTAAGTAGACGGTTGTGCTGTTTCATCCCATCTAGCAACAATGCTCTGCACTGTGTATGTTTATACATTTACATATTTATTCCATCTAGCTACAATGCTCCGCACTGGGTGTGTTTATGTTTATGTTTATATTTATATATCTATATATTCATTCCATCTAGCTACAATGCTCCGCACTGTGTGTTTATATATCTATATATTATTCCATCTAGCTACATTGCTCCGCACTGTGTTTATATATTTACATATTTTTTCCACCTAGCTGCAATGCTCCGTACTGTGTGTTTATATATCTGCATCAGGGGTCACCAACGCGGTGCCCGCGGGCACCAAGTCACCCGCAAGGACCACATGAGTCGCCCGCAGGCCTGTTCTAAAAATAGCACAACTCGCAAGTGAGCTGCGTCTAAGATGTAATTTTTTCTGCCGCTATTTTTTAAAATCACACTTGCATTTATATAGATTTTAAAATGACAATGTCTTAAAAATAAAAAAATGAAAATATGTTTATTATACGCAAAATTAAGGTGAACTCTGACCTAGTTCAAAGGTCAGTATTGTGCGCATGACAAAACCTTCGCGCTGGAGAGTAAGCTAGCGGGAAGTTAAGATGATGAGCGGAGTGCAGTTTCCTAGCCCAAAAACATGGCAAAAAAAAGACAGAAAATTTATCATTTTCAAAGTGAGCGGGAGGAAGAGTTCTTTTTTACTACCGTGAAAGGAAGATGCGTGTGTTTCATTTGCGGGGCGACGGCGAAGCGGCACTTCACTACGCGTCATGAAACTGCTGCCCACTCTTTTTTTTTTTTTTTTTGTACCCGTAGGTAGATTTGTTCTGCAGTCCGGTGACAAGCCACCAGCTGCCGGTCGCTGCTTGCGCAAGTGCCCCTTAACTCCCTAACCTGCATGTTTGAGGAAACCCACGCAAACACAAGGAGAACATGCAAACTCCACACAGATCACTGTTGGCCGGGGGCAGGGATCGAACCCACGATCCCCGCGATCCCCCGGCCGAGGGTAAACTGCTGCCGCGGTGCTAACCACTGCGCCACCGTGCATATAAGCACTCTCAGTGTTGTTTAGTTTCTTCTCATGAAAGGACAGTGCTGGTTGCTCAAGCATGATTCTTGGCAAGAACTGTATGGATATAATTCCAGTGAAGAAGAACACACAAAAGTGTGTTTATTAAATGTAACAGATTTTGAGCAGAATTGCAGCAGATTTGTTCAGTTAAAAATGTGATAAGATTTATTTAATATGAAAGTTGATTTTTCTTAAGTGTTGCATAACTTTTTCAAACATGGTTCAACATAGTTCATGAATTAAAAGGGTTTAGTTTTTTATGGTTAAAAGGGACTGGTGATCTGTCCAGGGTGTACCCTGCCTCTCACCCAAAGATGCTGGGATAGGCTCCAGCCCCCCCGCGACCCGAAAAGGATTAAGCGGAAGAAGATGAATGAATGAATGAAAACTGGACATTTTTTTAATGAAATGTAGAAGTGATCATCTGAACAATTGCTGAGATTAATAAAAATAAAGTGTTGAATATTGATCTTGTCTGTTACCCACTCTAAGTTATTGATAATTATTTATATATATATATATATATATATATATATATATATATATATATATATATATATATATATATATACACACAATTTGTTATTTTAGAGGATTGTGTCAAGCTGGTGCCCTTCACATGACTCGATACCCATGAAGTAGCTCTTGGTTTCAAAAAGGTTGGTGACCCCTGATCTACATCATATTATTCCATCTAGCTACATTGCTCCGCACTGTGTGTTTATATATTTACATATTTATTCCATCTAGCTGCAATGCTCCGTACTGTGTGTTTATATACTCATATATTTATCCCATCCAGCTACAATGCTCTACACTGTGTGCCTGTGTGTATATATATATATATATATATATATATATATATATATATATATATATATATATATATATATATATATATATATTTATAGTAATATGTACATATGTATATTAGCTGCTCTTGCTTGCTTGCTTTTTTTTTTTTTTTTCTTGACTTCTGATTGTTGCTCTGAGTGTTGCTATCCCTGTGCTGTTGCAATCCTGGAATTTCCCCGTTGTGGGACTAATAAAGGCTTATCTTATCTTATCTTATCTTATCTTATCTTATCTTATCTTATCTTTTAAATTATTGCTCTGAGTGTTGCTATCCCTGTGCTGCTGCAGTCCTGGAATTTCCCCATTGTGGGACTAATAAAGGCTAATCTTATCTTATATTATAATTCCACTCGCCCTCATAACTGCCTCACTCTCCCCATTTTATTTCAGCTTGCTCATACAGAACACTTCACATCTGCACTCACTGATTTAGGCTCTGAGCAAAACTTCATTTCTGCAGATCTGGCAACCCAGCTCAAATTAAAGTGCAGTGATTACGGATGTGTTGTGTAGCCAGTTAGTTAGCCAGAGTGGTCTTTGTGACTAGAAAAGCGCTATATAAGTGCAGGTTAGTTAGTTAGTTAGTTAGTTAACTTCTGAACCTAACGATAGCTGATAGGATTGGGTTCATCACACACACACACACACACACACACACACACACACACACACACACACACACACCTGTGTGAATGGCACAGGTCGGCACAGTTCAAAAATGCCTAGTTGCAACCAACCTGAGGAAAAATACACTGTGCAATATATTAATTTTTTTGTGGTACTGTCACAAAATTTTGACCTGAACTTGATAAGATAAGATAAGCCTTTATTAGTCCCACAATGGGGAAATTCCAGGATTGCAACAGCACAGGGATAGCAACACGCAAGAAAAAACAAGAACATCTAGTAAACATATGTACATATTACTATAAATGTATATATATAGACACACAGTGCGGAGCATTATGGTTGGTGAATGTGCAGCAGAAAGTCTAAGCTCTCTCTCCGCGGATGCGGCGGGCCAGCTGGAAGTCTTTGGGCATGATGGTGACCCTCTTGGCGAAGAAGAGACCTCCAGGTGGGCCTCGCTGGTCTCCTGCAGAGCCATGACGGCGAAGCTCAGGAAGCGCAGAACGGTCTTGAAGTCCTGAGCGATCTCCCTCACCAGGTGCTGGACGGGCAGCTTACGGATGAGCAGCTCCGTGGATTTCTGGTAGCGACGGATCTCTCTCAGAGCCACGGGCCTGTGACGGTGAGGCCTCTTCACTCTGCCGGTGGCCGGAGCGCCTCTCTGAGCAGCCCTGGTGGCTAGTTGTCTCCTGGGGGGCTTCTTCCTCCAGTAGATTTTACGGGCGGTCTGCTTTGTTCTTGCCATCGCTCAAGTGATAACACTTGGTTCTACATTCTTATTGTGTTTTCCAGCCACAAAGCACCTCCGGTAGGAGTAAGGCACTCAGACATGCAGGCAGAATTCCAGAGTGACATGATTTATTAAAAAACAAATGAACAAACAAAAACAGCACAAAGGCTGAAAACAACTGAGGACAGAATTGCTAAACAAACTTACAGAGAAACAGGATGCAAGATGCTAGGATCCTGGAAGGAAAAGTTAGACAACCACGCCACACCAGACAGACACTGAACACTCACATATATATGATAAAAAATGATTACAAACAAGAGACAGCTGGAGAACAATCAAGGGTAGCAGAGAAGTGGCTGCAGGTGAGGCGCACAGGATGGGCAGGGCTGCACAGACAATCACAAACAGGGGATGCACACGAAACAGGACAATAATACAGGAGTAATACAGAGAGGGCAGTGGCTAGGGGTACGGAAAATATGAGGAGCTGGAACAGTCTGTGAACAGGTACACACAACACCTGAGGACCAGACAGGGGATGACACAGAAGACAATAGCCATGTTTACATGGACACAAGTAACTGGATTAAAAGCCTGATCGCAATAAAAATACTTCATGTAACTATACCAATCTGAATATTCTGACCCGATCACGCTCATTCGTATCAAAATTTCATTCCGATTGAGATGGGTGGGTTATGTCGATTGTTAATCCAAATGGTGCGCATGAAAACACTTATTCCAAAGGTTGGGCAGAAAATATGTTTACTGTGCATGTATGTACATCAGCCACACGTCGACGTGAGGTATTTCCACCTTTACAGCAGCTAGCAGAAGACATAGCTGGAGTTAAACAAAACTGGTCTGTATCATCCTGCTGTCTCCCTCTGTTCGTCATATGCAGAAGTATGTACTTGTAGCTTCATTACGGAGACCAGCAGAAACAAAAGTACAGTCTGAATAACAATACAGGTCCATTTCAAACAGAGAAAGACACGAAGCGGGGCTTGTTGACACTGGAAGTTGCTTATTCTTCTACTATTTTCGGAATGTTGACATGCGCATGTCAAAATGATTTAGTCCGTTCAAACATGTGACACATGGAAACGCACATCCTAATCAGATCAGCTTTTTCAGGATCCATGTAAACAGTAAAGTTCTGATCTGAATTGTAATCACATTGAATAAATTTTACCCATGTAACCATGGCTAATGACACAGGGCTCAGGGGAACACAGAGGGTAATGAATGCAAATGACAATCATAAATAATCCCAGAAAAACAATAAACAATAAATGAACATTAAGTGTGGGCTTGATCAAGCCTAGATTATACCCCCCCCCCCCCAGGGCAGATTCTAGATGCTCTTCCAGCAAAACAGAGGATACCCCAATCGGGAGGGAGGAGGGGGACATAGGTATGGCAAAACAAGGACCAAACTACAGAAAAAATGTTCATCGGGTGGTCAGCCAAAGTCTCTGGACCACCGGACTGATGGACATGACATGTCAGGTGGCCTCCAAAGTCCAAGGGCCACCGGAGGGATGAACACGGTGTGTCAGGTGGCCTACTAAAGTCTAAGGACCACTGGACGGATGAGCATGGTGCATCAGGTGCACTATTTTCAGGGAACTGTATCTAAAAAAACACCCATGCAAACTTGATTGTCTTCAAATTTAGCATGTTTACATCACTGTTAATTAGTGGCAGAAGCACTTACAGTGATTCTGACTGTTTTGCAAAAAAAAAAAAAAAAAATATATATATATATATATTTTAATGAGACCAACCCCATAAATATACTGCAAATGGCTGAAGAACAGCTTTTGATTTACTTTGAGTATGTTAGTTTTAGTTTTTTTTTTAGTTTTTTTTTTAAATTGGCTGGAATGTTCTAAAGACAAGTATGCTCTGCTTCTAATCACCTCTGCTTTCGACCTTCTACCGGGAGCCACCTTCTTCACTAAGCTGGATCTACAGAATGCCTATCATGTGGTTTGAATCAGTGAGGGGGACAAATGGATCATTGGGTTCTGTACTCCGATTGGCCATTTTGGGTACCTTGTTGTGCCCTTCAGCCTCACCAGTGCCCCCGCTGTATTTCAGTGGCTCATCAACGACATACTCAGAGACTTCTTTAACTTCTTTGTGTTAATGTATTTGGACGACATCCTTATCTTTTCTCCTTCTCCAATGGAACACCGCATCCACGTCAGAATGGTCTTGCAATACCTTCTCGAGAAGCCGCTTTATGTCAAAGTGGAGAAGTACAAGTTCTACACCTTCTCCACCTCATTCCAGGGTTTCATCATTGCCACCAGTCAGGTAATTGCAGATCCCAGCAAAGTTACAGCTATCACCAATTGGCCTACTACCACCTCCAGCAAACACCTGCAAAAGTTTTTTGGGCTTCACAAATTTTTATAGGAAGTTCATTTGTAACTATAGCATGGTTACTTACCCTCTTTCCAGCCTCACTTTTACCAAAACCACCTTTAAATGGTCTGTGGAAGTGGGAAGAGCGTTCTCATTATTAAAGAACTTTTCTGAAGCACCTATCTTGGCTCAGGTCAACCCCTCTCAGCAATTAATCGTGGAGGTTGACACATCTGACATCGCAGTTCTGTTGCAGTGATTGGCCACTGATAACAAGATCCATCCCCATGCTTATTTCTCTTGGTGGCTATATGCCACTGAAAGGAATTAGGACATGGGTGTCCGAGAGCTGCTGGTAGTCAAACTGGCCTTGGATGAGTGGTGTCACTAGCTCGAAGGCTTGTCCTTGCCCTTCTTGGCTTGGACCAGCCACAAGAACTTAGAGTATTTTAAGACTGCCAAATGCCTGAACCCCCATCGAGCCTATTGGGCTCTATTCTTTGGTGGTTTTGACATAGTGCTCACTTTCAGGTCCGGTTCCAAGAATGTCATGTCCTCTCCAGGCAGTTTGAGGCTGATGGCCCTCCCTCTGACAAGCAGACCATCATTCCAGCTTCCTGCATTGTGGGAGCCGTCACCTGGGAGGTCAAGGACAAGGTGAGGAGGGCACAGAGCAGTGAACCAGATCCTGGTGGGGCACAGGTAACCTATATGTCCCGTGATCACAGGTGAGGTTATCCATTGGTTACATGCGTCCAAATTTTCCTGTCACCCTGGGTTTTTCCACATGTTCTCGCATCTAGGGCATATGATTTGGTGGCTGTCAATGAGTAAGGATGTGCTGGACTATGTGTGTGCCACCAGTGTTCCACGGGAAAGGCATCCTCGTCCCCACCCACCGGGTTGTTCCAGCCCCTCCTTAATTCTGGTCTGCCCTGGTCTCACATCGCCATGGATTTCATCAGTGGCCTACCTCCATCTAAAGGGTACTGTGTTATACTATATGTTATGCTGACTATTGTTGATGAATTCTCCAAAGCCACCCATTTGTCCCATTGGCAAAATTACCTTCTGCTAAGGAAACTGCTGATCTCTTTACTCTGCATGTTGTTTGTTTACATTGTATCCCTGTGGATGTGGTGTCTGATCGAGGTCCGCAGTTTATTTTGCAGGTTTGGAAAGCCTTCTGCAAAGCCATGGATCTATCATTAGCTGCACCTCAGGTTATCACCCACAGAGCAGGAGCCAGTGTGAAAGGACCAACCAGGAGTTGGAGGCAGCTCTCAGCTGTGTCCCAGCATTGAATCCTACTGTGTGGAGTGACTACCTATCCTTGGATGAGTACGCACACAACACTGTGACCTCCTTGGCTACTGGGGGCTCTCATTTGATGCCTCTTTGAGGTGTAATCCCCCATTACGATCCATCTCTGAGGATGAAGTTGTGGTTCCATCTGTGCACCACCACATCCCATGCTATCGGCACATCTGGCAATCCACCCAAGCTGCTCTCCTCCACACAGCTGACTAGAACTCCGCTATCACCAATGGCTGTTGGACCCCTGCTCCCAGCTACTCCATCAGTAAAAAAGGTATGGCTCTCAACTAAAAACATTCAGTTGAAAACTGATTAAAGAAAACAGGCTCAATGGGCTGTTCCCCATCACCCATATCCATCCCACTTTCCATGTTTCTCAGGTCAAGCCCATGACTTTCAGTCCTCTGTCTCCATCCTCCAAGCCTCCACCTCCTACCAAGATTGTCGATGGATGGCTGAGGTATTTCATCAGCTGCGTGTTCATTTGCAGGGCAGGGATTTCCAGTACCTGGTCCACTGGAAGGGCTACAGACCCAAGACGTGTTCATGGGTTCCTAAAGCCTTTATCATGGACCCTGGTATTGTGTGTGAGTTCCACCAGGCCCACCCTGATCAGTCGGTTTGGATGCCAGGTGTCGCCCCTTCATAGGGGGGGCACTGTAGTGTTTCAGGTTTGTGCACTCATTTTCACCTCTGATTGCTCAGATCAACCTCACCTGCTGTGATTACTCCACCTGTGGCTTGTTAGTGCAGCCTTTAAAATACTACTGGTGACTCATCTTTTTCACTTGAATGTCAGGCCTCCAAGTCGACAGTTCTGCTTGAGCTCTCCACCCGTGCACACCTGAATACTCTCAGATGACATAGCAGTGTTTGCCCCACTCTCACTAACCCCACTGTGGTGCCCTTGAGCAAGAGTCTTCACCCTAACTTTTCCAGTAGAGTTGCTCAGATGCCACAGGTCAGTCTGTGGTTGTACTGGGCAGCTTCCAGGTGTGAATGTATAACTGTGAGTGTGAACAGGGCATCCTTGAAAAAAAGAGTTTGTCCCTCAATGGACCTCCACTGTATAAATAAAAGTTAAATTCCAGGACCTATCCTCCTTCCCGGTGGCGTGGACTCTCTCCCTGATGGAACTGGAACCTGTACAACTTGCAATATCAAAATTAACTCTTTAAGTCCCCTTGCACCAGGACATTCCTCTCACCACCTGCAGGAAAATTCACCTCACCAGAGCACCGCCAACCTGAAGACAACTGGCAGCCATCACTTCATATACAGCAGGGAAAATAAGTATTGAACAGGTCAACATTTTTCTCATTAAACACGCAGTATTTCTGATGGAGCCATTGACCTGAAATTTTTCCACACATACAAAGAAATCAAGGCGCCTGTGTTCACAAAGCAAGTTATATTAATAAAGTGGAATGCCACAGGGAATAAATCTTGAACACGAAGAAAAAGAGGTGCAAAAAGGCATAGAAAGCCAAGAAACCAGCTGAAATCCATCAGAATTTAGGAAGCCATCCCATCCCCCATCAGTGCAAATTAATTTCAGCTGGTTAAGTCCTGACTGATAGCTTTTAAAAAGATCTGTGAATATTGATTGTCTTACCACAAAGAACTCATGATGGATAGAAGCAAAGAGCTCTCTCTAGACCTTGGCAACCTTATTATTGAAAACATAATAATGGCATTGGTTGCAGGTGCATTTCTAAACTGCTGAATGTTCCAGTGAGCACTGTTGGAGCCATCATTCGGAAGTGGAAAGAACATTATTTTACCATAAACCCGCCAGGGCCAGGAGCTCCTCACAAGATTTTTGAAAGAGGAGTTAAAAAAATTATCACAAGAGTTATTCAAGAGCCAAAGACAACTTATGGAGAGCTCCAGAAAGACCTAGCATTAGCAGGTACTGGCGTTTCAAAGACAACAATAAGTAATACACTCTACCGACATGGGCTCTTTGCCCGCTCACCTTGCAAGACTCCATTACTGAAGAAAAATCTTGTTGAAGCTCATTTAAAGTTTGCTGCACAACATTTGGGCAAGGTAGTAAAATACTGGGAGAATCTAGTCTGATCAGATGAGACCAAAATGGAACTTTTTGGATGCTACAACACACAGCATGGTTGGAGGAGAAATGCCACTGCACATCCCATCATGGTGTGGGGCGTTTTTCAACACATGTTACAGGCAGACTTCATGTAATTGAAGGAAAGATGTTAGTTTATTGGTTTGTCAGGGACCGTCGGCCTCCGTCAGTCTATGATGACCATGGAGGAGAATCCTAAACGTCTACTCTGCTGGAACAGTACCGCCTGTGGCTGAACAGGCCGATGCGCGAATGGCTGTCCCTGTCGCACAGGTCGCACTTGTGGGTGATCTCCGTGCTGCTGGGTCTGTGGCGGTTCTTCCTGCGGGTCCTTTTTTCATCTGCTGCAGCAGTCAGTCTCTCTTCACCCACCTTGAGCTGTCTGGTCAGGGTGCCTCTCCATTTGGAGCGGTCCATTGCAAGGTCCTCCCAGCGCTCTGTGTTGATCTCCAGTGCCTTCATGTCTCTCTTGCAGATGTCTCTAAAGCGCAGCTGTGGGCGGCCAACGTCTCTCCTGCCAGTTGCCAGTTCTCCGTAGAGGACGTCTTTGGGGATTCTGCCATCCTCCATACGGTGAACGTGGCCTAGCCAGCGGAGCCTGTGCTGCCTGAGTAGAGTGAACATGGAGGGAAGGCCGGCGCGGGACAGAACTTCTGTGTTGGGCACTTTGTCCTGCCAGGATATGTCCAGGATGTGGCGAATGCAGCGCAAGTGGAAGGAGTTCAGTCTCTTTTCCTGCCGGGCGTATGTTGTCCACGTCTCACTCCCATAGAGCAGTGTGCTGATGATGCAGGCATTGTACACTGCCATCTTCGTCTTGACAGAGAGTTTGGGATTCTCCCACACTCGTGTGGTGAGGCGAGTGAGTGTGAAGGCTGATTTTCCAATCCTCTTGTTGATCTCTGTATCGAGGAAGAGGTTATTGCTAATCGTGGACCCCAGGTACGTGAACTGATTCACGACCTCCAGCTCGTAGTCGTCGATGGTGATGGTTGGTGGTGCTTCTGTGCCTTGCACCAAGATGTTAGTCTTCTTCAGGCTGATGGTAAGCCCGAAGTCCTTGCATGCCTGGGAGAAGCGGTCCATCAGGGTCTGAAGCTCCTGCTGTGTGTGGGTTGCGACTGCAGTGCCGTCTGTGAACAGCATGTCTCTGATTAGAGCCTTGCGTACTTTGGTTCTGGCTTTCAGGCGGGCGAGGTTGAAAAGCCTGCCGTCAGATCTTGTGTGCAGGTAGAGTTCCTCTGTTGCTGTGCTGAAGGCATGCCTCAGGAGCATAGCAAAGAAAATCCCAAAGAGGGTTGGCGCAAGTACACAGCCATGTTTCACTCCGCTGCGTATGTTGAATGGCTCTGAGACGTTGCCATCATGCTGCACTATCCCCTGCATGTTGGTGTGAAACGATTCGATGAGGCTTTGCAACTTTGGTGGGCATCCTATCTTTGGCAGGATCTTGAAAAGGCCCTCTCTGCTGACCAGATCGAACGCTTTGGTGAGGTCGATGAAGGCGACGTACAGGGGCATGTTCTGTTCTCTGCATTTCTCCTGGAGTTGGCGGATGGAGAATATCATGTCTACCGTCGATCGCTCAGCGCGGAAGCCACACTGAGACTCGGGGTAGACACGTTCGGCAAGCTTCTGTAGACAAATGAGAACAACTCGTGCGTAGACTTTGCCAACAACGCTGAGGAGGGAGATGCCCCTGTAGTTGTTGCAGTCGCTTCTCTCCCCTTTGTTTTTGTAGAGGGTGATGATCTTGGCGTCCCTCATGTCCTGTGGTACGGCACCTTCCTTCCAACACTGGCAGAGGACCTCATGCAATGGCAGCAGTAGGGCGGTCTTGCAGTGCTTGATCAGGTCAGGGGGTATGCCGTCGTTGCCGGGTGCCTTGCCAGCGGCCAAGCTATCAATGGCCTTGCTGAGTTCGTCGATGGTTGGCTCGGCGTCAAGTTCGTCCATGGATGGCAGGCAGTCGATGGCATCAAGGGCTGACGATATCAAGGGCTCCAGAAAGACCTAGCATTAGCAGGTACTGGCGTTTCAAAGACAACAATAAGTAATACACTCTACCGACATGGGCTCTTTGCCCGCTCACCTTGCAAGACTCCATTACTGAAGAAAAATCTTGTTGAAGCTCATTTAAAGTTTGCTGCACAACATTTGGGCAAGGCAGTAAAATACTGGGAGAATCTAGTCTGATCAGATGAGACCAAAATGGAACTTTTTGGATGCTACAACACACAGCATGGTTGGAGGAGAAATGCCACTGCACATCCCATCATGGTGTGGGGCGTTTTTCAACACATGTTACAGGCAGACTTCATGTAATTGAAGGAAAGATGTTAGTTTATTGGTTTGTGAGGGACCATGTACAGAAAAAAACATTAAACACATGGGTAAAGATGCTCTGTACCAGATTATAGCATTTTCATTAATTTCCATCTGTAGTCCCTGAGGCAGGAAGGAAGATATTAAAAGAAAAACAGCACATATAGAAAGCAATTCAGGTCGGGTTTCAGAGACTGTTGATCATGAAACAAGCAGGGAGTAAGTTTAAAAGGTAAAAAGATAAGAAAGATGGCACACATGAATGAATGGAGATGAATGGACAAATGTACAGAGACATCCTTGATAAAAACCTGCTGCCATCTGCCAAGATGCCGAAAATGAAACGGTGGACATTTCAGCAGGACAATGATCCCAAACACACAGCCATGAAAACTCTCAACTGGCACCAGAGAAGGAAAATAAAACTGCTAGAATTGCCCTGTCAGTCACCTGACCTGAATTCAATTGAAAATCTATGGAATGAACTGAAGATCAGAGTTCATACAAGACACCCACAGAACCTTCAAGATTTGAAGACAGTTTGTATAGGCCAAAATCACTCCTGAGCAATGCATGCACCTAGTTTCTCCATACAGGTGGCATCTGGAAGCTATTATTTCCAACAAAGGCTTTTCTACTAAATATTAAATGAATTTCAGCAAGCGTGTTCAATATACAATACCTGTGTCATTCCACTTTATTAAATATAACTTGTTTTGTGAATACAGTTGCCTTGATTTCTTTGTATGTATGGATTGCTTGGGTTATTACTGATATCTGGTGAAAATTTCAGGTCATCCAGGGGTGGTTCATCAGAAATACATTTAATGAGAAAAATGTTTATGTGTTCAATACTTATTTTCCCCACTGTACTTAATACTCGTCACGCCATCATCACCTGCAAGTGAAAAACAGTTATTTGCAATATTCCTGCCCAACCTTATCGCAACCTGCTCACCAGTTCTCTTCTTCTCTCTCCACAGGAGTTGCCAGACATTTTGTCCTCACCTTTTGGTTACAGTTTTCTATGTATTATCACCCTTATCCTGTCCACCTTATATTTTAATTTTCCGTGATTAGTTCTGAGCAGCGTGCGATTTGCTTTTGATGCACCCCTCTTGTCATTCATTTTTTATCCTGGGGGGACGTGTTATTGTCTCCCCCTCTGGTCAAACAGAGTAAGTGACATTCCGGCTTCTGCTTGTAGTACATTAAACAGTCCCTCCAGGATTTTGCGATCTTGCGATCGGACCAATTCATGCAAAATAAGCCAATCAGCGCAACTCTTGCGCGACCTTGCAACTTTGTACAATCACTGCAACTTTCCCGCAATTTTGGCCAATCCTCGTCAACTTCCGTCAATTTCACCAATCAAATTTGTGTCTAACTGGCGCTGAAATGGCCAGTCTAACCAATCAAATGCATCGCTGCATCGCGTTCACCTCCGTGTTTACAGTGAGTAGTGAGTTTACAGTTTACAGTGAGTAACGGAACACATCAGCAAACAGAGCGTGAGATTTTAAAAAAACACTCACCCACGAGGTTTTCAACACCGTCCCTTCCTTTGTCTCCTTCAGCCTGTCCGTGGATGCCTTGCCGTGTCTCCGTCCTGACCGCGTGTACGAAGCGCTGGGTTTGTGTTGAAAAACATGCGCCTGCCAAAAGCACCCCGTCGCGGGAGTGCGCGTGAGGAGAGTACACTATATTACAGCTACTGTTTGAACATTTATACATATTTAAAGGTAATATCATTGCTACATCTGGTCAATGAGCTTTAAAACTGAAGAAGAGGATAAATAATGAATAAATAAATGAAATTCATAGTGATAATACATAAACACAATCATTATACACAAGCTGCTCAAAAGGAGTGGGAAGAAGCTTGAGTTTATTTAATCCCACCCTTTCTCCTCAGACAAACAAAATCATACTTCCCATTAATACCTCATCATATTTCCAAATCCTTGTTTACCATTGTTACATCATATTACAATAATGTACACATTTACCCCATATTTAAATATACATAAAGCCTACACATAATTCACATTTAGGGGCAGATTTACTAAGGCAGTGTAAATTAGCGAGTGCACAAATTAGACAGAGCGCCTAAGGAAGTGGCCAATTTTTGTCAGTGATCTACTAACAACACGGAAAATTATATAAAAACTAGAAAAGCACTCGGAGAGCGCAGACCTCCGCCAAGCGCCACAGTTCCCCCCATACAGTGTTTATGTGTACGTTTTCAGATTCCTTGACCATGAAAACATAAGACTAGCAATTTGACAATGATATGATTAGTGGTTCAGTAGTTATTCACGAAAATGATATTTTCCGTAATGGCAGCCACAGTTCCCCCCCCCCCATACAGTGTTTGTGTGTACGTTTTCAGATTCCTTGACCATGAGAGCATATGACTAGCAATAGCGCCGATCGAGGACTACGTCATCAGTTTTCGCGCTGATAGTCACGTGGTACACAGCACTACACAAGGTCGGACAAACAAAACCCTGTCCTACCGGTGGAGCAATGGCGAGTGATACTGCATTCCCACTTGTAAAACTGTTAGAAAGCGAAGTCCCAGGGGCTGCCTTTGTTTACAGTGACATTTCTCAACATTCTGTGGTCCAACTGAAGCGATGGTTGGAATGTCGTGGGTTGCCAGTGTCGGGAAACAAGCCTACTCTTGTGAAAAGGTGAGTACTGCCATGTATGTTTTATCATAACAACATAACTAGAAATTGTGTGCTATTGAGTTTAATGTAAGACTAGGAACCAAATCTGATGCAGATCTATATATTGAAAATGGATGGGGGGTGCAAAATAAAAAGTACTGTCCATTCACTGTTTTGAAATTGCGATAATTCCCCTCAGGCACACCTGCCTTGCTCCATTCACGCGATGCAGTGGCCCAGAAAGTTTGTCCTACTTCAGCCAAGTAAACACTCGCATGCGCAGTAGTGAAAGCTATTTTTAGCGCTTTGGCTAGCTCCTCGATCGGCGCTATTGGATTGACAATGATAGGATTAGTGGTTCAGTACTTATTCAGGAAAATAGCATTGTCCGTAATGGCAGCCACAGTTCCCCCCATACAGTGTTTGTATGTACGTTTTCAGATTCCTTGACCATGAAAACATATGACTAGCAATTGGATTGACAATGATAGGATTAGTGGTTCAGTAGTTATTCACGAAAATAGCATTTTCCGTAATGGCGGTTTTCTTCTGGACGGTGATCCGGATCATCCCCACAATTTAATCAGTTCTTTCTTGTACCATTTCCAACAACGCCTGAAAGTTTCATCAAAATCCGTCCAAAACTTTTTGAGTTATCTTGCTAACCAACAGACAGACAAACAAACAGACAAACAAACAGACAGACAGACAAACGCTGGCAAAAACATAACCTCCTGGCCTTCGGCCTGGCGGAGGTAAAAAAAAAAAGACGCAGTCACTTCATTTAAATAATGACCTCCTATCCACCAAAGAGCAAAAGCATAGGCACATCTGCTGAGGAAGCGGGCCATCAACAAAAGCACAGCCAATGGGGAGGAGCAAAATAGGTTTTTAAGGCTTTTTTTAAGCTTTTGTTAAATCACAAACTCCGGGAAAATAGTTTATATTTGTTCGTCATATATCAAAGTTTTGATTTTCCTTTCACATGACAGACTCCTTGGTTTAATATGTATAAATTAAGGACTACTCATGAATAAATTGATTATTTGACCAACGTGTTTATTTTATTAGCACTAGAACCATCAAGATGGTCTGATGGAGACTCTGGGGTTTTATTATGTGAATAACTTTGTTTTAACAAAATCTACAGGTCTCCCAGTTCACAACTTTTTATAAATGCCATTGAGTTACGGTGTTACAGTTTCAGGGGATTTTTCTGTGGATCTGTGTGCTCTTTTTGGTAATAATGTCATTGCAGGGAGCTGAATTACCGTTTTATGCACAACAACAAGAAATACTGTAAATACAGAAATATGGATGGAGGGGAAAAAATGAAGAAAATTGACAATGTGGAATATTTTGCTTCAAGAGCAAGGGGGAGCTGAGTCTAACCTTTTCAGAAAAGAAAAAAAAGTCACTGTTGGCTGACACATCTGTATGTCCACTGCAGGTAGGAAGGGCTCCTATTGTATCCTATTTTATGGATATAAATTTAGGTAGTAGGCTACATACAGTATAAACAAATGAAATTTTAAAAAAAACTGCCGGCTGATGTCCAGTTCAGCATAACACCCATTGATATTCATATAATTGTGATGATTTGCTCTGCCTGCTTATTATCCTCCAGAGCTATTTAGACCGCACTGCCCTCAGAGCGGCGAGGAGTTGTCTTTCTGCATGGTCAGATGAGACCAGCACACGCCTTCGTCTTCTTCTCCTAGAACCCCGCTTCTATTCATCGGTCGTCAGGAAGGATTCTCACCTCCACGACAAGTAAGCCATCTCTACACTCATCATTGTCTACACTCATCCCCTGTGCACAGGCGGAGATCTGTGGCGGCGGACCTCTCTCTCCTGGCGGTGGACCGAGCTACACTCCCCTCTACACGAGCACTTCCATCCTCTCCAGCAGCTACCGGGACAGCGGGCACTGTCTTCCTGGCTGGAGCCTTCGGGTCGAACCTGAGCACTACACCATCCCATCGCACAGTAAGCACTGGACATTCCTGTACGTCCCCGCTGGGGTTAAACACTAATCTTCCCTGTCTCTGCTTGTCCATAGGGTGCCAGGGTGCATAGTGCTCTGCTCGCCCCCGGCTGCCACATCTATACACACACACACACACACACACACACACATGCACACACTCAGTACATAATAAAGAGAACTGAATCTGTTTTTGAATCTGTGTCTGCTCACTGGGTCCTAAAACCATGTCAGTACGACTCCGCCAAAATGACCCAGCAGACAGCGCGCTAGCGCGCAAGGAAAACAACTTAGATGCTCGAGCGGATCAGTTACCTTACCAGCAGCAGGTTATTCTCACTCAGCTGGTACAAATTAATGACTGGTTGGATCACCTGTCAGGTCCGCAGGCCGTCCCTCTGCCTTCAGTTAGTGCCTCTGCTCCCGCTAGCTCTCAACCTGTTCAAGCTTCATCATCCCAGCTGACACCGACTCCCACACCTACTCACTTCAGCGGCAAGCTAGGGGAGGCTAGGGGGTTCCTACTCCAGTGCGGGATAGTTTTCCAGGGGATACCAGGGGATTTCCGCACCAATCACAGCCAAATAGGTTACGTTGTCAATCTCCTGGAGGGGCGGGCGTTAGCCTGGGCTCATGCAGTGATGGCTATGGCTGATTTTGCTAACATGACATACAACCACTTTGTTAGCGAGTTTAACGAGGTGTTCGACCACTCCGACCGTGACAGTGTGCTTACCATCCGGCTGCTTAGCTTAAGACAAGGAAGCAAGTCCGTAACCGACTATGCCGTTGATTTCCGGGTGGTGGTCACGGAGGTGGGGTGGGAGGACACCTCGCTCTGTAACATATTTGTCAGGAGCCTTAGCCCTAGCCTGCGGGATGAGTTAGCCCGCTTAGAAAAACCTAGTAGGTTAATTGAGCTAATTTCTCTAGCCATTAGCCTAGATAATAGGCTAAGGGAGCGGGCTACCGAGCATAAGACTTCCGGTTGCTCGGGTGCCCAGTTTCACCGCTCCCTGCAGCACCCCCTGTTGGCCCTACCTCTCTCAGATTCTGTAGATGCCCCTGAGCCAATGGTAGTTGGGCAGTCTAAACTGCCGTTAGCAGAGAAACAGCGCCGCCGCAAGCTTGGGCTATGTCTCTATTGTGGCAGTGAGGAGCATGAGGTAGCATCCTGTCCTATATGGCAAAAAGAGGGAATCCGTACATTGCAGTAGGGGGACTCATGGACTCACCTCAATCTAATCCTGTCACTAGATTCCTTTTACCCATCCGCTTTATCCACAACCAGACTGAGATAACCACACACACTTTAGTTGATTCGGGGGCCGAGCAGAGCTTCATTTCTGGGGAACTGGAAACCCGGCTGGGGCTTCCCTGCCACCCATTAAAGACTCCACTGAAACTTACTGCCCTGTCAAAATCCCCTCTCGCCGTAGTGTCTAAACAGACCGCTCCTGTGTCAGTCATTGTGTCTGGAAATCATCGGGAGGAGATCAGGTTGTTTGTGCTGCCGGTTCCACCTCCCCTGTTATCCTCGGCTACCCCTGGCTCCGATTGCACAACCCTTCTATTGACTGGCGCTCGGTGAGTGTAGTTTCGTAGAGCTCATTCTGCCCCAGTGCCTGCCTGCAATCTGCTGCTTGCTCGCCATCTGTGCCCCTCGGTGCCCCCGTCACCCCCCCTCTCGACCTGTCCAAAGTCCACCCGGTGTATCACGACCTGGGGGCGGCTTTCAGTAAGACCCAAGCTCTATCTCTTCCCCCCCCCCCCCACTGCCCATACGATTGTGCCATCAACCTCCGGGCTGGTGCCCCGCTGCCATCGAGTCAACTTTACAGCCTGTCAGCACTGGAGTGGGAGGCTATGGAGACCTATATTAAGGAGTCTTTAAACTCGGGCATAATCCAGCCTTCATCCTCGGCGGTGGGGGCTTTTTTTTTTTGTGGGCAAGAAAGATGGCTCGCTGAGGCCCTGCATCGATTTCCGGGAGCTTAATAATATCACGATCAAGGACAAATACACGCTCCCCTTGATTAATACGGTGTTCGACTCCCTCCGGGGGGCCTCCTGGTTCACCAAACTCCGCAATGCATACCATCTGGTGCAGATGCGGGAGGGTGACGAGTGGAAGACAGGATTCCAGACCCCTAGTGGGCATTTCGAATACCTCATTATGCTGTTTGGGCTGACCAACGCCCCCTCCGTATTCCAGCGCCTCATTAATGATGTGCTGAGGGACTTTTTGGGCTCATTCATCTTCGTATACTTGGATGATATTTTGATTTTTTCTCAGTCCTTGGATGAGCATCTCGTGCACGTGAGGCGAGTCTTGCAGCGGCTCCTCGAGAACAAACTCTTTGTGAAGGCTGAGAAATGTGAGTTCCACGCCTCCAGACGTCATTCCTCGGGTTCATCATTTCTCACAATGAAGTCATCGCGGACCCCGATAAGGTAAAAGTGGTGATAGAGTGGCCCACTTCCTCCTCCAGAAAGCAGCTTCAGCAGTTTCTAGGATTCGCCAATTTCTATTGCCACTTCATCAGGAAATATAGTATTATCGCCCTCCCTCTGACTCATCTCACCTCCTCCAAGGTGCCCTTTCAGTGGACGGAGGAGGCTGAGGTGGCATTTACCGACCTGAAGTCTAAATTTTCGTCCTCTCCCATCTTGGCACAAGTGGATCCCATTGCACAATGCCTGGTCGAGATGGACGCCTCGGACTAGGGGGTTGGAGCCGTGCTGCCTCAGCACTCTCTGATTGATGACAAGATCCGCCCCTGTGTGATCTTCTCCCGCAGTCTCTCCCCGGTGGAGAGGAATTATGACATCGGTGACAGAGAGCTCCTGGTGGTCAAGCTTGCGCTGGAAGAGTGGCGCTATTGGCTGGAGGGGGCTTCCCAGCCGTTTGTCGTCTGGACGGACCACAAAAATCTGGAGTACCTCAGGACAGCCAAGCGCCTGAACCCGCGCCAGGCCTGCTGGTCCCTGTTTTTTGGCCGCTTTGATTTTACCATTACTTACCATCCCGGGTCCAAACATACCAAGCTGGACGCCTTGTCCAGGCAGTTCACTTCGGATGCAGTGGAGATGCCAGAGCATCCCATCGTCCCCCATCGTGCATCATGGTGCCCTCTCGTGCGGCATCAAAGAAAGGGTCCTGAGAGTGCAGGAGGCCGAGTCGGACCTGGGCGGGGGGCCAGCGGGGATGCTGTTTGTCCCATCTGCCGTTCGGGGTAAGGTGATCAATTGGGCCCACTACTCCAAGCTCTCATGCCACCCTGGGATGGCATGCACAGTGGCGCTCCTACAGAGGACGTTTTGGTGGCCTTCGCTCTGGAGGGACGTTGGAGAATACATCCGCGCCTGCCCCCAGTGTGCCACCGGCAAGACGTCCTCCTCTCCTCCGTCTGGTCTGCTCCACCATCTTCCCACCCCTGGCAGGCCCTGGTCCCATGTGGCCCTGGACTTCGTTACTGGTCTCCCACCCTCTAACCACTACACCGTCATCCTCACCATCGTTGACAGGTTCTTGAAGGCAGCCCACTTCATCCCTCTACAGGGGCTGCCCATGGTGAGGGAGACGGTGGATCTTCTCGTCCTTCACGTGGTGAGGTTGCACGGCATCCCCCTGGACATCATCTCTGACCGGGGGCCCCAGTTTATTTCCCAGGTGTGGAGATCTTTTTGCAACATCATCGGGGCTACGGTGAGCCTGTCTTCGGGGTACCACCCGCAGAGTAATGGACACTGTGAACAGACGAACCAGGAGATGGAGGCTGCGCTGCGGTGCGTCGCCACCGCCAACCCAGCGTTTTGGAGCACACACCTCCTGTGGATTGAGTATGCACACAACACCATCGTGTCATCAGCTATAGGCATGTCCCCTTTCAAGGCCTCTC